>CM061921.1:355680980-355769936 GCA_031002005.1 Vandiemenella viatica
CCATAATTCCGTAAGAGTACGAGGGGATGGAGATATCTTCTGAACTGCACGTTGAAAGGCATCCCAGATATGTTCAATAATGTTCATGTCTGGAGAGTTTGGTGGCTAGGGGAGCTGTTTAAACTCAGAAAAGTGGTCCTGGAGCCAATCTGTAGCAATTATGAATCTGTGGGATGTCGCATTGTCCTGCTGGAATTGCCCAAGTCCGACGGAATGCACAATGGACATGAATGGATGCAGGTGATCAGCCAGGATGCGTACGTACGTGTCACCTGTCAGAGTCTTATCTAGACGTACCAGGGGTCCCATATCACTCCAACTGCACACGCCCCACACCATTACAGAGCCTCCAGCAGCTTAACCACTCCCCTGCTGACATGCCGGGTCCATGAATTCATATGGTTGTCTCCATACCCGTACACGTCCATCCGCTAGATACAATTCGAAATGAGACTCGTCAGATCAGGCAACATGTTTCCAGTCATCAATACTCCAATGTCGGTGCTGACGGACCCAGGCGAGGCGTAAAGCTTTGTGTCGTGCACTCAGCAAGGGTACGTACACGAGTGGGCCTTCGGTTCCGAAAGCCCATATCGATGATGTTTCGTTGAATGGTTCGCACGCTGACACTTGTTGATGGCCCAGCATTGAAACCCGCAGCAATTTGCGGAAGGGTTAAACTTCTGTCATGTTGAACGATTCTCTTCAGTCGTCGTTGGTTCTATTCTTGCAGTATTTTTTTCCGGCCACAGCGATGTCGGAGATTTGGTGTTTTACCGGATTTCCGATATCCACGGTGCACTCGTTAAATGGTCCTACGGGAAAATCCCCACCTCATCGCTTCCTCGGAGATACTGTGTCCCATATTTCGTGCGCCGACTTTAACACCACGTTCATACTCACTTAAATATTGATAACCTGTCATTGCAGCAGCAGCAGTAACAGACCTAACGCCTGCGCCAGACACCTGTTGTTTTTATATAGGCGTTGTCAGAGCGCAGCGCCGTACTCCGAGTGTTTACGTATCTATGTATTTGCATACGCATGCCTATACCAGTTTCCATGGCTCTTCAGTGTATTAAACCGGTGACGTAAGCTATGAATCTGTGCAATTCCACCCAAATCTGTCCATTATTTTTGTCGTGATGACAAGACATACAAATTACAAAAATTTAAAATATATACTGTTTGATCTCTATATCATCGGAAAATTTTACTCATAAAAAAAGTATACTATATCATGGTGGACAGCATAAGATAATAGTTTTGATAGAAAACTGTCCATTATTCTTTATTTATGTGCGAATATACAGACACTCAAAGACTGAAAAACATTCCAAAATTTTCTGTTTTCGAACTTCTGTCATCAGCAGTATGTATTACAACGACTCTTTTTGAAATAAATTTCATGTATAAACACAACGTTTCTACACTTTTCATATCGTGAAGTGCCAAAGGCCATGGGATAAAGAGAAACTCAAAGTATGTATCCAGATAGCGGTAGAAAGGTATAAATGTGTCGTGCAATGTCGTGGCTATCAGTTTTAGTCTCGTGAGAACGTGCGAAAGGTTTTTCTGACGTGGTTATAGCTGACATGAATTAACAGAATTTGAACGTTTAATTGTTGTTGGCGCTTTAAGCATGAGGCATTCTATTTCGAAAATAATTTCTTGAATTCAAAACTGCTTGAATCCACATTTTCAAGTGCGTGCTACCGAGATTGGTGGGTGAGCGGTTAACGCTGTAGCCATCGCATTCGGGAGGACTCCGGTTCGAATCCCCGTCCGGGCATCCAGATTTGGGTTTTCCATGGATTCGCCAAATCACTCCAGGCGAATGCCGGGATGCTTCCTTCAAAATTCCATGGCCGAATTCCTTCCCGTTCCTTGCCCCAGTCCCATCCCGCCTCTAAAGACCTGGACCTCGACGAGGCGTAAAGCAATAAGTAAAAAAACAAGTGTGTGCTCTGACTTTGCAATTTCTGGCATTATCTTCCGCTATGGTCAACGCAGTGGTCGACCACGTTTGCTTAATGACCAAGATCAGCAACTTCTGCGTCTAGGTGTCAGTATTCACAGACAAAGAACAGCAACACTCGATGTGAGACGCACGTCAGACGCGCTCGTGCGGACAGTGCAGCGATATTTGGCGTTGGTAGGATATGGCAGCAGAAGCCCGACAAAATTACTTCTGCTAACAAACGCCATCTGCTGCAGAATCCCTTCTGGGCTCGTAAACATGTCAGTTGGACACTAGGTGACTGTAAAAAGGTTACGTGGTCAGTTGGTGTGTTCGAGTGGGGTGCAGACGCTTGAGGCCGTGGATCAAGGTTGTCGGGAGGGCAACTGAGCGAGCTGGTGGTGACTTTATACTGCTATGGGCTCCGTTTACATGACATGGACCGCGACCTCTGGGTAAAATCAACAAACAGTCGACTGGAAATGGCTACGTTAAGATACTTGGAGGCCATTTGCCACTATTCATTGCCTCCAAGTTCTCAAATAGCTAAGATTTTTCCAGAACATCAATGCGTCATGCCACCGGGCAAAAAATCGTTCACTATTGATTTGAGGAACATTACGTTCAATTCCAGCGAATAATTTGGTCACCTTGGTCGCCAGATATGAATCCCATCGAACATATTTGTGACACTATCTAAAGTTCCTACACCTGCAACACTGTTGAGGAAGCACGGCTGAATGTTTCTTCAGATAACTTCCGACGACTGGTTGAGTCAATGCCAAAGAGGGTTTCTGCACCTCACGGGGAAGAAGCCGCTCCATACGATATTAGAAGGGAGCACTTTGGCATTTCATGGTGCAGAATAGATTATGTTTATCACAAATATAAGACTCATTTCGATTTCATGCAAGGATCATTTGCACCGGTATAACTAATTAATTCAAAAGCTGATCCTACGTCCTCCTTTGAAATCTGTCATGGTGGGTCAAGCCGAAGCTGTCAACAGAAGACCATTCAGCATAGCTGAAGACGGAATGTGCATAGACGAACCAAGGATCATTCTCCTGGGACGGGGTTCTTGACACTGCATCATTGGGTCCTTTTAAAGGACATATGAGCTTCAGTTGCATATATAATTTATTTTTTATGGGGAGTTATTGCTCGTTAGTTCCTGAAACGTTCATTATTCTCAGTAAGGTAAGTGGTAAAAAAGTATCTATACCTAAGGTATGCCTTTGGTAACTGAAAACACACTTTAGTACATTCCATTTCGCTGTTCATCTTTTCTAAATAATATATCAAACTACGTCTATGAACTCACTTAATATAGTACCACACTCAACAGAATAAGGTGAAAAGAAAGCGAATGCCGGAATCAAACATGATCCTGAAATTACGGAATACATTTACGTTCACCTTTAGCAAAGGCGCCAGCTATTACAGAAGTATCAACTTACATTACAGCGGAACATTTACCACTACACGTAAATTAGTCTCGATGTAGGCATGTTTAAAAATAACTCTCCTACCCTTCCTCCGGGCTATCGACCGATAGGGGTATATGTCACCACATCAAATTTTCTAGCCTAACTTGGATGCAACCAAGCTATCAGCTAAGTGATAAAGTACTAATGGATTAAAGATATGATACGTCTCTTAAAGGAAAGGCAGCGCCTAAGGAAACAACACTGGGGGGTAGCTTTCGTCTATGTGGGTAACGATTTTCTCTTATCCATATTTCGCACTCTACGACTGTGCTGTGCAGTGGTTATCTATTACACTGAATTCCTGGGATGTGGGAAGAGAGATTATCCTTTAAGCACCTATCCTCTAATTCGGTTTTGAAAAGGTAGTAGCCATACCCTTGGTTACTACTTTATTTTGTGTCATAAATTATTTATCATAAAGTTGTAAAATATATATATATATTAATTTTGTTTTGGAGAGTGATGATCAAATAAAATGTACTCTTCTAACTTTTTAGTTTACGGAGAACATAGTTATCTGTGTCTCCGGATTTCTCTTGCTTTTTATAGTCTTTGCATCCGTATGCGTAAGACAGTATTACCTCTGAACAGCTCAGCAGTCAGTAATATGAGCGAACTAACGTGTCAAACAGGCAATAATGAGACTCAATTTTGATGTGGATGTGTATGAAATCGACCACAAACGTTTCAACTAATTTTAAGTTCAGCGAACGTTCATTACACATATAGGTTTAGCTCAATATCACTTTCAGGAATCCTTGCCGTATGGGGATATTCAATTCAACTGCCTTCCTTCCAAAACACAACAAAAAGCTTTTGAATAAATGTAATTGTTTTGATCCCATACGAGAGCACTCTCGGGGATTCAGATTTTCCAGTAGATAATATTCTCAACTAGTGTTAATACAGTTATATGGCACTGCAAATCCACACACACTTTCAGTGTCAATTACAAAAATATAATTTCACTCGCTAATTACTAAAGTTGGAAGGCAATTTCTGTAACGCATGTTAAATGCTACATTTTCATACGGTTACCAAAAATAAAAAAATCATCCGCCATTACAGTTACTGTGAGTAATTTTATGCCAATTTCAATTTCTTATCCAACGACACATTCATTAATATATATATTTTTTGTTTCCAAATTGAAGTCTGATAACCGTTTCATAGTGTTAAATTGATTCTGAAGCAAAAATTTCATTTATTTTTTTTAATGAAATTGTATATCTTGTGCTTTAACAATAAATAAAAAAATACCAGAACGTTTGATCGTACCCCACACAGTAGATAATGATTTGAACTTAAGTTACAAGTGCGCTCAGTATTATAGTTATCTACGTTAGCACTAAGAACAATGGATCATGATTAGCGATACAAAAGGTAATAGGGAATATATTTACTCAAATGCCATTGTTAACCATACACAAGGCATGATGGCTATGTTCATACATTTTCTGTATAAATTTATTTGAGAATATTTTTTTATCGAACATACTTCGACGGTTGTCCCAGAGAGAAAAGCTACAATTGACTAGGGAATAAACATGTGTGAATTACAGAAGGGAATGGTCGAAACAGAGAAGCGATCAGAGAATAGAAGCACAACAAATGGAAGAGGTGAGTTAGAGACAGAAAAAGCAGGCAAAACTAAAACTGTAAAGGGAAGAAGTAAACGTGTAACATAGCGCAGTGAAAGCTTAGAAGACACTTTTGTAGTTAATAATGAAGTCATTGTTAAGAGACGAGTAATGAATGGACTGACTGAACTGACAAAAGAGTAGCGGGGAATCTAAATCCATGAATTCAAAATCTGAGGGGGTTTAAATGCAAACGTCTTTGAGAGAAGAGAGAAGGTAAGCGATCAAAGATGAGACTAATGATGTGCAGCAAGGAATTAGGATGATTCTGGTTGTGATAATCAGCTGATGTGTAAGAGAACGTTTTGAACGATAAGAAGTCTTGTCGTAACTAATGTTGTTTATAATCGTTTTGGAATCACGTTTCAATTCTGAAGTGTAAGGGAGAAAAAAGGAACGGCTTTTGCGTGACAATATAGATAGATTGGAGGACTTTTATTGGTGAAGAGATGAATTCCGGTAGCTTGCGTAAATATAAGGGAACGTTAAAAGAGCAGCTGAGTTTGGGAAAGTGTCCACGCCATCTAACAATAGTATCCATCGCTAAAATTACTGGCAAAAATTTTGCAGGTGGAAGGTGTGTTTGGTTAGAATTGTCTGACGGGCAAGTGAACTGATGCAAATACCAACTCATTAGTTCCTGTGAACTGGGATATTCAGAAGCCTACAACGTTCACTATACTGATTGCCATGGTTACTCCATGCGATTTGTGAAAGTCTAGTGGCTAAAATGCTTGTAAAATTGCAAGAAAGGTTTTTAAAGTAATAGCACACTAAGACAATAGTCTGAACTACTATAATGAATAAAGCAGCTGTCAGAAATTACATCAGTCACTGTATTCATGCTTACATTTTTATTAATGTATACATTGTATTTCCTTGCAACTTGGGGTAAGTGCAAATAATTAATTTTATGTCTGAATCTGCAGAAATCGTAAAGCTGTACATGTTGTTTGTAGTATATGTTATTGGTGCGACAGATACAATGTAGTTGTACGTACCAAGTACTGAACCTAAACCGTCCACAAATATTTTGAGGTATTTTGGATATTTGTTTCAATTTCTCTGTTTTTCCTCACTAAGATTATGATTATTATTATTTCTTTCACGAAGTATTGGATTTAAGGTGAGAAAGTTATGTGATTTTGTTTTTGGAGTTGTACAAAAGTAATGAGAGAGCTTGTAACGTGTTCTTTAAGATGCTACAAATTTGTGTTATGTGGGATGTGGTTAAAAAGCTTGGTTGCTGAATTAATTAAATGAATTGACTATCTTACGATCAGGTGCAGAATTGTGAAGACTGTTTGGTGATTTTCAAAGCAGTCTTAACGTATTTTTTGCGGAAAGTGGTGATAAAAAGGTTTAATTTTTTGTTAGGAAGAAAATGAAATGTGTATATTTCTTCCGATAAAAAATGCTAAATTGTGAGGGTACAGCTAACGCCTACCTGAATGACACGTGTGCCCGAGCGTGGTGGCTTAACGTTCTGGACTCGCAATTGGGAGGACGCCGGTTCAAATACCTGTGTGGGCATCCAGATTTGGGTTTTCCATGGGATGCCGCGATGCTTCCTCCAAAGGGCAATACCCGAATTCTTTCTCTTTCCTTGCCCCCATGCTTTCCCACCTATAATGACCTCAACTTTGACGAGGCGTAAATCCACAAGAAAAAAAAAAGACGCGTGTGGCAAAGAGTGGAAAGTTTGTTGAATACCTTCTCAAAATTGTCGTCGGTAGAGGAGCTGGAGTTAAGCTATCCATTCGAGCAGTGACCGATGACGCGGGATATTGTGCAGTCAGTACTGCGAATTGGCTCGCCTTCCGAGCCAATGATCAACTTTCACGGTTCACCGACAGCCCATTACCATTAATATGTCACGACTTGGTGTCAGAACACAGTGAGGTGGCAATAAAACGCGACCGTGTGAGAGAGAGGTTAGTGAACATATGTATTCAGTGAAAGGCTTGTAAACTTTTGAGAAATCCGTTATCGATGCCGTGTGATGTTCAGTGAGTTCAGCATGTATTAATAAAACTCAAAAGATGTTAAACTGTTGTTATTTTTCAGACATAGACGGATGAATTAAAATCTACACATAATTATTAATGAAAAGTTTATCTTCCTGTTTCATTAGCAGTCGTGGTGGGTCGCGGCTTAAGATAAGCTGAAGCTATCAATGAATGTGATTTGGCGTAGCTGAAGAACAGAACAAGGAGCCTGGACTAACCGAGGAACCTTTGCAACTCTCTGCGACTGAGCGGTAATACACAGGCTTCGCATTCGGGAGGACGTGGGTTCGAAGTCCCGTCCGGCCACCCAGAATTCGGTTTTCCATGATTTCCCCAAATCACTCCAAAGCGAATGGTTCCTTGAAAAGGCTGTGACTTAATTCCTTCACATCTGTTGCCCCGGAGTCCTTTCCGGCCACTATTGACCTCGACGTCGACGACAAATAAAGCAAAGAAGCCCAGAACTCTCTGTGGGTCCTGGTGTGGACAACTGACCGACCGTCGCACGCTTTCTTCGTATCGTGCTTTGCTTTTGTGTCAAAGCTTTGATCACAACATACTTTCATAATATCTTTGAGTTTACCTTATTCTCCCTTTGAATTATCTTTAATAGGCGATGTTTTCGGTCACTCAAGTCTGTTCTTTTATATCTGCATATTACTGGGGTATATGAAGACAGTTACTTGGAATGCAAGCCATCTGTAAGTTCTATGTGTTCTTTCTGTGCCAACACGGTATTACTTACTTGTTCTGATACTTGAAACCTTAAAAGACAAGTGAATTTATAATCACACACAGAAAGACATTAAAATTCATTTACCATTACAAAAAATGTAGTTTTAACAGATTCTCAAATACACCGTCAGTTATTCTCTTAGTAAATTCAAAGAAAGGAGCATCTACGAGACAAACTTCAAAGAGGTATGTCAGAATCCTGTTTTATGTGCATGTATGTTCGGTTGCGGCAACTGGGACCACGTTAAGCCTTTGTTTGGCCTAAATTTTCTGTGGATGTGTACACATCAGTGTTACAACTAGAGGGGACCTACAGTTTAACGGAATCGAAACCACGGAAACAGTCTGGCGTGCTTCACATTACACAACAAGCTAAGCTAGAGGTGAGGTCGGGTCAATGGCTTATAAAAATCCCTACGAAGACACGGATTTGAACCGGAAACCTTTCGTGTTCCAGTCAGACGCTGAATATTGTTATAATTTTAGCAGTTTCCAATGTATATCACCATGGAAACTGCTCGTCATCCTTCTATCGCCGTTCTGATCACCAGTGCAGAGTTACTAAGCATGTGTAGAATTTTCTACACTTCATACTCAATATTATACTGGCTTCAAAAATCAGCAAGTTTAGCTAAACAAACTGAGGAACAAAGTAAACTTTCTCTAAGTTTCTGTGATTATTTTTTACTGTCCGCAAACTGTCAGATTGAATAAAGTTAAGAAATAAAATAGACGTTAATCTATTGTCAGGCATCATTAAACAGTTTTCAACTTGTGAATGAAACACAAGGTATTAACGTTATGCATTTCTAAAGATATAAAACGCTTTCAAACGTTTCCGGACAGCCACATTCCAGTATTGATCTATAGAAGATTGGTAGTTACATAATAGACAGTGAACACACAAGTTCATGAAGGAGAAGGGTGGATAAATAATTCCAGAGAAGAACCTCAGGCACTGTGCTGTGAAATAAGCATTTTGATCTGTATTTCCATCGTGAATAGGAAATTCTGAGTGGAGTCTCTTCAAACGCACAAAGACTGCTATTTAATTAAAATACTAGAAGGAAAATAACTGAAAAACGTTACGGAAAAATGCTTAAAGAAATCTTTACAGCTTCCCTGCTAATGACATATATTTACATATTTTGAATCAATTGATATGTCCGTGTAATACTGGAAACTATTTTCCCTCGCGTCTTTTAGGCGTTCACTACGTGCAGCAGGTGATTCAGTCCATAACATACAACCCTGAGACAGGCGTCTATAGTTTGTTCCAGAAAGCGCTATTATACAAGAAAAACGTTAAAAAAAATGAGTATCATGCATGAAAAATCACACCAACAATAGAATGTGTCTGCACGATCGAGGGTGAGACCATCAGTGCAGCTGAAAATCTATGTACCCGAGAATAAAGCGACAAGTAACGAAGTTTTTGAAACAAATACAAAATAACAACATCAAAAATTCGTATTTTCCATATTACATCAGCGCTGGATTGGAAATGGGTGAAACTGTTTCTCGCTTTGGCACGAGGCCTTAAAGCCCTCGCAATCCACAATTCCACAGCCAAGTGATTCGGCTTCTTGGAGTTACGAGTCTTCCCCAGATATTACAGCTGTGGTCAATAGTAACTACAGCGACCGTCCCTCTCCCATAGGTCTGGTGAATTTCCTCTGCTTCTGTGACGATCTCATGCTTCAATCCAACACTGTTTTTGTCTGTCTTTCATCTTTCCTGCGAGCATCATGTTCGACCAACTGCCACTTAAATGAGGTTATATTCTTCAATATGTCTGTGATCTTTGTAAGTGTTATGATGGTCTCCTGGTGTCTTTTTAGTGCAACCTAGCACTGGTCTTCCCCTAGTTCTTGAGGTCTTCTAGGTCTTACTTCTGTAAATTCAATTAGTGTCTGAGTCTCATAACCGTAAATCAAAACAGGAAGAATGAACTGGTCGTAAATTGTTTTCTTTGAGATTTTTAGTCATCTTTGATGATAACAGAATGCCTCCCAAAAGTTTGCTATCCCAGCTTTATTAGACGAAAAACTTATGTTCCTACTTCTCCTCTCATATTTACAAGCTGGTGAGGATGCATATGCTCACTTACATTTTCTGAGGAAAAATTATTAATTTGTCTATTCCCCGCTTTGTCTGTTTTTAGATTCTTTACGCAAGTGTCATGCTCAGACCAACTTTCTTACACTAAAAGACGAGAATTATAACCAAGATTCGGAGTTCATCAACCTCAAGTTATTAAGTCTATTGCCATACATTCTTATTGCTTATTGTGCTCATTCTAGATTTGACGCTGTCATCTCCGAGGCAACTGAAAATAATTTCGGAGAGATGGGATCACCTTGCATAACACGTATTTCTATGTCGAAACCTGAATTTGGTTCCCTGACGCTGACAAATACTGAGGAGGTGCCATAGATGTTATAGAGAACTCTGATTTATGCTATGTACATGCCACTTTGAGCTATACATTCATGTATTGACTTTACTCTGATATTTTGAAATTTATTTTGAGTCATTATGGATTCATAGTCATTAAGGTTAAACAACATTGTCTATGAAACTATCGAGCGTGGTGGGTGAGCGTTAACGCTCGGGCGTCGCAGTCGGGAGGACGCGGGTTCGAATCCCCTTCTGGCCATTCAGATTTCGGTTTTCAATGGTGTCCTGAAATAACTTCAGGAGAGTTCTTGGATGGTTCATTAAAACGGTCATTTCTTGTATCCAGTCTTTTCCCGCTTCTAACGACGTTAACAAGTTGTGAAGCAATAAGGAAAAAGAGCCTAGAACACTCTTGTGTCAAGACAAATCTAACGAAAGCTTGTTCATTAAAATGTATGGAGCCGTTCTACCTACAGGAGGAGCTAAGGAATGTGCAAACATATTTTCGATAAATCGTAACCCTCCTTTTGCAATCTGGTAAACAGAGAAGCAGAACATTTTAACAATATTTCAATTTCCAGATTTAAAATCACGTAAGTACACATGTTAAGACTTATTTCAGCTTTATGTTCTTTCAACATCCATGTGGTCTATCTAACACAGTGGATAGTAATTACTCTTACCATGGGTCTTCCATCAGTGAGAGCTTGGTGTAAACTTGTTTGGCACTATTCAGTTTGTATATCGTATAGTCATCGAAGAGAAAATACATTCCCGAATTCGTTTACATGATTACGTTAAAATGCCAAAACTCCAACAAACTTTTATGGCTGTTATGACCAGGCTGTGGCTAGAACCAGTGCTACCTTCCCAGCTTCAGGTCACTGGCAATATATATTATTGGAAGCTAATAATTGAGTTGTGGAAAAATGCCTGCTAAAAACATAATGGATACAGTCCCTATAATTTAGAATCTGGTCAGTTAATACAAAAAAAACGAACAAATGTTGGGCCATGACAAGATCATCGTAAATGATTAGTGGTAGGAATAGAACACATGACTGGTATCTCAGTGTCAGGATTATACCGAATACAATGGTTCATTAGCATTACCCCCTGCTGACAAAGCAATAATCGGGTCATACGAAGCTATTAACACAATCACGGCTGTTTTATGGTCTGTAACATTATAGGATTCGATGCGCGTAGGCGCAGAACAAATGGATCTATGAAGCCGAAACGATCGTCATTTGCGAGGTATGGGCGATAAGGAAAGCCAGTAAAGTCTCACGTATTACGTTGTTTGTTTCTGTTGTTTTATTAGCCGTTTATATTATCAACACGTAATAGAAAAGGAACAATGCATGTACTGTACCATCAGAGATTTTTACTCTCTTTTAACTTCCGCTTGTTAAAACGAGTTATTTGAGATTGTAAACAAACTGAAAACTGTTCAAACAATAATGGAAATACCCGTATACAGATTAATACTCTATCTGATAGTAAAAAGATACACAACTATTATAATTGAATAATGATAAATTCTTTTAATGAAGACTTTATAAGAGATACCGAGCGTGGTGGTGTAACGGTTCGCGTTCTGGCCTCGCATTCGGGAGGACGGCGGTTCGAATCCCCGTCCGGGCATCCAGATTTGGGTTTTCCATGGTTTCCCCAAATCACTCCAGGTGAATGCCGGGATGCTTCCTTCAAAAGGCCATGGCCAAATTTCTTCCCATTCCTTGCACTGCATCCTTTCCCGTCTCTAAAGACCTCGCTGTTAGAGAGACGTTAAGCAAATTAAAAAAATATATAAGAGATGATGACTGTTGTGAATCTAAAGCAGCTACCACGAGTTAAAAGGTAATATGAAATCACATACGATCATTGAGGGATTTGCTTTTTTCCAGACTCCTTGCAATCCGTTATTATAAATGTACTGGTGAAGAGAGAACCGCAGGAGACAGAAATCATCACATTTAAGGTAAGTACGCCTATTGTCGACAGTACGTTTAAAGTCGATATAAAATATAATCAAGTTCGAATTTAAGGAAATACGATGATCCGGAAAAACGTGCATAAAACCAGCAACACTGTCAGGCTTAACAATCAACCTGAACGTGTACACATCCGTATTACGATTATCTGTAGAGGATGCTTCAAATTAACTAGGTAATCCTACCTGGTACAGGGGACCTACAGCTTAAAGTGGAATCCGAACCACGGAAGCGTTCTGGCGTACTTCACATTACACAGCACGCTATGCCAGAGGTGAAGGTCGGGTTAAGAGCATTTGAAAATCACAGCCAAGACCGGGATTCGATCTTCTCGATTTACAGTTTGACGCCACCAACACAGCTTTTTGTATTTTTCATATTTTATGAAATTATTTATTACAGTTGCTTCTCTGAGTTTGCAGCGTAGGAGCTATGGACTCGTGGGACCTGGGGCTTGAATTGTCACCCAATGGACGCTTCCTGAATCTGGAATTGTTTCCTCACTTCTGTCAACATTCCTGTCGACCTCCCTCCACCAGCTCTTGTTATTTTCTTACCCTGATGCTATTTTAGAATTGCGGAAGTAGTGTCGATTCTAGGTACAAAATATATTGAATTTAGAGGCACATCTAACTTAAAATGTCTGATATAGGAGCAAGAGGTCTGTATTTTTTTCTTCAGTTATATACTTTGGCACTTACAATTTACCAGAGTTGTTTCTAATGGAAAAGAAATACTAAGGATGCAGAAAATTACTTTGGAATCTATAGTAATTAAATTACGTGGTCAGAGGCTTCGATAATGTAAGAAGGAATTCTTAACATGATATCAATAGGCGCTCTTATCTTATGCCCGTTGCTAGTTGCTTCCTTCTTTCAGAAAGAGCGGGCTGCACTGGCAGGTGAAAATGGGACACGTTTGTGAACTCTAAATGAATAAAAGAATTCAAAAATTATAGGCACATAAGATATTATCATCAAACTAATATATATTCCCGTGATGCGGATTACCCATTGTGCAACTGAAACACAAAGGAAATTTAATATGGCGAATCTACAATTGATTCAACGAAAGAAGAATTTACAAGTTTATAGTAGCATATGAAAATTTCTGATAGTTAAAGCTTTGATCTAAGAGATTTGTTTGCAGGAAAATTAATAGTCAGGTTCTTGGTAACAAACTTCTTACTTAGTGAACAAAGATATTAAAATTATTTATATAAATCTTTTCCCTGGCTTAAAATTAGTGCATAACACTTTATTGATTAGTATTTGAAGCTAACATTATAGTACAAGCGATATACACAATTTCGTGTTTCGAATGTCTACCAAGTATAAAATTCCTTTTAGTTTTTAGGTTTTTCGATACAAAAAAAATTATTTTTTTAACACAGAATCACTTTTAAAAGTACTGAGAGAAAATGTTATAATGTTGTTAGATTACAACTCAAATGTCGTCTTTAGTTGCTGTTGTTAGAAAACACTAATCTCAGAACTCGATGTCGACGCGCCTTAAAAACGCCAGCAGCAACAGAAGTTAAACTGTAATCCAAGACGAGTATGATTTTTGAAGCATAAAGGGGGCTGATGAGGTTCTCCTCAATCCACAGCACCACAGCTGCATTACGAGCGTCTGGGAGAAAAGGTCTGCTATCTGCAGCCGTCTCCCGAGCCACAAGAATTACATAGCACAATAAGTCTTGGAGCTTTCCGGACCGTTTCACAGGAGCTGCACGGGCCGCATACACATCGTTCCGGGGCAAAACAGTCCTGGAGTTGACGTGAAAGTAAATTAACTTCGCGTTTCTTGTCGTACAGTTCTGAAACTCCTTCGCTTCACTCTCGTACCTTGAGTGGACAATGTAACTGGAAAGACGTAATGACTTGTTAGCGTGCGAAACTGTTTTACGAATACCAGCCACAGTATTTTTTATAACATCAGCTAAAAAACAAATTCATTTGCTCAACATCAAAAAACGTAGGGTTTGCTTTGAAGTTTCATGGCAGGAGTCACGTAAACAAATCTTTGTGTAATTTTTTAGCGTTGGAAAAGTGTAGTAAAACGTTTCTAATGCAGCTTTGAGGTGTGAAAACAGATTAATTGGCTTTTTAAATGTACTGTTGAGCTTCAGGATGGTTTTTAGAATGTGTTATTAACGTTGTTTCAACCTTCGTAAATAACATTTTACTTTGTCTGGACTTTGGTACAATGTAATACAGAAATGTTTCGTTTCTCAGTCACCTTGTATAATGGAAATTTTATTTTCGATTTGGTGTGAAAAATACAATCAAAAGAGACTTTCGTTTTACTGTAGTAGGCTTGTACATTGATAATAATTTCAAAAGCGAAATTGTTTTGCAATATTAGGGTAAGCCTGAGGTGTAATAAATGCAATATGTGACACTATTCTAATGTCATGTATTAGCTCTTGTCTATAAGTGTCAGTTAATTGGTTTTTCGACCGAACGTGTTCAGGATGGCGTTGCAATTACAACTTTTTCCACGAAGATTTCCGAATTCTAAAGGCAATAAAACATTTACAGGAAACCGTTTAGACCAACTAATTTATTTGTGTGGACTCCAAATATGCCATACAGGTAATTTTAGGTACCCAACGGGAGGTGTAATGATTATCTAATCTGAGGAGTTTCCATCGAAATGAGAAAAAGTATAACAAAATGCATAGAAATAAATTTACAATAGGTACCATGTCGGTATAACAACGCAGTGTCATTTGTCCACTATACGGATTATGATGACATATCATCTTCATTGTTTAAGACAGAATGAGAAAAGAGATTAAATGAGCACAGACAGGAAATCGGAGTGTGGTATCACGCTATATTCAGTGTAATTTAAGATAAACCATGGTCTGAGCGTTTTAAGCTTGAAGAAAGGGAGATTTCCTTGACGAGCAAGTTGAGAATGGGACATGCTTCACTCAGTAACAAAACTTTCATGCTGAAGAGGTCCGACTCACTTCAGTGCGTCTCATGTGCTGATCTGGGCTACATATACCATCTTATGTGTAAGGATGTAAACAATACCAAGCTGCAAGAAAGGAATATCTAGAAGAATCCTTGCATATAACGGACATTCACTTCCTCATGCAAACGCAAATAAGAAATCAACTAAATTAATTTTTTTCTTTTGCGTAAAGAACTTAAGACTTCATATAAGCGAATAAAGAAGCAAAGTAAGCAGAACAGACTGGAAGTGAATAAACTGAAACAATCTAGCACGAGTGAAAAATTTGCGGAAATGGTAGACTTAGGTCTAAGAAGTAATTCAGAAAGTAGCTCGAGTGGAATGTATTAAAGACCGAAATAGTGAAAACCGCTAAAGAAACATTAGGCTTTAGGGAACAAGCCGCCAGAAAACCTTGGATCACAGAGGAAATTTTGAAACTGATGGGTCAGCGGAAAAGGAACAAAAGTGCTCAGGATGAAGCAGGAAGAGAGCAATACAGGCAATTTGACAATCAAATAAACAGGAAATAAAAAAAAGAAAAAGAAAAATGGCTACAAGAAAACTGTGAAGAAGTTGAAAAGAAAATGGTCATAGGTAAAGTAGATGTTGCATACAGGAAGATCAAACAGAATTTTGGATAAATGAAGAAAAGAGGTGTAAACATTAAAGCTGATGATGGGAAACCTCTTTTAAGCTCAGATGATAGAGCTAACCGATGGAAGGAATACCAGGAAAAACTTTATGATGGCGACGACTTAAAAAAATAAGGTAATGGAAATGGAAAGCGATGTCCACACTGATGATTTAGGAGATCCTGTTTTGAGGACAGAATTTAATAGAGCTCTGAATGACATGAAAGCAAATATGGCAGTTGGAATTGATAAGAACCCTGCCGAACTTCTTAAATCCCTAGATTACTCAAGTTTATATAAAAAAAGTTATGAAACAGGAGAAATTCCAACTGATTTTAATAAAAAATATCATCTTGATATTCCCGAAGAAAGAACAAGCCGACAAATGTGAGAAATATCGCACCATTAGTCTAAAATCACATGCTTCAAAATTACTGACCAAAATAATATGCAGAAGAATGGAAAGGGTAGTAGAAGAAATAGTAGTTGAAGATCAGTGTGGGTTGAGGAACAATCGGGGTGCAAGGGAAGCAATTCTGGCTTTAAGAAGGGCGGATCAAGAAAAACAAATATACTTTTTTGGCGTTTATTGATCTAGAAAAAGAATTTGATAATGTTAGGTGGAGCAAGATGTTCAAAATTTTAATGAAATCAAGTCTAAAATATAGAGATAGAATAATACTTTATAAACTATATAAAAATTAAGTAACTATAATAAAAGCAGAGAACCATGCGAGACATGCATCAGTTAAAAAGGGTGTGAGACAAGGTTGTAGTCTATCGCGGTTAATATTCAACTTGAATGTAGAAGAAGCAATAAAGGAAAAAAAAAAAAAAATTTCATGTGGCATAAGCGTTTAGGGAGAAAAAATCAGTATTCTACGATTTTCTGATGACATTGTTTTGTTAGCAGAACGAGCAGAGGATATTGAGAAGTTACTGAGTATCATCAACAAAATATTAAAGGCTGATTTTGGACTTTACATAAACCAAAGCAATGTGATGAAATGTAGCAGAAACAATATCAATCACAGTAGATTAAATATAAAAATAAGATCGGATGTAATAGGAGAAGTAAGTGAATTCCGTTATTTGGAAGCAAAGTTACAACCGTTGACCAAAGCGGGAATGATGCTAAAAGCAGAATAGCACTAACAAAAAGAGTCTTCATGAAAAAAAGAAATCTTTTAGATTCAAATATATATCTAGGGATTACAAAAAAACTTTTAAAACTCTAGTTGTGGAACTCAGTCAGCACTTTATGGTAGCGAAATATGGACTTTAGGAATACCAAAAATAAAGAAAATTGAAGCATTTGAAATGTGGTGCTACAGAAGAATGCTGAGAATTAAATGGACAGACAAAGTACAAAATGAACGAGTTTTGGAAATAATGGGTTAGGAAAGAAGTTTTTGGAAGAAGCTTACAGAAAGAAGAGACAGGTTGGTAGATCATATATTGAGACATGATCGATTGGAGGGAACAGTCGAAGGTAAGAACTGTAGAGGAAGACAAAGATTAGAATACACAGTCCAGTCACATTAATGTGACCACCACCTACTTTCGACATCAATGTGAAATAACCAATCACAGAAGGCAGGTGACAGCACATTACAGTGGAGTGTATATAAAGGATGTCCTAGGGCATCGGAAAACATTTCAATCGTTGGCGTAATGTAGAAACGTATTTTTCCGACGTCCAAAAGAGCATGATTATTGGCTTTCGGGGCAAGGGTGAAAGCATTTTGGAAATGGCTAATTTTGTGAACTGTTCACGTGCCGCAGTGGTGAAAGTATACCGTGTTTGGCAAAATGGCACTATTCAAAATCAGCAGCGTGGAACATGCGGTGCACCACGGGCTATAGATGACAGAGGCAAACGAAGGCTACGGAGATGCGTTCGGGCAAATAGACGTGCAACTGTTGAGCAACTGACCGCCCAGATGAACCAAGGGGCTACCAAGAGTGTATCCTCAACAACGGTTCAGCGAACGTTGCTGCTCATGGGCCTCCGCAGCAGACGCCTGTTTAATACACCTATGCTGACTGCTGTTCATCGGCGACGAGGGCTGGAATTTGCACGCCAGTACCGCAACTGGACGTTCACAGAGTGGCAGCAGGTGGTTTTTTTTTCGATGAATTACGTTTTATGCTACATCGGACAGATGGAAGTTGTCGCATACGGCGTGAAACGTCTGAAAGCAAACACCCTGCAACAATTGCCGGAAGGATCCAGGGTGGAGGAAGGAGCATTATGGTTTGGGGAATGTTTTCCTGGCATTGACTGGGTGAACTCATCATTGTGGAAGGCATGATGAATCATCACACGTATGTATCTGTCCTTGCGGACCATGTCCACCCCTACATGCGAATAATTTTTCCTTAGAATTATGGCATCTACCAGCAGGACAATGCTAGGTGTCATGCAGCTCGCTGTGTATGTGCGTGGTTCGAAGAGCACCAGGATGAGTTTACCTTACTTCCCTGGCCAGCAAACTCACCGGATTTAAACCCAATAGAGAATCTGTGGGACCACCTCGATCGGGTTGTTCGCGCCATGGATCCTCAACCCCGTAATATAGCGCAGCTGGCCACGGCACTGGAGTCGGCATTGCTCAACATCCCAGTGAACACCTTCAGAAACTTAATTGACTCTCTTCCTGCACGCCTCGCACCGGTCCGCTCTGCCAAAGGTGGTTAGTCTGGTTTTTGAGAGGTGGTCACATTAATGTGACTGGACTGTGTATATGAAGCAGATAATTGAGGACCTGGGTTGTAAGGGATATATAGAGATTAAGAGGTTAGCACAAGATAGGAAGGGATGGATGATTGCATCAAACCAGTCGAGAGACAGCAAAAAAAAAAAAAGCGAAAGTAAGGTTTGTCATCAAAATGCATATACCGATATTAATGTAGGAAGGACTGAATAACAGTTTTAGTTACTATGTTTTGTAATGAATTAAAAAGTACAGTGCCATTAGGCACTAAGTGATCCCACGGGATGTGTGAATATTGCCGATGCGTCGTGTCAACGAACAGAAACGTGACGGAACTAAAGCGTCCAGATTTACACGCACCTTGGGGGGTGCTGACAAGGTCCCACTCAACTTGGACATTAAGCGGATTTATAACCCCCATAAATAACTGAGACCCGCTTTCTATTTTCGCACGTTTCGGAAAGTTCCCGCCGAAAACTGGCGCGGACTAGCAAAAATAAACCTTAGTGACGTTTCCTAGTAAATGAGTGCTTTATGAGAGTAGGGGAAGACGATCCAGCCAATAGAGAAGCCGCCTCAATTTATTGCCGTGTTGGTGTTTTTTCTTGTCTGTTCTGGGGCGAATGTGGTGCTGGTCCTTTGGCGCGGATTGCGGTGATTCGCCAAGAGCCGGACTCGACATCGCATTACGACAAGTACAGAGTCTTGCTCGGAGGAGGAGAACGGACGACGAGACACTCTGGTTCTGATCTTCATCGAGTACAGCCGTTCAACGACGCCGGAGCTGGGGACACTGCATTCACGCGGTGCGGTCGAGGAAGCTGGACGACCTCATGTGGTGCGGGTCTTGCCTGGTCGCTGACCTGGGCTGTGAACAATGGTAAAAGCTACGACCCGAACGGAAACTCATGCAATCGTTCCACCCAGTAATGACCCTGAGATTTTGCAATGACCCTGAGATTTTGCTCTAACTGTTCGACATTCAATGATATGTAATTGTTAACCTCAGAATAAAAACAAACTTCGTGTTTGCCTAATTTCACAATAATAAATTGTACACCCAATTTTCAATTTTCCTATTCATTACAATAATATTTCATGTGATTAGCTGAAGATTAAGTATGATTTTTGATATTCCAAATTGATAATTTTGCTAATGATAAAACAGTATGACCCAAAAGTAAACGTCCCCAAGGTAGACGTTACAGTTTTGAGAACTTATCGAATGGTGACAGACGGACGGATGCGTGTGTTAATCCGTAATGTTACGTCGGTTGCACAAGCTGTGCTTCTAGCGCAGTCTGTTAGTTATGATTTGTTAGTAAATTTCTTTTAGAGTAAAACGTATTTTAGTATAGATGTCGATTTGCTCTGCACTGTAGCAATAATTTGTGTCTGTCTAAATGTTTCTGGCACCAGTTTATTTTGTCTTCTTTTTTGACATGCTTCGCGAGCGTAAACCTGGCCTGAGTGGTTGCTCTAGCAGAGCACGAGCAGCTAAAGTTATTAGAAAATCCAAGAATCGGATGTTCACGTTGAAGATGAAAAGACCAATCTGAAATAAAGCTGTCCTTAGCTAACCCCCCCCCCCAATTTCCACATCCCCGCACCTTCGTTTGTTTTTCTGTTTGTAAATTTGTTGAAAACTGATTCTCTTTATGAGACAGGTTCGACGAAACAAGTATATAGTGATGGCTTTCTTGTCATATTATGGTGACTTGGTGTTGTTTGGGACTGATCATATGTTACTAATAGCTTTCTATATTCAATTCTGGCAATAAAATTCCACATGTACGAAGTCGCGGGTATCGGCTAGTAACATATAAAGAAACAACAATTGAAATTCTAACCATATACTAAACAATTAAAAAGCAAATCTAATTGCTGTGAGCTGCTGCCGAATATTTATATATAATAACGTGTAACATTTAATACAGAGAAAATTGTATTGTGTTTCACAAGCATGCTTTACTCCAAGTCATAGACATGGTTTAAGCAAGTTCACTTCGTTGTTAGAGGTCTGCCAAAACATTTTTCGATATTGCAATTTTCCTTAACATCGTGTATTCCATTTCCCAATCGTCTGCTATTTCTGGTTCATCAAACTGACATTTTGGTTTAGGCATACTTTATTTGAGATTAATATAAATTTCAAATGTTCAGTGTGTATTGTGTTTATTTATTCGTGAATAGTATCATAAATATTGCAAATGTTTTTGAGTAACATTTTGTTTGTCACTGTTTCAAATTCGAATTTGTAAATACCATTCGAAATATATTTATTATCAGACCCAGTTGGTTGAACTCATCAAGCAACATAACGATGCCCAGCTCCTCCAAAAAGCTTAACTAGTATGAACCTGATGGAGGAAGAATATTTCACAATTCAGCAGGATAGGAGAGGCGGTGATGCACAATCCTTAATCACCAGATTATGTATGAAAGTCCTGTGTTAAATTCAAAACCTTTCCACAATGCCGACTTAGAGAGGAGCCTATGTAAAGAAAATGTAGAAAAAAAATTGAGATTTTGGTAAGAATGATAATAATAAGTAGGGATATATAGTCTAGTTAGCAATCTGATGATAGTGTTTCCCACAAAAACGTATTTTACTTTGCAATTGCTTTGTAAATAGATTGTTGACTGAAGTTTTATTTACGTCGGTTTTGTTTTAGTTAAGAAGTTATCATTTTCGCCTTTTTTTTGTAATTTACATGTGCCTGTTATTCTGTATACATGAAGAATAACAATTATTAGTTAGACTGAAATTCTTCCTTCTCAAATTCGGTTGGAATACGGCATTTGTAATTGATCGCGGAGTTTAGGTGTGATTGATTTACGTCTATTAGAATTATTTTTCTTTTTACTGAATTTGTAAAAAAAAAAAAAAAAAAAAATGCGACGAACCAATCTTGATGAAATTTGTATCCAACAAACCATAGAGAATCTTGTTTCAACTAACAAAATAGTCAAGCAAATCGTAACCGAATTTTTGGCTCATGCTTATGGCTTTACGCCTGGTCGACGTCGAAGTCATTAGCGGAGGGAAAGGGCTGGGAGCCAGGAGAAGTAAGGAGTTTGGCCATGGCGATTTGAAGGAAGCATCCCGGCATTCACCTTTAGTGATTTGGGTAAACCATGAAAAACCTAGATCTGGATGCTCGGACGAGGATTCGAAGCCGCCTCCTCCTAAATGCGAGGCCAGAGCGTTGCCACTCACCCACCACGCTCGTTGCGAATTTTTGGAATAATCGGTTTAGGCCTAAATGCATAAAAATACTCGATTTGTGTGATTTTTGTCGAATTTGCGAACAAGCACTGGACCACCTGACAAGAAATTTTAAAGAAACAATTCCTCTTTCGACAAAAAAAATTCGCGAGTTCCCCGAGTAGCGATCGCGGTGTTATTGGCACTGTGGAGTATCCGCCATTCAGCAGACCGATGATCGGTGGCACATGAACTCACGTAGCGAGCGTCGTGGTGGTTACAAGCGCCCTCTGTGAGCAAGCCACCTGTATTCTGCCTCGGGTCGACCAGCTGACCGGAAAATCGCTTCCGCTACCAATTACCACCTCCGCCGTATTCCGTTCGTCTTGGAATAGTTTAGATGTCTAGACAAGCTATCAGGTGAGGAAGCTTCTGTCATTTTGTCAAGTGCTAATGGGAGACTGGAGCCGTTTTAGTCGATAAACAATGAAATTTTGATAACTCTGTTCTTATTCAATCATTCGTGCAATCGTTAACATGTAGTTCCCCTCTTTGCCAGTTTTCAGAGATCAGACAATTCAAGCAACCAAAAATTTTCCAACAGAAAATCTCGATGCAAGATTCGACACAAGTTCTAAGTCGTAACCAGCCTACAGACACTCGTGCTATCTCAGCTTGCAACCAGAAGATACAAATTGGTGTACGAAGACGGATGTGAATCCAGCAACTATCGTAGAAGCAGTTTAGAAGCGGGAACTAAAAGGAAATTGTTCTCAGCTAGTCAGGGTGGACAATGCGGCAGCAACGACTCTAGTGCGGAACCAGGAGACCACAGGTAGCAACGCGGAGTTAGGTGCAGGCTTGGTGTTCCGGTTCATCGCTACGGCCTCACGGTTTTGGGAAACAGGTGATTCTGAAACCGCTATACCGTGCATCTAAAGAAGTAACTCTTCAGGAGGAAATTAATTAGTTAAGTCAAAAAGTATTGCATGTATTGACGCAAACTCTCGGTTACAACTAACCCACACACATTTCTGCTATATTACCTTGCAACCGTAAGTTTGTTTTTTGCTGAATCGATAAAAAAAAATAAGTATGCCAAACGTAATGAAATTTTATACGACTAGTTCGACGACAATCTAAAAATAATATTCACGCAAATCTGTATGGTAGTTTAGTGTACATTAACTACATACATAAAAAACCATATGGGCCTAATCGAAAAACTCCTCATTTCTGAAAAGAAGAGATAAACTTATGATCAAATAAGGTAAGATACGATGAAAACCATGTAGTGAATGTCGAAGACGTAAAAGTGTAATGTATTGATTGATTAATCGTAACCTCGTCGTTGCCTTCTGCTTCCACCAGTGACCTAAATGTTTGTCAGGCCACGAACGATTTTTAATTGCACTTGGTATTTGTATAAATAATTGTGCCGATCTTCTAACTCACCACTAATTAAGGTTCATAGAGCGGAATAACAATATTGCGAGACTTAATAAAAGCCTAATGATTCAAACCCTTCCGTAAAAAATGTGGTTGTAGGACCGAGCGTGGTGGTGTAACGGTTAGCGTTCTGGCCTCGCATTCGGGAGGACGGCGCAGTGGTTCGAATCCTCGTCTGGGCATCCAGATTTGGGTTTTCCATGGTTTCCCAAATCACTCCATGCAAATTCCGGGATGCTTCCTTCAAAAGGCCATTGGCTAATTCCCTCACATTCCTTACCCCCTCCATTCCCGTCTCTAAAGACCTCGCTGTTGAAGAGACGTTAAGCAGTTAAAAAAAAAGTGGTTGTAGAAGAAAACAAAGTGAAACTAAGTGTAAAGCACATTTATTCCGTGAATATCATGCGCAAAAGAGAGTTACACAAGATAATTGCATGTGTTAATAACAATGAACGAATGCATAGTGAAACTGCAAAAACAAACAAAACTAAGAGGGAGAGAGCTTGCACTGCATCGAGTTGAATGTCGGGAAGATTCCTCTAAAAGACTATGGTCAGTTCTTGCCGTTCCTTCCCCACAATTCTCTCGAAGTTCTAATGACTTCGACATCATCGAGAGGTAAAAAATGTATCGCAAAGCGTCAACGTAAATCCCTTGATAAATAACTGGACCAAAACCTTAAACTACTGAAGGTTTAAATTAAACCACTGGTGCACAAACACTATTGCTCACACCATTCACACACTTTCTGACGCTAAACTCTTATCTCAGAAGACTGATAGAAATTAGTGGAAAAGATGCAAGCTAGATTGTAAAAATTCATGTAGTATTCTGAAGGACTTGAATGATCACGTAAACATGAATAAAAAACATCAACAAAATAAGGAACTGGATTAGGTGAATGTCGCCAGCGAAATGAAATCGCACTACAGCCAACAAAAATTTTAGGGATTTTGTTGAACAGCTTCTGAAAAACCACGGCATCGTTTCTCTCAGTGGTATGACAGTAGTTAGGTACTTTTTTTTTTTTTTAACTTGATATATCAGTGATTTCCTATTTTTTCCAAAGTTACTTTGTTTGAAACTCTCCGAAAATAATCTATTTACGTACAATATTTCCTGTACTATCTACCACCTACTACTGACGGATGAAATCTTAAAGTTTTCAGTACTTCAATTAAAAGTATTTTACTGCTTGAGTTCACGAAAGCCGTTCCTAATCTTCGCTATCCCTCCACCAAAGACACTTTAGAAAAACACTGATTAATGATATAAATAGTTCAGCCCTCAAAGATTTGTAAATATAACAAAGTGAAATATTTGGAGGACGGATGTACGGGGTCTTGAAATAGGCTTTGTCACAATACTTGCTGTTTCTTAATCTATACTAATATTATAAATGCGAAAGTAACTCTGTCTATCTGTTTGTTACGTTTCTTGTTCTAAACGGATAAGCCTATCGCGATGAAATTTGACAAGCAGAGGCGATTTGGCATTTGGATTGACATAGGATTCTTTTTCTGCATAAATATCACATACTGTCATGTAATTTTGAAAAATTACCGAAACGGCGACCGACTGACGCTTAAGAATGGGCGAGTCTGAATTTGTTTAAAAACATAAAGTATAGGTGTTGTTTGATTTGTTAAGTAGTATTTCCTCAAGTTGCAGTGACCTTATTCCCAGATGAGCACGATTATAAGCGATATTCTAAGATATTGACAGCAGAAAAAAAAGTCTGCAATTTTACCTTTTAAATACATAGTCACAGTAAAGCTAGGATTTATTAAAAATGTAAGATAATATCCTTTTCATATGGTTCTTATGATTAACAGTCCATTTTGTTTCACCAGATTTACTTTCCCTCAAGCACGCTGAATCAAATCACAACAATAATTTTGGCTACTGCTATAAGTATATACTCGCCTGCCTTTAGATAAATTACTACATATCTGTTAATTATTTAAACAGAATCTGTTTCTGTTGTTATCTTGTTTGTTCGGGTTGAACCGCGTCAATTTATGGAAACCTAAAGTTTCAGCCTTTATTTTGTGGGACTGTAATCGCTGTCGCCTATTTATAGCTCCCGAAGAACGCGCTAAATGTTCGGAGATCCTCCGCCAGCGTAGCCACTCCGATGGGGGAAGAATCTGTTTCTGTCATAAATCAGCTGCATATATAAATGATGACGTCTTTTATATATCAACGAAGTTGCTCTAGTTCGCAGTTAATATTTTTGCTCTCTTTTAGAACGACATTTACGGTCTTTGATTAGCAGCTACATTAGAAACAAATGTATTATTACAGTGAATAAAGGAATAGGGAATTAAATAATGATATGTTTATAAGGAACGATTTAAACGTGTAATTACTGTTAAAGCGCCACACTCATAAAACTGACGGTAGGTAAATTTTGCATATGGAATCTATGCTAAATTTTTCTGAGCTCTATAATTTCAATACTGAATGTAAATACCAAAAATAACACTTAAGATGTTGAAAATAACAGGCACCGTACAAAAAAATAAAATAGTTTTGTAGTCTAAATTCTCGTCTGTCGAAAGTCTGTTTGATGTTATCGCATTCTCTACGAAGCTCGACATTCTGCGTTTCAAAGGAATTCTTCAAAGAAGGCATCACGGTTTCATTAGTGGCTCTGCGCAGTATTCATGACACATTCTGATTAGTACTGTTTAAGTACGTATGACCTTCTCTTTCTCTCTGCAGATTGACCTATCCCGGTGGGTGGGTGGTCTGCCATTCGGGAGGACCCGTGCTAATTCTCCGTCCGGACATCCAAACTACGTTTCTCCATGGTTTCCCGAAATCACTCCAGGCAAATGCTGGGATGGTGCCTTCACAACACTATAGCCGAATTCATTCCCGTTCCATGTCTTATTTCCTCTCCTGCTTCTAATGACCTCGACGGAGCATTAAGCCATAAGCATAAAAAAGACACCGCTAAATATTTATCATTTATTTTAAAGTGTTTTTATTTGTAAGAACGAAGTCTTTCTCGGCGTTGAGAATGTATAAACTGCTCTCGGGTGACTAGCCGAGTCAAGAGTGCGTTGCTACACGATATTTCGGCGACTACCAGAAGATGGCGGCAATGATTCTAGTCGCCGAAATATCGTGTATCAACGCACTCTTGACTCGGCTAGTCACCCGAGAGCAGTTTATACATGTTTTTATTTGGCTGGATGCGGTAAAAATCTACGTGGTGGAATGTCACAATGCTGGGAGCCAAATTGTTTTTCTTGGTTGGACTAAATTATTATTAATAAATTGTGTAAAGTAGTAGGAGTTACGATAAATTACATTATTAAAATGCTATCTGGACATTACTTAAACGGAATGAGTACTGGCACAAATAATAGCCATAATTTGATATTTCATGAAATAAACTGTATATTAACATTTAAACAGTAACTGCCTTAATTGTTTCAAATTATCACTGCAGGTGGAACAATCGCAGAGATTCTTTCTGCATGTGCAATACTTCATAATGGCACTAGGAGATTAACACTTAAAAAAATATCGTATTCCTTTGTTATCCGGGAGATTCCGAAGGATTTTTGACCGCCGATTAATAGAGTTTTAGATTTTTGTCATGGCTTACTATACTAACTCGTAAACCAATCAGGGTATGGGGGAAATGTAGTTTAAGGTGCAATCTGAACCATGGAAGAGTTCTGAGTTACTTTACACTACACAGCTAGCTGTGCCACAGGGGCAGCCCGGGTTAATTGTTTTTGATTCGAACTGGTGACATTTTGATCACCAGTCACACGCCTTAACCACTGAGCCACCAGACCACTCGTTTCTTAAACTTGAGAATTAAGGCGATTTCACCACAAGAATCACAATCAGTAAAATGAATGAGTTCGATGTTTTTCCATTTTTTGGCACTACTTTTTCCGGGTCGCACCATTAACCCTTCCTTGATCAAAGATGATGTGTAATTGGCACACTAAGGCACGCCAACTGCCTTTCGGACCAAAGGATATATCTCATATTTACCAAGAAGTTTGTCTGATTCGGAATGTTATGACTGTGTCACTCACTTTTCAACACGATACGCCATTATTTTTGGACCTAGAAGTTCTGTTTCCGGAGAGGCTTGGTCAGTCCCCTGGAACAAGGCTCAACGCTCCGGAGCAGCGGAAAAAGGATACAGGAACATTTCATGGTTACGACTATTGCTGAGTGTACTCGCTATACAGGGTGATTCATGAGGAATGGTAAATATTGAAGGAGGTGGTAGTATGAACAATTCTGAATAAAAATGTTCATATAAACATGTGTCCGATTTACATTCGTTTGCTTGAATGTTATGCATAAAATAAACCCCAGGAAATGATCAAGAGCACACAAATAACTTACTGAAGTGCTTTATTCATGCTAAAACACATACTGCAAGAATACTTTCTCGGCTTCGTAACGTAGCAACTACAGTTTTTTTCCCCTTGAGATGCGCGCGCATCGGGACTGTACGTGTCTACTTCAAGCATCAATAAGGTGCTTTGTGCATTGAAGTCGATGGTGGGATTTTAGAGCATTGAATTTAAACTGTTATAAAATATGAGTGTCCTTTTGCATGAATAAAGAACTTCAATAAGTTATTTGTGTGCTCTTGATCATTTTCTGAGATTGTTTTGTGTGTAACATTCCAGGACCTCTATCTCCAAAACGGATGGCAATCGGACTCATATTTATATGAACCTTTTTTACTGAATGTTGTTCATTCTACCACCTTCCTCAATATTTGCCATTCCCCCTGAATCACCCTGTATAAAAGATTGATTTGCTCGGTACCTTTGTAACTTGCCGAAAGTGCACAGATACAGCACACATATACATCTTCCGTGATTGCCCGCGTTTTAGAACTAATTTAGGGCCAGTTTCCTTGACACTACAGTGGTTACGAGATCGCTAGTGACTGGGACTGGTTTCACTGTACCACTGGTTCATAATACGTATATGATTCGACGAAATGTGTAATTTTGAAGAAGAAATTTACAATCGGCTTACAAGGGTATTAAATCTGGAGCAGATTTTCAGATTTATTCCCTCCTTTCTGCCTATAGCTGTGAGAATACACGAATTCAATTTTCATTGCTGTCACCAATGAGTATTTATTTCTATTTCGAGGGCCGTCTGAAACTTTCCTACGCCACGAATTACAATACGATCGGCAAACACTGTAAACAATTATAAGAGCCTTACAATACTACTTCAACCTGATTAGGTAAATTCGTTTTACGAACTGCCGGATTTACGAGACTTGGTATCTTGCGTTACATCACATTATGTATCCGTTCATACTTGTCTGGATGTGATATAACTTTGTTGTATTGAGAGCAGTGATTTGTTTCCTCAGCTGAATTCGGCACCGTGATGGTGTCAGGAGCTGACACGGGGTTAGCTGATTCGTGTCCTGGTGGTGGAAGAAGTTTTCATCATCAGACTTGGCCGGCGGGGTAGGAGGGGTTGTGGTGCACAATTCCTAATCACCAGATTATGCTCCAAAGTCCTGGGTTAAATCCCAAACCTCTCCGCAGTGCGTATGGAGTGTGGGCACACGGCACAGTTGATGGTGAATTGTCCGTCGGTTGGGGACAATAAGTCTGGTGGCCCCTTGAAGAGTAGAACTGAATGGAACGGCACCTGGCTTCAACCCTCTCATATAATACAACACAAAAAACACTGTATACTGAAAATACACACAATCACAGTCATCTACACCTACAACAACGCACATGAACACACACCTATCCCAGTATTCGGGCATCCCATCAAAAAAATCAATAAACTTATGCAGAAAAAGTTAAAGACTGGTGTGGTCGCAATACCTTGGTGTAGAGTTTTTTACTGCCTGCGCCTTGTGCCCCTAAAGTAGACGCTTTAGCATAGTCTGGTAATCTTACCGGACATAGGGGACCTACATTTTAAAGAATCCCGGAAGCGTTCTGGTGCACTTTAGCTGTATTTAATTTTATGACAACACCAATCATAATGCTTTATTATTTTTAAAGTAGCTGAGAGTTAAGGCAATTTTCATCAAACTTTAAAGTAATACAAAAAGCATCCAACCATCTTAGTTAAGTACCATCTTTTTGTTTATGCTACTAACTCTTTCTAACAAACGTCTCATGCCTTTCACTTCAAGAAAGCGTAAATGCGAGAACACACTTGCTTCAATCAAATAAGTATTATAAAATTAGATTATGAGTTTTTAATATTCATGTATTACCCACAAGTTAAGAAAACGTGACTGTCGGAATGTAGCTAGTTTAGCACGATGTAGATAAGTACCGAAGCACTTATACCAGCGATGTTCCAACCCCACAACCGCGTAATTTGTGTGTGCTGCATAGAGACTAATGGTGAAAAGTTAGGTTACATCTCCATTACTTCATTAAAACATTTTTATTATGCTTCTCTACTTCAAGCCAATTCTATTGTTGTTTCAAAAGTAGCTCAGTATTGAAAATCTCACAAAAACATTTACAATGATTTGAAATTCTTTATGAAAGATGTAAGAGAGAAGCTTGGATTCTTACAGTAGAGCACAATATAGTCTCGGTAGCTGTAAACGGAGAGAAAAGTGAAGCTCTTGATCCACGAATTTCACCGTCAAATTATATGAATAATGATTGTAGGCGCGCGTATAGCATTGTGTCCGTTCAGTTAACAGAGGCGGATCAAGGTCAGTCAGTTCTATCCACATTCCGCAGCCCCTACCCATTCTTGCAAAGGGGAAATTTACCACCGGCATATCCGGAGGCAGTTGCCAGCTCGGAAACGTGAGCACTGAGGGGGTGTTGACGTGAGTAACGAGGAATATGACCTTGAGTTGCCAGTTCAAAGTGAACAGATTATACTGACACAATGTGTTAGAAGCCAAAGGAATCCTGCTAAACCAGATCTTTAAAGCTAGTTTAAACCGATGATTTAATAAATTTTTAATATAATTTCTTAGCTCAAATTTGCATAAATATTTTTGTGCGATACTGTTAAGCTCACTAACTCATCTCATTAACAGTAAATAGAGCATTTGATAGAGATTGGTTGAAAATGAAGAAGACGAATTGGATACTGCGAACGTCCAAGGACTGCGAATTTCTGTCGTGGCTGGAATCTCGAGATTTTTGTTTTTTGACATAGTGGTTTCTGTCTGTGAACACTTACACCTGCTCTCGGTCACTAAGTAGACGTTTTGCATATTCACGCACACTCTTTATGCTGTGGATCGAGAAACAATTAATTCAAGAAGAATTTCCGAAATTGAATGAATGCCCCTTGAGTCTAAGGTGAACTACCATTCAGTGTTCAAAGTCTGTTAATTCATGACTTTCGGACATAATCACGGGAGAAAACCTTTTAGACGACTCGCGAGAGTACAAATGTAACTGTACTGCATATTTATACGTTTCATCCGCTGTGCTACCGTCTTCTGGATATTCGCATTTTCCTATCCATGATTTTTGACATTACAATCATTTGCGATAACAGGTGAACATACTTATATCTTCCAGCGACCTATTAAATAAGAACGGTTTGCTCACTTCTTGTAACTGCATACGATTTGTGGATATACACTGAAGAGCCAAAGAATCTGGTATAGGAATGAGTATGCAAACACAGAGACATGTATACACTCAGAGTACGGCGCTGCTGTTGGTAAGGCCTATATACGACAACAGGTGTCCGGTGCAAGCGTTAGATCGGTTACTGCTCTTACAATGGCAGGTTATCACGATTTAAGTGAGTTTGAACGTGGTGTTATAGTCGGCGCACGAGACATGGGACAAAGCATCTCCGAGGTAGCGGTTAAGTGGGGATTTTCACGTACAACTATTTCACGAGTCCACCGTGAATATCGGGAATCCGGTAAAACATCAAATCTCCGACATCGCTGCGGCCGGAAAAAGATCCTGCAAGAACGGGGCCAACGGCGACTGAAGAGAATCATTCTACGTGACAGAAGTGCAACCCTTCCGCAAATTGCTGCGCCATCAACAAGTGTCAGCGTGCGAACCATTCAACGAAACATCATCTATATGGGCTTTCGGAGCCTAAGGCCCACTCGTGTACCCTTGCTGAGTGCACGACACAAAGCTTTACGCCTCGCCTGGGTACGTTAACACCGATATTGGACTGTTGATGATTGGAAACATGTTGCCTGGTCCGACGAGTTTCGTTTCCAATTGTAACGAGCGGATGGATTTGTACGGGATGGAGACAACCTTATGAATTCATGGACCCAGCATTTCAGCAGGGGACTTTCCAAGGTGGTGGAGGCTCTATAATGGTGTGGGGCGTGTGCAGCTGGAGTGACATGGGACCCCTGATACGTCTAGATACGACTCTGACAAGTGACACGTACGTACGCATCCTAGCTGATCACCTGCATCCATTCATGTCCATTGTGCATTCCGACGGACTTGGGCAATTCCAGCAAGACAATACGACATCCCACACATTCATAATTGCTACAGATTGGCTCCAGGACCACTTTTCTGAGTTCAAACACCTCCCCTGGCCACCAAACTCCTCAGACATGTACATTATTGAACATATCTGGGATGCCTTGCAACGTGCCGTTCAGAAGATATCTCCACCCCCTCGTACTCTTACGGAATTATGGACAGCCCTGCAGGATGAATGGTGTGAATTCCCTCCAGCTCTACTTCAGACATTAGTCGAGTCCATGCCTCGTCGTGTTGCGGCACTTCTGCGTGCTCGTGGGAGTCCTAGACGATATTAGACAGGTGTACCAGTTTATTTCGCTCTTCAGTGCATGTGTAAACATTAGTTCCATACCTTACTTGTTCCGACTCGGTTTCTGGTACAATGTTACTTTCTGTTTCACTTTTAGATCTGTGCGAGTATTTACAATCTACATATATCTGTAATTCAAGAATATTATAGACACTAAAAAGCAATACGATAAAAGTTTTAAAATTATACGAAAAAGGGATGTAAACGACTCCAATGTAAAAAATAATCACATAATTTGATAAATTTAAAAGTTTGAGAATAGACGGTAAAAAATAAAATTGGTCGAACATAAATCAGTTTTTATCATATCTCGGCATTGAAGTAAAGTTGATGCTGTCAATCTTAACAGGCTTTGAATAAAATACTATGTTACATGTTATTCACGTCTATTAGGGGTAAGTTAATAGGCAAATTTAATTTAAGCTTTTTTATATTTCATAAGCATCTGGAACTACAGGACAAAATAAAAAAGATCAAAGATCAAAGGTAGCAATAACAAAAATTAATTCGGTGGACACTCTACTATCTAGATGGTAAATGGAAATTATTTGTCAATGTTCTCATTAAATTTCGATTATAGTGGTTACAAAATTCTGTCACAGGTACCAGAGCGTACAAAATTTCATTATCTTGAAATTACTCTAGAATCTTCAGCATATGAACATCAACTGAATTCTCGAAGTATAATCGATAGCAGTCTACGTTACTTTCTGGATGGTCGTGAGTTGACAACATAGTTTCTCATGAAGATTTAATCAAGGAAACAGATAAATGAATTTTGTGCAGTTAATTAAAGCACATAGGATCATTCAGATCTTGGTGCCAAACGAAGTGCATTACCTGTACAGAATATCGAAGTCACTCTCCCAATTATTTTTGCTTAGTATCAATAGATGAAGAACAGATTTCGCTACAGATCGTCATCTGAACATCTTTTCAAATTACTGTGCATCAAATTTCATCATTTAAATTCTAACATCTGCAGTCTTTGTTACGTTTCTACGAATCACTTAGCAAATTAGAAATTACAGAAAAGAAGGTAATCGTACGTTAATTCAGTTTTGAAATTTCATCGAATCTTTGTGTTTTAAAATTCCGAGAAGCACTTTTTGCCCGTAACTCGATTTTGGTGCCACATTTCTTTGTTAGCTTTCTCACCTGCTTTAATATTGGGTTTTAAGACTCGTTAATAACCGAGCTGACAGTATATTTTGGTAGTAATATTAGCCTGATAACCAAAAACTAGAATGATAAGCTTCTCAACTATCGAATTGCCGAGAGGTATGATTTGCTTTCGGGTGGAAGCGTCTTCGATTCCCAGCTAGACCATCCTTATTTCGATTTTCTATGGTTTCCCTAAATCGTTAAAGGTGAATGCAGATTCGCTCATTGACAAATGTCACGACTTTTGTCCTTGCCATTATAGTATACTGGTTGTGAAAATTGCAACACCCGTAAGAAACGGTGTGGATTAGTGTGTGGAATAGTAGAATCAAAATAAGTGATTTGGATTGCAGAGAGATGGCGTGCACATAGGCACATTCTTTTGTGTGATACGACAGATCAGTGTTACGCCACGCACTCAATACAGAGCTGTTAAATGAAATGAAAACATGTAATAAGGTGCCGGTGTGCCTTGTAGACATCAAACTTAGAAGGTGGAGTTTGTCATACCGTGAAATTACGGTCCGTGCGGGGTATGCTGCTACGACAGTGGTTTATGTGTGAAGGCAGTGGGTAGGAGAGGGACGCACAAAGCAACGAGCTGGTACTGTACCTTATTATTTGATCATAGCACGGGATGTACACCATCTTGTCCGCACGGACGTAGCCGAAAAAACAGTTCATCGTTAGAGCACTGCAATGTCTGTCGTCTCCTGAGGGCTGGACTGGCGGCACGCATTACAATGCGTCGGCTTTCGTTGACCAGAAACCACCAATTCTTCAGGCTGCAATTGTATCGTCAACATTGTCATTGGGGTGTTGAGTGGGAAAATGTAGTGTTTTTGGACGAGTCCCGATTCAACTGTGATGGCATAGCGGACAAACGCAAATTGTGATGATTTGGGGTACTATTGGATACAACATGCGATCTCGTCTCCTACTTACTGACAGAAATATGAACAGCAACCACTACATCAGAGAGGTAGAACACGGGGCACTGCTTTACCTGCAGGCTGTTCAACATGCCATATTTCAGCAGTGCAATGCTCGGCAACATGTTATAAGATTACTTACTATTACAACAACTGTAATAGCCCACTCTCCCAAATCTGCAAGACGCTTTGAAACGCCTGCATATATTGGCGTATTCTAGATAGCAGCTAATCTTAAATTATATCGGTGTCGTCGATGTTACCTAAACTTCAGAGATAACTTCAGCCTCCTGTAATTCTGATTTTTCATTCCAGAAATAGTAAAGATTTCCTTTACTACTGACAAAAAAAACAACAAATGGTTTATAATAGACCAATACTTTATTTTAAATTATTCTTTCCTTCAGTGAAGCCACCGACCGATAAGTAAATTTAAATATAAATTGTCAGAAGATTCCCGCTCCAACAAAGTTCCAAACAAATTAACACCACATTTGAAACAACAGTATGGTCCAAAAAATTGTTAGCTGTAAGTTACGGAAGCGTTCTCAAATCATTGTTCCCTTCAAATTTATTTCCACCTTCATTCTCGTTCAACTACATATATCCTCGACATTATGTCAGCCTATTGCGCAACATGACATACCAACTCAACTGACACAAATCTTCTCGGTGAAAATCTAATTTTCTGATCGTGAATCATACACAAATTTAAATATTACAATCGCTTTTGTGAACCATCTGTAGTTCGGGAGTTTGTATGGCCCTTCACAACACTTTAAACAGTCACCGCCCTTTAAAAACCAAAACACTGAATTTAATATATGGATCTGCACACAAATTATTCTGAGCCCTTTCCAAACTTTCTCAGGGACTTACGACTCTTAACCAACACTTTGCCAAATTACTTACTCCCCATAAACGTTGATCAGAATTCAATTACGAAGCCACAAAAAACTAATAATGTTTCGCTCCAATTGAAGATTTCTTGCACAACTTTTCCTGTGCGCCCTAGCTCACCCTCACCTCTACTTATAACATGCAACCCCACCCGACGCCTCGGTAAGGTGCCGTTCTTCCACTAAGCACCCGTTGCACAGTGTGTTATTTTCCAAATCTAGAGGGACAAAAGTCAATTTTGACACTAGTCTACAAAGGCAAAATAGTTATTTATGTTTGAAGTAGACAAACTATATTATTAGGAACAAAGATTTATTTTACGCGTATCTGCGCCTAACAATAGAAAAAATAATTTGAACAATGGGCTTCCTGTGACCCACCGATCAAGTGCTCCATTCGGCCGCGCCATTCGACTGAGTTTGGTCCATGATTACGCTGTGTTTCTGTGTGGTATTAGGAATTAGTGTGTTTCTATTGCTTTTGGTGAGTTTCAAGATAAGTTTAAGCATGATTTTTCCGTAATACGTTTTAAAACTGAATCATGAGCATCATTAAAACAGAGCGAGATTATTTCTGATAAAGAAAAACTACTGAGCCAGTTTCATTTTTAGTTTTAGTTTATTATACCACATTATACCAATCTATTTCTATATTTATTTGAAAGAGCTACTTATTAATTACAAGAATTACCTTCATTTGTTTGCGCATGTTTGCGACACCCATACAACTTTTCTTCATTTTCAGAATGACTGCACAAATTTAGCGTACAGAATTTTTCAACGTATGGTTTGCTAACGCAAAACAATCAAGGAAAGATGCTTTGCTACAGTTTGTATTGCAGTAACTAGGTGACACATTGTTTGCAGATGACATTATAATGAGTTTAAAAGCTACCATCAGAACTGATTCCCTAAAAATTGAGCAAAGATGGTCTAAAACGGGAAGACACACAGACCGCTTCCTAAACACATATTCTAAGTGGTTAGAAATATTAGTACCTCTTCTAGGTGAATGAAGACAAAGCTCTTTCACGATTGCTGCAGAATTTCGTTTTCCTGACATGCGAAGCAGCACTTCGGTTGCCATCGAAATTTCTTCTTGGCTTGCCGTTTCAGGGAGATGCTTGATTCGTCGTCTTTTTGCTTTAATACTTGAACTCTCATTTTTGTGGTCTGCCATATATGCCCGAACTCGTCCCAGGAAGTGCAGTTTTGGTGACTATATCAGGTAATGAAACGTTTCATTCTAACCACTTAGAATATATGTTTAGGAAGCGGTCTCTATATCTTCCCGTTTAAGACCATCATTGTTCAATTTTTAGAGAATCAATTCTGATGGTAGCTTTTAAACTCATTACAATGTCATTTTAAAACGATGTGTCACTTAGTTACTGCAATACAAACTGTAACAAAGCATCTATCCTTGATGGTTTTGCGTTAACAAACCATACGTTGAAAAATTCTGTACGCTAAATTTGTGCAGTCATTCTGAAAATGAAGAAAAGTTGTATGGGTGTCGCAAACATGCGCAAACAAATGAAGGTAATTCTTGTAATTAATAAGTAGCTCTTTCAAATAAATATAGAAATAGATTGGTATAATGTGGTATAATAAACTAAAACTCAAAATAAAACTGGCTCAGTAGTTTTTCTTTATCAGAAATAATATCGCTCTATTTTAATGATGCTCATGATTCAGTTTTAAAACGTATTTCGGAAAAATCATGCTTAAACTTATCTTGAAACTCACCAAAAGCAATAGCAACACACTAATTCCTAATACCACACAGAAACACAGCGTAATCATCAACCAAACTCAGTCGAATGGCTCGGCCGAATGGAGCACTTGATCGGTGGGTCACAGGAAGCCCATTGTTCAAATTATTTTTTCTATTGTTAGGCGCAGATACGCGTAAAATAAACCTTTGTTCCTAATTATATAGTTTGTCTACTTTAAATATAAATAACTATTTTGCCTTTGTAGCCTAGTGTCAAAATTGACTTTTGTCCCTCTAGATTTGGAAAATAACTCACTGTGCGATGGTGCAAATTTTCTCCCTAGCGCTTCTCAAACAATTGCGCCACTCTCTGAAACGGTCCAGTATGTCCCAAAACGCTCAAGTAAAGCCCTAAATAAACCACGGTAATGTTACAATGTGGTGAGGAATTTTCAGGCCTTCTTCGAAGAACAATGGCTACCGCAGGTTTCCTCGCCTGCACATTCGTATAACATGTCATCCATGGAACAGGTCTGCCATATGGTCGAGAGGCAACTTGTTCTACAACCACTGTTGATGATGTGTGGACGAGCCTGGTGTGTTCCCCAGCACCATATACAGATTTTCTTTGATTCCGTATCACTAAATCTAGAGACACTAATGACAGCACGTAGTGGCTTCACACCGTACTGAATTCTCAAAGTCAAAGTGCGTTTACAGTTCTGTAATCCAAATTGTTTGGATATATTCATGTCCATAATATATGTAATAAATTTCATTGTAATTTTATGTCTCCTTCTTGGCGTTTTAATGTTTTACAAACAGTACTGTACGTTCACTGTTCTCTTCCCGCTTTCATGTCCCGATTGTCCACAACCGTAAATCTCAATGAATAAAGAAATAGTTAAAAGTCATAGTTATCACTTATCATACCATACAACTCGGATTCACTTAAAGTAGATAAAATTTAACGTTTATTGATACAAATTTGTATCAATGTAAGAACTATCAGCTTCAAAGATAATTTGAAAATCACTTTGCTCAGTACGTTTCTAACATATATCGCAACTGTGGTTGAATTTGTGGATATACGCGTAGTTCACATCTGAGTTTCCTCTGGCTATCCTTAAATCGTTTGGGAACGCGAATGCGAAGTATTGTGTTACTTACAACCTTCAACCTAAGTTACAAGAAAATAAAGTTAAATGGTAGAACCGTAAACTCAGACAATAGTGTCCAGAAATTTTTGCTTAATGTTTTTCATTGTTAGATTGCTGAATTCAATTAATAGCATGATTCCAGAAAAACCTATGGGCTGATTGCTCAATGAATGGTTAGAGTCGCGTTTTAGACGCAAAATACCAACTTTTATAAAATTCTGTAGCTTTAAATATATTAGTAAGTATAAAAGCAACAGAAAAAAAAATCATAACGTAAATTAAACTTTGAAGATGTTACGTGGTGTATAAGAGGATCGATTTGTGGTTCGCGTGTGCGACGAAGTGTCACTTCAGTGATATATTACATGCTCAGCATCTCACGCATATCACAAAATTCTGCCGAAGCAATATTTCGTGCAACCCCACCGCTACGTACGACAGTTGTTGATTTAATAGGGAGAAGGTCTGACATTCACTCTATCTCCCGAAATAGTTAGAATGCTTCGCCGCGGTTCGAGAATCTGAGAATATCTATATAGTAGTGCTTCCGTAATTTCACCTAGAGGAAGAACCTCTAACATTCAGCAATGACATGAAAAAGTTCTCGGATTATGAAACCACTGTGCGACGCAGGTAAAAGATGGAAGGAATATTAATTTGTCACTTAGAGTGATTGAAATTAAAGCAAACATTTCAAAAACACTAAAGAATCAAATTTCAATAAATAAAAATATTTTCTGTGCCTATTCTCAGAGGAGAGAAAATAGAATTATGGCCGGTGGCCTTAGTAATTTTTTTTATTTTTTATGAAATGAAAAGACAGTAAAATGCTGAGGAACAAAAATAATTCTATTAGCGAATTACTTTCAGGAAACTTGTAATCGTTATTTTTTATATCAGTACAATGATAAATATAGGAAGCCACTACTGTTGTTATGCAGAACTAAAGTAGTAAGTTAAGGCTGTAGGTTAGGTTAACTATAAGCTCTAGGTCTCATTAGCTTGGAGATTGAATTGATGGGCAGTGTGGTTAATCGTGCTGTGGCTTTGGCCTACTTGTACAGTAGGGGTCTACATACAAGTCACTTAGCGAAAATCACATGAAAAAATAAGTAAATCATGTCTGTCTACTACATAAACTACCACATGATAGGTTACATCTTAATCTTACAACGTTAAAAAAAGTATCATCAACTTTCTATTAATTCATCACTTTTATGTATCGATTTAATCGAAATCTGCTATGTTTGGTAGAGAAACATTCAAAAGAATCAATATTTAAGAGAAATCCAGAACATGTTACTGACTCATCCGGTGAAACTATACATACAGTCGAAGTAAAAAGACAGTTATTTCTTCGGGATCTAATACAACCAAATAATTAGGCAGAAAAAACATAATTAAATTGCTTAACGGAAACGAAGGTGTATATAAAACATTTCGCATATTGAGCCGAATTTGCAATATATACAAAATTTGGTGTAGTACTGAAAATTTCCATCACTTACATAATATACATGATACAGATGCTAATAACTACTAGCGAAAAGCCAGATATTTATGTCAAAAATCGTCACACCCAACATTACCTATGTGTTATTTTGTATGGTATTCATCAAAAGAGTATTGCTTTATGAATCGGAAGATCACTTAGTAGAGTTTGGATTATTTCTAATAGAACTGTAAGTTGCTGCGCATTCCGTCTCTTCCGTAGCTTATCCCGAAACCATAATCCTTCCGGTTAAAGGAGACCTGCAGCTGAAGGTGGAACCCGAGACACGCTCTGCTCGGGCGTAATTCACATTATCAACCCGAGGTTTTGTTCGGATGACGACTGTATTAAGAGCTCTTAACGAACTTGCAACTCTCCGAGCAGACATATAAACACTGAGCCATTGTTTATAAATTAAACAGTAAACGCTTTTGAAACAGAAAAGAAGAAATGAGTGTTTGACAACTATTCTAAAGGAGCAATTAGAATCCAGCTTCACTCCACTTAAATAAATAACAGGGTCATGATAATTTGTTTCTGTGGTTGCAAAATTATTTTCTGCACAGCTATATATTTTCTGGTGGGTCACAAGAAACATATGATCCTCGAAGAGGCCTAACATATGATCTATTCGTCTCTACATAATTTTTTTTTGTTTAAATATGATTTTCGTCACAGTGTTACCTTGTAACATGACAGATGTTACCATGTTTGTCTCTGCTCACCATGTTAGCTAAAGAGATACAATAGTTACACTAAAGTTGTTACTTTAATCTCTTACTGTACCATTTGCTTTTACATTTGTTATACATACTTCAGATGAAAAATCTGAACAAAAATTAAATATACTGCAGACTCACTAACCCAGTAGTGAATACCAAGTATGCCCCAATAGCTGCGAAGTTCCCGTCAAGTTTTTCTTTTCTTCTTTTTCGGAAATGGGTAACTTAGGACCACATGGAATCAATATTTGCTGACCTTTCTGTTTGTCTAGTATTCCTTCATACGCAACGAATGTGTGAACTTTAGTTGCACTGAATTAATGTTGGTTGCTCTCTCCCCTTTCTTCTTAGAAAATCAGGATTTGTGTGATTTTCCCGACTTCCCTAAATTTTTCAGGTCCTTTTCTACCTGTTTGGACCAATTTTCTCTTTTCTCTTTTATGTATTTTAAAGAATACTCCTTTTAATTTATTTACATCTGCTCTTACAAACTGTTTATTAAAATGTAAAGGATGCAGCAAACAAAACGAAAAGATTGGAAGTGCCTATAGAAATACCGAAACTGGTGATGATGATAAATAATCAAATTAGTCTTTGTGATAAATACGCAGATATACTATCTTTTATTCGGTTTTAGCCAAAAACGGACTACAAAACACTGTGCAGTTATGAACTTTTATGTTTCCCCTTCCGCGAATTTGCAGTTGATTATCATTTTTAAATCATTTGTTATCTTCTTTGTTTTTTTCTATTCATACAAATTACTCGCCTCTTTTTTTAAATTTCCTGGAAGCCCTCAAGCTTTTTTTTATTTTCTCTACGAAATTGTTTCTGTTATTTATTCTCCATCACTTCCGGTTATCTTAGAATTTTTACGACTTCCTGAAAATTGTGATCGTTATTTTTAAATCAATTAAGTCAAATATCCTGACCGAAGTGTTTGTTGGACACCTGAAAATTGTATCAATAATTTCTCTTTTTCATATATTTCTATGTTACTCCTTCTTTCCGTTCTCATACATGCTTCTTGGATTTTTCTCTATAATTTTTATTTCATTTTTTTTTATTTCTCCCAACACGCCGTTGTGTTCACTGCAAAATAATAATAATAATAATAATTCTAACCATCAATCAGCACATTTGCTAGAATAAATTTTCTTAGAATGGGAGAATAATATTAAAGACAGAGCATGATAATTACTATTGTCTTTTTTGAGTGGTCTGGCAACTCGCTGCTGAAACCGAATAGCACTGGTCGCCGCTGGAATTATCGTAAACCCTTAACCTGGCCTAATCCGTGTTTCGTATTACTCAACAAACGTCCCGTGATGCAGATTCCATGCTAAGCCACAGATTGAGCGACGAGAAATGTTAATGTTAATCATTTTGAAATTCCATCATCCCTCTCAGATCACTGGAATTTCCGGCCTTTGTTCAGATTCTCATCTAAATAAGTTCTACTACGGAAATATAAGCCAGTCAATGTAAACCAGCTTCTAACTTGACATATTCTTTAGTAATAAGGTAATTCAATAAAAATCTTAGAAATCAATTATAAAAATAGTCATCTCATTTGCTATGTATTTCAAAAGGAAGAAATTATTGGTTTACAAAAAATAATACAGGAAGTACGAAGTTGATGAAAGTTATCCAGGAATGTTAATATTTAATAAAGGACATCGACACAAAGCAGTAGAACTTAGCGCTTTTAATAGTCATGGTTTGCTGATTTTGAATCTGTCTACCAGTTCGTCGTATAGGGAGACAGGTACGCCTTTGTGTTTACACATTGTAGGAAACCGATGAAACATTCGTCACCAAAGCGAGAGTAGTTTCTCATATTGTGCATATTATACAGATTTATTTAGCATTTTTTAAAGAAAAAAAGGTAAAGTATGTTTATATAGGTCTAGATTCATTGTTTGAAACTGAATGCATATCTGATAGTTATGGTAACATTTAAGTGTTATCGTCCGAAACAACAGCAAATAGTGATGAACTTAACTTATTCTGGATTCTGGTTATCCTACATTTATCTGCTTAAAATGAACTTCAGTTAGCTCTCAAGATCGCTTGAGAAAAAGAAATAATGCAGAATCTAGTATGTTTCCCATTACGCAAATATTAGAAATCAATGTTTTCATTTAAATATGGTAATTAATACTTTTATTTTATATTATTTAAATAATAGATATCAGCTTAAATTAAAAGCAGTCAAATGACGTTATATTTTGAATACCCGCACAAATAAATATGGCATTTAAGCATTTTTCGTTACATTTAGTCATAAAATCCTTCATAAAATGTTTTTATAGTTGTAACTAATTTAACTGCATTCAGAAATGCATTATTACCATTATAAAACTTCAATTCCAGTGAAGAGTTGTATAGCACCTAATGAGTCGGCGAAGGCGAGAGTTAGCCAGTGATGAGACGCAAGATTTCCACTGCAATATATCTTGAAGCTAAGCATATTTATAAACCTGCAAAAATAATTTATCTAAACGGAATCGTGTAGGGAACCTCATCACTAATTATTACCAAGCAAACATTTGGGAAACTTTCTTCCTTCTGCTTTCCTAATTAAACTTTGGAATATGTTAATAAACACTAATGACACATTAAAGTTATGGATATGATTGTCATATATCTTTCAAAAGATTTTAAATTTCATATTCTTTCCGTTGTTGCTTTATTGGCCAAAACGATTCATTCTGTTTTTCATTATTTGACTTAATGTAATGTGTAATGTTGTAAGTCATATATACAAACACAACTGATAAACGAACTTACTGGAAAAACAAAGACTTTAAAGCAGTAAAGTAGAACTTAAAAACAAGCAATAAACGTCCAAATATAGCTACCAAAACAACTTCAGCAGGAATTGTTAAACAAGAAATTTCACAAACAACCATGATTTTATATGACCATATATTTTGTTGAAATTTATTTAAATCTGTTTCACAACCACGTCATCAAACAAAATTGTCTCAAACGCTGCAACATTAAACTTTGAATCTAATCAGGTCGGGATAACCAAACTCCTAAATATGAAAATTTGCTTAATGTTGTATCATCAGTAGTCGCGGTAAAAAAAGTTTTTGGTATGGCTACGAATAAAATAATCAAAATCGTAATAGTTTTAAAAACTGAAATTCAATATATTATTTATTGTTAACTCATTTTGCTTATCTATGGGCAACTGATATGTTTAAACTATATTGCAGCTGTGAAGATAAATAAATAAAAAAGGTGCGTTTTGTGCGAACTTATGGATCAAAGAAAAGCAACATCCAACATAGATGAAAATAGCCCCTGCTGGTGCCATTTTTTTCCCTTATCTCTACACGAGTATTTATATGAGGATTTAGAATTTCAAAAGTGTAATATACTGTTAAGTTGAATGCAGAATTGATACTTCGTTTAAAATTCATTAAATCTGGAGCGGCCTAGTGGCTTAGTAATTATGGCATCTGACTGGCGGTCGATACGTCTCCGATTCGAACCCCTGCCTCTGTGGGGTTTTCATAGGACCTTAACCCAGCCGTCACCTCTGGCACAGCTTGCTGTGTAATGTGAAGTACGCCAGAATGCTTCCGTGGTTCGGATTCCACGTTAAGCTATAGTTCCCTGTTACTCGGCAGAATGACCGGGTTAGGTTAGGAAAGGACTAGCCACCCTATCTCCAACACTAGGCTGAGTATACCTGCTTCGGTAGGGTCAAACCAACCTTAGCTCAGCTATTTGGTTTAAATGTAGCACCGAAAGTCTGTGAATATGTTGTTGCCTTAATCATTCACAATACGATTAATATTATTGACAATTGTTTGTTTATGTGTTTGTAAACATGTTTTTCTCCGCCATAATTGCTATGTGTTTTAAGTTTTTGTAGTGCTTTTCCTTTCAGTTTTCTATTTACTTCATATCATTTTGTTCCATGCTGAACTATATTTTTAACAGGAAAATAAGTTATAAGCTTGATTGTCACAGGAAGGATTCGAACAGCGCGACCGCAGCAAACTGACTAAAAACGTTTGTTTTCTTGTTTTCCGCTGACAGCCGCATTGCTCGATCGTATAAAGCGCTGGCTAAGCGACTGGCTCGCTGCCAAGCTGCTGCGTACGTTCAAAGAAAATTGAATGACAAATATTTACCATCTGCACTCTTAGGCGAAAAATACAACCTACTTCGAGTAAAGAAAAACAACAACTTTGTATAAAGCAGAGATCTTAACGGAATGTATTCCTTTGCTGGATTTAAACCACAAATTTGATGCAGTTACACACATCTAACCTGTTTACTAAAGTGCGTAACACAGACGAATGTACAGTGACGGAATGGTTTTAAAGAATGCGGTTGCAGGGAAAATATAACAAATGAGATTACGAGTTTATAAGTTTCAATGACTCTTGACGTACTGGGATCATTTCTTGTCTGTCGTAAGTGATTTTAACACTAACCGCCGAGTGGTCAACTTGACCACTTTTTATATTTTAGCATATTATTATTCAGTCAGTTTCTAATCAATGCTGTTGTGAGTTAATGACTTTTCCTAAATGTTTATGTAGATCATATAAATAGTCCAATATTTGTTTTATCTTCATTAGTTTTCTTTGAATGACCACTTATACTTAGAACCGCCGAGTGGTCACTTTGACCACATTACGTGAAATCTGAAAACAGATTATTTAAAGATTGTTGTGCGTCACTCCCCGAATTTACTCTTAGCACTCGTCAACAATATACTAAATATCTGGGTTACTGAAGTTTACTCGCATTGTTTGAAGCTCAACAATGCAATATGTCATTCATTGTTTGCTATTGGGTTTCGCATAAACGAGGCAGATTATTTGAGTACTGGTCTCAGAGCAGTAGACACGGCTCAGATGTCACAGCGATACAAACCACGGCCACGGCCACTTTCAGATGAAGAAATTGTCGCACTTTTGTATGAATCGGATGTTGAAAATGATCCTGAAGTTGAGGACCTTGTGGAAGACTCTACAGATGAAAATTACCAACCTGTCGCTAATGTGGAGAGTGACAGCTCCGAGACTGAAGATGAAGGTAAATTACATTCACTTATATTATTATTATTATTGTTACTATATGAATAATGATCACTATTATAAGAGAGCTGACACTTCTACTGCTACTTCTGTTACTGCTATTTTATTGTGTGGTATGGTTTCTTTATAATGAGTTGTAGCTTTCTAATTGTCTCTTTCCTCATGCAGTTGCTGAACCAGGACGAAGCAGTAATATAAGCAATGCTAGAGAAGGACCTACACTGGGTAAAAGAAGAACTGCACCTCCTGTAAGTGGACCAATACAGAATCGACGTAGAAGAGGAGAACAAAGTGAGGGTTCACTTCCAGAAACTGGCTCAAAACTCCTGAGGAAGGACGGGATCACGGAGTGGACTGTAGCAGACTTCGTGGTTACTAAACCAGGTAGGATAGGTCAACAGAATATATTGAAAGAAACATGGGGACCTACTCCACACGCAAAGCGGCACGTCTCAAATGATAATGTTTCGAGTGCCTGACACCTTTTAGTTGATCAATCAATGTTGAAACACATAAAGAAATGCACAGAAGCAGAGGCACAACGGCTTCTTAGAAATGATTCGTGGAGTTTGCCTTTAGAAGAATTAGATGCATTTGTTGCTTTGTTATATGTTCGTGGTGCACTAGGTGCCAGATGTACTGAAGTAGATGAGTTGTGGTCGAAAACGTGGGGAGCCCCATTTTTCACTGACACAATGAGCAGAAACAGGTGTCGAGAAATTTTGAAATATCTGCGTTTTGATGAAAAAAATACACGGTCGGAACGGTTGAAAAGTGACAAATTTGCACTTATATCAACTACTTGGAATCATTTTATAGAAAACTGTCAGTTGAATTAAATACCTGGATCAAATATCACTGTGGACGAACAACTTTTCCCCAGCAGAACCAGGTGTCCGTATTTGCAATATATGCCGAATAAGCCTGATAAATTCGGAATCAAATTCTGGCTTCTAGCGGATGTAGAAACAAAATATCTTTGTAATGGGTTCCCTTATGTGGGACAGAACGAACAGAGGGCACCTAGTGAGAAACTTCCAGAACAAGTAGTAATGAAGTAGGTAGCTCCATATCGCAATAAGGGTCGAAATGTGACTACTGATAATTTTTTCACTACGGTCACACTTGGGGAGAGACTGGAAAAAGAGAAAACTAGTCTTGTCGGCACTATCAACCGTGCAAGAAAAGAAATTCCAAATACTGTAAAAAAAATGAAAACTCCTCTTTATACGTCTGTTCTCTTGAAAAGGGAAGGTGGTACTCTGACTGTTTACCAAGGGAAAAAGAACAAAATAGTTCTTCTGTATAGTACCATGCATACAGATGTTGAAATAAAAAATAATTTTAAACACCTTCCCGAAACAGTGAGCTTCTACAATAGCACAAAATTTGCTGTAGATGTCTTGGACCAGATGACGAGGAAGTATTCTGTCCGCTCTGGTACTCGTCGATGGCCTGTCCACGTATTTCACAATATCCTTGATTTAGCAGCCATCAACGCATGGATCATTTTCAAGCTAGTGACAGGGATCAAGATAAGTAGGAGGAATTTCATCCTAAATCTAGCAGAAGAATTACGTAGAGACTATATGGAAACCAGAAATCAGGAAAGGATGACAAGGGAAGGAAATGAAAAGGAAGATGGTGATGAAGAAAGAGAAGAAGTGGAAATTCCTACGAAAGTTAGAAAACTATGCCAAACGAGGAAATGCAGAAACAAGACAAATGAAGTGTGCAGTAAATCCAAGAGATATGTTTGTGGGCCGTGTACATATAAAGTAATAAAGACAGTAGTTTGTAATGCTTGTAAGTAGGATTACGTACTATACATAGTCATATCTTATGATTGTTCTTTCTCTTAACATATTCATGGGTACTTAGTTTCTCCAGTATGATTAATTTCTATTAATTTTAAAACTACTGCTATACAATTAGTATGGTTGCAGATAAATATTGTGAACTATGCTCTTTAATTTTAGTAATATTATGTTCCCATTGTTGTTGTAAAATACAGTGATACTGTTAATAAATGTAATTAAAGTGATACATTGTTATAAAGATCATTAATATTTACATTAATCAGAACAGCATGCAATTACAAAGAAAGTGGTCACTTTGACCACATCGGCGGTTCTAAGTATAGTACTAGTTCCGGCGGTTCTAGTGTTAAGTACTATACCTCCACTAATACTCGTAACCAGACAATTTTCATGATATTTATATATGTCTGTTCGTAGTTACGATTCTCAGTTCAAAGAGATTTTCGTTTTTCTATTTTAATTTTAACATCCGCTGGTGCAATATACGATTGACAGATGATGACAACATTAATTTTACAACTATCAGCCAAACAGAAGTTAACAGAATTGTTGTTAATATCTAACCTACTGTGATCAAACATTCATGTTATTCACGTTCAGACTGTCATAAAATTTCGTGTTTAATAGTTCCAGATGAAATTAGATTATAGCTTTTATGGTTATATTAGTAGAGCAGCATTCATGTTGTTTCATAATGCTGCTCTTCTAGCGCAAATATTCACCCGAATTAACGTTTAGATGATTATACATTGTCTTAGTAACCCTAATTGCAGTGTGTCGTAAATTATATATTAGCAGCGTATCGCAGCAAGAGGTAGGTGCTCAAAGTGACACTGATTGTCGCAAACATATACTCGTATATATATAGTTACGCATTAGTTGTTCATGGAATCGTACCATTTCATGTGTACAGGAATTTTCCAAGAAACAGGTATTAGAGAACTTGATGTTTATTCGGTTTCGGAAAATAGTTTTTAAAAGTCGTCAGAAAACAACAATTGTACGGAGGAAATTTGGTTGTATCTCTAAAGGTGTTGCAAAATCTAGTACTTTTGTCATGGTCGGGATTATGTCATGTGGTATGAATTACGACTCTGCCATAATTATTTTATTAAGTGTAGAAAACTATACGATATTGATGTCGAAATCGGGAGAATGTGTAGATACCATACTCTGATATCAGACTTCTTGGTAGGAAATATCCACTAAGAAAGTGGAGTAGTACCTCTTATACATTTTGTAGGGTTTTCGTAATTTATATTTAGTAATTGTTGACCCTTAATGTCATTCATCAAAGATTAAAAAAAATGATGGGCGAAGTACACAGGCAGGGATGTTGGAGTTAACTGACAGACGATCGCCCATGATCGTACCACATGCAGAAGACTGCTCAAACGCTACGTGAAATCATGGCTCTAAGAGGCCACATAACTATTAATCATTGGACTTACTGATGATGATGAATTTTTGGTGATGGCATGTATCAATTACATGTTCTTTCAACTGCAATTTTAAATACGTCAAAAACATACCAGGTCTTTGTTAATAATTTGACTGGATATTATATGCTCAAATTTAATAATGAATGACTCTTGAAAACTTCTTTGGCACACCAACAGGGAATAATTTATCGGATTTTCTGTTTCAACAGACAGAGTAAACTTATTAAGACTTTGCCATAACTGGAACAGCAGCGCGTAGCAAGATGTTTAAGCTACAACAAGACCCTGCTGCCCGAGGTAGAAAGGTCGTGGAATTGAAAAGGAGGGGAAATGAGTAGGCATTCTCTCGACCGCAAAGCAAAGCTCAGGGCGGGGTTCCTCCCTCAGAAGACAGAAGAACATTCTACCTCAAGGTATCACTGAAAATTAAATCTTTGTAAAGAAGAAAATCAAATAGTGGAACATGGACTATTATTTCCAACTGTTGCTTCGTAAGAGCTTGCTGTTAAATTGCTATTACGAACTACGACCGGTGTAAAAAGGTGGTAAAAAAGAACTTACTAAACTATTCATTCGTTAGTATTCCTCAATATATTTTTATCCACTTTTCAAATGATAAACACAGTTAAACTAAGGATACCGCATTGCACATCTGTAATTGTACATAAAAAGTCTACATTTACGATCTAAGATCCAGTATTTCTAGAATATGTTAAATAATGCATGTTATTTACTTCGAACAGGTTTCTTATTACGTGCAAGTAGCGACCAACAAAAAAGAAATGAAAAGGTTTCAGGTTAATGTTTTAGTGATTTAGGACGCGTCCATGTCTGGGTTATTTGGGTTCAGGCTAATGATTCTTCAGGATAAAAATTATTTTAGTGAAAAGTTTAATCTAAACCCTAACGGAACGCTACTTGCATCTGAACAAAAGTATTAACATATTTAAAAGTTAATAAGAACCGCAGAGTTTTTCTTTCATGTTTAATACAGATGTGGTGTACGGCAGGTTTAATTAAATATTTGAAGCTGACAGAAATAGAGAAGAAACTAAATGTGAATCAATTTCATTTTCACCTACGACAAAAGAGAAATAGTATAGGACTAAAACGGAAGCGAGTTTACTGAAGAGACAGAAAATTTGCCTTGGTTCAGTTAGTCGATACTCGTGATGTTAGTACTATACTTTTTATAGGCATTTAGTCGTTAAACGAACCACAACCTTTACCATACTCTCTTGTTTTCTTAGAATTGTTTCAGCAGGAATAGTAGATGTACCAGAAGCCAGTTCTGTGGATTAATTTGACAGTGCGAATGCTGGATGGATCGAGGCACACTAATCTGTCGTGTCAAAGGGAGTAGAGTGAGTTCTGAGACCTACAGCTTAACGTGGAATCCAAAGTGATTCCCTTGTGCTCCACATGCACAGAGCAAGCTTTACTACAGGTAGAGATCGAGTTAAGGGTCTGTAAACATTCAACTCCCACCTCCACTTTTCTAGTCAGATGTAAATTAACTTTAAGCATTCGCCGATCAAATACGAAATTCATCAGTTAAATGTTACCTATATGTGTGGGGAAACAGATGTATGTAATTCTATTCATCTTGCAGTGCAAAAAGATGGTTATAGTAATTACTGTTTCCATAAGGAAATAAGAAAAAATAATAATTTTTGTCTGTAAGTTCAATAGCAAAAATTTCCTCCGCATTTCTCAGTATTAATAGCTGAAAAATTTACGTTGCTTCTTTGCAGACAGACTACGGACAGAATTTAGCACTTTACGGAACTGTTCCGCATCTGGAAATTGCTACGGTGCGGAGAAAGTTGTGCGTCACTCAAATTCAGAAATGGGTTTGTTAGGGCGTGCTTACTTAACTCCTGGAACCAGCGTCAAATCATAATTCAAGCAACGCAGCAGTAAGAATGTAGGTGCTAATGTACATCTCAGAAAAGTAAAATCTGAACTGCTGAACGAGAAAATCGACGCAAGCAAATCGTATAAATATTATCGACTGGAAAAATGGAAGCTATGAATAGCTGTAAATCAGACCACCACTATACATAACACTGTAAATCATTTTTTTTATTCGCTAACAATTATCTTTTTTCTTTTTTGTTTCAGTTAAATACGATTTATTTTTGTTACGGATTCATTTAATACGCATTGAAATTTGTTCGACATAGGTTGGTCATAGAAAATAAACGTATGCGTTATGTAGACTAGCTTTTTATTTACTCTTTACATCACTTTTTTGTTTTTAAAAATAAAGATTTTAAATCAAATTATTGCTAAGAAAATAGCTATTCAGTATGCGTCTTGTGTCAGATATGTGCATATGTTTCTTAAGTTATGCTGAATCAGCCTGTTGCCAAGTACAAATGTTGTGATACCTACTTGACAGCCAGTGGTTAATGCCATTGAAGTCAATTGTCTCGGGTAATTTTCAACCAGCATGACGTCAATGAAGGTTATTCATGAATCACGTTGCTGGAGATTGCAGAAGTCTCGTTTGGTGACAGTTGAAATTAGAACTAACTACCGTATGAAGAATACCGCATGTTCATAATCCTTGATACGCACCAAATAAAATAGTTACTCACCTTGGCAATATTCATTTATACGAAACATTTAAAATCACGTTACAGAACTTCAATAAATCTAATCACACTGCTAAGGCAGAGAACTATGACACTTTCTCCATTATTCGGACCACCTATAACCACTCGCACAATGTGTGCGTTCCGGTCCATGTAATTCCTAATGCCCTCTTGACTCTGCGCAATTCTCAGGCGAAGCGACGGAGACACGAGTATCCCGAGAGTTTCCAGCAAATCATTTCCAGTGTTGCGTAATAGAGAGGCGAGACTACCAAGAGACGCGTATCCTACGGGTCTCCCTTCAGTCACACACGACCTGCAAGGAAGTCGCATCTCTTGGGAGTCTTGTGAAACATGGCGGATGAACACGCTGTTTGTGGCTGAATTTCAGAAAAGAGTACGTGTAATTAATATCAAGAGGTTTTCTTTATAATTTTTAACTATTTCAAAAGTGTTTCAATTAATATTTGGCTTTAATAGACTGTTGTGGAAGATTCTGACAATGCTCCGTTGTTAGTTGTGTTCATTGTAGGGGGTAGCGCAATATTATTCAGTTGAAAGTGAGGAGGGAACATTCAGTCTTCATCGTTTGGTTAGTTTAAATAGTTAACAGGTAATATTAATCAACAGAAAGCTTTTGGTTGTAATCAGTCAGATGTATATGTGAAAGAATAGAAGAACAGTTTAGTAAAAACAGAATGTAAATTTATTATTTGTGAGTCTTCGTTTGATAAAGAAATTCAGGAAGATGTAATTATCTATTCTGAGAGAAAGCTTTCTTCCGTAGACACTGGTTGGGCATGTGTGGTGTAACGTCAAGGATAATTTAATTAATTAATACCTTGCACGTTTATTTACTTTTTATTACTTCTTATCACTAGTATTAATTTCAAAATTTAAAAAGTGATTGATATCTTTTAATAAATTTATTTATTTACGTAATCTTCAACACGTTTTTCCATTCTTTTTCTCTTGTATGTATGAATTAAGAATGGCAACACATTCTTCGTATTTTTCTTATGGTTGTAGTAAGGATAGGCGACAATAACATCATCATCACTTGACATGATGAAAAACTCGGTTAGAAGTCACATCAGGGTTGTTTATTACAACGAAGACTGAAGAGACTGTATCGCTTCATAGTATCCTCAGTGTGCGGTACTAGGTCGCCTGTGAGTATCGTACTCGCAGGCAACTCAAGTGTCAGTCGCGTCGCTTCGGAACTGCGCAGTGTGAAGAGGGCCCAACAGTTGCCTCTGCTAGCCGCGACAATCGGAAACCAATGCTCGCAAGCGCCGAACACATGAACCAACCCCTCACACTCAAGGTCCACGACAAAATAGACTACTTAACACGTGTAGCCACTGTGAATAATACTATGCATAAAGAGAATACATAAGTTACAAATATATATCATAAACTCATGAATACCGTTATATCCTACACACTGAAAATTTGCGTTGAGTACACAGATGTATACTTTAAAGTTACGGAAAAATTACCATGCAAAGATTACCGTGGAATGATTGAAAGACAAAGCTATTAATGGATACAGAAACCAGAGTAATAGTTAGGCATATAGTAGAAACCAATTTGATACGTTATCACATATAAGGCAATTAAACTAACTTAAACTGTGAATTAAATATATACTTTTATTAAAACAGTAAGTAACCAGTAAATATTTGATTTACACCAAACACGAGATGGTACGCATTGATTAACATACAAAAGGTGGGAATTACTATAAGCCAGTACTAAGAAGTTAAAAATTATCGTATGCAATGTGTATAACAAGGTCATGATGATAAATTAATTTCGACTCTAGCTGTTGATGCAAGTTCTTGGACAACGTGGAGCGACACCTTCATATGATTTTGTGCCAAGTAGAGTAACAAAGCTATACACTTGTACGTTTCGATACATAGTTTCTCATCCTCTCTTTTGCCAATCACTTGATAGTGAACCACGACTTTTGTATGGAGAAATGGACTAGAAAACCTCTTAGCAGAATTTTAAGTCCTAAAATATAGTTGGACATAAATAAGCTCTATTCACTCGAAAACGTTATTCGCTAAAACATTTTAGATATATGGGAAGTCTAATCAACAACAGGCAATATTTTTTGTCTAATTAACATGTAAGCGATGATTTTAATAACAACAAATCTGAGATTATTCTATCGATTCTAGGATATTTTAAGCCGATGAAGTGAATGGCGCACCGCAATTTAGATCAAGATGAAGCTCTCGGGAAACCATGGAAAACCGGCATCTGGATGATCGGACGGGGATTTGAACCCGTGACCCCCGAGCATTACCAATCAACAACAGGGTTCCGTTCTTAGAAGAGAAATTTTCACAATAAATTCATTGTTCGATTTCCTATTGTGCTCAATAGCAAAAGGGTAAAATTTGAAGTTTACTACTGGTATAAAGAGATTCTGAATTCAGCTGTTATCAATTTCAGTTGACTTGAACTATTTATATAGTAAACCAATAACACTTAACCATAGTAAGTTTTGCTGGTTGACTTATTACTCACAATCTATTACACCAATTACAAAAATATATTAGTGCTATCCAATCATAAAAATAAAGAAAAAGGTTTTTAAATGCACATGGAAGTAGTAAAAGCAATTAGGAATTTTTAAAAATAATAGATTTTGTAATGTTATTTGCAATGTCAGCTTACTGTACCTTCTGAGATTGTCGGGGATTTCTTAAATGTAACCTTATTGACATGTATTATTTATATCAACAGTCGTGGAGAGATGAAACTGGATGCTAGTTGAGTGGAAATTTATATCATCTTTCGTTATCTTTGATCTATTTAGAAAATCGCGATTTGAAATGTTTCGGATTTACTCAATGCTCATTGCTAAACGCCAAGTAATAATTAATTATCATACTACTCTGTTTATTAGCAAAAATATTAATAAAAGAACAAATCGTATGTAATGATAAAAAAGCTGGCATATGTAATTTTGGTCGACTATGCTCGTTTCAACAAATTGAGATTGTGGAACCCGATTCTTGATTAAATTCGAAAATTTTCGTGATAATGCTGTCATTTCTACAGAATCATCATTTTTCTTCCAGCCACGAAAAAAAAAAAATATGGTGGAATAAATCTTCACCATAAAAGAAGAGCGTTGTATCTTATAAATCATAAATGTTTTAATGTCTGTTCATGAACTGCAGTGCAGCACAGTAAGCTTTCATTCTGTTTCTGTTCGTACAAACCAAAGTCATTTCCAATTCGAATTTGATTATAATACTGTCTAAAGAAGACGTGAGTCACATAAAATCACTAACTTAATCATTTGTGTAATATTTATTATACTAATTTGTTAACGTAGTGGTGTTACAAGCCCCTCTGGCCTGCTATCTACGCTTTGAACTAATGATAATACAAAATTAGTAAGAAATTTAGGAAATTAGGAAAAAAATGTATTTTCAGAAATCAGACACCCTTAAGGTGGTGTCATTTGGTTGAGGCATGGAGAGTTTTTGAAATGTATCAATCCCAAATGAGGACTGGAGGACTGTAATGTCAATACTGCCAGATTCTAAAATTTAAAATTTTATATTTTGCGGGAACTATTACAATAAGCAGAGCGTTATCTTCAGAAATATAATCAATCATGTTCACAAATAAATTATAATGTATCTCATTACATAGCACTCAAAATAGAGCCACAATATACCTTTCCAGTAAAAGTCGGTTGCAAATTATATAGGATGCATTAAAATTATATTTTTACTAGCAAAATTCGTAATGTATAACGTCTTAAATAACTTACATAAACTGGACAGACACATGTCAAATCGGAAATTATAACGAGAATTATGTGAATCATATGAAATATTTAACATTTAAATTTATGTTAAAAATAGTGATGGATTACGCTGGAACTGACTAAATTAACTCTTTACGCGGAAGTAAAAGAAGGATGATTTTGAAATAGCATTCAGTTTGTCTCTACACTTATTTTGATGCGTCTACCTCCATGAATTTGATTGATCATAAACAACCAACTAAAATGGCTAGTAGAATAACAAAACCTTATATTAACATAATCTACAATTTTAAAAAAAAAGAAGCAGGCAAATTTTATGAAGGAAATTCTTAGTCAATTATACTATAATTTTATCATAAATTGTTGCCATTAATTTGACTTTCGAGGTCATTCAATATCCTGTGGAGTACTAGTTTTGGCTAATCAACATTGGTTTATTTCTGTTGCATATATATCTCTCCAATCAAACACAGTTCCGCTACAAAACACCTTAGAATACGATTGCTCTCTTATTCTGTAGTTTTGAAAGAACATTCTTCTCCGTATTGTAAGACTTCGCTGACAATGCGTTTATTCAGCGAAAAATAATTTATAGCAGACCTCTACTCTTTGTCCCATCTGAGAATTTACTTGATCTTTTTTTTCTGAGGTGTACGGCACGGTTTTAAATCAAATTGTGTTATTTGAAAATGAGACTCCAGCGTGAGTCAGGTTTTAACTTGTAATCAGGACGGCGGATAGCAGTGAATGTATATCCCAGTGAGCAGAGATCGAGCGAGATTGGCGTCAGGAAGGAAGGCCACCCACGTCCTGGCGCCTGGAAGTATGCCAGCCCGCTACTCTCCCTCGCTGTTTGTCTCACTACGCCCACTACAATGCACAGTCAACGCACATGTTAAGAGATCCAAAAAGTAACTTCTAAAGCAACAAGATCTTTTCTCAGCTTATAGAACAAGTGGCAATTAACTCAAGTTTTTGTTCCTTGTATTACTTAAGGATTTACAGACTCATCGATGTCGAGGTAATTAAAAGTTACGGACAAGGGACTGGAAATAAATTCTCTATTGCTTGATAAATATGATTATCTGCCGAAAACATTATCTGCTGTAATATTAAATTTGATAAATTACTCCATTAAATACCCTTCGAAAAACATAAACATCAAACAGATGGCTTCAGTTTTCCTGCAATTATTGAACGCTACACATCACTGTATATTTTGAAAAATTAAGGGGGTTAGTATGGAATTGTATATTTTTATGGCTTATTGCCACAATAGAAATATCATCGAATACAAACAAAAATCCAAAATAAAATCTGATATGACATTTTTTGTTAAATTGTTTGGTACGCTGCACGACAATCACACGCTGTGGAACGAATACTTCACTGCCAGAGGTTAGTAGCGTGGTTCTTTTATATAACACACCGTTAACATTCTTACTAAATATCCGAATAGTCGAGCAGCATTATGCAACGAAATAAGTCACTTCAAACGCCAAACACCTTAGTGTGACAGCTGATGCCTATATGGAGCTGCGCCTTTTATAGATGATGTTATTTCTAAAGTTGTTTTTCATTGTAGTCTGGTAAGGTGTGATTTAAATAAAATTACCCTGCCCCGTTTAAAGCGCAGGTATGTTAGCTTGACGTTTTCAAGGAACACGTGTTCAGTGAGCCAGACTGTTGTTAATCAGGAAAATCGTAACTATTCTTTTATTCACGGTTTTTACTAATTTTTACCAAAATGCATGGTACATTATTTAACATCTGACACATAACAAACACTTATAATACATTCTCTAACTATGATAACACTTTAACCAACAACTTTATGTGTGTCATAAAAACTTCCTTACTGTAGAACGATTCTGAATCCAGCAATTTGTACGAGTAATAACTATGTGTGGGAATAGGGATATAACATAAATTTACCACAAATTATTATTTCCATCTACACTGATTTGCTAAATTTTGGAACAAACTTAAGTAACAGATTTAACTTCACGTCCGTTTACGATCCTAAGAAGAATGGCATGCTATCACAGTTGATGACTAAGGCACCTTCATCTTTAAGCAGGATAGTTTTTCCTGTTTTGGTTGTATTGGGAGCATTCCACGATAAAGTGTATTATACCTTCATACGTGACACAATATCCAAAATCTGGTGATTCTGTCAATCCTTACAGGTTTTAGAATTCAGCATAGTATGGCATGCTCTCAGGTTGTTTACTATTGTTATTTATTTTTATGTTGAGTCTTAGTTGCTTCGGAAAACTACCTCGAATTAGTGAAACCAGGCGTTCTTGTATCTATACTGAAGCTCTCCAATTCTTCCTACTCAGTCTCCTGGAGGTTTCTGATTTCACTTTAAAAGTCTCTGTATGGACCTCTCATCATCTGAGGATTCGTAGTCGTTTGTTCTCATCTGCTTTTTCACTAACAACATCACCAAAATGACAAGGAAATTCTGTGAATTCTAGTGAATTCTTTACCATTCTTTCGTACCTTCTATACCATACTGTAATGAACTAAGCTATTCAAATTAAATTAGAATCTCTTCTTCCATCATTTTTAGACCATATGTGACAGTGTCCAGTAAGTAACCAACACTCCTTCACAAAATTCTGCACCCGTACTGCCATCTGTGATATTGAAAACATGTGACCGAGTTAAACTCTCCAGATTTCGGTTTTCCATGGTTTCCCCAAATCACTCCAGGCGAATGCCGGGATGCTTCCATCAAAAGGCCATGGCCGAATTCACTCCCCTTCCTTGTCCCCAGTCCCAACTCACCTCTTATGACCTCGACGTCGACGAGGCGTAAAGAAGTAAAGAGTTCGGCTCTGGCATTCAGGAGGACGTGGGTTTAAATCTCCATCCCGAATACGGATTTCCATGATTACCCAAAATCACTCCACGTGAATGCCGGGATTTTTCCTTGAAACGGCCATGTTAGAATTCTATTACCTCGTGAGCCATGCTGTTAATTACTTGACACGTATTTCTGCTATGAATATTACATTCTACAACCATTTCTTAATTTGATTTAATGTTACATCATAACAGGACTAGATATTTTTCATGTATTTCCTACTCGTAATTCGATTTATGGCCTCTAGTTTGCAGTTCATTGCGTAATTAACCATTTTCTAAGTTACACGATGAAACTTCTAGAACGTGTATACCGTCGGAGTAAGAGCGGAGATGTGGTGTGCTTGTCTCAATCTGAAGCACACTGATAGTGGTTGTGCGTAGAAAACTGTCATGTGTACATAGAGCTAAGGATTGGAGACAGTCTAGTCTGGCTAAGCTTAATGTAAAGGCTGTATCATAAAGCAGGCATTCATATTCTATTTTGCATCTGACTTGGTGCGCGCACAAGCGCAGAAGGATTAGTGGATTAGCACCCTAACAGGTGCTTTCCAGAGCTTTCAGACCGTTGATTTGCTTCATTACGTGGCTATATAATTTCAGTATGCTCGGCTACAATTTCAGACTCATGTCAACATAAATACCCTAAAATTTCGCTTGGTGTTCATGAGTAATCACATTACGGTTGTATATGATTTTAACATCATTTGATCCCCGTCTCTCGTGAAAACAACTAAGCTGCCTTTTTTTAAATGATAATTTAATCTTCTTTTCTTCCAGAGATGAGGCATTCAGTTTGGAAACATTCCCATTTTGGGAAGAGGTGTAATTGTTCGCCTCCACTGATATGGTATAACATATTTTTTAATAAATCGTTAAGCGTGACCATAAGAAATTCATTTCCACTAGAACATAATTAGTGTAGCATTGAATACTTGTAAGTTATTTCGTCTAACCCTAGACATCAATATTTTTATTCAGGATATTTTCCATTATTTCTAGGGTGAAAGGCTAGTCCAAATTTTGGTTTCTATACAATCTGTGCTCCTTGTTCTCAGTAATTTCTAGCGGAGGGTTTTCTTCATTAGCGGTAGCCATTTTATCCATAAATTGTTCAACAATTTCTGTATATGCTTTCTTAGGTACAAGAATGTTTGATTCCTCGCAAAATTTGTATTGAAACAACTCCAGGCAGTTGCGAGCAATACCTTCCAAATCCTTCTTTCAGCTTCTTGATGGTCTTGATTTCCTGTGATGTTTATTTCTCGAAGTATGTTGAAATTGGTGGGTCATATCTTTGCGATAAGTTCCACGACCAAGCCTTCTTCTTGCTATCGCTTTGGAGCATACCAATGTCCACAAGTGTTTCTGTTTAAATGTATAATCAGTATATTTTACCCAGCATTTGGAAACGCTATTGCATATGCAATGATGGTTTCTGCAAAACATTTATGGGTTGGCTGCGGATCTACTACGTCAAGACATATCGGAATTTTTTATTTACTACTTGCTGGCTGGATAAAATTGTCTTCCACATGATAACACTTACGTCTGAAGGTTAATTACTACTTCTTACTTGTTCATTCTCCGCGCACTAATTACTTCAGCCGACGACTGAACTTCGGCTGTCAACACATTACTATTACTATTACTCTGCGATTCACTAAAAGTGTTTGGCGTAGGGTGCATTGCACCTATCAGGAAAGGTAATGGTTTGGAAGGGATATACGGGATATGGCAGGTGGCGCCCATGGGCTATTGTGAGGAACCATCCCAGCATTCGCCTGGAGCGATCTAGGGAAACCATGGAAAACCCAGATCAGGATGGCCGGAGTGCTTTATCGGAAGCTACTCCTGTCCGATTTTGTGTTTACTCGCCCGGTAAATCCATTCTATTACATCAGTTGCAATCCCTTGATGGACCCTCCTTTGTGTAATAGGTTGGATGGGATGTACATTTCTAAATCCTTGGGGATAATTTCCATCAGTTGAATGACATTATTACTAAAATTTACATTTTCTACTTCAATTTTAACTACCAACGTAACAAACATTCAGGATTTTCACTTTGGCATCCGGGATGTAAATATAAAGCATTTTCCCCACACTCATTATGAAAAACTTGATTGTTATTCTTGACATACAAAATAAATGTACTATCAGCGCTTGAACGCACGTCAAACTGCTGCCGTTACCGTTCCCAAGTTGTCTCTTTGTGTCTACTTGTTGTCGTGCTTTTCATTTTCATTCATTTATTCACGCACTAGCATTAGGTTGTTTTCTTTAGGGGGTGATATTAAATCTGTATTCGTTGCTAAAATTATTACTGACATTTTTCCTCTTATCAGCCTGAATTTCTACGTTTTTTTCCTAGCATTTGCAAGTTTTTTTATCGTCAGTTTCCAACTCCTATTAGTAATCCATGACACCATCTACTGCATTACAAGCACTGATAGTACTTACTGCTTCTAGTTTTACATCCCCAACTATAGCTTTTCCTGTTGATCCATCCATCCCCTAGAGGCGCCCCAAACATTTCCGAGCAGTTGTGATGATGTTCTCAGTTACATATTTACCACTCACTGTCCAAGATGGGTTTTAGCTTTGCTGTTACAGACACGTTTTGGCACATTTTTATGATCATGCCAACGTTATCCCATTTCATGAGAAATACGTTCATTGGTCTGAGCCAACAAGAAGTTAACGCCTCAGCGATTCAATTCGTACTTAAAAATGTTGCTTTAGTTTTATTAGTACTAAGTTGAAGTCTCCATATTCTTCCGGATCGCTGGTCAAGACGTATTCAGTGGCTTTGGGAGAGGTGCGGTGGATGGGTAGTGCCCAGTCGTATTCTAAATCGTATAGGCTAAGCAGTATGCCTTGTGGCATTCCGTTCATCTGTCTAAGAGTCTTAGTGAGCGAAATGTTGCAGGCAGCTGAAACAGCAGTATTTTTTTTTTTAAGTAGGTCCAGAGTTAATGTTTAGGTATTTGATTTTTGTGGCACATATTGTAACGTTAACATATTAAACGGTGAGAGAGAGGATTTTGTTACTGATGCTTGTCTTGTAGTTTATTATCTACCGAAAAATTCATAGGCAGTGAACCAAGTAATTACCGCGAACGAAACGGAGTACTCAATCATTACTAGTGTCAGGGCTGAATTAAAGTGCTAATAATTTCTACGATACATCAGCTTTAACTTCAATAAGAAAAAAAATTATTTATTCATATGACCATGATCTAGAAGCTATATTCAAAGAAACCTATAGTTACTGATGTATTTAACACATTCTGTTGGTCGTTGAAATGTTCTCTTCGGAACTCTGCAATATATCGATTATCTTTGTTTATGTGTAATTTATAGTTGCGGCTTTCATGGGAAAAGATTAACTAAAAACACAGTCTACAAACATTTTTTTAAATGAATGTTTCTTCATCACCTATCATTTAGATAAATTTTTTGAATTATTTTCAGTGGTGACAGTCTTAAAGACCTGATATTTGTGAATTATTAATTATTTTGGAGATTTTGAACTGAGACTAAGTATTTGTTATACTAATCATCCTGCTGATCAACCACCCAGTAGGTCTTCAGCAGCTATATTAAATTTTCAATTAGGCAGCCCATAAAAATATCTAGTTCCTTCGAGTATCTAGGAAGCAAATAACTCTGATAAGTCGTAAATCATTTAGATATTTGTAACGAAGATACAGAAAATCATAAACTGGTAAAATGAGAAAAAATATCGTCATCCAACAAATTCTGAAGAAATTTAAAGAAGGTTAAAAAATGTATTATCTCGATTCTCCGAGTGGAGCCGGGTCGATTCCAATCCAAATCTGACTGAATTTAAATTCTTTCTCTGCCTTTTAAATTCAGCCCTGATTTAATCAAACAAAAAAGCACTAACTTCACTAAAGCTGTTAGATAGTTTTTTCAGAAACTGTAATAACTTGGTGGAACTTTAAAACTCTTACAGATCATCTGTTACATCAGATATTAGTGTGAATTGTAGCATAATCTAAGGCGTATGACAATATTGGACAGATGAGACCTGGGCTGCTATTCAGTTGGTCAGATTACGTCATCGGATTAAGCTGAGTAGGAACAAATATTTTTCATCAAATGAAACAGCATTTCAAATGAATCTGTTTACATGCATTGCTTTTGTGCTTCTCATGGTTTATGAATTTTCTATACGGGTATCAATGTGGTAAAGTACGTGTCTGTTTAAACAAGGAGATACAACACGGGTATGGAATTATCTATAGTACTGTAATTTCTTTGACGCCTAGTTAGAAAAATGAAAAATGTTTTGTTACGATGTGAAATTCTATTGTACCCAACTTCCATAAAATATCCAATTTTTCAGATCAACAATATTTGGAATAATATCACCCGTGTGCTTTAATGTCCACTAGTACGATCAGGGCCTTGCGAAAACCTATCTGCATTCAGTAATTTTTATTTTTACCGTTTCTGTTAGTTTGCGTTACAGCTTGCATCTGTTTTAGTTCTGATTGCTTACCTGTGATGTAACCTAATACGAAATCAAATACTATGCTTGTGGAGTTGTGGTTTAAGAACATTAGACTTCTGTGGTATCACACTATATTGATCTATTTTGATTTTCATAACGTTGATTTTACCCATGTCTCGATCAACTCCCAACAAACTTAATTTGTGTTTCTGTTTGCGATCACGTTTATACTACATTCATATAATGTTTAATGGGCCATTAGTGGAAAAATACTTCACCACATTCACCGAAATATAGTGCTGCAACTTCTGTGTCACTTATTTTTATCACATTACATTCGTCTATTTTGGTAGTCAAAACAAATATTCTGTTTTATATACAGATATGAACCACTGTTTTATTTCTTAAGTATCAGTTGCTATCAGATCTACTAAATTTTCCAAATAAGTAACGGTTTCTTCTAAAATATTTAAATTAAAACTCAAAATAGCTGTGACTTTGAAGAGTGGTCAACTGACATTTATGCTTTCACGTTCCTCTTTCTTCACAATCCTATTTCTGCTGTAAATGCATTAAGCTTTTGATCCTAGGGATCCTGTACTTTTCTTTTTTCGACTGTTGGAATCGTTTGTCCATCCTTCTGATGAAATTAGGCTTAGGTGTAAACAGAAAGTGGCATCCACCCTCGAAAAAAGTAGACCATATAACACCAGTAGGCCAGCGCTCAGTCAGATGATAATCTCCTTGTGAACAACAGCAGCTATGGCTAAAACCTCTTTCATTTAAGCGGATATTCATAAACCGAAAGTAATGTAAAGTTATGAGGCGTTATAAACTCTTGAAGAATGATACTCCAAAATATAGAAAACAAACTAAGTACTGCCCCTAACGTTCATTGACAAATACGTGAAATAATCCAATGGTTTCAGTGAACGAATACGTGATTTCCTAAGGAAAACTTGCAAAATCTTATGTAAACTGAAAATATGGAAAGCAGATTCACAGGTATTTATTTTCTTGGCTTTTATAAATGAGCGTCTGGATAATTTGAAGAATAACTTCAGATCATTTAATGACGATTGTGTATAGATGAAACAAAATTTCAGAAAGTAGTCAAAATGTATAACGTAAAATTAACGCATTTTGCAACGTTGAGTAAAATATGTGAAACTAGGTTTTGTAAAGAGAATCGATTACAGTTTTTTTTATTTATTCCTTATGTACGTGACAATTCTAATTTCCTCTTTTTTGTCTCATTTTGGAAAATATCAATCTGACTTCCAAATATCGTTTAATTAATTCAATGTTCTCAGAATTAAATTAAACCCATGCGAAAATTTCGCGAAAAAAAATTCGGTGAAAAGTGAGGTTGAATATGATTTCACCAAAGCTGAGTCATTACTCTTCATACTCCTACTTCATTTATCGATTTTGGTTGTATATCCAGGGAGATAAATGGCTAGAGACACAAAAAACACATTTTAGAAAAATTGTCATTTTTGCCCTTTAATGGTCGAATTACGAAAAATTCCTATCTTAAATTATAATGTTACCACGGCGGAGACCTTAATCTGTAGTATGATATCTCATTTATCTATATCGGTTGGATATCAAGTGAGATAAATGGCACGTGACACAAAAATGCGTTATAGAAGCATTTATACTTTTTCCATTTAAGGGTTGAATTCCAAAAAAAATCTTTCTTAAAATATGATGTCACCAAATCTGAGACATTACTCCTCATAATCTTACTTGATTTTTCGATTTTGGTTAGATATCCAATGAGATAAATTGCTTAAGACACAAAAAATGAATTTTAGAAAAATTAACATTTTTGCCCTTTAAGGGTTGAATTACGAAAAACTCCTTTCTTAAAAAATAATGTTACCATGGCGGAGACCTTATTATTTAATATGATACCTCATTTATCTATATCGGTTAGATAATAAGGGAGACAAATCGCTCGTGACACAAAAATGCGTTATAGAAGAATTTATACTTTTTCCCATTAATGGTTGAATTCCAAAACAATTATTTCTTAAAATATGATTTCACAAAGCTGAGACAATACTCCTTATAATCCTACTTTATTTATAGATTTTTGTTAGATATCCAGGGAGATAAATGGCTCGAGATACAAAAAACGAATTTTAGAAAAATTAACATTTTTGCCCTTTAAAGGTCGAATTACGAAAAATTCCTCTCTTAAAATATAATGTTACCATGGCGGAGACCTTATTCTTTAGAATGATACCTCATTTATCTATATCGGTTAGATATTAAGGGAGATAAATCGCTCGTGACAAAAAAATGCGTTTTAGAAAAATTTATACTTTTTCCCTTTAAGGGCTGAATTCCAAATACATTCTTTCTTAAAATATGATTTCACAAAGCTGAGACATTACTCCTTATAACCCTACTTCATTTATCGATTTTGGTTAGATTTCCAGGGAGATAAATGGCTTGAGATACAAAAAACGCACTTTAGAAAAATTAAAATTTTTGCCCTTTAAGGGTCAAATTACGAAAAATTCCTTTCTTAAAATATAGTGTTACCACGGCGGAGAACTTAGTAATTAATGTGATGCCTCATTTATCTATATCGGTTAGATATTAATGGAGATAAATCGCTCGTGACACAATAACGAATTGCAAAAATATTGATCCTTTTGCCCTTTAAGGGTCGAATTCCGAAAAATTTCTGTGTATATATATGACGTCACTAAAGCGGAAATCCTAATCTTTAAAATGATACTTCATTAAAAGATTTCAGATTGATATCCAGGGAGATAAATGACTTGTAACACAGAAAACAGCATTTTAGAAATCTTGACATTTTTGCCCTTTAAGGGTCGAATTCCGAAAATCCCTTTCTTATAATGTGATGTTCCCAAAGTGGGGACCATAAGCTTTAAAATGACACCTCATTCATTGATTTCGGTTAAGCATGAAGGAAGATACAGGCTTGTGACAAAAAAAAAAATACCTTATAGAAATAATATATATGATTAGCATTCCTTCTGTAATCATAATGCAACTTCTTTTAAGCAGTTGCTGAAAGAAATTAAGAAATTTAATAATATTACTATAGTTTTCTATATACGCGTTTGAGAAAAATTAATTTAATTCTGTAAATGTTATGCATTTTACGAGTTTAACTGTTTGTGCCCTTCTACACTGCATTTGTCTATCTCGCATCAGACTCGCCTCTTCTCAAAGGCATAATGTATTCTCTTTTCCAGCCAGCAACCAGAGAACCTCTTCTTCCTTATCCTTTAAGACGCTACTAACATTACTCCGATCTTCTCAATTAGCATCGCACACAGCATTTAGTGTGGTAAACAGAAATAACAAAAAACTATTATATACACTTTAAAAAAGCATTAGGAGGGATAAATTCCTTAACTCAGACGTAGAATTGAAGAATAATAAAACTTAAAACACTTATTGGTATCAAATAAGCGACAACGTCTCCAAAAGCAAATACACCTATATATTTACTGATTACGTTAATCAACAACGTAAAGAATAGTCAATATACAAACCATGAAAGAGAGAAAGATAATGCCTGACTACTCTTAATTCGACTAATTTAAGCGAAATCCTGCGTATGAAACACTTGTGAGAACTTTTTCGCAATCACTTGATCTGTTAGATGGCGTTAATTTAACAGATCCTCACAGCTGTTTATCCATAATCTTCGGTAAATTTTCCTACTCACTCTGGTTTATCAATTTAAGTGAAGTAAAAACGATATAAATGCTTGACTGACTTCCTAAAATTCATTTTCACTTAGAAAACAACAGACGAGAAATGTCAAGCATTATGATAAGAAATATTAAAAGAAAAGAAAAACATAAAAATTTTGACCACTACTTTAGCAGTTTAAATTATGCCATCACATCGCAAGTACTACAGCCAAACAATTTACAACTAACACAATATCTTGTTTATGGCTTTACACCTCGTTGGAATATAATCATTACTCACAGGTAGTACTGAGGGCGAGGAAGGAGAAGGGAATAAGCCATGCCCTATTTAAGGAACTATCCCACGATTCACCTGGTGTTAATTCGGGAAAACACGGAAAGCCGAAATCTCGATAACCGGACTGGGATTAGAACCCAGGTCATCCAGAATACAAGGGCCGAGAGTTACACGATGCTTGGTAACATAAACTTTCATTAACTGTCATCCATTACACTGCTATGTTGTGAACAGTTTGGCAGTATATTAGTGGAGATGTAAGCACTACTTTCATTGCGAAAATGATACTAAATTGCAGGTTGAATGCTGCACATCTCTCTTTCCTGTGCTTTTGAAAGTATTTGAATCTGAATATAGAGCGAGCTCATGCGTAGACACCTAATAATGAAGTACACATAAATGTTAAGATTCACGAAACCTGTTTCGACACGTTCTCTAATTTTTTACTTTACAAACAGCAAATTAGGAACAGTAAACATTGTGCGACCTGCCTGTAACTTTGACTGCTTAAACTAACCCGATGGCTTGGTTCCATTAATTTAACTCTTAATTACGAAAACACCCAGGTACTACAATCTGCCCCCAAAAAAAACTGTGTTCTTAAGGAAAAAAAAGAGAAACAATGAAAAATAACGAAAAACAACGAAAAACAATGAAAAACAATGAAAAATAACGAAAAACAAGGATACTATTTTTCAGCCTTTATGTGTTGATAATAACTCAATATGGAATAAAAACATTTAAAACCTAAAAACAAATCATTCATAAAAATTATCACTGAGGAAAAGGTATAAGAAAGCTCATTTGAAATCACAGATCTTGTTTTGAATTTTTTTTCAGTTTGTTTATAAATTTTCAAACTGAAAAACCTTTTCATAAAGTCATAACATGCATTAATTATAATCACGAAATTCATAAGTCATCCTAATAGCCCATTATGTATATAACTTAGTGAATTGAACTTCTTGTTAAGTGTGTATCACTTAACTAACTGTGTATATTTTTCAGTCACTAATTATTAATCATTAAATATCAATATTATTCCACATCCCACAGATAACTTAAGCATAGGCTCAAACAGTATTTCTACTCCTACATTTTTATAGAGTTGATTAAAATCATAATTTTACTACTATCAGCATTATAATTCTCTATAAACATTTACATAGTTTGCCAAGGAGAACCATCCTCAGATGGATTGAAATCATATTACAACTAGACATAATAATGAGCCAATTTTTATTTGACTCTTTTTTTTTGTTTGTTAATAATTTCAATTTCTGTCGTTTTTTCAATCATAGTTTTCTACGTTATACGAATGTAGCATAAGATTTTGAATATTCGGAAAATGTAACATACCACATTTCTTAAATATGCAGTTGGATATCAGCCTGAATATTTTTCAAACGAATTTAATACAAAAAGTTGACAGCAATTCGGAAAATCAGTCCGGTCTTTGTAAACCAGACACCTAGCTTCAGAGTGGAATGACGATGTGATCGGGAGGACGGCGGTTCGAATCTCTGTCCGGGCATCCAGATTTGAGTTTTCCATGGTTTCCCAAATCACTCCAGGCAAATGCTGGGATGCTTCCTTCAAAAGGCCATGGCCGAATTCCTCCCCATTCCTTGCCCCACATCATTTCCCGTCTCTAAAGACCTCGCTTTTAGAGAGACGTTAAGCAGATAAAAAAAACGATGTGATATGAAAAAAATCAATTTACTTTGTTTAGAAGATTTCTTGTACACTACTGGGAAAGGATTCAAGCCGACTAGTGTTACCAACGTATTTTGTAATCACGACTAAACGACTAGTGCCATTAGTCGGAACCGTTGCGAAGCGACGAACTAGATCGGATTCCGCTGTCATCACTGCTGTTGACATCAAAATAGCTCCGTGATTATTTCTCTACTAAACGGTTCAATGTGGTATCGATAGTGTTTTCCTGCCTGAAAAAGCCCGAGTTATTTTCAACATTCTCCGAACGAGTTTTGAGAAAACCAACTAGAAACCGATTAAAGTTTAAGGTGGCTTTCCCTTTTTTTGTATAACAATTTTGGAATATTTTCAAATAATTACTATTATCAAACAGTATGTATCACCTGTCACTGTCGCGGCAGCTACTTCGCGATGACAGCTCACCAGATGAAGGCAGCGGAGGTGACTGCCGAAACGTCGTGTTTAAAAGATCTTATCCGGCAGAAGACCGTGAAGAATTCCTGTCTACCATACGCCGGGAAAAACTTAATTGTGTGTGTGTGTTTTTTTTACTTATGGCTTTGCGCCTCTTCGACGTCGTCGTGGCCATTAGAGGCAGGATGGAACTGGAACAAGGAACGGGAAGGAATGCGGTCATAGCCTACTGAAGGAAGCATTACGGCATTCGCCTGGAGTGATTTGTGGAAACCGTGGAAAACCCAAATCAGGATGCCCGGACGGAGATTCGAACTGGCGTCCTCCCAAATGCGAGGCTCGATCATCTGCTGTTAAATAATTGAAATGTTTTAGTATTATGAGAGCAATAAAACAACACGTCTCTATACAAACATCAAAACAATCACTGAGTTATTCTTTGCTGCATAATTTTACTCTAGTTAATATGGGAACTCTATGTTCCTTTAAAAACATAAGCTGTATTGAGGCACAAGAATTTTTTGCTTTTTCTAAGGCAGATAAGTAATTTATCTGGACAGAAATTATCTTCTTCGTTGACCCGTGAGATAAGCTATTACTGTATATATTATCGTTGAAATCTGTTAGTTAAGTATGACTGATCTATGAACACATGGATGAAAATAATAAATTTACGGTTTGGCCATTTTTTCTCCAAACACTATGCAAATACCCGGCATAAAAAGTATTCCACATGCTAACCAACACCATATGTTGTCAATATGTTTAATTTTGCTGTAATCCGTTCATCAAATTTTGCTGAATGCTCTGAAAGAAAAAAAATTACTAAATGTTCGAATTTATCCCCTGCTTGATCGGCAATTAGGTTACTAAGCTGGATAGAAAGTATTTTATACGTTAACTGATGAGAATGACACTAGCTACCTCTGTGTATAGTCTTGTTGAAATCAGTTTACTAGTTCTTGTGTTATGTGTGCTCAGATAGACAAAAATTACATGCTCTACAATTTTAGCCACTGCATCTTGAGAACGTACATTATTAACCTGTATGAAAAGTATTTTATATGATAACCTATGACATGCGCAATTTCAATTAATTCCATCCAACAGTTTTTTGCGTAGTGCGCACGCAGGCAGACAAACATTCCAAATTTTAACTTTCAACAATAGTATACATTTCAAATGCTCTTTATGAAATAATTTCCATGTATAGACAAAACTTTCCTGCAATTCTACAATTTCATTATATTAGGCCCGTGTCAAAATTTCGCTACTGATATACATTGCAGCAGGATGAAAGAAGAAGCGGTTATTTTGTAGGAATTGTTTATTTGTCAACTGAAACAGGTACGCAACAAAACACTCACAATGTCTTACAAAACAATTAGAAATGATTAATCGTTTCCCTATCGGAAATTAAAATATTCGATAAACTCCTTTAGTGCCACCTGTCTAGACGCCAACGAAGACTAGCAGTCTGACTCTGAACTATCGCATACCCGTGACCTTTTATATTTATGTGTTGAATTTCAAAAAAATTCCTGTCTTAATTAATGATGTTACCAAAGCGGAGAACTTAATTTTTAAAATTATACCTCATTTATTGATTATGGTTATGTATGTAGGGAGAAATATGGCTTGCCACAAAAATCACCATTTAGAATTAATATAAACGATAGTATTACTTATATAGGGCCTACAATACTATTTATAAGAAATGACAGTACTCGTCAATCACTCCAAATAAGTGGAAGAAGAATAAAAATTTTCTTTTCCATTGGTAAATAATTTCTGCAATTAATTTTATGTATCAGTGAAAAAATAATTGGAAAGCTATTAGATTGTAAATGTATTGTTTACCTATACTGAAAGAAATAATTGACATCTAAAACTATAACACTTAAATATTTATTTAAATTTGACATAACTTTGCTGCCTTGTTGTTTACTAATGTTTTCTTTAATTTCTTTCAGACACATGTCTATCCTATCTAATGTAAACGCTGTCAATACAACCATTTGCTAGCGCGCATTCAAAGTTTTTAAAACACAACTCAGAGCTGGATGATTTTACTAGGCGCCGACATAATTTACTCGGAGAAACGAGCCAAATATAGAGTCTAATTACCAATTTCTCTGACCTTTTGAGTTATTGTTTCATGCAGTTTACCATAGTTATCTGGGTGGATTGAAAGATGGTAACATATTTTTCAGCGGTCTGGTTGCTTAGTGGCTTAAACAGCATGTTCACAAAGCTGCAGGTCCTGGGTTGAAGTATCGGTGAGACCAGGAATTTTTTGATCATATGAGCTACACTACGACGCTCCATGGTTTGGATTACTCGTCAAACTGTAGGTCCAGCCACGAAAGAAATAGAATATATTACAAATTTAATCTCTGTCACCAAGTTGCAATTCCATAAAAAATTTCATTTACCCTATTTTATCCTCAAAACGATACTTACAACACACTTTTCTGATGATTTTATGAAGGCTAGGCTCTTGAGGAGTTCGAATTTTCTATTTTTTGTTTCCTTTATTCTAAGATGAAAGGACAGTAAAACTTATCGGGCATTCCAAATTGTAATATTTCTACACATCAACGAATTGGTTTAGTATTCATCAATGTTCCAATGATTTTATAACTAGAGTATTAATAGTAATATTCTTCTGTGTTTTGCGGGTACAATCGCATCCACTGGAATAAATAGAGTAAAAATTAGTCTTCTTATTCTACTGTTGGGAAATTTCTACCACACTGGCAGCAAAAATGGGTGGGAAATTATTGTTATTTTCCTGAATCTTGTTAATTGTGAATAACACAGAACTTCACACTCTGCATCCCTGTTTTATCTTCACATAATTTTTTCATTATTTCTCTTCTTTTCTTCCTCCGTTTCTCAGAACTGAGCTCCAGTTTCTAGCTCCTTTTCCTGTAATTTTATTAAACTGTTGATTTTGCATCATGTCAACTGTAATCCCTATCTCTTGTTAGTCTGTGTTGACTACTTCTATCATTAAAGATCATGAACAATATGTGACTATTCTTATAATGTGTTCGAAAATCTTCTGATCAATCAGTTTTTTTGTAAATTCCAAATAGATGGCAGTAGAGTTATAATTATAAATCTACATCACCATTTTTTCTCATAGTGGATAATGAAGAGAAATTTCTGGAAACTTGCTGCCAGCGTGGAAAGGTAAAGATCAGACGGAGGGACAAATGGCGACGTTTCTTCTAGTGTTTGGTAAACAACGGAGCCTATGGCATCACATTCAGAAGAGGACAGATTGTCTGGTCATCTATATTGCGCCATAGCAGATTCGTGCTAGCTGAACGATGCCATCGTTGGCAGAAACTGGTGAGGAATGCCATGCCTGGTACGTATGAATCATATTATGTCAGAAATAGGATGAGGATCCAAAAGTGAACTGAATGAAGGCTGAGAGAAGAAAAGAATAGGAAGGGGTTGCAGACCAACCAAAATACTGTTTGATAACTGAAGAAGTGGATGGTTGGAGTATCAATTTTGATTCTAACCTCTCTTCCTGTACCATTTACATTGTTATGAAATATAAATGAATGCTATAAAAGTATTTTAAATCCTTCATGGAATCTAGTTTGCTGATAAAATTTCAAATTACTTCTTACAAGTATGACACTCCCTTCATATAATCCCTTATCCTTTCATCTACAATATTTTTTTACAATTACCTCTACTACTGGCCAAACTCATTGTACTTTCTTTCCGTCGTCTTCTGTGGTGAAGCCACCTCAGGACATGATTTTCTTTTTCTTTTTTTACTTATGCCTTTACGCCTCGCGGCCGTCGAGATCATTAGAGGTGGGATTGGGGACAAGGAACGGAATTCGGCCATGGTCTTTTGAATGAAGCAGCCCGGCATTCGCCTGGAGTGATTTGCGGAAACCATGGAAAACCCAAATCTGGATGCCCGGACGGAAATTCGAACCCGCGTCCTCCCGAATGCGAGGCTCGAGTATTACCGCTCACCCACCACGCTCGGTCAGGGAATGATACCAGATGTTCTTAAACGTTAAATCCAGACATTAGAAAAAAGAAGAAAAAAGAAAGGATAGTATCATCAGTACTTAGATATATTGATTCCGAAGATTACTATAATTAAAATCTTCAGAAAAAAAGGTTAAATATGAAATAACAAGCTGATGCTTTACAGACAGTACAGATATCAAATATCATAATACCTTATTTTTTATGCCATTCAGAGTATTCAATTATTTTGGTATTGCGAAAAGTCGTCCTATTATTAAACTAAATACTTTTTTTACTGTTTCTAGGAATTGTTGCAGAACTGTTTTTCACGCTGTAGCTAAGATAGACGCTAAACCAAATAAGATGTGGAAAATTTTCAAATCTAACTAGTTAGAAACTTTGGCAGTGGACCATACGTTCTTCATCGTTAAAAGTAGCATTTTTTAGCTGGTTCAAATATCGTACAGATTGAAAATATTTCAGAAATCGTTTACATTTGTTTGGAGTAGTGCTGGCCAATGGGAGAGAACAGAAATTTTGCTAGTAGCATTTGTTTCTTACTCAAGTAACTGTACAAATAAAAAAAATTTCCCAGGTTGAGAATTATTATTGTTTCAGCAATTTAACTTGTGTTAAGTCGTGAATCGTTCGTGTCATGGGAGTGCGAAAGAATTATAAAAAAATCCTTTTTTACGGTGCATATTAAACAGTAAAAATAATCAATAATAATTTTTTTAGCAACAAGAATTTTCAAGTTTTCAAGACGAATGAAGACATATTAATTTATTTATGTACTGGAATTAGAAACATATTTTGTAAATTTGCAATTAGTTTTCCCACTTTTCTCCCAGTCCGTCCCTCCCCCTTTTGGTATCGGATATACACAATTTTGATGCAAATAGAAGTAGATGGCTATCCTGGGATCACAATTTCCGTAAACACCTCAACTTCAATTGAAAAAAAAAAAAAAATGTTTTTAATGGCTGCACAAGTTTTGTACATTCACAACTGTAAGATAAATCCTCTGAACTTAAATACCACAAACATTTTACTTGTATCGAATTTCGAGATGTACAGTAATCTGCTGTGCGAATCACGTTCCGAAGCAGTAGTATCCCAATACACATTTGCCCAGCTAGCTAACAGTCGTGACTTATACTAATAGCGCTATTTATTAAAATCACATGCTTTCATATAAATGCTGAAAATTCTTCCTTTAAGAACATAGTTCCCTTGTGTTACACCAATCCTAAAGGATCGGTTTACCATTTTTTTCGGACAGCACTCACTTGACTGTCTTGATGCACTTCATTTTATTTTGTTAGGAGTTCTTCATTTCAACAAGTCCGTTACTATTTACATCATCAGTAATCTCCTTCCCAAATTCTAATCTTGTTCCTTACAAGTCTTTTATTCGGCTTTTCCCTCTGCAATAAATTAACCATTCCCGAATTAAAACTTGAACTGCAACCCTACCTTTTCTTTCTTTGTGATTCTTCCACAAATTTCTTTCATCGCCCTTCATTTCCAAATATGATCATTTTGTTCGTGTATACTACTGTATTTCGTTCTCGTATACTACTGTAAATATTTCAATTTTCTTTCTTTCTAGTAGTTATGACGTCAAAGTTTCACATCTAATAAGTGCTGTGTCTATGGACGCGGTTACCATTATTATTTCGGTTACATTTCACCACTTGCGTTACTTAGTATTTAGTATAAATTATCTCCCAGTATTTTGTTCATGCTGTTCACTAATTTCGATTTCTGCTAACAGAACAATGTCATTAGCAAACATCAGTTGACTTATTTTCATTCAATTATTATGTCATAGTCTAATTATCCATTCATTTACTTGATTGATTCCTGTAAGTACAAGTTGAGTATTAGCCTCACACCTTTTTTAACTGATCCTTCTCTTTCTAGGTTCTTCTATTCTTGTATTACAGACAAGAAATTCGCATATAGATTTTAAATTTTTTTCAAGTAGTTTTTAACGTAATGATCTTAAAACTTACATCTTGTATCTTCTGACATTATAAAAAGCTTATCTCAGTCTCGAGACGCTATAACAGTATCCTTGGTTTTCTTCATCCATGCCTCCAGCGTGAATACTAATCACAGGATTGTTTCTTTTGTATCCCAGCGTTTCCTAAATTTAAGCAGATCTTCAGCTAATATCTCTTTCACTTTCTTTTTTATTGTTCTGATAGTATCCTACAGAGTAATTTAGAAAAATGTGGCGTGAGACATTTTGTGTGATAGTTCTCAAAATTTTCTGGTTTACTCTTTCTTTGGGAATGTAAAGAGATCGCTATAGTTAAAATTATTTTGAATTTGTCCTGTTGAGTAATGGTTAAATATTGGTTGGAATAATATTTTGATTACTTTCACTCCTTTTTTTTGCTTCAAACTTTACGCCTCGTCAACGTCGAGGTCATTAGAGGTGGGATAGTACTGGAGGAATGGTACGGGAAGGAATTCGGCCACTGAATTTTGAAGCAACCCTTGGAGTGATTTGGGGAGACTATGGAAAACCCAAATCTGGATTACCGCACCGGGATACAAACCCACGTCCTCCCCAAACCCATCACGCTCGGTCCCTTTCTCTCCTAATGGTTTCAGCAGTTCTACGGGAATCTCATTCATTCCTACTACCTTATTCGAGTTCTAATCGTTTAAGGATCTGACAAATACTGTCACTAAAACAGAAATTCCTGCATCATCAATATCAACATCATCATTTCTTGAATGTTTTTCACTGCCATTTAGTTCTCTGTGTATTGCATCCATCAGTTGGCTCTTTCTTTTGAGCTTAAAAGAGTCTTTCCATCAATAACCTTCAATGTTTAGCATAATGGGACATTTATGAGATTAATTTAATGGGCATTTTCTGTTGGTGGTCGATATTTATTTCTTAGAGAGAAAGAGATGTTAATAAAAAATTGCTGGAAAGCAAGATGGCACTGAAGAAAAAGAAACAAAACAATCCAATAATTTCGGATGTTTTTTAATTTGTTTTGATCTATTAGCCTCAGAGAAAGTTATTTAGTATACCTACGTCTACAAAGTTGATATAACGACCAGAAAACTGTTAGTATTTACAACTTTTATATTTTGGATTTGTGTATCTTTTTATGTTAATAAATACAACAGAAATCTGGGCATATATAAACTTTTTTGTGTTTTAACGTGTGGAAAATTCATGAAAAAGCCACCACGGTTTAATATATAATAAATTTTAATGATATTAAAAATCACAACGTTACGTAAGCTTATTATGTGACCGAAAATTAATACTGAATTTAAAAATAAAAACTTAAGGTTGCGTTAGTCTTAAAAGCATTATTTCATGAGCATTTTATCAGAGAAAAATTAAGTATTCCGAATTGACCTTTCAAATGGAAACACTAACAATTAAGGAAATTTATTTAAAAAAAGAAGTCTTGAACCCTGTCATCATAACATATAGTTACAACCATTGATATCCAAAAACACTTGCACCAGAGTACAGCTTGCAGATTACAATAAAATGTATTTGAACTGCGTATTACTAATTTACAAGCAAAATAACTTTTTTCATAAAAAATACTCAAGTTCGCGTAGCAGTTAAGGCAAGTATTTCATAAAAATCAGCAGAATAGAACAATACTGCTACAAGTTATCACAGTAAGCCAAAAAATGCTTTTCAGGAAAACATTTGAAAGTAACGACAAAATGTCACCGATGATGGTAAAAGGCCCCCTGTCAGCCGTCAGCAAATATAGTTCTCTGTATGTTGTGCCATACTTTCTTATTCGTCAACAAATGCCTGTGGTTGAATGTCAAAGTTTACAATGTAGACTTAACAAGTAGTCGAAAGTGAAGTATTTTGTACGGTGGGATACACCAATCTTTAAAAGTCTCCTCGAAGTTATTAAGCTTTCCTGGTGAGTATTACTTAAATGATGGTCGATAGCAAATTTTTCAAGATGATGGGGAGGGAATGTTACGATCTGCAACAACCCGGCAACTAGCCAACAATAGGATACGTGGCTCAAAAAAGAAATCCATAAAATTTTGAATGGCAATGATATAGTAGGTTGTAAGCATGCCGCAAATCAACTTTATTTGTTGAATAACAGTTGAAAATATATTACTTTCAGTATAATAAACACGTGAAAATACTGCATTTTGTATCAGAGCGCGTGACATCAGTTTTTCGCAAACGTTAATTTTGCTTTCATGTATTTGGCGACTGTCGACAGTTTGTGCGTCGTTTATTTAAGGTTTTAAGTCAATCGAAATATTTTTCATGTTACTAATCCATGAATCAAATTATATTTGTAATGGAAGCAAACAATTCTAATTTACCTTAAATTGATGTGACGATGCTGGGAATGTTTGTCGCATCAAATAGCGATTTTTTCTCTGCAGAATTTCAGAACGTTAAAACCTTCCTCAAAGTATAGGTACTCAAAAATTAAAAATACATTTTTTGCGGAAAATTACTCTTGTTTCCTCATAATGTAGATGTAGATAATTAATAAAAGTTATGCTAATGAAGTCTTTCTCGGTGTAGCTTCTGGATGTTAGGTTTAGAAAATAGATTTCAGGAACTTTTGTATCCTGAAAGAGTTGTTACTATAAGCGAGTAGCAATATTAGCAGAGGCAGTAATTGAGTTGAATATTTGCTTGTTTATCGCGTAAAAGTATAAAATGAGATAGCGGCAAGCATCCGCCGCAACAATTCACTAATCGTAGAGATTGTTATGATGAAGAGCTGACTCTTAACAGTAGCGACGTTAGAAAAATTAATGATAGTTTGGAAATCATTACTAATTTTATAAATGAGTTAGGTATTACTATGTATTTAAATAATGAAACATTTTTTGTTTGTTCTGGCTTTACGCCTCGTCGAAGGCGAGAAAGGACTGAGGGCTATGAACTGCAAGAAAATCGGCCATGACCTTTTGAAGGAACCACCACGGCATTCGTCTGGAATGTTTAGATGTTGTATTTCTAATTTCAACAGATTATAAAGGTGTTATGTCTATAGGAGCACATGAAATTAATCTCAAAAGTCATGACTTATTTATCGATAGGCATTTAAATTTATCACAGAAAAAAGTAAAAGGGTACACATTTTATTAAACATGATAAAATATTAAATAAAAATTTACATCAAAGTTGTCTGTGCAATTTTTTAGGAGCTTTTATTTCGCTTATGGCACTACGTTTCGTCGATGTTGCGACGTCCGAGGTCATTAGAGAGAGAAAAGGACTGGGGGCAAGGAACAGGAAGGAATTCGGCCATGGTCTTTGGAGGAACCATCCCGACATTCACCTGGAATGATTTTGGGAAACCATGGAAAACCCAAATCTGGACGGCTGGACGGGGATTCGAACCCGTGTCCTCCCGAACACGAGGCCAGAGCATTAGCGCTCACCCACCACGCTCGGTTAGGAGCTTTAATTAGTGTGTTTACACACTGAGGCACTTCACGCCGAGTGTAGATGATAGAACTCATTTATCAAAGAAATTCCCAATATGATACTTTGTTTAAAACTGTTGTGTATAAAGGACAAATGTCACAACCTACGGGCGTTTTGTTGCCAGTATTCAAATTAACATAAAAGTACAAAATTTTCAGTTCGTTTTTCCCAGAAATGATATACAAATTGCTTGACAAAACTTTCAATTTTCCGAAGCAATTAACTGTGCTGGGCTTGTTTATGCAGAAAGTTAATTGTAAACTGTGTTTACTTATGTCAAAACAGTTATTTAATGCTAATTACGTCGCGGCTAACATTGAGATCAAAATGTCCTGCGCAGTTTAATCAGGGCTCGTTCGCTCCTTCAACATTTGGCTGGTCTACATATATCCGCGATTTCAGAATAATACTATCGTGTCCCATCACCAGTTGTCAAAACGTGTGAAGGATTTGAACGATCGGCGCATTCGACAATATTCTCTAGTTTCTGTTGTAGTGGATCAACTATTGGAATAAATCATCATCCTCCACTAGCTACAAGCTAGCACCAAATTCACGCCTTGCCACTCTTTGTATCTTCCGTTCTCGCGGGTAGTCAATGTACTGAGGGTACTCGTACACGCATGCATTGAGAGCTTGTCTGTTTAACGTATTCATTACTTTTTGTTTGCTATCTGTAAACAAAGTTTCACCAGTAATTCATCGCGCATTTCCGAAATAGGTGAGATGCGGCGAAGTTTGTCTGGTATTGAAAGGAAATATTGAAGTGGAAATCCTTTTCTCGTTTTACACCAGTGAAGAGAAAATTAAGAAATCTCGGCATGTAACCAAACAGTCGATCTTGCAGAAGTGGCGTCACATTTACGGTAGTGGAAATAGTCTAATTTTAGTAAATAATGAAAAACTATTAGGGATGCGTCCATTTAAGTTGTTTTAAAATAATATATTCGGGAGATCCATATGGAAGTTTTGAAACTTTGAATACGCTGAAGGCAATTTAGTGGTGCGGATTGGAGCGCAGAGCCTATCATCTCTGTTTCATCTACCTATATATATGGGAAGCAAGTATGTAGTAAAATAAGTTGTAGATGCATACTAAAACAGCCGAACTATTCATTCAGACAACACGTTTACAACCCATGTCCTTGTTGATGTATCTTCTAGTGGCTATCGCCATGTTATTGAACGTAGTTTATATTGCTGAGACAAGTGTTACTATCATTTTTTGTCCTTCGGACTTTACGCCTCGTCGACATCGGGGTCATTAGAGGCCGAGAGGAGTGGGGACAAGGAACTGGAAGGAATTCGGCCATGGTCTTTTGAAGGAACCATCCCAGGATTCGCTTGAGTGCTTTTGGGAAACAATGGAAAGACAAAATATGGACGAGCCCTCGTCCTCCCGAATGCGTGGCCTGAACATTAGCGTTCATCCCCACCCGGCTCAGTATGTAACACTGTCCCTACTTTTGATGTAAAAGGTGCGATGTTGTAGGTGTTTGTCATTCAGATACGTTTGCTGCTGCTACTCCGTGTTCTGCTGGTAGTGCCGCACTTTGCCACTGATGTTGTGAGTGCTAGTAAAGCCTCCATGCCGCTTGATTTGATGAGCTATGGTAATTACGTTACTGTTAGCTCTGGGTTCCCTGCAAGTTACTGCACGAGCTGAAGTAGCAGTGTCTTCTAGATACCTAGTTCTCCATTGCGTTAAATAAGCTGCACAGGAGACTTGTATTAGTGACCACATAGAGTATTGTTTTCCATGAAGCCACCATTCAAGAAATGGAAAGACAAAATATGGACGAGCCCTCGTCCTCCCGAATGCGTGGCCTGAACATTAGCGTTCATCCCCACCCGGCTCAGTATGTAACACTGTCCCTACTTTTGATGTAAAAGGTGCGATGTTGTAGGTGTTTGTCATTCAGATACGTTTGCTGCTGCTACTCCGTGTTCTGCTGGTAGTGCCGCACTTTGCCACTGATGTTGTGAGTGCTAGTAAAGCCTCCATGCCGCTTGATTTGATGAGCTATGGTAATTACGTTACTGTTAGCTCTGGGTTCCCTGCAAGTTACTGCACGAGCTGAAGTAGCAGTGTCTTCTAGATACCTAGTTCTCCATTGCGTTAAATAAGCTGCACAGGAGACTTGTATTAGTGACCACATAGAGTATTGTTTTCCATGAAGCCACCATTCAAGAAATTTAAGTGATATGATAGGATATTCATAGCAGTACAGATCTACGTTGATGTTATAATAATGATTGAAGCTTATATTAGTGCCTTGATTGATTGATAAATGTCAGTTGTTCATCTCCCTTACTCACCACCTCTTTCACTAATTTATTAGTCGTAGTCTTACTTTGTACGTGTTATCTGTTCTACAGGATTGTTACCCATGTTAAGATGTTGCTGACCATTGAATGATTGGGTATCTTTTGAATCTGGGAAATGTTAATGCGTTGACACTGAATTTGAGATTGTACTGTTTTCCAGTAGAACTCCCTAGTATTATACATAGCTTGTAGTACCATTGGCAAGTTTCTTTTTTATTTTCAGAATTCTTGGTTATGCAGTGATTTAAATTTACCTCACTTCATTTTCTTGAGCCTCAACAAATACACATTCCATGCATCTGCAGAATTGGAATCCTTTGAGTAGACGGTGGTGGTAGCTTCTGCTACTAGAACACTGCCAGTGATATTCTTACTACCTACAGTTTTCAATAACGATGGATTTGGAAACTTTTAGAAGTTATTTTACAAGATTGCCAGAGTTAATTATGTAAAACCCTACGTACAATTTATTATGATATCTCTATCAATGGTATTTGGCACAGGACATCACATTAATCTGCTTGTTCAGTGAATACCGCCATGCCAAAAACAAAATTTTCTGAAACTGCGAAGTCGGAGACGAGTATTTTAGTACAGATAAGTTCGTTTCTGTAAATTATGTGAAACTGAAGTGACTTCAACAAACTGATGGTACAGTGAGAGCACGGAAGAAAATTATGCTGTCTACATGAAAGTGACACTAATAGATGAAATAAATGATGTATGATTTAGCATGTTTTGGTGTATAGTAAATTGTATTTTGTTATTTTTAGATCATTTTTACCCAATTTTAAGGTCGTATTTGCCTGAATATTTCTCTATTTATTTGGTCATAAAGATCCGAACGAAATTTACTGTCATCTCATGTGTTGAAGAGGATACATCGCTTCAGTTCGGAGAGCGTTTGTAGAACCTGGACCAATGATACCATGACTGATGGCAAAACGTCTACTGGAGAGTGTTAATTTCTTGGTTGATTGAAAGAAACGCGCTACGAGAACAGGAAAGACTAATTCCCTGTATAGGTGAAAACAACCCACAGTTTCTGTGCCTAAAAGTACACTTGCCATTGATTTTCACAACTAATTGGACCAATTCTCATATTATGTATTTCATTTTTTTAAATAATGAAGATTATTCCAAGACTAAACCAGCACACAGAGAAAATATTTGACCGGAATGGTTTGAACAACAGTTTGCTGAAAAGAGAAGATAATGCCGACATTGATCGTGAAGGAAGTTCTGTCGTAAGGACGAAAGTTGACAGAGCTGTGAAAGATCTAAACTTAAAAAAAAGCAGTAGAAATTGACGAATTTCCTATAAAATTTCTAAATCCTCTTAAAAAATTCGTGAGAGAAGATTGCAATATATTGCCATTAATTTTCAACTTGTATGCAGACGAAGCAACAAGAACAATCTGAATGTGGCATAAGTATTGAAGGTAAAACTATCAGAATGTGGTGACTTGCTGATGACATTTACCTGTTAGCAGAACAGTGTGAAGATACTGTGAAATTAGTGGATGGAAGGAACAAAATACTGATGGAAGTTGTTAGAAAAAATGTAAATCAATGCAAGGCAAAAGTAACTAAATTTAGCAGAAATTATACTAATAAAGGTAGAATTAATCTAAAAATAGAATCAGATGCAACAGGAGAGGTAAGTGAATTCTGTTAAGAAGTAAAATTACAACTGATGAGCGGAATATCACTAGCAAAATGATCCTTATTCAAAAACAGATTTATTTTCGTTTCAAACATTGAAGTAGGTCTCCGAAAGAACTTTCTAAACCTGTATGCACGGAGTACAGCACCATATGGCAGAGAAGCAAAGACGTAGGAATATCCGCCAGAAATAAGGGAAAATGAGTTATTTTGAAATGTGGTACTGTAGAAAGATTTTGAAAACTAAGTAGACAAATAAGTTATGAAAACAACGTGTTTTGCAAAGATTGCCGAAGAAAAGGTATGTAGATAAGTCTCACAGAAGAGATAGCATAGACATTTGTGGTTGTCTAATTTGTTAGTGGAGGGAACATTTGAAGGAAAAAATTCTAAAAGAAGAAAGAGGTTAGAATAAATGATGCAGATGACTGAGGACGTAGGTTGTAAGTGGTGTCTTAAGACGAAGTGGTTAGATCAAGTTGTTAGGTGGTAGAAAATGGAGGATTGGATCAAACCATTCAAGCGACTGATGACTGATAAAAACATTGCAGTGTTTCCTTTTCATTAGTTTTTTTCCTTTTATGTTCGACCATTATTGTGCTTTGTTATGGACGGACAGGAAGTCTGTATATACGAAAATTGTTTGCTTTAACTAACAATATCAATCTATATATGGGCGGAAACACTAAAGAAAAATGGACTAGCATCAATTTCTGAGATTGTTTTACAACTGGTAAAATCAATTTCTTGCAAGTTAGTAATTCATTATTGATAGGCATATACACGTGTTCCGTCAATCGTTTATGCATCTTTCACCCATCATTCTGATTCTGAGGTGGTAGTAGTTGCTGATGAATGTTTGGAAAAGAAAATAATTGTTATTAAATGCGACCCAAGCAGGACGTTGTTAACAATCGAGCCTATATTCTGTGGTGGGTGAGCGGTTAACGCTCTCGCCTCTCATTTAGGAGGACGCCTGTTCGAATCCCCGTCCGGGCATCCAGATTTGGGTTTTCCGTGGTTCCCAAAATCAAAATAAAACCTGCAAAAGGGGAGTAATTTATTAAAATTATATATTGCTGTTCATTTGTGTTGTGAATTGCTGGGTTGAAAAGTATTTTTGTTGTCTAGTTTCTATGGAGTACCATACTTCCTGATTAGTAGTTTCTTTAGTAGTACGTTGCCAGAGTAGTCTTACTATAATACGCTGCTAAGTGTTTCTACAGCCATCTTTCGAACTTTCGGAACCTGTGCTATAGCCGCACTGGGTGGAAGGGAAGGATAAATGTTCGCATCACTAGGTACCGGCAGCGGGAGTAATTGGTCATTCTGTGAAGCGGGTAGTCAGCGTATCGATACACCACTGTAGAGTGATTTTCCATCAGTGAACCATAGACACCTGATGGAAAGTTACACTAAGCTTGGCTATTGCCTTGTTAATTTCAGCCTGCCTCATAAACTCAGCGTGCCTCTTGTTTCTTGCTCAATACAACAACTTGCAATACAGGTAACGTGGTTAGACATCATTCAACTGCTCCCTATGTTATCTGCAACTTGGTGTGTGTGAGTGGAAGTTAACACTGGGCGGAAACTGTTAGGCTCAACGCATGCCGATCAACTGTCTCAGCGTTAGGTCATGTTTTTTAGTCTTTATTCTTGACACTCGCCTTGAGGGAACATTAGATCGGATTAGAACAACCAGCCAAGGTTCAATTCCCGTGTCACGTCTACCGACCGGCCTGATAGCGGTTTTTAGGTGGTTCTACGGAATCAGTTAAGGGAGTTCCCCATTTCCACCGCATAAATTACATATTTCGCAAACAAAAATTTGCACTTAAGACACAGAATACAAATTGATCTATTCACGGATATATGTCAACTCACTCACTCCACCATCAAAATTATGAGGAATCTAGCAAGCTGGATTGAAAAAACCATATAGAGAACGTTCAATGGTTCTTGGTGCAATCGCAAATAGATACAATTTATGTTTTAGCCAACGATAATTTCAATCCCGAACATAAACGACCTGGAAACCATATAGGAATATGAAGAACCTGTTCTACCAAGATAAATAATTGTTTGTAGCGAAACACCTTCAACAGTCTTAGTACATACACCGTAAATCCATAATTCCTATGTTCCAGTTACATTCCAGTTAATAAGTAACTGTTTTCTTTGCACCATTCGACTTCAAATTATCATTCTTTCTAATATTTCTAACTGACAAGTAAGAGGGAGCTTGATAATCTATCACGTGGCGATCCTGCTAATGCTTGCACTGAAACACAGCATTTTCATCAACTGACTAACGTCTATCAGAATTGTTTCATACGTCGTCACTCAATTTTTTTGTATAGAACATCAGGTGGTTGCACGAAATGTAGAATGTCTTCTAATGCATCAATTAACAGATCTGAAGTAAGGAAGTAGGGGTATTTCCTTCTTAGATGTTTACATTTCATTTGGATTGTGTATTTATGTAAGAAATATCTCTTACCCGAGCCGGCCTCGGTAGCGTAGGGGCTAGAGCGCTAGCTCCGCGTGCCGAAGGCCGCCGGTTCGAATCCGGCCGCGGGCATGGATGTTAAGTGTTGTGTGTCTGTGTGAATGTCCTGTCCGTCCTGTGGCGTCCATACATTGGAAAAAATGCACATTGAGCTGGCTGTATGGCCTCCGTTGCCGAATGCCATTAAAAAAAAAAAAAAAAAAAAAAAATCTCTTACCCGCGACTTCGTACACGTAGAATCGGATACAGAAAGCTGAAGGTTACATAATAGTTATTCGAAAAAGCACGGAGTCTGGATAATATGACTGGGATACCATCCTACCATACGATCACCATACCATCCTACTAATGATACTGTCTCATGGAGATAACGAGTTTGCAACATGTTTAACAATAGCATCAAACAAGGAGGCGCGGGCTGGCTGTGCCAGACTACCTACAGCAATTCCTTCCTCAGATTTTTGTTTCTAGTCTAAAATTTTACTTTCTGGAGACATCTTATGTCAACACTGTTTTGAACACGTGTTTTCTTTTTTTTTGTGTCCTTTACTAAAATATATAGCCTTTTTGAGTTGGAAACCCTTGAGCTAGCTACATGCAGGTATTATCTCCCCATGGGAGAAACACGTAATTTTAAATTTTCAGTGTCTGTCCCTTGGTTTTATTGATAAATGAATGGTAGGTTTGTCGGAATTATTGGGATTCCAGGAATCAACATATCCACCTTTTGCCATTCCCGTCATGATCACATCTTTTATTACGTTGCGTCGCAACTCGTATATGTAGGCGTGTGTCGTTACACAGTACCGGTGCATCGAAGTTGCGCATCTGTAGTCGTGTCTGTAGATGATATTTATAAATAGATCATACGTAACCTGATTGCGAGAGAAACAAAGCCTCCGTGACTGATATAACATCACAGAGACGTAAATATCCTATCCATCTGTCTGACACAGTTCGGTTAGTTTTCAAAATTTCATGACCAAATATGTTATTTATACCAAAAAATTATTCTATGTCCTTCCTAATGATAAATAGTCTTTTTAAAATTTAATTAAGATCGGTTTATCTGTTTAGTCGTGAAAACGTAGCAAACAGGCAGAGAAACAGAGTTACTTTCCAATCTTTATATATAAAGATGAATGTATGTTTGTTGGTTTGTTGGTTCTTCATACAAATCCACAGTTTTTATCCGTTCTGGATGAAACTTTGCACACTTAACCTTTGAAACAAGGAGAAAAATACTGTCTACATTTGGTTGAAAAATTATTTGTATAAATAACACATTTGTCTCATAACTTCGAAATACGGCGGTAGACAGACACGTTGGATGTGGACGACTCCGTACCGAGTTTCCCCGTAGTGGCCTGGCAGCTAAGTGGCTAAAGCGCTGGCCTACGAACGTCATGGTCTCCGGTTCCAATCTCCGTCGGGGAAAAGATTTTTAAAAATTGTTTTTCATCGTAAGAGTCAGGCCTGGGCCTTAGGTTATTCGGATTGAATGTTAAACCGTAGATATTAGAAAGTTAGGGGTGCAATGCGAGGCAAATCGTAGGTATTCTTGCAATGTTGTAGGTGTATACTTTTTTACGTTATAATGATCCCTCAGGTTTTGTTCGCAGTCAGTGTGTAAGTGTGAACCACAGTAATATTATTATAATTATGGATGTAAGTCTCTGTCTTTTTGATACGTTATGACGACCAAATGGCTATATCGTTGTGATGTAATTTTATAAGGAAATGTGTATGAAGGGCACAGGATATTTTTTCCAGTATGATTAACAGTTGTAGTCACGAAATTTTGAGACCTTATCGAATGGTGACAGAAATATGTTGGCAATTGATTCTCATAACTTGGAAATACGGCGATAGACAGACACGTTGGATATGCACGTCTTCAGACCGTGTTTCCTTGTAGTGAGCTGGAAGCTTAGTGGCTAAAGAGCTTGCTTACGAACGTCGTGGTCTCCGGTTGAAATCTGCGTGGAAGCTAAGATTTTTAAAAATTGTTTTTCATCGTAAGAGTCAGGCCTGGGTAGTAGGTTATTCGGATTGAATGTTAAACCATAGATATTAGAAAGTTAGGGGTGCAATGCGAGGCAAATCGTAGGTATTCTTGCAATGTTGTAGGTGTATACTTTTTTACGTTATAATGATCCCTCAGGTGTTGTTCACAGTCAGTGTGTGAGTGTGAACCACAGTAATATTATTATAAATGCGGAAGTAAGTCTCTGTCTTTTTGTTACGTTTTGACGACTAAATGGCTATATCGTTTTGATGTAATTTTATAAGGAAATGTGTATGAAGGGCACAGGATATTTTTTCCAGTATAATTAACAGTTGAAGTCACGAAATTTTGTGATCTTATCGAATAGTGACAGAAATATGTTGGAAATTAATTCTCTTCAAGAGGCAGGTTCGACGGTAGAATGATATAGTGATAGCTTTCCTGTCATATTATGCCGAATCGATATTGTTTGGGACTAATCCTTCGTTACCAACAACTTACTATATTTAATTCCGGCAAAAAAATTCTTAATCCACGCGTACGAAGTCGCGGGTACGAGGCTAGTTTATAATATTAGTACAGGTTATATTATTTTTTAATTTCGAATACTGTTTTGAGGAGAAATAAAGATTCCTTTATTCCCCACATTTGGTTGAGCTCTTCTACGGTGAAGATTATCTAGTTAATCTGGAATAATTTTTCGAGCAGACATACAGATTCCTCTTTTCCCACATTTTCTGTGAGTTCTTCTACGGTGAAGATCTTTTCATACTTCACGTCATTTTTCATTTAAATTAATATTGTCGCTATTCTCCACGTACAGGGTGTCCAGAAAAGGACTCCCTGCTTTCAAAATTAAATATCTCGAAATAACGATCGATAGAGGAATGCAATAAACGGTATGTTTATTGTGACAGCTGTAAGAAGTGTATACAGCAGTGTGAAATAATAGTTATAAAAGCTGCTAACAGATGGCGCTGTGCGCTCATATCAGCATACATAAGTGAAATAATCGTATGAAAACAATCTTTGCAAACAATCACATCACAATGTTTTCAAAATGTTCACCATTGGCACGTTTCAATGGTGGAACTGATCGCCCTGAGCTTCGGATCACTATTTAGGCATTACGTATGGCGATTACAGCGCCATCTGTTAGCAGCTTTTGTAACTATTATTTCACACTGCTGTATACACTTCTTACAGCTGTCACAATAAACATACCGTTTACTGCATTCCTCTATCGATCTTTGTTTTCGAGATATTTAATTTTGAAATCAGGGTGTCCTTCTCTGGACACCCTGTATCTCGTTTGCCTGACCAAACGGAATCATAGTGTCTGTAAATTGGGACATTCTATTTCCGTCTTATCTAGTAAACGTTGCTCACTTCTCTACAAGCCCGCTTTTGAAACCTCGAATCATTGCAGCATTACAGTTCACTTAATGAGTTCTGGTTGTTACTACAATGCCTTTATTTTCCTAGAATTCGAGCAGTTAATTCTCCATTATCAGTTTAGTTACATTACAGATAACTTTCGTTTAGGTCAGCCCTATGCAAGGAGTTTAGGAGCTCTCCAACGAAATTCAAAAGTATTGGTACGTGAAATAGTATCACATTCGCTCTCAAGCTGTGAAGTTTCATTTTGTTTCCTCCTCCTCTTGTGGGTGCTTGAGAACATGGTTTACCCTCGGCTGGTCGAGATAACAAGCTTTGGAGCGCGACCGGACCGGACAACCGCTCTTCCGGTCCCAGATAGCCGACAATCTACGGTCCCACGTCTTTACCAGCAATATTCCATGCCTCCTGCATCAACGCATGTCAGCGGTACTGCTATACTATTCTGCTTCGGCCATCCATAAGCAGCGTAAAGTAACCGTTTGCGATCCACACGATCATCGTAGAAGCTCGCCGGAATAGTAACAAACCAACCATTTTTTTGTGAAACCACCTGTTGTGTTGTAAAATTATAACTAACCCCCAATCATTCTTATTATTAATATTAATAAATTATGTATCATTTAAAATTATTGTAAGTATCCTGAATAACTGTATTAATGTTTGTAACTTACTTTGTAATATTGTTGGATTTACTCATACTGTAGTTTGTTTAATAACCAGGGCAACATAGCGTTGTTGTATTTAAGTGAAAATCTTAAGCGCTGGCCAACACAGCTGTGCAGGCAGAGCTTGCTGATCAGGCGCCTGCTTTGCGTGGGGTCAGTGTGTGTGTCGTGCCGCTTGGAGAAGGTTGTATGGCGCGAGTATAGCATTTTCGTACACAAGCTAAAATAGCAAGTGAATTGTAATGGAAACTTGTTTCAATGTAACATAAGTGTCTTAAAAGTTGTGCCAGTGAACGATATTAATTTAAATCAATAATTATTTGACCAGAATAGTGAGTTTTTCATTTCCAGACTACGTCAACATACTTCTCAATTTGACTATCCGAGCTAACGGCTTGCATGTGTTGAGAGAGGAGAATTGGACCGTTCTCGTCTGAGTAACACGCCGTAATCCACTAACGGAGTGGTTACTTCACTATTGGCTGACCATTTTCCAGAATAATTGGTAGCTCCCAGTGCTACATGTATCTACCCTGCAATGAACTGATATAATATCTTATGCCGATTATAACTTCTAGCCACAATTTAAGTAAGCGAACGAAG
>CM061921.1:355770936-355824939 GCA_031002005.1 Vandiemenella viatica
CGAAAGTTGACAGAGCTGTGAAAGATCTAAACTTAAAAAAAAGCAGTAGAAATTGACGAATTTCCTATAAAATTTCTAAATCCTCTTAAAAAATTCGTGAGAGAAGATTGCAATGTATTGCCATTAATTTTCAACTTGTATGCAGACGAAGCAACAAGAACAATCTGAATGTGGCATAAGTATTGAAGGTAAAACTATCAGAATGTGGTGACTTGCTGATGACATTTACCTGTTAGCAGAACAGTGTGAAGATACTGTGAAATTAGTGAATGGAAGGAACAAAATACTGATGGAAGTCGTTAGAAAAAATGTAAATCAATGCAAGGCAAAAGTAACTAAATTTAGCAGAAATTATACTAATAAAGGTAGAATTAATCTAAAAATAGAATCAGATGCAACAGGAGAGGTAAGTGAATTCTGTTAAGAAGTAAAATTACAACTGATGGGCGGAATATCACTAGCAAAAATATCCTTATTCAAAAACAGATTTATTTTCGTTTCAAACATTGACGTAGGTCTCCGAAAGAACTTTCTAAACCTGTATGCACGGAGTACAGCACCATATGGCAGAGAAGCAAAGACGTAGGAAATATCCGCCAGAAATAAGGGAAAATGAGTTATTTGAAATGTGGTACTGTAGAAAGATTTTGAAAACTAAGTAGACAAATAAGTTATGAAAACAACGTGTTTTGCAAAGATTGCCGAAGAAAAGGTATGTGGATAAGTCTCACAGAAGAGATAGCATAGACATTTGTGGTTGTCTAATTTGTTAGTGGAGGGAACATTTGAAGGAAAAAATTCTAAAAGAAGAAAGAGGTTAGAATAAATGATGCAGATGACTGAGGACGTAGGTTGTAAGTGGTGTCTTAAGACGAAGTGGTTAGATCAAGTTGTTAGGTGGTAGAAATGGAGGATTGGATCAAACCATTCAAGCGACTGATGACTGATAAAAACATTGCAGTGTTTCCTTTTCATTAGTTTTTTCCTTTTATGTTCGACCATTATTGTGCTTTGTTATGGACGGACAGGAAGTCTGTATATACGAAAATTGTTTGCTTTAACTAACAATATCACATCTATATATGGGCGGAAACACTAAAGAAAAAATGGACTAGCATCAATTTCTGAGATTGTTTTACAACTGGTAAAATCAATTTCTTGCAAGTTAGTAATTCATTATTGATAGGCATATACACGTGTTCCGTCAATCGTTTATGCATCTTTCACCCATCATTCTGATTCTGAGGTGGTAGTAGTTGCTGATGAATGTTTGGAAAAGAAAATAATTGTTATTAAATGCGACCCAAGCAGGACGTTGTTAACAATCGAGCCTATATTCTGTGGTGGGTGAGCGATTAACGCTCTCGCCTCTCATTTAGGAGGACGCCTGTTCGAATCCCCGTCCGGGCATCCAGATTTGGGTTTTCCGTGGTTTCCCAAAATCAAAATAAAACCTGCAAAAGGGGAGTAATTTATTAAAATTATATATTGTTGTTCATTTGTGTTGTGAATTGCTGGGTTGAAAAGTATTTTTGTTGTCTAGTTTCTATGGAGTACCATACTTCCTGATTAGTAGTTTCTTTAGTAGTACGTTGCCAGAGTAGTCTTACTATAATACGCTGCTAAGTGTTTCTACAGCCATCTTTCGAACTTTCGGAACCTGTGCTATAGCCGCACTGGGTGGAAGGGAAGGATAAATGTTCGCATCACTAGGTACCGGCAGCGGGAGTAATTGGTCATTCTGTGAAGCGGGTAGTCAGCGTATCGATACACCACTGTAGAGTGATTTTCCATCAGTGAACCATAGACACCTGATGGAAAGTTTCACTAAGCTTGGCTATTGCCTTGTTAATTTCAGCCTGCCTCATAAACTCAGCATGCCTCTTGTCTCTTGCTCAATACAACAACTTGCAATACAGGTAACGTGGTTAGACATCATTCAACTGCTCCCTATGTTATCTGCAACTTGGTGTGTGTGAGTGGAAGTTAACACTGGGCGGAAACTGTTAGGCTCAACGCATGCCGATCAACTGTCTCAGCGTTAGGTCATGTTTTTTAGTCTTTATTCTTGACACTCGCCTTGAGGGAACATTAGATCGGATTAGAACAACCAGCCAAGGTTCAATTCCCGTGTCACGTCTACCGACCGGCCTGATAGCGGTTTTTAGGTGGTTCTACGGAATCAGTTAAGGGAGTTCCCCATTTCCACCGCATAAATTACATATTTCGCAAACAAAAATTTGCACTTAAGACACAGAATACAAATTGATCTATTCACGGATATATGTCAACTCACTCACTCCACCATCAAAATTATGAGGAATCTAGCAAGCTGGATTGAAAAAACCATATAGAGAACGTTCAATGGTTCTTGGTGCAATCGCAAATAGATACAATTTATGTTTTAGCCAACGATAATTTCAATCCCGAACATAAACGACCTGGAAACCATATAGGAATATGAAGAACCTGTTCTACCAAGATAAATAATTGTTTGTAGCGAAACACCTTCAACAGTCTTAGTACATACACCGTAAATCCATAATTCCTATGTTCCAGTTACATTCCAGTTAATAAGTAACTGTTTTCTTTGCACCATTCGACTTCAAATTATCATTCTTTCTAATATTTCTAACTGACAAGTAAGAGGGAGCTTGATAATCTATCACGTGGCGATCCTGCTAATGCTTGCACTAAAACACAGCATTTTCATCAACTGACTAACGTCTATCAGAATTGTTTCATACGTCGTCACTCAATTGTTTTGTATAGAACATCAGGTGGTTGCACGAAATGAAGAATGTCTTGTAATGCATCAATTAACAGATCTGAAGTAAGGAAGTAGGGGTATTTCCTTCTTAGATGTTTACATTTCATTTGGATTGTGTATTTATGTAAGAAATATCTCTTACCCGCGACTTCGTACACGTAGAATCGGATACAGAAAGCTGAAGGTTACATAATAGTTATTCGAAAAAGCACGGAGTCTGGATAATATGACTGGGATACCATCCTACCATACCATCCTACTAATGATACTGTCTCATGGAGATAACGAGTTTGCAACATGTTTAACAATAGCATCAAACAAGGAGGCGCGGGCTGGCTGTGCCAGACTACCTACAGCAATTCCTTCCTCAGATTTTTGTTTCTAGTCTAAAATTTTACTTTCTGGAGACATTTTATGTCAACATTGTTTTGAACACGTGTTTTCTTTTTTTGTGTCCTTTACTAAAATATATAGCCTTTTTGAGTTGGAAACCCTTGAGCTAGCTACATGCAGGTATTATCTCCCCATGGGAGAAACACGTAATTTTAAATTTTCAGTGTCTGTCCCTTGGTTTTATTGATAAATGAATGGTAGGTTTGTCGGAATTATTGGGATTCCAGGAATCAACATATCCACCTTTTGCCATTCCCGTCATGATCACATCTTTTATTACGTTGCGTCGCAACTCGTATATGTAGGCGTATGTCGTTACACAGTCCCGGTGCATCGAAGTTTCGCATCTGTAGTCGTGTCTGTAGATGATATTTATAAATAGATCATACGTAACCTGATTGCGAGAGAAACAAAGCCTCCGTGACTGATATAACATCACAGAGACGTAAATATCCTATCCATCTGTCTGACACAGTTCTGTTAGTTTTCAAAATTTCATGACCAAATATGTTATTTATACCAAAAAAGTATTCTATGTCCTTCCTAATGATAAATAGTCTTTTTAAAATTTAATTAAGATCGGTTTATCTGTTTAGTCGTGAAAACGTAGCAAACAGGCAGAGAAACAGAGTTACTTCCAATCTTTATATATAAAACTAGCTGACCCGGTCACGCGTTGCTGTGATTTAGTAATTATAGTACGTTGGATTAATGTTATTCTATACTTCCTAAAGTAGTCAAATTAATATTCACTAATAAAGACAAAAACATTGTAGTCGATTTGGAAATTCGAAAGAAGCTGGTCCAGTAATATTCACCCATAACAAACGCTGAAAGATACATTCACTGCACTGTGTAAAGTCGTCCTAATGTCTTGGCATTGAACATGCCTGCGATCGAAGGATGTGGTTCTCCTTGTTTACGTGGCTACCATTTTTTACCTAATTTGTTCCATGAAAAATAGCTTGGAACATCGGTATACAATAATGTTTTTGTGAATTGGCGGAACACATCAGATTTTTGACACAATGTGAAAAATTCAGTTTGTGGTTTGTCGTTTTTGGTGGTTCAAGTACGGATTTTAACTTCAAGCCAAATCAAAATGTGAGAATGAGGCAAACCTCGCTTTTGCCACTCAATCAAATACAGATAGCATCGTGTGTTACCGAAAACAGAATGTTTTACGATTAAATCAATCAATAATTTTAATTTTTCTTTGAACACACGTGCCGTGACATCATGACGATGCATTGATTGAAGGCCTGGTAATAGCTAAGTTTGTATTTCCTCCCAATTCGGATTATATGTAAATGTAATTAAAAAATCTGGACGACCATAATGATGTACGTAAGTCATCGCATCTTGTATATATTCCTGCATGTTCCGTGGACTGCCGATGCAGTTTGAAGGTAAAATAAATGCATTACCGATATCACTGGCGTTTAAATTTTCATAAATATTGCCGATTACAGTATCTCGTAATAAATTGCAAATCCTTGTTTTCAACCTTGGCGTACATATCCACGACGTATTGATGGTACAGTTGATATCGAAGGATATAGTTATCCTAATTACGTCTAATCATCAATCAGGGGGCGTAGTACTTCATTAAAGTAACTTTTTTATTTGTTTTATTACCTGAAAAAATAATAAATTAAATAGTGAAAAAAATAATAAGAAATCAATATAGTGGGCCCGCTATAATCCGGCCCCTGGTCGGAATACCGCGGGTCTACTGTACTAATAAAATAACGTATTAAATAGTGGAATATCAAATTTACCAGCAACTGGATCACGCTGTTTGATGCTGATGTGATATTCATCCTGCCCTTGCCAGAATATCAGTGGATACTGGAGCGCGTCATACGAACGGTGTAGATCCGAAATTATACTAACAGTTCTATCTTGACGTGTGACTTTAATCAACTGAGTCACCAACCATAAAAACTGCAACTTCATCTACGGTTGGCGCGTTGAACCATCTCCTGATGGTAATTTGTCAGCTTTGATGACAATTTGATAGTTGTCATTTTTTAATTGTGGTGACACAATTGAATAAATTGATTATTATTATACAAAAAATTTTCCAACAATATCACAATTGCTCTCTCTTCTGCTTGTTCGATGAAATTATACTGGCACCTAGTTTTCAAGCGTTCCTCACAATTTCCAATAGATTTGGAGAAACTTCGGGTCATCGTTTGACATCGGCATCAACGACCCAATTTTATGGTACACCTGGCCTTGTATTTTGAATTTAGTTTAAAAATGACGTCCATCAGATGTGAGATCGCAAATTTTTGTTACCCCAAAAAACGTCGTCTGGAAGCAAGAATTGAATTTGCGTGTCTTGCGCAGAAACAATTTCGCCAGCAAGATAGATTGTAAATGTTCTGTCGGATTGGGTAGCGGTAATAATACAACTTTTCCTGATTCACAACACATGCCGGCTGCTTCATTGCGGAATTTCAACGCCTGATAATATTGACATACTTTGTCCATTGCACCGATTGCAATTTTAGAATGTACAGAGTAATCAATGGCTGGTGCATATACGAACGCAAGACGAACAGATGATACACGTGTTAAAGCACGGCTGATTTGCTGTCTCTCTGGTTCTCTTTCTCTAAATGTAGCTATGTGCTGTTCTCGTGCCGCTCTTGTTCTCGATATATTCTGTCACAGACGTTCATCACGTTCTTCTTGAGATTCTTGCATACGACGCTCAGCTGTCCTGATTCTTTGAACTTCCTTACTTGCTGCGATTTGTGTTGATGATTGATGAGCTCTCTCGTCGTGCGTCGTGCCTCTATGCTACACGCATTGTCGTGGTTAGATTCTTTGGCGACATTTCACTGAAAAATATTTGAATTACAACAAAAAGTGCCTCTCTGAAAGCCTTAAAATAAGACACTATAATACAGTGGTGAAACCGGAATTTTTGTGTCCATTGAAAAATACAGTAAAATGGAAGTTAAGAACTAATGAGGAAATATATAATAACATTGAAAAAATAACATAAAAAGAAGAATGATATTTTTTTCGATACATTAATAGCATGGATGACACTAGGCTTTTAAGAGGTTTAGAAAGATTTGAAACGAAATAATACCAGTGAACTGTATGGAAAGATAATTTTTTCGATAGCAGACTTTGATTATGGCAGGATTCAAAGGTTAGAGAGGAGTGCAATAATGAAGGACTACTGGGGAGGAAGAAAAAAAAAAAAACAACAGCAGAGGAATTGAAATTGACACGTGGTCTCTAGCTGACCATAACAAAAAGAAGAAGAAAAATGATAAGCTGGCGAGAAATACTTACACGAATTGAATTTATCGTAACGTTTTCTACAATGTTATATTCATGTGTGTAATTATTTTGTCGTTAGGTATAATGACACACAAATGATGAACAACAATACAGTATAATTATAACAGTATAATTAAAATTGAAGAAACTCACACATATGGCGTGGAATAGACTGTAGCATAAATAAATCGAAATACAACGCCACCTACTGGATGGTTCAATAAATTAACACACCACCATCTGTTAGGAATAAACTGTAGCATAAATAAATTGAAACAACGTGATCTACTGGATGATTACCCAACCTAGCTAACCAAGTGTTGTATCGATAAGTTAACACATCGCCATCTGTTAGAAACTTATGGAACTATAATATTAATTTCGTGTGGTCGTAATGACCTGGTGACATGGTTTCTACTGGCTGAGTATTCTGCCCCTGTCGTAACCGCCTTTGCCTAGCCCGCCCATCCTGCCTGGTACATGGGACCTACATTTTAACGTCGAATCCGAACCACAGTACCGTCCTGTTTGTATTTCACCTCACACAGCATGCTGCGCCGGAGGTTAATGCCGGGTTAAGTGTCTAAATAAATCCCCGCTGAGACAGGGACTCGAACCGAGTACCTCTCCATCTCCAGTCAGACGCCCTAACCACTGAGCCAGCAGACCACTTGGCCTTGGTGGCTTACAAATAATTACAAACCATTGTCCTATGACAAACATTTAATGAACATCTATTTCCGCAAATAATAAATATTGAGGTCTATAACCCAGATAAAAACTATCCTATCTTTTAAGTTGGACTAAATTACACACATTAAGCCAAATTTCATCTAAATCGGCTATGTAGTTTCGGAGTTCATCCCGGACGAACATCGTGACACGAGATTTTTATATATATAAAGATGAATGTATGTTTGTTGGTTTGTTTGTTCTTCATACAAATCCACACTTTTTATCCGTTCTGGATGAAACATTGCACACTTAACCTTTGAAACAAGGAGAAAAATACTGTCTACATTTGGTTGAAAAATTATTTGTATAAATAACACATTTGTCTCATAACTTCGAAATACGGCGGTAGACAGACACTTTGGATGTGGACGACTCCGTACCGAGTTTCCCCGTAGTGGCCTGGCAGCTAAGTGGCTAAAGCGCTGGTTTACGAACGTCGTGGTCTGCGGTTCCAATCTCCGTCGGAGAAAAGATTTTTAAAAATTGTTTTTCATCGTAAGAGTCAGGCCTGGGCCGTAGGTTATCCGGATTGAATGTTAAACCGTAGATATTAGAAAGTTAGGGGTGCAATGCGAGGCAAATCGTAGGTATTCTTGCAATGTTGTAGGTGTATACTTTTTTACGTTATAATGATCCCTCAGGTTTTGTTCGCAGTCAGTGTGTAAGTGTGAACCACAGTAATATTATTATAATTATGGATGTAAGTCTCTGTCTTTTTGATACGTTATGACGACCAAATGGCTATATCGTTGTGATGTAATTTTATAAGGAAATGTGTATGAAGGGCACAGGATATTTTTTCCAGTATGATTAACAGTTGAAGTCACGAAATTTTGAGACCTTATCGAATGGTGACAGAAATATGTTGGCAATTGATTCTCATAACTTGGAAATACGGCGATAGACAGACACGTTGGATATGCACGTCTTCAGACCGTGTTTCCTTGTAGTGAGCTGGAAGCTCAGTGGCTAAAGAGCTTGCTTACGAACGTCGTGGTCTCCGGTTGAAATCTGCGTAGAGGCTAAGATTTTTAAAAATTGTTTTTCATCGTAAGAGTCAGGCCTGGGTAGTAGGTTATTCGGATTGAATGTTAAACCATAGATATTAGAAAGTTAGGGGTGCAATGCGAGGCAAATCGTAGGTATTCTTGCAATGTTGTAGGTGTATACTTTTTTACGTTATAATGATCCCTCAGGTGTTGTTCACAGTCAGTGTGTGAGTGTGAACCACAGTAATATTATTATAAATATGGAAGTAAGTCTCTGTCTTTTTGTTACGTTTTGACGACTAAATGGCTATATCGTTTTGATGTAATTTTATAAGGAAATGTGTATGAAGGGCACAGGATATTTTTTCCAGTATAATTAACAGTTGAAGTCACGAAATTTTGTGATCTTATCGAATAGTGACAGAAATATGTTGGAAATTAATTCTCTTCAAGAGGCAGGTTCGACGGTAGAATGATATAGTGATAGCTTTCCTGTCATATTATGCCGAATCGATATTGTTTGGGACTAATCCTTCGTTACCAACAACTTACTATATTTAATTCCGGCAAAAAAATTCTTAATCCACGCGTACGAAGTCGCGGGTACGAGGCTAGTTTATAATATTAGTACAGGTTATATTATTTTTTAATCTCGAATACTGTTTTGAGGAGAAATAAAGATTCCTTTATTCCCCACATTTGGTTGAGCTCTTCTACGGTGAAGATTATCTAGTTAATCTGGAATAATTTTTCGAGCAGACATACAGATTCCTCTTTTCCCACATTTTCTGTGAGTTCTTCTACGGTGAAGATCTTTTCATACTTCACGTCATTTTTTCATTTAAATTAATATTGTCGCTATTCTCCACGTACAGGGTGTCCAGAAAAGGACTCCCTGCTTTCAAAATTAAATATCTCGAAAACAAAGATCGATAGAGGAATGCAAAAAACGGTATGTTTATTGTGACAACTGTAAGCAGTGTGAAATAATAGTTACAAAAGCTGCTAACAGATGGCGCTGTGCGCTCATATCAGCATACATAAGTGAAATAATCGTATGAAAACAATCTTTGCAAACAATCACATCACAATGTTTTCAAAATGTTCACCATTGGCACGTTTCAATGGTGGAACTGATCGCCCTGAGCTTCGGATCACTATTTAGGCATTACGTATGGCGATTACAGCGCCATCTGTTAGCAGCTTTTGTAACTATTATTTCACACTGCTGTATACACTTCTTATAGCTGTCACAATAAACATACCGTTTACTGCATTCCTCTATCGATCTTTGTTTTCGAGATATTTAATTTTTAAATCAGGGTGTCCTTCTCTGGACACCCTGTATCTCATTTGCCTGACCAAACGGAATCATAGTGTCTGTAAATTGGGACATTCTATTTCCGTCTTATCTAGTAAACGTTGCTCACTTCTCTACAAGCCCGCTTTTGAAACCTCGAATCATTGCAGCATTACAGTTCACTTAATGAGTTCTGGTTGTTACTACAATGCCTTTATTTTCCTAGAATTCGAGCAGTTAATTCTCCATTATCAGTTTAGTTACATTACAGATAACTTTCGTTTAGGTCAGCCCTATGCAAGGAGTTTAGGAGCTCTCCAACGAAATTCAAAAGTATTGGTACGTGAAATAGTATCACATTCGCTCTGAAGCTGTGAAGTTTCATTTTGTTTCCTCCTCCTCTTGTGGGTGCTTGAGAACATGGTTTACCCTCGGCTGGTCGAGATAACACGCTTTGGAGCGCGACCGGACCGGACAACCGCTCTTCCGGTCCCAGATAGCCGACAATCTACGGTCCCACGTCTTTACCAGCAATATTCCATGCCTCCTGCATCAACGCATGTCAGCGGGACTGCTATACTATTCTGCTTCGGCCATCCATAAGCAGCGTAAAGTAACCGTTTGCGATCCACACGATCATCGTAGAAGCTCGCCGGAATAGTAACAAACCAACCATTTTTTTGTGAAACCACCTGTTGTGTTGTAACATTATAACTAACCCCCAATCATTCTTATTATTAATATTAATAAATTATGTATCATTTAAAATTATTGTAAGTATCCTGAATAACTGTATTAATGTTTGTAACTTACTTTGTAATATTGTTGGATTTACTCATACTGTAGTTTGTTTAATAACCAGGGCAGCATAGCGTTGTTGTATTTAAGTGAAAATCTTAAGCGCTGGCCAACACAGCTGTGCAGGCAGAGCTTGCTGATCAGGCGCCTGCTTTGCGTGGGGTCAGTGTGTGTGTCGTGCGGCTTGGAGAAGGTTGTATGGCGCGAGTATAGCACTTTCGTACACAAGCTAAAATAGCAAGTGAATTGTAATGGAAACTTGTTTCAATGTAACATAAGTGTCTTAAAAGTTGTGCCAGTGAACGATATTAATTTAAATCAATAATTATTTGACCAGAATAGTGAGTTTTTCATTTCCAGACTACGTCAACATACCTCTCAATTTGACTATCCGAGCTAACGGCTTGCATGTGTTGAGAGAGGAGAATTGGACCGTTCTCGTCTGAGTAACACGCCGTAATCCACTAACGGAATGGTTACTTCACTATTGGCTGACCATTTTCCAGAATAATTGGTAGCTCCCAGTGATACATGTATCTACCCTGCAATGAACTGATATAATATCTTATGCCGATTGTAACTTCTAGCCACAATTTAAGTAAGCGAACGAAGTGGACATTGTTTTAAATTTGTTGTAATGTATGTTAATTAAATCCAATACCCAATATTTTAAATGAATATTCAGCGGATTCTCATTACGAAGGTTCACTACATTACTAAATTGATTATCATTATATTTATTTAATTGATTATCATTGGTAAACTCTATTTATTTTAAAGTCAATGCATGAACACTTTATTTTCGAATTTAATTATTTACGGTGCCAAAAACAATAAATTTATAAATAATTAATAACTGTTGAATTTGTGAGATCATATGGTTTCCGGGTGGCTTATCGCGATCTCCTTGGCAACCGTTGGGACAGTCCCCAGTTCCCGCCTCATAAATCACATATTTTCCAAACAAATGTGAATTTGTTATACAGAACACACGCTTTGCTGTAAGTTAGTAAAGCTCCCCCATTAAAATGTGCTCCATCACTAGCGGCCGAACTAATCCTCGCGGATCTCGCGTCCAAGAATGTTTACGGGAAATAAATATCGGTGAAGAATATAACGGCCAACAGAATGCTGAAAATGATCATCTAAACAGAGTTAACACTTCAGGTTATGATCAGAAGCAGATTCAGAAAGGAATTTTCATATAATCATCTACAACATTGTTTGAACGTTACAAGGCGTGTATAGTATCTAGGGTTCAGTATTATTGATTTTGTTACTGTGATCATATATAGCGTAGAGGCTCCTCTAATTTCACCTGAAACTATTTTATACGAAAGTAAAAATGCTGCATTGTCGTCAGATTCAATAATTATTTCCGCCAATAACGTCAGGTCATTCTCAGACTCACTAATGTGTCTATTATTATAGAATACATAAAATTATCTTCAGCTAACAATCATACAGGACTAACTTATAGCCCTTGCTTGAGTTTTTTTCTGTGCGAATTAATTATGTACATCGATACATGGCAGTTAAAACAGATTCAAGAGTTGAATGCGAAAACATGATTTAATCCATTATTACACGAAGCTTCTCTGCACCAAAATCTAGCTGCACAATACTTCTAAATATACTTATTGTTTGACTGGATGCAGATGGGTGGCTATACCCTGTTCACAGCCAATCGGCGTCTCAAGGTCATGTTCCCTTGGCCGCTCTCCTCACATCCTACCCCCGCTGCGTTCATGTAGGCGAGTGGTAAATTTACCCTTCGCATATAGAGGTAAGGGGATCGGAGTGGGGGTAGATCAGACGGACCTTGAGCCGCCTCTGTTAAGTAAACGGGATATAGTTTTGTTTCCTCCATGTGTCGAAGTATTCTTACATGTGTTTAGATTGATTTGATGAGTGTAGTCAACTGTATTGAGTTGTTTTCAGTTTCGTATATGAGGATGATATAAGGGAGACAGTGACACAATATGCTAAACCGTACAGGCCTAGTGCTTCGAAAAGAACCAAGGGACCACCAAGTTCTATGTTTCCTTCCGACGGACAAATCGTCTACAGTGTTGTATGCCCTCACTCCGTATGTACTGCGGAGAATTTTGGAGTGTAGGCGAGAGGTATGCTACACGATTAGGTACCGAGTGTGGTGGGTTAACGGTAACACTCTGCGCCCTCATTCGGGAGGACGCGGGTTCGAATCTCCGCACGGGCATCCAGATTTGGGTTTTCGATGGTTTCCTCACATCAATCCAGGTGAATGCCGCGATGCAACCTTTAAAAGGTCAGTCGCGAATTCCTTCCCGTTCTTTGTCCTTCATCATTTCGCGCATCTAAAGACCTCTACGTCAACGAGGCGTAAATCCATAACCACAAAAAACAATTAGGTGATTAGTAACTACGAACGAATATCATGTCCTCATTACTGCTAGCCAAGCTATTAGTGATGATATTGAACCAGCTGAATCGATATCGATTGGAAGACGCCCTCACAGTGCCTTTGCGACCTCGGTCAAGAAGCCGATATGCTACTGAAATTTGTGGACGCAAATTTCCTAAAAAATAACAACAAAATCGTCACTCACTCTAAGTTTATTGGTGTGTGTAATTTGAATCTGAGGTAATTATGCTATTTTCAGCTAATGTATCATTCATTTAGAGGCAGTTAAATTGTTGAGAGAAGACAATGATTTAAAGCTGACGAGATGGGAGTGAGAATGGGCGACTCACACCGTGCCAGCTCTCTGCTCACTGCTCTTTATTTTTGCTTTGGCGTCGCAAGCGTGTTGGAAGTGTACCAGCTGCCCGCTTCCGCGTCTCGTCGCATCTCCACCCAGGTTTTGTAAAAGACCGTATTATAATTTCCCAGTAACCGTTTTTCTTAACACAAATACTGAAATATTCCTCATGACAGTTTCGTCAGCTACTGACGTTAAGTCTCTCTAGGCGAAAGATGGGATGGCTACTTAAAAGGCCATACCAAGATTCCTTCCCGATCTTTGTCCCTTATTTCTTTCCAGGTTTATTTACCTTGACGTAGACGTGCTGTAAAGACCGGAAAAAAAGCTTAACCGGCGCAATTAGTGTTCATACCGTTAAATGATAGCATACTTCTTTTAGTGTAAGCAAAGCCAGTGTTTAAAACCAATCAACACTTATTTTTCAATATTCCATGAGGTTCAGTACCAGACCTGCTACACTTCAGTCGGGTTTCGCATCGCAGGGAGCTTTTTATTAGTCGTAAAGACAGTACTTTGAGTACAGGAAAAGTACTGGGTGAATAAAACCGCAATCACATTTCCTACTCTAGACTGCCTACTGTTTGCCTCTGAATCCAGCAGTATACTTAGCATAATCGGGACGCCATTACGGCAGGGAAGACAGTATTCACGATTATTTACGATTTCATAATTGCGCAGCACCGAAACATATATACACAGCAAAACGTTATTGAATATGAACGGGTTGTCACTTATTGTTGGGATTTTTCCGCAATTCACAATTTAACAACTCTATGCCATTATTATATTTTACCCTTTTGGATCAATTCAATAATATTTGGAAAAATATTCACTAAAATCTATGCAAATTTTTGCTTGCTCTATTTCGTCACCATGTCGTTTTATAGGCTGCCTAGCGCGTGCTTTGGTTTCAGTTTACAAAAATTCAAAGTACGGATCACGATATACCGTCAACTTCCCAGTGTCTGACGTTTTATACTCCACCAAGTATTATTTCAGAATGAGATGGTCCAGATTACGATTTTGCAGACTTTTCACAAAACATTCCAGAAGAATGTAGCGTTAGTTCATTTGTAAAAGCTATGACCGATTTATTACCCAAAATTGCCTCCTCGCTGTAATTACCTTATCATAGACGAATTTTCAAGCCTCCAGTGTAATATATATATATTAATCTCAAAATCAAAACAATAAAAAATGAATTAAAAAAGTAATTACTTCATTCTTTCGAAATTTAACTCGATCTGCAGATCTATATTGTATTCGTTGCAAGAGCACGAATTTTATTCGCCAGTGGTGATAGATAATTCCTTCCAGTAATATGTATCCATTTGTCTAAAGTCAGTACAAATTAAAGGTTTAGCTCGATCATCGTGTAACCATGTCCGTAACGGTGACGTCACACATCCAGCGTTCGTTGATGGATTAACAATGGCCAGAGATGTTACAACATAGTAGAGGTTATGAGGGTAATTTAATAACTGTTCTGTTTAGTTAACCATTGGCGAAGAAATTAATTGCCAAAATACTGAAACAAAAGTATGAACTTCTTTTAAATTAACATATTAATTTCTTTTTATTTATTTATATTCCTTCAATGCTGATGTTTTAATTAAATTGTTTGCTCACAAATATGTAAGGTAAAAGCTTTAATTTTCGAGCAAAAATGTTATAGGAAAGTTTGATTAGATTGAAATTTTAACTGGGTCAGAATAAAAACAGCCATTACAACATAGGATTTAAATAAATTAACTTAAAAAAAAAAAAAACTTTTTATGAGCTCCATGTTACTGAAAATATTTCACAGATGAAAGCAGTTCCATATTTATTGTAATCTATTAGGCATGGACCGGGATTAAAACTAATATTACGTGGCATAACGTAAGTTGCTAAGATACCCGTCAGTGTGGTTCAGTGCGCTGAGACGAGCCCATGCCCAGGAGTACCGGCCGTACTGGCTGTGGCTTTTAGCCGGTTTTCCGCAGTCATGATGGCGAATGCCGATATGGTCCCCGATCTCTGCCCCATAAGTTACAAATTTCACAAACAAAAATACAGTTATTACACGCTTAACACGGTTACCCATTTCACAGTTCTCTCCTGGTTGTAATGCCATGCCTTAGCTCCTACCCGTTCCTTTCCCACAGTTCTCTCCTGGTTGTAATGCCATGCCTTAGCTCCTACCCGTTCCTTTCCCACAGTTCTCTCCTGATTGTAATGCCATGCCTTAGCTCCTACCCGTCCTTTCCCACAGTTCTCTCCTGGTTGTAATGCCATGCCTTAGCTCCTACCCGTTCCTTTCCCACAGTTCTCTCCTGGTTGTAATGCCATGCCTTAGCTCCTACCCGTTCCTTTCCCACAGTTCTCTCCTGATTGTAATGCCATGCCTTAGCTCCTACCCGCTCCTTTCCCACAGTTCTCTCCTAGTTGTAATGCCATGCCTTAGCTCCTACCCGTTCCTTTCCCACAGTTCTCTCCTGGTTGTAATGCCATGCCTTAGCTCCTACCCGTTCCTTTCCCACAGTTCTCTCCTGATTGTAATGCCATGCCTTAGCTCCTACCCGTTCCTTTCCCACAGTTCTCTCCTGGTTGTAATGCCATGCCTTAGCTCCTACCCGTTCCTTTCCCACAGTTCTCTCCTGATTGTAATGCCATGCCTTAGCTCCTACCCGCTCCTTTCCCACAGTTCTCTCCTGATTGTAATGCCATGCCTTAGCTCCTACCCGTTCCTTTCCCACAGTTCTCTCCTGATTGTAATGCCATGCCTTAGCTCCTACCCGTTCCTTTCCCACAGTTCTCTCCTGGTTGTAATGCCATGCCTTAGCTCCTACCCGTTCCTTTCCCACAGTTCTCTCCTGGTTGTAATGCCATGCCTTAGCTCCTACCCGTTCCTTTCCCACAGTTCTCTCCTGATTGTAATGCCATGCCTTAGCTCCTACCCGTTCCTTTCCCACAGTTCTCTCCTGGTTGTAATGCCATGCCTTAGCTCCTACCCGTTCCTTTCCCACAGTTCTCTCCTGGTTGTAATGCCATGCCTTAGCTCCTACCCGTTCCTTTCCCACAGTTCTCTCCTGGTTGTAATGCCATGCCTTAGCTCCTACCCGTTCCTTCCCCACAGTTCTCTCCTGGTTGTAATGCCATGCCTTAGCTCCTACCCGTTCCTTTCCCACAGTTCTCTCCTGGTTGTAATGCCATGCCTTAGCTCCTACCCGTTCCTTTCCCACAGTTCTCTCCTGATTGTAATGCCATGCCTTAGCTCCTACCCGTTCCTTTCCCACAGTTCTCTCCTGATTGTAATGCCATGCCTTAGCTCCTACCCGTTCCTTTCCCACAGTTCTCTCCTGGTTGTAATGCCATGCCTTAGCTCCTACCCGTTCCTTTCCCACAGTTCTCTCCTGATTGTAATGCCATGCCTTAGCTCCTACCCGTTCCTTTCCCACAGTTCTCTCCTGGTTGTAATGCCATGCCTTAGCTCCTACCCGTTCCTTTCCCACAGTTCTCTCCTGGTTGTAATGCCATGCCTTAGCTCCTACCCGTTCCTTTCCCACAGTTCTCTCCTGATTGTAATGCCATGCCTTAGCTCCTACCCGTTCCTTTCCCACAGTTCTCTCCTGGTTGTAATGCCATGCCTTAGCTCCTACCCGTTCCTTTCCCACAGTTCTCTCCTGGTTGTAATGCCATGCCTTAGCTCCTACCCGTTCCTTTCCCACAGTTCTCTCCTGATTGTAATGCCATGCCTTAGCTCCTACCCGTTCCTTTCCCACAGTTCTCTCCTGGTTGTAATGCCATGCCTTAGCTCCTACCCGTTCCTTTCCCACAGTTCTCTCCTGGTTGTAATGCCATGCCTTAGCTCCTACCCGCTCCTTTCCCACAGTTCTCTCCTGATTGTAATGCCATGCCTTAGCTCCTACCCGTTCCTTTCCCACAGTTCTCTCCTGATTGTAATGCCATGCCTTAGCTCCTACCGTCTCCTTTCCCACAGTTCTCTCCTGGTTGTAATGCCATGCCTTAGCTCCTACCCGTTCCTTTCCCACAGTTCTCTCCTGGTTGTAATGCCATGCCTTAGCTCCTACCCGTTCCTTTCCCACAGTTCTCTCCTGATTGTAATGCCATGCCTTAGCTCCTACCCGCTCCTTTCCCACAGTTCTCTCCTGGTTGTAATGCCATGCCTTAGCTCCTACCCGTTCCTTTCCCACAGTTCTCTCCTGGTTGTAATGCCATGCCTTAGCTCCTACCCGTTCCTTTCCCACAGTTCTCTCCTGGTTGTAATGCCATGCCTTAGCTCCTACCCGTTCCTTTCCCACAGTTCTCTCCTGGTTGTAATGCCATGCCTTAGCTCCTACCCGTTCCTTTCCCACAGTTCTCTCCTGGTTGTAATGCCATGCCTTAGCTCCTACCCGTTCCTTTCCCACAGTTCTCTCCTGGTTGTAATGCCATGCCTTAGCTCCTACCCGTTCCTTTCCCACAGTTCTCTCCTGGTTGTAATGCCATGCCTTAGCTCCTACCCGTTCCTTTCCCACAGTTCTCTCCTGGTTGTAATGCCATGCCTTAGCTCCTACCCGTTCCTTTCCCACAGTTCTCTCCTGGTTGTAATGCCATGCCTTAGCTCCTACCCGTTCCTTTCCCACAGTTCTCTCCTGGTTGTAATGCCATGCCTTAGCTCCTACCCGTTCCTTTCCCACAGTTCTCTCCTGGTTGTAATGCCATGCCTTAGCTCCTACCCGTTCCTTTCCCACAGTTCTCTCCTGGTTGTAATGCCATGCCTTAGCTCCTACCCGTTCCTTTCCCACAGTTCTCTCCTGATTGTAATGCCATGCCTTAGCTCCTACCCGTTCCTTTCCCACAGTTCTCTCCTGGTTGTAATGCCATGCCTTAGCTCCTACCCGTTCCTTTCCCACAGTTCTCTCCTGGTTGTAATGCCATGCCTTAGCTCCTACCCGTTCCTTTCCCACAGTTCTCTCCTGGTTGTAATGCCATGCCTTAGCTCCTACCCGTTCCTTTCCCACAGTTCTCTCCTGGTTGTAATGCCATGCCTTAGCTCCTACCCGTTCCTTTCCCACAGTTCTCTCCTGGTTGTAATGCCATGCCTTAGCTCCTACCCGTTCCTTCCCCATAGTTCTCTCCTGGTTGTAATGCCATGCCTTAGCTCCTACCCGCTCCTTTCCCACAGTTCTCTCCTGATTGTAATGCCATGCCTTAGCTCCTACCCGTTCCTTTACCACAGTTCTCTCCTGAATGTAATGCCATGCCTTAGCTCCTACCTGTTCCTTTTCCCACAGTTCTCTCCTGGTTGTAATGCCATGCCTTAGCTCCTACCCGTTCCTTTCCCACAGTTCTCTCCTGCATGTAATGCCATGCCTTAGCTCCTACCCGCTCCTTTCCCACAGTTCTCTCCTGGTTGTAATGCCATGCCTTAGCTCCTACCCGCTCCTTTCCCACAGTTCTCTCCTGGTTGTAATGCCATGCCTTAGCTCCTACCCGTTCCTTTCCCACAGTTATTTCCTGATTGTAATGCCATGCCTTAGCTCCTACCCGTTCCTTTCCCACAGTTCTCTCCTGGTTGTAATGCCATGCCTTAGCTCCTACCCGTTCCTTTCCCACAGTTCTCTCCTGGTTGTAATGCCATGCCTTAGCTCCTACCCGTTCCTTTCCCACAGTTCTCTCCTGGTTGTAATTCCATGCCTTAGCTCCTACCCGTTCCTTTCCCACAGTTCTTCTCCTGGATTGTAATGCCATGCCTTAGCTCCTACCCGTTCCTTCTCCCACAGTTCTCTCCTGGTTGTAATTGCCATGCCTTAGCTCCTACCCGTTCCTTCCCCACAGTTCTGTCCTGGTTGTAATGCCATGCCTTAGCTCCTACCCGTTCCTTTCCCACAGTTCTCTCCTGATTGTAATGCCATGCCTTAGCTCCTACCCGTTCCTTTTCCCACAGTTCTCTCCTGGTTGTAATGCCATGCCTTAGCTCCTACTCGTTCCTTTCCCACAGTTCTCTCCTGGTTGTAATGCCATGCCTTAGCTCCTACCCGTTCCTTTCCCACAGTTCTCTCCTGATTGTAATGCCATGCCTTAGCACCTACCCGTTCCTTCCCCACATTTCTCTCCTGGTTGTAATGCTATGCCTTAGCTCCTACCCGCTTCTTTCCCACAGTTCTCTCCTGATTGTAATGCCATGCCTTAGCTCCTACCCGTTCCTTTCCCACAGTTCTCTCCTGATTGTAATGGCATCGATGTTGACGATTCGTAATGTTGAAAAGGAGCCCTTAAACTCGCACTGTTGCCGTCGTTTTACTGCCATCCATAGTTGAGCACAAAATAAACCCCGAGGTTTGCAGGTAAATCCAGAAACGACAACTCCGTGTTTAATTAAATACCACCAAAAGAAATTCAGACGTGTTATGTTTGGGAAGCGAAGTATCAATTCAAGTTTCCATAAAGTTCACCAAATGAAATATAAGGAAGTTTTCACAAAGAGAAATATTAAGGCCACACTTATTAGAAAATGATCATAATCTAACCTCATCCTTGCTTGCGGCATTCGTTTTTATCTAAAAGACATTCATTACTTATACTCTGCTTCATTAGTTAATCATAAGATGGCGTTAAGTGTAGTTTGTATCGTGAAACTATTTTCTGAAAGTAACAGAGATCTAATGCATATATTTAAATGAACCTAAAATATATTTAAATTGCTAGCAAGAAAAGATTTTGCTTACGTTTTGACCTACACATAATTTCTCTGATTCACGCAGACGAAATCCGGAGCATCTCTAGTTTTTGATAAAATCAGAATGGAACAACTGAAAAAATTAGTGAAGTTAATCTTTGGCTCCTATGTGGAACATAGAATAATGAATGAATTCAGATAAGTAATAAGTTGTAAGTGCTATCAGTGCCTCAAAAAATGGTGTCAGGCCAAGTTCAGATATGGTCTCTGTCTTAAGAATTATATTCTCCAGACAGTAAATGCGAATGATTCCAGTATATCCTAGTAGAGAATGAAAGGACGAAAGCAACAAAAGAGATTACATACTCTCCTGAAAAGTGAATTTGTTGTTAGAAACTATGCACTGAATTGTAGTTTAAAGAGAATTGAAGGAAATATGCACATTCGGGACCACCCAGACTTATGTTTTTCCGTGCATCCCGAATTCAATTTAGGCGAATGCTGTGATGGTTGCTCCAAAATACTATGACCAAATTCCTTCCCGTCCCTTGCGCCATTTCCTTTTCCGCTTTTAATGACCTCGATGCCAACACGGCTTAAAAAACTAAGCAAAGGAAAAAAAAAACTTTCCATGATTGCAAATATCGAATAATTGAATCTTTACACCTCGTTTTATAAACGGAAGTAAATACAATGATAAAAATAATGAGAAAGCTTACTAATTCCAGAAGGAGACAATGCTGAAATCCCCCTATATTTCCTATAATGGAATCACGCTGAGAAAATTGTTGGTTCCATCAATCTCTCCCTAAAAATGGTAACTGAAATTTGGGCTGCCCAAGTACGTAAAGAATGGGAAGACATTACCCTAAGCTACATGATGTTGGTTTTCGCAGTCAGTACCTGTGTGCCACTGTAAATCCGAGCAGTGCGTGGCACGATAAATGAAATTTCCGGGAGCGGACGTGGTGGCCGTTCAGTACTGCTCGGGACTGGTTTTCGAGATGACGCGGGTACAAATAAATGTCTGGCCATCCAGATTAAGGTCTTCCGTTGTTTCTCGAAATGGCTGGATGGTTCCTTCAAAAGTCCATGACTGAATTTCTTCCAGTTCCTTGTCCCCAACTTAACTGGTCTCCAATATTTTATGTTTACACACGTAAGGAAACAGGGAAATATTCGAAAGTGTTACATGCTATCATTTTTTTTTCACAGAAAAATGAATGTTCATCTCACACGACGAACGTATATTCGTGAAGTCTTAATTATAATGTAAAATAATATTTGTTATACAGTGGGACTTTATGGATAAACGACATCAGATCATTACAGCCGCTAGCAGATCTATCTAAGGAAATCTTCCATGGTTTTAATGATGGAACACTCATGACTTTCAGTCGAAGCAATTACCGGAAGCAATATCAGAACCGAAAGTCGAACTAGTGTCCTCGAGAATTAAAATAATACTAAACATACTAGTTGTAATGAAATCAGTTGATATTACAAGCCGATAAGATATTTCTTTACTTGCAGTGCTTGTTATAAAAGTGTGTGAGAACAGGAATATACAACACAATTTGCTAGCTATGCCCCAATAAAATCATCACTAAAGACTCGCCTATTGAAATTAATTTGTTTGAACCTGAACAACTTACCCAGACAGTTAATGCGAAAGCAAGGATCCTTTGTAAGCGACACAATTCACAGGCAACAGCTGTTAGTTTGCTTGTTTTGTGAAGTGTTTTTGGGCTGGGCTTCGACAAACATATGGCCAAACAAATAGTGCGTGTGACGGTGAGATACTTTCAGCAGATTCAAACTTTTTTTTTGTCACGGATGGGACGGAAAAAGTGATGTAGTACTCGACGGATCTTCCAGTCAAAGACGCTATTTTTGCTGGAACTTGTCGCCTGTTTGGAACCTATACTAATTTGCTGCTGGCCACGGGAAAAGCACCTACTGTCAACAGAAGCTCTGTTATTGGTACAGGGGCACGCTAGTTGCGAATCACCTCATCCGTCACTCGGACGTTGTCCATTGAGGAGCGACCATCGAGAAAATGTTTGGTCTCTTATCTATGTACACTGATCGAACCCTGCAGCTCGACCGTGCTTTACGCGAAGAATGTTTTACACAACTACATATAAGATTGAACTAAAACATTGGTTTATTACCACTGTCCAATTAAGGGAGTTAAGACATGCAGCTAGTGCCACAATAAAAAGAAAACGTTTATTGTTCGACTAGGATATGGACAGCGTGCGTAGCTACTGTTTCTTTTTTTTTTTAAAATTGCACACCGATAAACTACCTCGTAAGTTGAGATTAAAAACTACTCAGGTAAGTCCCGTCTGTCCTTCCTTTTTTCACTACTTTTTTCGCGACAGGGAATGGGATTTAAACAAAATTCACGGTGATCAAAGCAGTGTTTTTTTAATACAAATTTGTGATTTCTTACGTTTCATGTAAACTTTCTCTGACTTTTTAATACACTCTCCTGTTTTTTACCTCCTATCGAAAAATTCTTAAATTATGTTGTGGTCTGGTTTTAGTAACTGTTACAGATAATAGATTGTATTAATGAGATAATCTTTGAAATACATGAATTTATGTATTTAATTGTCGTCAAATAATCCAATGCCTCATATGTCACTGTCTCGATTTATAATTTTTTATCTCTCCCCTTTGTATTCGTGTGCAGTTACTTCCTCAGCAGACAATTACACTTCCTGATAACTATGTATCTGCTAATAAAATCAAAGGTAGTTATTCATTTGAAATTTCCTGGTCAGCAAAGCAGCGCTGCGGTGGCAGCCACCGCAATTAACTCTTCGGGCACTGTCGAGACCCCCCGAAGGTCGCCGGGCTATTCAGCTTACGTCCAGCCCCCAGGTTCAACGCATTTTATTAAAGTGGATTCGTTGAAATTCTGTCTGATACAATCAGTATCCAGCAGTCGCAGCAATCCCTTCAAAATTCATTCGCGGCGGCACTGCTAAATTGCGCGATCTGGAACATTGGAAGCAGTGGTCCGTTCGCGAGCATTTCCGCTAGTAATTACGGCTATCGGCATCGAATGATGATCTGAAGGTCAACCGGTAACGCCATCAGAACTTTTCGCCTGTCCCATTAAACGCATATGCAAGACTGTGTGCATGGAGAAATGATTCCTTGAGCACTTCGTTACAAGGGATTTCTTTAAACGATGGCTCATTGAAAGTGGCGAAGTTCGAGAAAACACTTCAGTATATTAGAAGCTGAAAAAGAGTATCCACATTATCCTTACCTTACCTTTCTTGATGATTGTTCAGTCTGGTCACCCGGCATTGAAACATACCTTCACTTTACTTCCACGTCCGCTTTCAACGATTTCTTGGTTTTCTGGGAGAAGCCACGTAGACTTTTTGAGACATAACGTTTCTATCACAGCAGTATGGATGAAACTTTATTTTCAAAAAAATGACTAGGCTCCACCAGATGAACCAAGAAAACTTGCAATGATTAGTCGACGTGCAACACAGATGTAACAAATGCCGGTCACAAAATGTAGATACTATGCATTCCAATAGCGAAAACTACGAGCGAAGGAAGAATTTATCTAAGAATCCAGTATCCCTACGACACCTAATTTCTCTAATTTTATCTCCCCTATACTTTTTTTTTTTTTTTTTTTACTTATCGGTTTACGTCTCGTCGACTTCGAGGTCGTTAGAAGCGGGATGGGACTGGGGACAAGGAACGGAAGGGAATTCGGCCATGGTCTTTTGAAGGAAGCATACTGGCATTCTCCTAGAGTGATTTGGGGAAACCATGGAAAACCCAAATCTGGATGCCCAGGCGGGGATTCGAACCGAATGCGAGGCCAGAGCGTTAACCACGCAATGCAAGCGCGCTCCTGGGCTGTTGAACGTTATTTCTGCTTTACTGTTTTTTTGTTTTTTTTTTGCTTAACAGTTTACCTCCGTCGACCTCGACGACAACGTCGAGTTAATTAGAGGCGGGAGAAAACTAGTGGCAGGGAACGGGAAGGAATACTGTCATGGCCTTTTGAAGGAAGCATCCCGGCATTCACCTGGAGTGATTTGGATAAACCATGGAATATCCAGATCTGGATACCCGGACATGGAATCAAACCCACGTCAATTTTGCTCCTATGGTACTGAAAGAAGTGATAACACTGTGTTGGAGTGTTTTGGGGGTACGTTTCATAAACCATCATCCCTTTTTTTTTTAAAAAAAAAAAAGTTCTACAGTGAGTGGAAATGTTTTGAATGACAAGTAAGATTAACAATCACAACTGCGCAAATAATGGTGACCACAAGAAGAAATCACAATACTGAACGCATACTGCATAAAGAAAAGTCATCGTCGAATATCAAAACTTCTCAGTATAGCTCTCAACAGTGTTCAACGAATGTTACCTGAGATGGGGCACACTCACACAAAATTCAAGTTTTGCATGAGTTAAGGGAGAGCGCGACTTTGAAGAACACGTGCTTTATTGTCAACGAGTTCTCGCTCTTTTTTTTTATGATCCTGCCTATATCCGCTATGAGTGGTGGTCTGACGAATGTGATGGTTTGTCAAGTTGGCACTTGAATAAGCTGAACTGTCGTTTCCTTGGTTGGAAGAATCTGCAAAGTGTGAACATAGACCGTCACATTCTGAAAAAGTAACCGTGTGGACTGCTGTGAACAGCCACGGCGCCGTTTGTCCATACTTTTTTGAGGATGAACATAGTAACAGGATAAATATCAATTCAGGCATGTGGAAACATCAGGTATTGAACGTCTTCAAGGGGATTTTGTAACATTTTGTGAGTTAAATATGCTTGATTTGGAACAGCCGAGGAAATATATCCCTACTGCAACAGCTGTTTCCTAGTCGACTAATTAGTAAGCGATCAGATTTTCCGTATCCTGAACAAAATCCTGTGATGCGTTTCAGTGGGGGATAGTGAGACAGAAGTTGTTCCCACTCACATCCGTCCAACGTACCCTACACGCTCTATATATGAAAAGACATCGACGTCGTGGTCATTAGAGGCGGGACGGGACTGGGTACAAGGAACTGGAAGGAATTCAGCCATGGCCTATGAAGGAAGCATCCCGGCATTCGCCTGGAGTGATTAGTGAAAACCGTAGGAAACCCAAATTTGGATGCCCGGACGAAGATTCGAACCGGCGTCCTCTCGAATGCGAGGCCAGAGCGTTACCACTCACGCACCACCCACGCTTGGAACGTGGACTCTTATTATACACACTGCTCTTTAAAACCTTCATGGTCAACAATTACTACAGCTCCTGTACCTCACTGAACGCAAAATCTTCTTGCATGAGTGGTCGTCACTACAAACTGTAACATACCTCCGAATAATATGATGCCGCTAGTGCGCTGAAATCACGACAATCATTTAGATTGCAACACATAACCTACTTTTAAAAGGAAACTAATTTGTTGGCTATTTTATTTTAAATTTCTCAGCTTTTCGACAGCATATCAAAATGAAACATACTTAATTTTACTCGCGGAACCACGGACTGTACATTAAGCAAAACTCAAACAAAATAAGATCCGCAGTTTTCACGAAAAAATCAACTTATCAGCTTTACGACATCACATCAGAATTGCGAGTGTTCAGCCGGATGTTGTCGTATAAACACAGCGTTCCGACAGCTGGCTCAGCTGTCTTCATAGCTTAAGATGTCCCCAGCTGGATGTCACTGCCTAGAATGGCTTAGCAGAAGTAATTAATTTGACAAATAACTTTTCGTACTTTACCACTTGCTCAAGCCGAGGTCACTAGAATCGGGAATGGATTGGGGAAGAGTGTTAAGGAATTTGGTCACGGCCTGTTACAAGAACCACTCAGGGATTTAGTAGGCGTGATTTCGGGAAACCATGTAAAATCAAATTCTGAACTTTCCATAGATTTGATCCCGAATGAGCCTACACGCTCACCTGTCCAGCTCGCTGGGGTTTCCTAACCGTAAATTTGCCAGTTCCAGCTGAATATGAAAAAGAACACAACGAGCTGCCTGAATTACTAAAAGGCAGGAAATCATATAAACTTAAAAATCCTAGTTTGCAACGTAATGAGCAGATGTAAATAAATTACACAGCCTTACAGTAATCTAATCGATCAGTCATTTAATTATGGAACAGACTTGACGGTGAAAACAGTTCCTCTGTTGTAGAGTGTATTTATCACCTTCGAGGTACAAGTACATTATCTCAACTGAAAGCGCAGAAGTCGATAAGTGGGATAAGACACCGTATAATCAACAGTGAAAAATGTCTCTAGCATTCTTAGATAGAATAATAAACCATCCGAACCTTGGACATATGCTGTTTAATTAACACAAAACCATGCTGAAAATAGCAGCACAAAGAATTTAGAATGAAATCATTCCCGATTTCATACATTTCACTCTCAAGATAAGTAACTTACTTCCTATTGTACTGTTGAAGTGTATGTCATGACACTGGGATATATATGTCTCTACGTGCAGTCAGCAAACAGAAACGAAAATTATAGTACACATTTGGAGTCAAAACTTCGTCAAATCAAGTTAAAGTAGGAAGATAGATCACATAAGGAATGAGAAAGACCTACCCCAGACAATCAGTATAAACTAAAGTTGTTCTGTTTGATTGGGAGAGTACATCTTAGAAACTGTATTAACCACTTGTTGTTACCGTTAATACGACGAATAAGTGTAGTCGTAACAAATGGAACAGGCGAATTGCGAAGCCACATTTTCCGTAACATTGTCCGCAACAAAGGATATAAAAGACGCAGGTACAATTTCAACCAGCACGAAAATAATTTCATTGCATAAAACTAGCTTAAACTGTCGTCATTGTACGATGAGAGATGCTTGATAATATACGCCACAGCATTTTCTCTGCTATTTTGACACGCATTTGACAGTTCTTTTATGTTAGTATAATTAGGAAACTTTAACACACAACGACAAATAATATAACCTACTCGAAACATAATCCACAAAAGCAATTTCTTTTGTTTTTACAAAAGCGCAACAGGTCAGATGTCAGAGCGAATGAGAAATGATTTTTCCAGTTTTGTTGTATAAGAAAAATTGTATCCAGCTTATATATACCAACTAACTAGAGATTATGGTAAAATTCATATATTAACACACAGTATGCCGCAGATATCCGGTGATACATTCACGATATTATTTATTGATATTGGTATGGAAATAACATTAAATTAAAGTTTTGAATCTGGATTAAAAATTGTGATGCACACAGTATAAACTGACAACACTTTGCTCCACGTGAGATAAATAAAAACCTTAGACTAAGAATAATCCAACAAACTTGCAAGTTCGTGAGTGTATTCAGGAAATATCTAATCATCTTGAGCAGTTGATTAAGAAACTTGTTCTTTTGAAGCGAATACGTCTTTAATGTTAGGAAAACAGAATTAATTTGTTTCATAAACATTCCACATCCTCATGGTCAAATCTGGGCCACACGTGACTGATCGAGAAGATACAAGATAAAAGTATGTTGCAGTATTGGCAAGATGACGCCGGATCTACCCTCTTCTCACATCTCTCATCCTTTCTCTGCCCCCCTCCCCCGAAGCATATGCAGTTATTTGAAACGCGAAACCGAGATGACAGTAAAATACTACTGGCCATAGCTCCCAAAAGCATGATCCAAACGAGCTGAGAAAGGTGTCACATTTAGCATAATGAAATACCGAATTCGTAATGTTTTTACAAACTGTGTAAAACTTTCTGAATTAATGCACAGACATTGTAGAAGTATCTCAATACAGTTTGAGAAAGAAAAAAATTGATACAGCTCGGTAGCCTGAATGACGAAAGTTAATAAAGGGGCCAATCAACCCACTCCGAAATGACTAATTTCAAGATTTAGCGAAAAAGAATCCTTTCTAGACCATACTAATGATACCATCGTACCCTCTTTAGAGCTAAATATCAAGGGATAATCAAACAATGGATTGTTCCATAAGAGAGATTGATATCTAAATGCTAAACTCGTCAGATAACTTCGTCTTACCACCGATAGTACTGGTTGAGCGGTAACTTTCTACCCTCGGATTCGTAGGTTCGAATCCCCGTCTGGCCAATCAAATTTGGTTTTTCCATGGTTTCACCAAATCACTCCAGGCAAATGCCAGGATGGTTCCGTCAAAAGTTCATGGCTGAAATCCTTCCCATTCCTTGCACTCAGTCCCTTCCCGCCTCTAATGGCCTCAACGTCGACGAGGTGTAAAACCAGAAGAAAAAATAATAAAAAATGGTATTGCGACCGTCGAGAAGATTTTGAAAACAAGGGAAATCAATACTTTCATTCCAAGGTTCTCAGGAACAACTTGAGTCTTGAAACGCGTGCGATTAACTTTAGTTTTGAAAATGCATGAAACCGCCAACCACCGCACGTATCATCGTCTTTAAATAAGTCACCAGAAATAAAAATTGATCGCAGGGTGTAATATCAACAGGCGGCAAGCTGCAGAGCACTAGTGCTTGTACACTGTTATTCACATACTCATCTCGGAAACAAGTTGGTAGTCGACTTCAGCATGATCACTGATCAGCCCAACTACAGATCAGAAAAAAAAATCGTACTCGAAGCCGTTTACATGCGTTCCTACATGCTAATCCAATACTTCGTACTGCCACTGCATGGCTGCTGATTCCATAGGAAGGGCCTCCCATTCGGGAAGACGGCGGTTCGAATCCCCGTGTGGGCATCCAGATTTGGGTTTTCAATGGTTTCCCCAAATCACTCCAGGCCAATGCCGGGAAGCTGCCTACAAAAGGCCATGGCCAAATTCCTTCCCGTTCCTGGTCCCCAGTCCCATCCCATCCCACCTCTAATGACCTCGATGTCGACGAGGCGTAAAGCTATAAGTAAAAAAAAAAAGATTCCACAGGAGGACACCATTTTCGACTACAATGTAAATGAAATGTAAATTTTTACTGCATGAGATCAGAGATCCGTAACTAAAACCTTACGCACAAATGCATGACCTAATATTTACTGAAAACCTTTATATTGTAGGCATGTACTACATAGATTGATCTTAAGTAACCAATGAGAAATTTGCTCGACTAAGAAGCCAGGTGCATCTCTTTGGTGCCTTAAAGACGTATAAATGTAACAACTGGATATCGTAACGAGGCACAGAATACATAGCATACTTCTGACGTGAATACGTCTACCCCGGTCGGTACTGGCGACATGAAAATCGTCCCCAGAGCGTGGCGGTTAAGCGACAACGCATTCGGGAGGACGCCGGTTCCAATCCACGTCCGGCCATCATATTTGGGTTTTACGAGGTTTCTCCAAATCACTTCAGTAAAATACCGGGATGGTTCCTTCAAGTGACCATGGCTGAATTACTTCCTGTTCCTTGCCCCCCCCCATCCCTTTACCGCCTCTAATGACCTTAGCGTCGACGAGTCGTAAACCCAGAAGCAAAAATAAAAGAAGAAGAAAGAAATGGAAACTGTCCATTTTGCGTTTTAAGACGACTAGAACTCTAAAGCTACTTAGCGGAGGACAATGGGGTGAGTGGTGTTAGACAGAGTAAGCTCGAAAGGAACATTTATTTTAGCTAAAAACTTCTCCCATTCCAGTTAAGGGACGCGATTGGTCATGTAAAGAAATGGTGAACAAGTGCTCGCCGAGATCCTTGGAAAGTTCTCCCCGCTCGTTTGTGCTGACTTGTACCAAAATAATACTATTTCGTATGGAATACACTACTGCGGACAATTTAATTTACAAATATATAAACGTTGATTTCTAAAAATGTTGACAATTTGAATGTGGAAATGTCGAAATACAAATTAAAAATTTGGAAGCAGAGCTATGAAAACTGAGGTAGAAATAAATCAAATTCCTTTAACATGCGGAGAGGTTTCGCATTTACGAATTGTGTGAGCACCCCGTGGGTTATAAAGTCATGCGTGACAACTAAGTTTGCGCAGGCGTCGATGAACTTCGAATCTGTACAAGCCGACTAAACTCTGCCTGTTAGTCGGAATGCAGGTAGAATTGATGTAAACACCCTAGAAATTGTGGAGAAGTATCGACTCCACCAATTGAGCAAGAAATGCGATAGAGAGAAGCCACGCAGGGCCATGATCTCAGCTGGACTACCGGTGCGTAAACGTGGCTTCCCACGGCCTACGTATTTGCCGGACGCACCGGTCTGGTTATGACCAGCGGGCCATGAGAAGGGATGATGCGACCCTATCCGTCACCCAGCCGGTAAATATCAAACGCCCGAGTCGCTGAAACGATGTGGCGAGTGCTAGCCTATGGCACTTGCTGATCCGTACAACTGGGCAACACGACGCGGGTTACAAAACCACGGACCATGGGTAGCTGCCACTGTAGGGAATCTCTGCAACAGAACCTTCTCCGATGGACGTGTACTGCCAAAGGAAAAACAGTGATATCACAGTCGAGCTTGGCTTTTTTACATTACTTTAAACACGCGTTGTAGCAGTTATGTAATGATTAGTAGTTTCTCTTGTGTACATAAAAATAGAGTAATTAAATACCTAGGAGTACGTATCTGCAAGTCTCTGAGTCCTCTTTGGTGAAGAAATCCAAAAGTAAAATCATTTCTGAGGGCAAAATGTTTTCTGAAGAAAAAGGTTTTTTTTCAGTTTATATATAAAGTATTCACTTTAATTCCTGCTGCAGGACGTTGAATAAATAAGCTGCGGTGAATCTTTTACCTCTCTATACAACTGACCTAGTTTTGTAATCTTTGTACATACCAAATTTATTCCTGATAATATAGCAACTTATGTCAGCGTTGAGTCTGAAGAGTTCAGTACGAGATTTTATGGTATAAACGAAACTGGGACTATACAATTGTGATGCCATTGTAGGTATATTTAGAAATATAAAGTGATATCTTTACGAACTTAGTTTATTTCGCAAATAATTCCCATTTCACTTGTTGTGTTGGTGAACAATTTCCGCATTAAGAGAGTCCATACGGCAGTACTTTCAACTTTTGGATATATAAATGTATAAAGATGAATGTATGTATGTTTGTATGTTTGTATGTATGTTTGTTTGTTTGTTTGTTCTTTATACAAATCCACAGTTTTCATCCGATCTCGATGAAACATTGCACACTTATCCTTTGAAACAAGGAGAAAAATACTGTCTACATTTAGTTGAAAAATTATCTGTTTAAATAATACATATTGTATTATAATTTCGAAATATTAATGAACGGCGATAGACAGACGTGTTGAATATGGAGGTGTCTGTACTGTATTAACGTGTAGCGGTCAGCTATCTCAGTGGTTACTAATGTATGGGTCGTGGTCTCGGGTTCAAATCCCCTTGGAGACTAAGATTTTTAAAAATTGTCTTTGATCGTAAGAGTCACGCCTGGGCCGTCGGTTATTCGGATTGAATGTTAAACTGTAGATAACACAAAGTTAGGGGTGCAATGCGAGGCAATTCATAGATAGTCTTGCAATGCTCTAGATGTACACTTTTTTACGTTATATTAATCCCTCATGGGTGATTCGCAGGCAGTGTGTGTGTGTGATCTGTAGTAATATTTACATATATAAAGATGAATGTATGTATGTTTGTTTGTTTGTTCTTCATGCAAATCCACAGTTTTCATCCTATCTCGATGAAACTTTGTACAATTACCCTTGGAAACAAGGTGGAAAATACTATCTACATTTGGCTGAAAAATTATCTGTATAAATAATACATGTTGTCCTATAATTTCGAAATATAACTGAACGGCAATAGACAGGCGCGTTGGAAATGGAGATCTCTGTACTGCTTTTCCGTGCACTGGTCAGGTTGCTCAGTGGTTAAAGCCCTTGCGTACTAATGTTTGGGTCGTGGTCTCCGGATCAAATCTCCATGGAGGCTAAGATTTTTAAAAATTGTTTTTGTTCGTAAGAGTCACGCCTGGGCCGACGGTTATTCAGATTGAATGTTAAACTGTAGATATTACAAAGTTAGGGGTGCAATCCGATGCAGATCGTAGGTAGTCTTGCAATGCTGTGGGTGGACACATTTTTAAGTTATATTGATTCATCAGGGGTGATTCGTGGTCAGTGTATGTGTGATCTGCAGTAGTAATACAATAAATGCGGAGGTAAGTCTCTGTCTTATGTTACGTTTTTACAACTAAATGCCTATACCGACATTGACGGAATTTGACAAAAAAATCTGTAGGGAGGGCACAGGACATTTTTTTTTTTTTGGTGTGGTTAACAGTTGTAGTCACGAAATTTTGAGATGTTATCGAATAGTGACGGAGAGACATGTGTGTGTTAGTCTGTAATGTTAGGTCGCTTGCTCAAGGTATGCTTCCCGCGCATTATGTTAGTGTATAATTTGTTAATAAATTTCGTTTAGAGAAAAAAACGTATTATTTAGTATAGATGTTGATTATTTGTGTCCTTTTACTTTGTGTCTGCTTAAATGTTTCTGGCACCAGTTTATTTTGCCTTCTGTTTTGACATGCCTTGCGGGCGTAAACTGGTAAAAGTTGTAGCTCTAGCAGAGCACGAGCAGCTAAAGTTATTAGAACCAAAGAATCGGATGCTCATGCTGAAGAAAGAATAAAAGTCCAAGCTCAAATTAAGCTGCCCTTAGTTAACACCTCCCCCCCCCCCACACACACTCACACACATCCCCTCACATTCGTTTGTTTATCTGTTTTTAAATATGTTGGAAATTGATTCTCTTCAAGAGTAAGGTTCGATGGTAGAATGATATAGTGATGGGTTTCCGGTAATATTATGCCGAGTCGGTGTTGTTTGGGACCAATCCTTCGCTACCAACAACTTTTTATAATCAATTCTGGCAAAGAAATTCTTAATCCATGCGTACGAAGTTGCGGGTGTCAGCTAGTATAAGATATCTAACAGTTGTAGTTAAACAAGAGTGCAACTAATACCGGTTTTGGTACTTTCAGTACAGAAGAAACTATTAGTCCGGTACGTAGTCTAAGTGTTAACTAAGCCGTTTGCCGAGGTAACACTATTTCTACGTCGGCAGACAGAATAAGAACCGTACGCGCTGTTGCGCGCTTCTACTAAATATAAGACACTATGTATAGCCCACTCTCCAGTCTGTTTCATCTCCCTTTAATATCGTATTGTGAAAAACTCTGGAAAAAACGTCTATCAAATCTCAGGAGGCGAATAACTATCACTTGCTGATCTCGGGAGCGATTTTCCTTCTCTGATATGCGTTTCGTGAAATGATAAAGTGATCTCTTCCGTGCGTTTCGTGAAATAAAGCGGTAAAAGTCTTATGTTCAGTTAAACTTGTATCTCTTCGCAAAAATTTCTCCTAACACAGTATTCTATTCATGCTTCTGTAATTTATACATCTGAATTATCATTAGAAAACAGCAAATGAAAATTTCGGATTTAAATATCATTCAGAAACTATAATAATCTTATTTTAAAAAGATTATGTTAGGTATAGATATGAAAATTTTACAGAAAACTGTTATCTCGGAAAAGTGTGCACAACTCCAAGAAAATGAATGTTTAGGAATGACAAAGCCAAATCATTCTACGTAAACTGTTTACCTGGATATCTTTGGCATTACATTAATGGATAGTCGACTGTTACGCGACAACGCTGAATCTAGAGAACTATTTTTAAGCCTAGTTATACGTTATATTTATTTGTGCTACTAATGTCACATATGGCTGTAACAAGCATTTCTAAAGTTGCTCACAGCTATTAATGGAGAAGTGACAACACGCGTTTAACTCACGTACCAAACTTCCTATTCATTTTCGTGCTTAGTGGTAGAAAAAGTACTAATACGGTTTCCATCTTTGCTACTATATTTCCCGACTGTGTATGCAATGATTTTCGCAAAGCCGAAATTTCTCTTACCCACATTGACGGATTCATTAAGGCTGTGAAGATTTTATAATACCTTTAGTTAGTTTCAATTAACAGCTGAAAACCTACGTTCTTTTCTGTAATAACGTTCTGCATGAGGTGTCAAGACTGGATTAACAGTTCCAACGAACAGCTTAATTGGTATATAAACACGAACATGTAACCTCCAAAATGATTTCTACATACAAACTACAGTTTGCGAGAAGGATTTTATTGTAGAAATGCATGTGGAGTAACACGTATCTCCGACATTTCTAGACTCAAAGTTTTTAATTCTCTCATTACAATTTAAGAAGAAAATAACTTCAAATAATAAATTCACTTATTCTGTTTGATTTTAAATTGAAATCAATATTCATAGCCGTTTATTTTGTATATAATTCAAAAGAAACTTAGTTATCTTGTGTATAATCAGGTGTGTTATATATCTTTGTAAATTAAACAATCAATGTAAGATAGAGGAAGTATAATGATTTGAATTATCATTAATTTGTTTACATATATAAAGTACAATAATCAAAAATTCATTTTCTTGAATAGCAGCTACACATATCACTTCATACAGGCAAATATAACATTCAGTGAAAAATGCATGAAAAATTTTAAGCTGCAAAATGTATGCTCTGAATTTAAATTAAAATATATTTATCCATGGTTATGGAGGTCACTTTCCTTTCTTCGGAGAGTCTAATATAAGCGTTGTTATATTTGTGTATGATAGTTAAAACTGTTGTTAGCTGTAGGGTGCAGGAAGACGAAATAAGGGAGTGATAAATGGTGCCGGCACATTCAGAACCACTCATCCGAAATACACTTGATTCGCCAAGTGTAACATACCCCTCTGACGGACGTACCACCGTTAGAACTGTCGCATACTAACACTCTGTACACATAGTTCTTTTGATTAGGAAATGTGCACCATCAGTTCCCCCACCACGTTGCCCAAGTCGGTATGGTGAAACTTTCTTCCAACGCCGGTATTCGAACCAGCTAATACCTTAGATAACCAGGATGCCACAACAACCCCAGCAACTTGGACGCAATAGAAAATTAGTAGGTACGGCTGCTTATTATTTCCTTTAAATTAACTTTAACCCCGTAACATTTTTTTATTATGGTAAGAACAAACGTTTATAGAAAAATTCAATTGATATCGGAACTTAGTATTGTTGAAATGAATTATAAACATTGATATGTAAGCATGTCTTACACAACATATAACACGTCTTCTTCTTTGCCATTTTATTTTATCCTATCTTTTTTATTTTTTATTTTTATTTTTTAAACGCTACTTGTTTTTAGGGGAAAGCATACTAATCAATCCTACACACCTCAGGAAATTTATTCTTCAGAATCTTGAGATACAAGGAACCACGATTTGGAATTAATGTCTGAATTAACACAATTATGACTAATAACGTGAAATACTTTTGAGACAAGAATGATTATTTCAGATTAACCTCTTTAGAGAGACAATAAAAACATCTCTTTGGATTTAGCGTAAGATACATGAATTTTTTAAGATTTATGAATTATTTTTGGGGTGGTGAACATTTTTCTCACAACCTTAGCACTGTGCATTAATTTACTACTTTTATGTCACAAAAAGCCTAACCCTGAAAAGAATGTTCCTTCAGGTTGAAAATATGAAGTACTCACATCGTATTTTCCCAATTATACACCACCACACTTTTTATCGCTCCACACACGTTATTCTGCCTCGCAAGGTGCCGTCTGTGACATTAAATACAACACAAAATAATGTATGTAACAACAGATAATTTTACATATGACCTTAACCAATAAATTTGAATTTAGTTTTTTCTTTCCCCCCTGAAGAATCTCTGAGATTGCCCCTACAGTGAAAAATTAAGAACCATTCACTGTTAATGATGGTAATGAAATGTTGTTTCTATTTTAACTGCAGTGAATTTCACGAAACTTATACCGAGTGCAGTGGGGAGTGGTAACGCACTGGCCTTGCATTCGGAAGGAGGCGGGTTCGAATCCCCGTCCGGGCATCCAGATTTGGGTTTTCTATGACTTTTTCCAAACTACTCCAGGTGAATGGCGGGATGCTTCTTTCAAAATCGCACGGCCGAATTCCTTTCCGTTCCTTGTACCCATGCCTTTTTCGCCTTTAATGACCTCGACGTCGAAGAGGCGTTAAGAGATAATAAAAAAACTAAACTGATAACCAGGATAAAAATTAATTTCGCACTAACATAGTACAATTTCAATAAAAATTAGGTTAAAAAAACCTTTTTAAAAAAAAAAAAATTGCTAAACTCACGATAAGAGCATCATATCAATTAAAATCTAATCAACCTACGAATTCCAAAGTTTTGTAGGCTTTGGAAAAAAAATCAATACAGATAAAACAATAATCAATCAGTAAATTAATGTGAGTTAAATCATTATGTTTAAAATGAAAAGCGTAAACAGTAATCCACTGAAGATTATTGGAAATTTAAGATAAATGACTCCTTAAAATACTATCCATGGTCATTGAAAAAAATAGTAAAAGAGAAATCGCAAGCGATTGGTACTAAAGTATTTTGCAGATATCTGGGACAATTTATAGAAGAGCTAGAAAAACTGAATTTTAGCTTTAAAACATAAGAACATGTGTGTTCTAGATTGTTAAACAAATTAATTAAATCATTTAAACTTGTGGCTATAAATTCGGATATTAGTGGATCAAATAATAAAATAAAAAATACTTGGAGAATATTAAAAGAGTTACGAGGGTATCATCCACCTGATAAAACAAAAACAAAAAAAACCTTAATCATTACCAATTAAACTGCAAATGGCCCAGCATGTGTAGGATCTGTTTTCTATTATTACGTCTTTTCTGTTGTTCAAGAGCTAAATCATTGACTTCTGAAGCATATTTCTTAAATATGCTTAGATAATTGTGATAAAAAGCTGAAAGTTTTTCTGTATCCCCCACCAGGATAAATAAGACATATAAAAGTCATGAAACCATTGAAAAAACAAAAGTAATTTGGTTATAATGTCTTTTGCTCCAGTATGCACATAGGCACTAGCAGTATCATTTTCAGTGATATCATTCATTTCTGTAACTGTTGTTTTTCAGAATTTATATTACCTGACTCACTCCACATGTTAATAATTAAAATACTTTAAGAGTATAAGAAGTGTGATAGTTTACGGATGGTGAAATATAGACACGTATTACTATTATTAACTTTGTTCAGTGCACATGAAAAGCAATGTAATCAGGTTCAGCTTGGTATGAGACAGCGTACGTTTACGTTCTTAGCCAATCTTCTGTGATATGCATCATATTTTTGATTTTGTTAATCATATGATTCTCATAGATAGATTATGACACTACGGTCTTTGGTTTAAATCGTATCTATAAAACAGAAAAACTGCTTATCAATGAAGACCGTTAATATCTGTAACAACGTGAAAAAAACATGATATAGGGGTAAATTCTTCACTCTCTGCTTTTCTTAATGTACAAAAAAATATTTGATATAGAGATTTCTGCGGATGGCACTAGCGTATTTAAGAAAGATTTTTCAGAACAAAGTCTGGAAGACACTGCAAATTACGTTCTAATAAAAAATAGATAGCTCATTGAACATAAATAAATACTTATCAAACAAAAGACACAAGTGGCAATAGAAACCAAAACGGACAGCTATAATGTTATGACTGAATGTCATCCAAATCGTGTGTGTATGCTTAGATAACAACTTTAAATGGAACCAACACAATAAGAAACTTCTCAAAAAGTTATGAATGCCCTTTTTATTAAATAACCGCAATGTAAGCTACTGATGATAAAGATGCCAAACCAATAAAATTTAGAATTTTTGTCTGTATAACTCTCTGTCACACCATGCAAAAACTAATGAACTGAATTCAACGAAATTTGCCATCAGTTAACTTATAGCAGCTAAGTGGCGCGGCACCGGAAGCAGTGCTTTGAGGAGTTGTTTGCCTAACCTATAATACTACAGTATAATCAAACTATAACAGGGAAAAGATTGTACAGTTAAAGCATTTTTGAAACAATGAGTTTGGGGTTCTATTAATCAACTTAAAAAAAAAAATTGGTCTGTCTCCAAGTTGGGAAGAACGGGACTCCTGCAAAAACTTCTTGTCGCGTTCGACGGAGTTTCCAGTAATGTATAGTCCGTGGTCCCACGGTTAAAATAGGGTATGTTTAATGTTGATATGAGGTCTTCAGGCTGAGAAACTGAAGATATAAATGTCCACAAATCAGTATTAATTTTTCGTTCAGCGTAGTTCAGGAAAAAAATATAGGTCAAGTTTTAAAGGCCTTTCGTTTAATGTATAGCCCGTGCTGCTACAGGTAAAATAGAGTATGCTTCATTTGAACGTGAAGTCAAAAAGCTGAGAAATTAACGAATTAGCATGACTTTTTCGTTGAACACGATTTACACAAAACACTCTTCGAATTTTGATGGAGTATCAGTTGATGTACCGCCCGCGGACCGGCGGGGTAAATACATGTGACATCGACAAGCTAAAGAGTTAAAGAAAAATGTTTACTAATTAGTATCTTTTGAATGATCGAAGTGGAAATGTTTATCATGATTTCAGTGTACGATCGACTTTGTATTATTCAGAGCATAAAGCTACAGTTTGTTGTGGAGTCTCTTCATGCGTTGATCATGTTGGTTTAAATGAGTTGTGTGCTCTATTCATTCCACCAAAAGAACGTTGTGGGCAACTACTAGTTTTAAATAAAATTAGAATCAATTTAAATAGTTTTAACTCTTCTTTGGATATGACAATAACTTCTATATATTGATGTTGTAGTTAATTAATTAAAATGTTAAATCACTAAATCAATTTGGAATTAGAAAGTTTGACTCTACCACTTCAGAACCATTTCACATAATAAACATAGCAAAATTAACAAGTCAGTCTCACATACATACGGCAAAAGTTTTCTGGAAAAACCATTACATCCCATCGAACCAGGCGATCCTTTAACGTTAGGTCAGCATGGCAAACCATGACCTACCGAAGCCGGCGGTTACTCGTTTAAAAATTTCTGAATTTCGTGATGGTATTTACATTTCTATGTTTACAGGAAATGATTGTTTGACGTTTCTCTGATACATCGAATTCCGGATTACTTAGGGTTATAAGGGATTTATAGGAACATCTTTTGACAGCCCAGATGAATTCCACGCAATCTCCCGTCTCAACCACAAGACCAAGAACTCTACATCTTTCTCTGTTGTTATTAAACTTGCTGTTAATGCACCCCAAAGCCCCGGCAAAAATAAGAAACAACTGTAGCTTAAAGCTTCTCGGAAACCTTCAAACCAGCGGCTTATACGACTATCCCTAACACAGCTGTAAAGTGGTTAGAATCGGCTCTGTCCACGATGCAGCAAATAATGAAAGTGACCGCCCCCGCAAACAACTTGATGGATGAAAGAATCAGTTTGGATTCTAATGGATATTGATCAATAGCTCAGAAGTGAGTTCCCAATTGTAGCTTGTAGCACTCCTAACCTTCGATAACATCCGAAGTAGCTCTTTTGATATTTCAGACGAATTCTCACTTGATACACAATGAAAACATATTGTATGAGTGAAATATCTCTAAAGCAAATAAGCCGATTTCAAACGTAGAATAAAGAATAGATATATAAGCATAGAAAACCACCGCCAAAATTTGTATTCTGAACACAACGTTCCAATCACTTACTTTGCTCTCATCGTCAGACGTGCCTTGGTCCATAGTAATAATAAATATTTTAGTAAAAATAAGTATGGCAAGGGATGCTATTGCAAATGCGAATCCATAGTTAGGATAAGTAAGGGAAGAAACATTAAAAGTGCGTACACGTAGTCAGAATAAATATATTAATAAGTGCAAGTGGGGTAAAGACAATTATTGCAATTGCGTACTGGAATATTCTGAAACGATTCCAAGACAACACCCTTGTAATATATGGGAGGAGTTTCTATATACGAGGGAATGTCAGCTAGCCACTCGCAGCGAGAACATGTTCTCGTCCAAGTTGTGTAGATAGCAAGTGGAGTGAGGATTCAGAGACCCCAAGGGCCTCGCATAAAGAAGCGCTCCTCCCACGAACTTTTGGAAAAAGCTTGGTCAACGTTACGGAGAATTTAGTTTGAAAATGCAGCAAGACTATGAAGAGAGTCAATCGAATTTATCCTGGAGACGAACAAGTTCTACATTCGAGAGTAATTTTCGGCATACAAGACTCGGAGTGTTTATAATACGATTAACAAAGGCACTAAGAAGTGGTGGAACGATTGGTGGAATAGAATATTTTATCTTGGAAGGTAAGACTGCAGTTATGATATGAAACAAGGGAGGAAGGCTGTGGGCAGTCAGTGAGGTTTAAACATGTCTAACTGTCGGAGTTAGAAAAATTCTGTTTTTAGCCAAGGAGAAATCTGCATGTACGTCGAGCAGATCAATTTGAAGCTCAGTCGTAGAATTTAAACAATATTGTTTACGGGGGTAGAGCAAGGAGAGTTGTTGCCCTGACAGTAGCAAAAATACCATTGTAAATGACGACCGCTGGCTAAGAGTGTTCAGGAGTGAAGACAACAACCAATTTCACTTTCAACAGAGGCGAGTACATCCAGTTTCAAGGTGGTATACCTGCAAGTTACGGAATAAGACAAAACGCTGAAATTGGTAATGTAATCACTCAATAATCTTCACGCTCGAAGTCTAACGATTTGAATCCTTAAGTGCCCATAAGAGCAAATTAAATCTCATAGCTCATTGTAAAAGCGAGGCATATTGCGTAATTAATTTATTTTAGAGCTAGCCCGACTTAAAAGTATGTATTATCATAAAAGATCTTAAATGTTGTAATATGTTTGATAATTGAATGTAGTTTCATGTTTCTTTGTGATCTATGTCAGTTAACGTTAAAATTATTATGTTTTATGCTAACTTGGCCATGAACAAATAATCCGTATTGGAAATCAAAGCCCATCAAATATTCTTCCCTGATTATTAAAATTAAAGTGATAGTTGCCATTGATTTTAACAGATGTTGCTAAAATAATATATTTTGGGAATGAGGGTATAGTGAATGCCATATTAGTATGTATGAGATCTTTCATTTCAGAATAATGTTTTGTCAGTGATAGAATTAAAATTTAAAGCATTTGAATTTACTATTTATTTCATAATAAACCAAAGTAAGGTACAGGCGATCGCGATCTCTTTGTGAGTGCAGACATTTCCTGTTGAATACCGCCTCTTCCACACCACTCCTATCCATGTCGGGAGGAGCTGTGCTTGTAATAAAGAACAGAATTTAACATTCTACAGATACATACCTAAATTGTGTCGGTTTTTAAAGTTCCTTATTCTTGGTAATTTTTAATAATATAAGAAATGAAATATGAATTTTTACTTATTACAATTATTAAATGAAGTAGGTGTTTGAAACAATCCTATACGCATAAGTTAAACTAAAAAACCAGAACATTTATTTTACAAAACCACGTGACCGAAAGACTGAAGCTGGATTTATGTTTATGTTCCGCAAACATTTAAAGTAAAGAAAAACAGTACCTCAGTCCTGTATTAACGGTCTTTATACGATACCAGTTAATATCGCGCATTATTTGAAAAACGTCTTATAATCAGATTTATTGAAATTTTCATGACTTTACAAGAAATTAAAACGTATATGAAAGAAAAAGAATAAAAAACAAAGGGTCGATTTTTTTTTTAATTATGGCTTTACGCCTCGTCGACGCCGAGGTCATTAGAGGCGGGATAGGACTGGGGACTAGAAACGGGAAGGAATTCGGCCATGGCGTTTTTTATGGAAGCATCCCGGCATTCGCCTGGAGTGATTGGAGGAAACCTAGGAAAACCCAAATTTGGATGCCTGGACGCGGATTCGAACCGGCTTCCTCCCCAATGCAAGGCCAGAACGTTATCCGCTCACTCACCACGCTCGGTCAAGGCACGTAATGGAATGTTCCTAATGTTCCTTTTTGGATCATGCTCAGTTTATATGTTTAATAAATGCACACTGCTGTACTCAGTTTTGGTTTTGCAGAGAGACTTTAATCATGTGCATCGCTCCGATCAGGGGGCTATATCGGCAACACTAGAGAACAATATGTGTGCAATCACCTTACTTCAAGAATAGTTGGAGATTTTTCCCTGTTGTCCAGCTATTGCTGTCGGAAAAGCTTTAAGTCCGAAAATATCTTTGCTTGTTCGAATCTAAAGTACTGGACGTTTATTTCAAGACGCCAGCTCGAGTCCCACCCGTCACCTGAACAGATTCGAGCACGGAGACCACTCTAGTAGTCCCGACGTCACTACGTTCCAGACTCGTCTTCAGCCCTCTACTATCCGCCAATCAAGGGTAAATATCGTTTGGTAGATTCGCTGATACGCTTAGTCATGTAAACAAAATTGTAAATAACAGTAAAATTTTTAAAACGATTTCCTATTAGATAACTCATCTTCTCTCTCCCATGCGTTCCGAAAATTCCCAGCATTCGCTTGCGTTGTAGCCTGTTCGAATCCTAAAGGTTCGGTAATTTTCGTTGCCATTCGTGCATAACTTTCTTTCTCCCTAGCTCTTATCTTCTTTCTTGTTCTGCAATGAATGCCGTGAAATGCCCATTCTACACATCCTGTTAAAATCACTTCATTTCCATTTATCACTGAATGTTACTGACTTTGTTGCAAATCTCCGTAACTTGGCAGTCCATGTAAATTTATTAGAGTGACTCACAGGGGTTTAACTGTGGCCACCATCATTGTAAACAAGCGTCCATTCATTCATGTATTGTTCCCTGACAGAGACAAGGTTTCTCACATCCTCCTTTTGCCAGGGCGTCTGCTCCAGGGTTTTCCTCTACACCACAGAGCAACGAACCCCTCCCCCCTTTTCCCAAGATCCGATCCTCATCGACTTCTTATATTCTGACACACACACTGAAAAAGAGGGGTAGGGGGGATGACAGACATTGGGGACTGCCGACAGAAGTGAAAACTTAAAACTATGAATATTATACGTGCAACACGTGATACTTATAGCTACAGATATCCTAAATAATAATAATGCCATGTAGTCGCAATGACATTGTTTCTATTGGCTGAGCATTCAGCCCATGTCTTAGCCGCCCTAACATAACCCGGTAGTGCGACCAGATACAGGAGATCTACAGTCGGAACCACGGAAGTGTTCTGACGTACTTCACATTACGCAGTAAGTTGTTCCAGAGGTAAAGGGTTTATGAAAATCCCAGCCAATACACGGATTCGAACCGTGGGCCTTTCGACCCCCAGTCAGACGCCTTAACCACTGAGCTACCAGCATGTCGGTGAAGTGTACGCATAAGATTTTATCCATCCAAAAATCGCCCGACGCGCCTAAAGAAGTTTTCACTTAAAAAAAAAAAAAAGTAGCTAATACCACAACCAGAAGGTTGGTCGAATCTTCTCGAAGGAGATGTACCAAGCTATTGTGTCAGACGCAGGAAGGCCAATTCCTTTCCTCAGAGGCCTACTGTTTAACGTGGAATCAGAACCACGGAACGTCTGGGCATAGCTCATATAATCAAATACAACGTCTAAAAATTCCTACCGCGCTCGCACAGAGAAACTTTCTGAAGTAAGTGCCTTATCCGCTGAGTTACCAGACCACCCTATTTTTAAAAAATTTACATGTTCTAAGTTCTATCAAAATCAGATTAAAAACTGTTAGTTTGTATAACAACATTAACGGAAATCAAGGTGAGGGGGGGGGGGGGAGAGGAGGAGAGGGTTTAGGTTTTTGTAAATCAAACAGCATTTTTCTATTTGTTCTAATGTAACATATGCAAAGTTCCTTCAAAATCGGATAAAATCGGAACAAAACAAAAAAAAACACTTTTTTTATTTATTAGATACAAGTACAATCTAAACTTTCACTGCTATCCAAGTGAAATACGTCATACTTATAGCTATAGATATATTGCTATTGCAGCATACTGACGCAAAAAAAAAAAAAAAGTGTACGGCATTGTTGGTCGGGAGACCCGGAAGGGTAGTTCGGCCGCCGGTTGACAGTTTCGTTTTACCGCGCAGGCGCCTCTGTCGTAGCTACCTTAACCTATCCTGGTAATCCAACGAGGAATAGAGCACCTACAGTTTTAAGTGGAATCCGAACTACGGAGCATCCTACCGTCTTCACATGACAAAGAAAAGCTTTGCTAGAGGTGAAGGACAGTTTTTAAGGGTCATAAAAGCTACTGTCGAGAAACGGATTCGAACCGCGGACGTTCCGTTCGCCAGTTACCCGCCTTAACCGACTAAGCCACCACAACCCCCACGACAAACTTCCAACATTAATTACAGCATAATGCACATTTCATTGCACTGCCCATAATCTGTTAATAAATCAAAGTAGTTCACGTACTAAAGAAGTCTGATGTACGAGTGTTTACTTTGTTTGCAGAAAAAACTGGATGTACAATTCGTTATATTTTTGTCGGAAACAATGTTCGTTATGCGAAAACTATTCAAAACAATCTTAGATATTGTGATCTTCAGGAAGTACCAACCAGAAAGGCAAAATTATATAAAATATACAGGGAAATACAAATTAAAGACACCTCTCTGCTGTCACGTGCTTGTATTTATCCACTGCCATGAAAAAAAAAAAAAAAATCCTATTAAATATTACCAGGAAAAAGCTGCAGTGGAGAAACATCCATCACTAGCGACAGTGGGCCAGGCACGTATCACTGAATTCTCTGCGAGGCTCTTAGCTTGGATCTTCCCACAGAATACATTTTACGTATCTGATTTCGCAGTTTTAATCGTAATGTAAATTTAAAATTCCTTAATTCTCAGTAGTTTGGTAGTGTATCTTAGCTTCTATTTCTTTAAGCTGACTAAAATATGTGTGCCCTACTGATTTTACCTGCAGAGTAGATTTTTTTGTGGGAGGATAGAATTAAGTTTGATTGATGCCTTAATTAGGGCGTAGTTTCTTCAGTGCTGCTCGTATCATTCCGTAGCTTTAACAGCGCGGTCTTAATTTATTACCCTGCAAAGGCAGAAGTTCTCTCCAAACCGTTATATGTCTATATTTTGGGAACGAACTGTAAAACTATTTTCGTAATGCATGGTGCTAAAAATTATCTTTGATACTTTCGGAACCACTGTATCTTCCTTTTATTCGGTTGCAGTTTATAAATGTAGTATTTCATGTCCTCAGTGAATTAGCCTAGAAAACGCAGAACATTTTGCTGCTACGAATTATTATTGTAAATGGAACATTTTTTTGTACCGTCTTACCAGAAATCTCTTCTGTAGCCACTATTACGTCAATCCTCGGCATTAAATAAATTTGAAAACCTGAAAATACGTTTTCATATATTTGCAACACTTTTATATCTACACATTTAATGAACAGAAGAATGAGTCATGGTTAAATGGTTCCGAACCAAAAGGAAGACGGAGGTCTGCTGTGTGTCTGTATTTCACGGATCTAGAGCTCTTAAACAAAAGATTGCAGATTTAATTTAAACTTTTTATGTTCTTTGTTGACCAGAAAGCAAGTATTATATATAAAATTTTATAAGGTTATATTTTGGAGTGTTCCATAGAAATAGAGTGAATAGGAGTAGGTTACAATTGTTCAGACCTGGGTAACTATGGATCTTAAATATTTTTTCACTTCAATATAAAGAAGTTAGCTGCATTCAAAGTTGCAGATTTTACGCCACTTTTGTTTGTTGTTTCTATCACAAAAATAGCGTTATATAGGTACCCTAAATTTACCACCAATATAAACATCATTCCTCCTTCGTACATCAGTTGTAATTTTCGCAAGCAAACATAATTCACTGACTTCTGCTATTAAATTTTGACCGAATTGTATAATTAATTTACTGTAATTGCTACAATTGCTATAATTTCTGATACTGTTCATTCCTATTGCCTTGCCCTTTTTTATGTTTGACCCAAATACTTCCCTTAGTATTTCTTACAAGCCACTCAATAATTTCTCAATGCCTACACACAATTGTACTAACAGGATAGTGCCATTTACAAATTGCATCTTACTGAATGTTTCTTCTTGAACACTTAGGCCACATTCAGGTTGTGATGGAAAATATAATGTCTGACAGCAGATGTAATAAATACAATATCATACTAGTTATGATTGAAGTTTTTTTTTTTGCTTAATCAGTGCTGGAAACTTAATCAAATGATATTTATGTAGGAGAAAAGGTACATTTACTTAATAAAGCTTTAATTCCTTTAAGAGTTTGTGACGTTTTTTTGAGTTGTTCCTAAATGTCATGCTGATAGTTGATATCGTTTACATCGATGTCTAGTCGACACTGATATTCACCTCCGGACAGCTGTAGTTCAGATTACAAAAAGTGCAGGTGCAGGTATCCGTAAGAAGCCGTTAATAATCACGTATCATCACCTTCATAGAGGCGCAGTTGTGCTTTACATGCCAGAGATTGGAGGGGAAAATCACTAATAATCACTTTTTTAGGGGAGCAAGAGTGCCTTACGGGCCAGAAAAGAAAGTTGGAAATCGCTTATAATTATTATGCTACAAGAATACTGCGTAATACTGTGCGTGTCGATTCGAGGTGTTTTGTCCAATGGCTGGAGAGTAGCTGCTTTTATACTCAAGATGGTAAAAGTCTTCCAGCGCCTCACTCGGCAGTTAGGATATCTGTGATTGTGAAGTCGTTCTTAGTGACTGACATCATTTTAAATTTTGTACTACCAGCGGCCCTCACCGCCTTCAGCGGAAATGTCAACTGGCTACAACTGGAAGAGATCTCACCTGATTTGTTATTTCCGGGTTTAAGCTGAGGCAGTAAAAGCCTAGAATCTCTCTTCCTATGCCTAATAATCGTGGATGCGTTTCGCGCTACGTGTATGCTTCTGTGATATGGAAACTAGTGACAGTGCAAGAATTTATATGAGTGATAATCAAAGTCAGGTTGTTAAATAAAAATGCGGCGTGATTTTAACTTACGCACACCAGTTTGATAGTACTTCAGTATAAGAATCCAAATTGTTGGGATGCTTCACTAAACAAAGACAGAAATCATTTAAAAAAATATTTATCGTCTTTAGGTTTTTAGAGCTTAAAAGTAGCAACAATTTGAAATCATTTGAGTCATCCTGATTTTATATATTCATCAGGTTACTATAACGATCCATGTACTGCCTTTGCTTGTGGTAACTTTTTTTAGGAAATTATTTTTTTCTTTTCCTCCAAAGACGTGTTAGTAAAGATTTCTTGTAACGCATGTCCATCCCCATTCGTGTTGTACATCGATGATCGTCTATGTTTAGCTCTGCTCAAAGTAACCCTGACATTACCGATATCTCTGTACTTAACATTCAGCATTCCTTATATACCATCATATTTAATGCGAGGAAAATGATATAGGCTATAATTTGAATTCTCCACCCAGAGAGCATACCATTTTCTAAACAGTGTCAAGTGAAATACTTTGTATGCCACGGTCAATAATAATCTATGTTTCTATTACCATTAATTTATGACTGTAACAAATTAAAAAATTGCAAATTTTATAGTTAATACGTGAAGCCGTGTTATTCCGAGTCAGGATCGTCCCACCCTAACAACTTCCCATGAGGACACTGCATGGATGGCGTGGCGTTTAGTCGATACGTGAAACTCTCACGTATCACATTTCGCGGCACAAGTCCGCTGCTGAAATTATGACCATTAAGCTGGCATCGAGAAGATGAGAAATTGCTCACCCGCAGTTGAGCACTAAGGGAAAAAAAAAACATACCCGTCGGAACTTAGTTTTAATGGTTATAACAGAACTGAGAATCATTGTATCATAAACCTGGTAAAGAAGAACATATTAATATTACACAGACGTCCAGTAGTTTAACCAATAAACTAGGAAGACTCTGATAAAGACGTCACTCCCATACAACTGATCATGGTTTTTATGTTGTGTACTGAGCGAAGTGTGATGAATGTTTGAGTAGCCAGAGGAATACATATCTGATACCTAACGAAGCCGTAGAATGTAATTATTGCAATGATATTATTAATACCTGGAAGGATTTAAAGGAAGTAAATGTTAGTTAGTATCTAATACATTAAATTTGGTGCCCAACTCGCGTAACATTGGGCTCTGCATCATTTATGTTATGTTTATGTACTGCGGCTACTTTCATATGTCACTTTGTTTGTAACGAAATTATTTGAAAATATAAACAAAACAAGATTTCTATACCAGTAATATTCAAAACAAAAAAGTCATCCTTATTCTTTATTTAAAACCATATTTTTCAATTTATTCAGATTTTTCAGTCGTCTGGTAGGAAAATAAGAAAAGTTTTTCATATTTTTAACTATTTCTGGAGCTGTACGTTACGAAATACACAACAAAATAAAAATGTGAAAAAACGAAACTAATTCCACTTTCATTGTCTGTTAAACAGTGCAACACTAGTTTCCGTATGAGAAAAAAAAATTAATCAATTTGTCACATCTAGGGATCGTATCCTAAACTGCTATAACTTTTAAAAAAAATTCTTTACGAATCTGTTACACGGTTTGGTACAGTACATTGTCCAGTGAAGTTTGTAATAAACAATTTAAAGGACGGATATGAAATCAAGAGATTCTCATTTCAGCTATGAAACCATAAAATGGTATATTTATGATGATGAGGTTACTGAGTTACCCAAATGGTATGCGGATAGTCATAAGAACTGGTTCACATGCAAATATGGTAAATTACAGCTAGCTATCAAAACATGAAGACCTGGATGTTATGGGCCATTTCATCAGTTGCAATATAGTAAATTTGTCTAAATAGTTAACATCACGCCAATGCAATTGAATATATGTTTCCTTTTGTTTTTCACCCAACACGTTTCACTTCATACTCAGAAACATCTTCGGCGGTCTTTGTCGTTTTCCACAATTTCATTGTGTGCAGTGCAGCAGTAAAACAAAGTAATTACTTTCAACAGTTAAAAATCCCTTAAGATGCTTCTGAGGATGAAGTTTAACCCGATCTCTGAAAGATAAAATGTAAGAAAAATTCAATTACTTTCGCGTGGAATTAATTATTTATACAAATTGATATGAGAGTATATTTATTTCAGGGTTTCAGTTTGGTCCACAATACAGATTACTAACCTGCCGGAAAGAAAAGCGTTTAGCTGTAATTTACGTTATAATAAACGTAACGAGCAATGATTATGCTCATAAAATTATCTGCGATAGCTCAATAAAATCGTGGTAATAATTAAACGTCCTGCTAATATCTCGTTAGTGATATTTGCCATGCAGAACTTAATGTTCCTCTTCTACTCGTTTGCATGTTAAACGTGGCTGATCTTGTAGCGGAACAAAGAGGCACAGGTAAATGAATTTTCTCGCGTCCCAGAGCATATTAGGCAAGAGGGAGGGTCCCAGTTGGCTGGATTCGTTTCTAAGGAGAGCTTCCCAGCGCCTTCCACCTCATAGTCACCTAGTAATTGGCTCAGTACATTTGTACTTTTTTCTGCTTATGGCTTTACACCTTGTCGTCGTCGAAGTTTGTAGAGGCGGGAAAACACTGGGGACAAGAACAGGGAAGGAATTCAGCCATGGCCTTTTGATGGAACCATCCAAACACTCACCTGTTGTGATTTCTGTAAACCATGAAAATTGAAATCTGAATTGCCTGTCAGGGTGGGAGAATAGACTCACTCACCACGCTCCGTGTATGATTCTTAATCATCTGATGAAGATGGAGTGATCTGTACTGACCAATGGATGCGTTCTGGCTACTCATGGATATCTTCCTGTTTCTCGCCTTATCGTATGGATAAGAAATGGTAGAGTGGTATTCCAAAGTCTCAGAATTATTTATTATCCCGGAGCACAACGATGCATTCTGGATGATGTTTTTATGACTATCTCCATCTCGCATGGTTTCTCACTCAATTCAGAATTAATCTCAACTCTATAGACGTGTTAGCACCAGTAAACAACAAACATCAAAATCTCTTGGTTTGCGAAAGTAAATGTTTTCAAACTCTAATAGAGAAAAAATGTTTAGAATTTCGTAAACGAAATTCCACACTATGTGATACGTTTCGCGTTACGGATTGATTACCCAGAAATGACGGCGCCAAGATACATAGGAAAACAGGATTTCTGTAAAAACAACAAAAAAATTTCGTATATCTGTTCTTTTCGTCACTTTATACAATCTGTTTGTTTCCTACTTATGCATTTAGTTTCATGAGGTAAAGATGGATTTAAGTCACATTTCCAGTATTAATAAAAAGAGTGGAATGAATATAGAACTCATGTTTCACTTCTGTCTTGATGTCTCGAATTCGCACATTACCGTTTCTGAATCTTATAGGGAATGTTTAGAATATCGTCGTTACGATAAAAATGCAGTACTCAGCCATATTCTTAACTAATAAAAAGATTTTCTCCCACATCTTACAGTATTATAATAGAGTATCACTTAACTCAGATATCTTGTGAGGTTAGGTTTTGGTATATACGCTACTATCCTAAAACACATTTATTTGGAGCCTTTTGATTTCAACTTTGAAATGAACCTGCTAAATCTTACATTTGGACTTTTTCTATCTATTGATAGTGAATATAAGCAAGAAATTACGAAAGAGTCGTAAAGTTACAAATACAACTGTCAGTTAATTGAATGAAGCAATAAATTTGATCAAATAGTGCAAGGGCCGTAACAAGCACTTTCCATCATCTTTCCTGTATTGAAGCACATGGTATTTGTATTATGTCTAAAAGCGAATACTAAATTTCATTTTCGTAGGTATGTGTGGTGAGATTAAAATATTCAAGAGAAGTGAACAATGGGAAAGTGTGAATTACTGAAAATTCTCACATCACAGAAATCACTAAACAATCCGCATCCGCCATTTATAGGTTAGTAACGATATTTTTTTTTTTTTTTTTTTTTTTTACACTGGTGTTCTAATTCGTTTCGGAGTACTGAAAAGAAGAAAACAGATTTATGAATGTGAAACCATAGAGCAGGAAACCAAAGTATTTTTCCCCTCTGGTTTTCAGTTTACTTAACTGATTATTTTTTTTCTCTCTTGGTTCGCGAAAGTAAATGTTTTTAAATGGGAAGAGAGAAAACATGTTTAGAATTTCATAAACGAAATGCCATGCTATAGCATACGTTTTGCTTTACAGATTGACTAGCCAAAAATGGGGGCGTGAAATTACATCGGAAAATAGGAATGAAACAAAAACAATCGTTCTTAAAAACTCTTATAATTATTTTAATTTTCTTCGTTTAAAGTAATAGTTTAACAGGTAAAGTGTTGCAAAGTATCTGTATTCAGTCATTCCGTCTTCTGCTACAGCTCCGAGGCATTAAGGACCCTAACTCGCAGCCTCCTCGTAATGCTGAATACCAATGAGAGTTGATTAACTGGGATTACCAGCCTAACTAGGTGGACAATGCATAACCACCGTCTGACAAATACCTCACGCTATATCCATGACCCTGGTGATTCGGTTTCGTAACACACCTAAAGTATCTGGTAATGGTCATACACTGTGTGAAATTACTACTATTTCGAATAAAAACACACAGTTGATTTCCACAAGGAATCGTAGCTATCAATGAGTCCTACAGTTGCTAGCGATGATACTACATATTAGTTACGCAGCTAATAGACGAGCAAAAATGGAAAAGCAGCAGTAATACAGTAGACTAAATACTTATATCCAGAGAAAATACTATGGAGCACCGAATCCGTTTTATAGTCAGTCGGAACTAGAATTCTATGTTACGGAATAAATTTTGGTATCTATTGTATTAAGCATTTCTTTGTAACTTACCTCAGGCAAAATATTTACCATGGATACATTGATAGTAGGCTGAAAATAAGATAGATTTCTCTAATAATTTGACGGAACAAAAAAAAATCAAATTCAATATATGCAACTGGTACTTAATTCTTCAAGGTAAACTGCTATGGCATGTCAACGAACGCAGTAAGCAATTTTGAGACTATAAAAATTACTTCCTATTTCTGAACAATGGTCTTATATCATAGAGTTTACAGCCGAGTATTACACAAGATTTAAAAATAATACTGGGTATTTTAAAAATGTATATATTTCTCAGTGCTATACTTTAAGCATCAGTATTATAAATTTTGTACAGTACGGTATGTTTCTACTCGAACAGAAGAAATTCTAAACGAAATAATGTGTAAAGCGGTAATTGCTCTTAGATAGCCAAAAAATATTATAAAACTATAATTTAATCCAAATAACTATTACCTCATGTTCAGAACAGAAGAAGAAATCAAATTTTAATTTCACTCCTAGCAGGACGCTAAAGGTTGTTAGTTTTATATACGTAAAAATAACACAAATTGTGATAAGGAATTTTCGCGAGACTGGGAGTGATGACATACCTCGGAAGCTGCCGGAGCGGCGGGCAGAGCATGGCGCGGCGCGGGGCGTCGCGGCGACTGGCGCGGGCAGACGCCTGGCGTCGCTGCGCTGCCAGCCCCCACCCCAGCGCCGCGCTGTTGGCACCGGCTCAGCGCCCAGACTCCGATTGTTGCGATCGAAACAAAACCCGTACTGGCTGTGCGCACATTACTCTCAGCCAGAGTGCCCTCGCTACCTGCACTTGCCATTGCCAGCGGAAACAGGCGTTGTTTTTTCATTTAAATAGAAATACTTTCCCCGCTAATAAGCGTTTAGTATTCGTAAATTAATCTACATGTCGACTTCTTCATTTTATCGGTGATTCGTAATTGTAATTAATTTATTCTTATGAATTGGTTCAACAATCCTAGCGTCTGAGGCAAAGCTAATTTAGAAATGAAGTTTTCATTCGTATAAAGATAATTATTTTTATTATCATCATCATTGAACGATTACAATCGTTTGTGGATTATTTGGTACCTCTTCATTCCGATCCTGTGCTTAATTGGATGCAAGTCTCCGCCTACTACCAGCATGCAGTTTTGATAGGGGAGCGGATGTGCTGTCATTTGTCCGTGAAATATGTAATTTTTGTTCTGTGTGGCAAGTGTATTTTTGTTTATTAAATTTGCAGTTTACGTGGTGCAGATTAAGGACCATCTCAGTATTCTCTTAGGTGATCGCTGAAAACCGCCGAAAAAGTGGTACAACAGGCCCGAGAGTTGAGCATGAGAGCACTGTACGTCCTCGATCCACTGTCATAGTGCCGTAACTCACGCGGCTACATTGCTGGGTTCTTATAGCGAAAATAATAGTATAAAACTTATATTATTTTCAAATAATGGGCTCGTATTTTCAAAGTATACAAAAAATCCCAGCTCACAGTCATAAGAAGACGGTGAAAGACCTTTAGTAAGATATTCTTTAGTAAACAACAATGCGATAAGGTCACAGTTCTGATAAATTTATAAGTGCCTCAAGTCACTCTTATAGTTGGTTATAGCATCATTTTTAATTCCTTAGATGAATAACGTTAGAATTATCGTTGTATTACAACTGGAGTCTTCAAAGGAATGAAACAAAACTACATTAGAAGTCCTGCTATGAACACTAAACAGAACAGAAAGTTATATGGGGCCTGCAGTGTAGTCCTTACAACTGTGGAGTCCTTCGTTTTATTCCTTATGGCTTTACGCCTTGTCGACGTCATTAGAGGGGTGAGAAGAATGGGACAAGGAACCAGACGGAAAGAGCATTTAATGAAACCATCTGTGCTTATGGCTGGAGTGATTTCGGAAAACCAAGGAAATTCTAAATCTCGACTGTATTGTAAAAACTTATTATTCTCTATGGTGTCTGTAATACGAATTTGGCATTTAAGTAAAAGGTTTGAATCAGAATGTTGTTAAGGTGATATATATCACGCAAAATTGTCAATAGTCACTATGTTTAATCAGTACCTTAAGAGCTTAGACCAGCTGAACATAGTATACAGAAACACTAACACATCTGAAGCTATGAATTGGGCACAATTTTTTCAACTGGGCTGCAGTAGCAAGCTACAGATACAGTGGCTCGAAAGAATTTTATTAGCTGCCTTGAGACATCAATTAATCGTTACATAATATTTCAATTCTTTAAAATTTCTCGGGGTGTAAGGGTTTGGGAGAGGCTATATTAGCCTTTTAAAACCAAATGTCAACCTCTCCTTCACGTGGTGCACCCTGTTTGCACGGACGAGGTTTTGGCGACTGAAAGATTCCCGATATAAGGAATCACCCACTGATTGCCAACGGCCTCTGAAAGGAGGGCGGAAGAGCGGGGAGCGGTTCAGGGCACCCTCTTGCCCTTGGGGTTGGAAACGGCCCC
>CM061921.1:355825939-356078755 GCA_031002005.1 Vandiemenella viatica
GAGTGTTCCATAAATAGAGTGATAGAGTAGGTTACAATTGTTCAGACCTGGGTAACTATGGATCTTAAATATTTTTTTCACTTCAATATAAAGAAGTTAGCTGCATTCAAAGTTAGATTTTACGCCACTTTTGTTTGTTGTTTCTATCACAAAAATAGCGTTATATAGGTACCCTAAATTTACCACCAATATAAACATCATTCCTCCTTCGTACATCAGTTGTAATTTTCGCAAGCAAAACATAATTCACTGACTTCTGCTATTAAATTTTGACCGAATTGTATAATTAATTTACTGTAATTGCTACAATTGCTATAATTTCTGATACTGTTCATTCCTATTGCCTTGCCCTTTTTATGTTTGACCAAATACTTCCCTTAGTATTTCTTACAAGCCACTCAATAATTTCTCAATGCCTACACACAATTGTACTAACAGGATAGTGCCATTTACAAATTGCATCTTACTGAATGTTTCTTCTTGAACACTTAGGCCACATTCAGGTTGTGATGGAAAATATAATGTCTGACAGCAGATGTAATAAATACAATATCATACTAGTTATGATTGAAGTTTTTTTTTTTGCTTAATCAGTGCTGGAAACTTAATCAAATGATATTTATGTAGGAGAAAAGGTACATTTACTTAATAAAGCTTTAATTCCTTTAAGAGTTTGTGACGTTTTTTGAGTTGTTCCTAAATGTTCATGCTGATAGTTGATATCGTTTACATCGATGTCTAGTCGACACTGATATTCACCTCCGGACAGCTGTAGTTCAGATTACAAAAAGTGCAGGTGCAGGTATCCGTAAGAAGCCGTTAATAATCACGTATCATCACCTTCATAGAGGCGCAGTTGTGCTTTACATGCCAGAATTGGAGGGGAAAATCACTAATAATCACTTTTTTAGGGGAGCAAGAGTGCCTTACGGGCCAGAAAAAGAAAGTTGGAAATCGCTTATAATTATTATGCTAAAATATACTGCGTAATACTGTGCGTGTCGATTCGAGGTGTTTTGTCCAATGGCTGGAGAGTAGCTGCTTTTACTCAAGATGGTAAAAGTCTTCCAGCGCCTCACTCGGCAGTTAGGATATCTGTGATTGTGAAGTCGTTCTTAGTGACTGACATCATTTTAAATTTTGTACTACCAGCGGCCCTCACCGCCTTCAGCGGAAATGTCAACTGGCTACAACTGGAAGAGATCTCACCTGATTTGTTATTTCCGGGTTTAAGCTGAGGCAGTAAAAGCCTAGAATCTCTCTTCCTATGCCTAATAATCGTGGATGCGTTTCGCGCTACGTGTATGCTTCTGTGATATGGAAACTAGTGACAGTGCAAGAATTTATATGAGTGATAATCAAAGTCAGGTTGTTAAATAAAAATGCGGCGTGATTTTAACTTACGCACACCAGTTTGATAGTACTTCAGTATAAGAATCCAAATTGTTGGGATGCTTCACTAAACAAAGACAGAAATCATTTAAAAAAATATTTATCGTCTTTAGGTTTTTAGAGCTTAAAAGTAGCAACAATTTGAAATCATTTGAGTCATCCTGATTTTATATATTCATCAGGTTACTATAACGATCCATGTACTGCCTTTGCTTGTGGTAACTTTTTTTAGGAAATTATTTTTTCTTTTCCTCCAAAGACGTGTTAGTAAAGATTTCTTGTAACGCATGTCCATCCCCATTCGTGTTGTACATCGATGATCGTCTATGTTTAGCTCTGCTCAAAGTAACCCTGACATTACCGATATCTCTGTACTTAACATTCAGCATTCCTTATATACCATCATATTTAATGCGAGGAAATGATATAGGCTATAATTTGAATTCTCCACTCCAGAGAGCATACCATTTTCTAAACAGTGTCAAGTGAAATACTTTGTATGCCACGGTCAATAATAATCTATGTTTCTATTACCATTAATTTATGACTGTAACAAATTAAAAAATTGCAAATTTTATAGTTAATACGTGAAGCCGTGTTATTCCGAGTCAGGATCGTCCCACCCTAACAACTTCCCATGAGGACACTGCATGGATGGCGTGGCGTTTAGTCGATACGTGAAACTCTCACGTATCACATTTCGCGGCACAAGTCCGCTGCTGAAATTATGACCATTAAGCTGGCATCGAGAAGATGAGAAATTGCTCACCCGCAGTTGAGCACTAAGGGAAAAAAAAAAAACATACCCGTCGGAACTTAGTTTTAATGGTTATAACAGAACTGAGAATCATTGTATCATAAACCTGGTAAAGAAGAACATATTATATTACACAGACGTCCAGTAGTTTAACCAATAAACTAGGAAGACTCTGATAAAGACGTCACTCCCATACAACTGATCATGGTTTTTATGTTGTGTACTGAGCGAAGTGTGATGAATGTTTGAGTAGCCAGAGGAATACATATCTGATACCTAACGAAGCCGTAGAATGTAATTATTGCAATGATATTATTAATACCTGGAAGGATTTAAAGGAAGTAAATGTTAGTTAGTATCTAATACATTAAATTTGGTGCCCAACTCGCGTAACATTGGGCTCTGCATCATTTATGTTATGTTTATGTACTGCGGCTACTTTCATATGTCACTTTGTTTGTAACGAAATTATTTGAAAATATAAACAAAACAAGATTTCTATACCAGTAATATTCAAAACAAAAAATCATCCTTATTCTTTATTTAAAACCATATTTTTCAATTTATTCAGATTTTTCAGTCGTCTGGTAGGAAAATAAGAAAAGTTTTCATATTTTTAACTATTTCTGGAGCTGTACGTTACGAAATACACAACAAAATAAAAATGTGAAAAAACGAAACTAATTCCACTTTCATTGTCTGTTAAACAGTGCAACACTAGTTTCCGTATGAGAAAAAAAATTAATCAATTTGTCACATCTAGGGATCGTATCCTAAACTGCTATAACTTTTAAAAAAAATTCTTTACGAATCTTACCGGTTTGGTACAGTACATTGTCCAGTGAAGTTTGTAATAAACAATTTAAAGGACGGATATGAAATCAAGAGATTCTCATTTCAGCTATGAAACCATAAAATGGTATATTTATGATGATGAGGTTACTGATTTACCCAAATGGTATGCGGATAGTCATAAGAACTGGTTCACATGCAAATATGGTAAATTACAGCTAGCTATCAAAACATGAAGACCTGGATGTTATGGGCCATTTCATCAGTTGCAATATAGTAAATTTGTCTAAATAGTTAACATCACGCCAATGCAATTGAATATATGTTTCCTTTTGTTTTTCACCCAAACACGTTTCACTTCATACTCAGAAACATCTTCGGCGGTCTTTGTCGTTTTCCACAATTTCATTGTGTGCAGTGCAGCAGTAAAACAAAGTAATTACTTTCAACAGTTAAAAATCCCTTAAGATGCTTCTGAGGATGAAGTTTAACCCGATCTCTGAAAGATAAAATGTAAGAAAAATTCAATTACTTTCGCGTGGAATTAATTATTTATACAAATTGATATGAGAGTATATTTATTTCAGGGTTTCAGTTGGTCCACAATACAGATTACTAACCTGCCGGAAAGAAAAGCGTTTAGCTGTAATTTACGTTATAATAAACGTAACGAGCAATGATTATGCTCATAAAATTATCTGCGATAGCTCAATAAAATCGTGGTAATAATTAAACGTCCTGCTAATATCTCGTTAGTGATATTTGCCATGCAGAACTTAATGTTCCTCTTCTACTCGTTTGCATGTTAAACGTGGCTGATCTTGTAGCGGAACAAAGAGGCGACAGGTAAATGAATTTTCTCGCGTCCCAGAGCATATTAGGCAAGAGGGAGGGTCCCAGTTGGCTGGATTCGTTTCTAAGGAGAGCTTCCCAGCGCCTTCCACCTCATAGTCACCTAGTAATTGGCTCAGTACATTTGTACTTTTTTTCTGCTTATGGCTTTACACCTTGTCGTCGTCGAAGTTTGTAGAGGCGGGAAAACACTGGGGACAAGAACAGGGAAGGAATTCAGCCATGGCCTTTTGATGGAACCATCCAAACACTCACCTGTTGTGATTTCTGTAAACCATGAAAATTGAAATCTGAATTGCCTGTCAGGGTGGGAGAATAGACTCACTCACCACGCTCCGTGTATGATTCTTAATCATCTGATGAAGATGGAGTGATCTGTACTGACCAATGGATGCGTTCTGGCTACTCATGGATATCTTCCTGTTTCTCGCCTTATCGTATGGATAAGAAATGGTAGAGTGGTATTCCAAAGTCTCAGAATTATTTATTATCCGGAGCACAACGATGCATTCTGGATGATGTTTTTATGACTATCTCCATCGCATGGTTTCTCACTCAATTCAGAATTAATCTCAACTCTATAGACGTGTTAGCACCAGTAAACAACAAACATCAAAATCTCTTGGTTTGCGAAAGTAAATGTTTTCAAACTCTAATAGAGAAAAAATGTTTAGAATTTCGTAAACGAAATTCCACACTATGTGATACGTTTCGCGTTACGGATTGATTACCCAAAATGACGGCGCCAAGATACATAGGAAAACAGGATTTCTGTAAAAACAACAAAAAAATTTCGTATATCTGTTCTTTTCGTCACTTTATACAATCTGTTTGTTTCCTACTTATGCATTTAGTTTCATGAGGTAAAGATGGATTTAAGTCACATTTCCAGTATTAATAAAAAGAGTGGAATGAATATAGAACTCATGTTTCACTTCTGTCTTGATGTCTCGAATTCGCACATTACCGTTTCTGAATCTTATAGGGAATGTTTAAATATCGTCGTTAACGATAAAAATGCAGTACTCAGCCATATTCTTAACTAATAAAAAGATTTTCTTCCCACATCTTACAGTATTATAATAGAAGTATCACTTAACTCAGATATCTTGTGAGGTTAGGTTTTGGTATATACGCTACTATCCTAAAACACATTTATTTGGAGCCTTTTGATTTCAACTTTGAAATGAACCTGCTAAATCTTACATTTGGACTTTTTCTATCTATTGATAGTGAATATAAGCAAGAAATTACGAAAGAGTCGTAAAGTTACAAATACAACTGTCAGTTAATTGAATGAAGCATAAATTTGATCAAATAGTGCAAGGGCCGTAACAAGCACTTTCCATTCATCTTTCCTGTATTGAAGCACTGGTATTTGTATTATGTCTAAAAGCGAATACTAAATTTCATTTTCGTAGGTATGTGTGGTGACGAATGTTAGATAAGTATTCAAGAGAAGTGAACAATGGGGAAAGTGTGAATTACTGAAAATTCTCACATCACAGAAATCACTAAACAATCCGCATCCGCCATTTATAGGTTAGTAACGATATTTTTTTTATTATTATTATTATTTTTTATTTTTTACACTGGTGTTCTAATTCGTTTCGGAGTACTGAAAGAAGAAAACAGATTTATGGAATGTGAAACCATAGAGCAGGAAAACAAAGTATTTTTCCCCTCTGGTTTTCAGTTACTTAACTGATTCATTTTTTTTCTCTCTTGGTCGCGAAAGTAAATGTTTTTAAATGGGAAGAGAGAAAACATGTTTAGAATTTCATAAACGAAATGCCATGCTATAGCATACGTTTTGCTTTACAGATTGACTAGCCAAAAATGGGGCGTAGAAATTACATCGGAAAATAGGAATGAAACAAAAACAATCGTTCTTAAAAACTCTTAATAATTATTTTAATTTTCTTCGTTTAAAGTAATAGTTTAACAGGTAAGTGTTGCAAAGTATCTGTATTCAGTCATTCCGTCTTCTGCTACAGCTCCGAGGCATTAAGGACCCTAACTCGCAGCCTCCTCGTAATGCTGAATACCAATGAGAGTTGATTAACTGGGATTACCAGCCTAACTAGGTGGACAATGCATAACCACCGTCTGACAAATACCTCACGCTATATCCATGACCATGGTGATTCGGTTTCGTAACACACCTAAAGTATCTGGTAATGGTCATACACTGTGTGAAATTACTACTATTTCGAATAAAACACACAGTTGATTCCACAAGGAATCGTAGCTATCAATGAGTCCTACAGTTGCTAGCGATGATACTACATATTAGTTACGCAGCTAATAGACGAGCAAAAATGGAAAAGCAGCAGTAATACAGTAGACTAAATACTTATATCCAGAGAAAATACTATGGAGCACCGAATCCGTTTTATAGTCAGTCGGAACTAGAATTCTATGTTACGGAATAAATTTTGGTATCTATTGTATTAAGCATTTCTTTGTAACTTACCTCAGGCAAAATATTTACCATGGATACATTGATAGTAGGCTGAAAATAAGATAGATTTCTCTAATAATTTGACGGAATAAAAAAAAATCAAATTCAATATATGCAACTGGTACTTAATTCTTCAAGGTAAACTGCTATGGCATGTCAACGAACGCAGTAAGCAATTTTGAGACTATAAAAATTACTTCCTATTTCTGAACAATGGTCTTATATCATAGAGTTTACAGCCGAGTATTACACAATATTTAAAAATAATACTGGGTATTTTAAAAATGTATATATTTCTCAGTGCTATACTTTAAGCATCAGTATTATAAATTTTGTACAGTACGGTATGTTTCTACTCGAACAGAAGAAATTCTAAACGAAATAATGTGTAAAGCGGTAATTGCTCTTAGATAGCCAAAAAATATTATAAAACTATAATTTAATCCAAATAACTATTACCTCATAGTTCAGAACAGAAGAAGAAATCAAATTTTAATTTCACTCCTAGCAGGACGCTAAAGGTTGTTAGTTTTATATACGTAAAAATAACACAAATTGTGATAAGGAATTTTCGCGAGACTGGGAGTGATGACATACCTCGGAAGCTGCCGGAGCGGACGGGCAGAGCATGGCGCGGCGCGGGGCGTCGCGGCGACTGGCGCGGGCAGACGCCTGGCGTCGCTGCGCTGCCAGCCCCCACCCCAGCGCCGCGCTGTTGGCACCGGCTCAGCGTCCCAGACTCCGATTGTTGCGATCGAAACAAAACCCGTACTGGCTGTGCGCACATTACTCTCAGCCAGAGTGCCCTCGCTACCTGCACTTGCCATTGCCAGCGGAAACAGGCGTTGTTTTTTCATTTAAATAGAAATACTTTCCCCGCTAATAAGCGTTTAGTATTCGTAAATTAATCTACATGTCGACTTCTTCATTTTATCGGTGATTCGTAATTGTAATTAATTTATTCTTATGAATTGGTTCAACAATCCTAGCGTCTGAGGCAAAGCTAATTTAGAAATGAAGTTTTCATTCGTATAAAGATAATTATTTTTATTATCATCATCATTGAACGATTACAATCGTTTGTGGATTATTTGGTACCTCTTCATTCCGATCCTGTGCTTAATTGGATGCAAGTCTCCGCCTACTACCAGGCATGCAGTTTTGATAGGGGAGCGGATGTGCTGTCATTTGTCCGTGAAATATGTAATTTTTGTTCTGTGTGGCAAGTGTATTTTTGTTTATTAAATTTGCAGTTTACGTGGTGCAGATTAAGGACCATCTCAGTATTCTCTTAGGTGATCGCTGAAAACCGCCGAAAAAGTGGTACAACAGGCCCGAGAGTTGAGCATGAGAGCACTGTACGTCCTCGATCCACTGTCATAGTGCCGTAACTCACGCGGCTACATTGCTGGGTTCTTATAGCGAAAATAATAGTATAAAACTTATATTATTTTCAAATAATGGGCTCGTATTTTCAAAGTATACAAAAAATCCCAGCTCACAGTCATAAGAAGACGGTGAAAGACCTTTAGTAAGATATTCTTTAGTAAACAACAATGCGATAAGGTCACAGTTCTGATAAATTTATAAGTGCCTCAAGTCACTCTTATAGTTGGTTATAGCATCATTTTTAATTCCTTAGATGAATAACGTTAGAATTATCGTTGTATTACAACTGGAGTCTTCAAAGGAATGAAACAAAACTACATTAGAAGTCCTGCTATGAAACACTAAACAGAACAGAAAGTTATATGGGGCCTGCAGTGTAGTCCTTACAACTGTGGAGTCCTTCGTTTTATTCCTTATGGCTTTACGCCTTGTCGACGTCATTAGAGGGGTGAGAAGAATGGGACAAGGAACCAGACGGAAAGAGCATTTAATGAAACCATCTGTGCTTATGGCTGGAGTGATTTCGGAAAACCAAGGAAATTCTAAATCTCGACTGTATTGTAAAAACTTATTATTCTCTATGGTGTCTGTATACGAATTTGGCATTTAAGTAAAAGGTTTGAATCAGAATGTTGTTAAGGTGATATATATCACGCAAAATTGTCAATAGTCACTATGTTTAATCAGTACCTTAAGAGCTTAGACCAGCTGAACATAGTATACAGAAACACTAACACATCTGAAGCTATGAATTGGGCACAATTTTTTCAACTGGGCTGCAGTAGCAAGCTACAGATACAGTGGCTCGAAAGAATTTTATTAGCTGCCTTGAGACATCAATTAATCGTTACATAATATTTCAATTCTTTAAAATTTCTCGGGGTGTAAGGGTTTGGGAGAGGCTATATTAGCCTTTTAAAACCAAATGTCAACCTCTCCTTCACGTGGTGCACCCTGTTTGCACGGACGAGGTTTTGGCGACTGAAAGATTCCCGGTATAAGGAATCACCCACTGATTGCCAACGGCCTCTGAAAGGAGGGCGGAAGAGCGGGGAGCGGTTCAGGGCACCCTCTTGCCCTTGGGGTTGGAAACGGCCCCTAAAGGCGGATGAATCAGAAATGATCAACGGCATGGGGATGCAGAAGGCGAACGGGAAACCACTGCATTTAAGACCCAAAGGGTATCCCGAGGACATGTAATCCTTTCAAATTACATATATCATGATGTCTTCTTCCTGGGTAAAATATTCCGGAGGCAAAATAGACCCCCAATCGGATCTCCGGGCGGTAACTGCTCAGGGAAGAGTCATCAGAATGGATAGAAACATTCTACGAGTCGGAGCGTGGAATGTTAGAAGTCTGAATAGGGCAGGTAGGCTAGAAAATCTAAAAATAGGGAGATGGAACACTTAAGTTAGATGTTGTTGGGATTAGCGAGATTAAATGAAAGGACGCACAGGATTTCTGTTCTGGGGAACACAGCATAATTAGCACAGAAGCTGTAAATGGAAGTCACAGGTGTAGGATTTCTAATGAATAAGAGAGTAGGGAAACGGGTGAGTTATTATGAACAGCTTAGTGACAGGATTATTTTGATGAGATTAGAAACTAATCCCGTCCCAACCACATTAGTACAAGTGTACATGCCAACGTCACAGGAAGATGACGAAGAAATAGAAAAAATATACACCGAAATTGAAGAATTAATCCAATATGTGAAGGGGAAAGGAAAATCTAATAATCATGGGTGATTGGAATGCAATAGTGGGAGAAGGAAAAGAGGGGAATACTGTACGAAGTTTTGGTCTAGGAGAAAGAAATGAGCGAGGAAGCAGGTTGCTTAGAATTTAGTGAAAGATATAAGCTAGTAGTGGCAAACACACTTTTTAGCAACCATGCAAGAAGAATATACACCTGGAAACGTCCAGGGGATACGGGCAGATATCAGCTAGATTATATCATGGTCAAACAGAGATTCAGGAATCTAGTTCTAGACTGTAAAGCGTACCCAGGAGCAGACATAGACTCTGGACCATAATTTGATAATAATGAAGTGCCGGCTCAAATTTAAGCGAATAAGGAAGCAGTATAAGCATAACAGACTGGAAGTGAATAAACTGAAACAATCTAGCACGAGAGAAAAATTTGCTGAAATGGTAGACTTAGGTCTAAGAAGTAACTCTGAAAGGAGCTCAACCGAGGACGAATGGAATGCATTAAAGACCGAAATAATGAATGCTTGTAAAGAAAAATTAGGCTTTAGGGAACAAGCTGCCCGAAAACCATGGATAACAGAAGAAATTATGGAGCTGATGGATCAGAGGAGGAGGTACAAAAATGCTCAGGATGAAGCAGGAAGAGAGCAGTACAGGCAATTTAGAAATCAAATAAATAGGAAATGCAAAATAGCAAAAGAAAAATGGCTACAAGCAAAGTGTGAAGAAGTAGAAAAGGAAATAGTCGTAGGTAAAGCAGATGTTGCATATAGAAGGATCAAACTGAATTTTGGAGAAATGAAGAAAAGAGGTATGAACATTAAAAGCTGCCGATGGGAAACCTCTTTTAAGCTCAGAAGATAGAGCTAACCGATGGAAAGAATACATTGAGAAACTGTATGTTGGAGATGACTTGAACAATAGTGTAATGGAAAAGGAAGCTGATGTCGACATTGATGACTTAGGAATCCTGTTTTGAGGACAGAATTTAATAAAGCTCTGAATGACTTGAACGTAAATAAGGCACTTGGAATCGATGAGATCCCTGCAGAACTTCTTAAATCCCTAGGAGAGGAAGGAAATTGAAAGATTATTCAAGCTGATATCAAAAAGTTATGAAACAGGAGAAATTCCAACTGATTTTAATAAAAATATCATCTTCACACTTCCAAAGAAAGCACAAGCCGACAAATGTGAGAATTATCGCACCATTAGTCTAACAACACATGCTTCAAAATTATTGACCAGAATAATGTACAGAAGGATGGAAAGAGTAGTAGAAGAGATAGTACGTGAATATCAGTTTGGGTTTAGGAAAAATCGTGGTACAAGGGAAGCAATTCTGTCTTTAAGATTAATACTTGAAAGGGCGGATCAAGAAAAACAAAGATACTTTTATGGCATTTGTTGATTTAGAAAGAGCTTTTGATAATGTTAGTACGGACAAGATGTTCAAAATTTTAAAGAAGTAAGGTCTAAAGTATCGAGATAGAAGAATACTCTATAAACTATATAAGAATCAAGTGGCTATAATAAAAGTAGAGAATCACGAGAGACATGCATCAGTTAAAAATGGGGTGAGACAAGGCTGTAGTCTATCCCCGTTAATATTCAACTTGTATGTAGGAAGAAGCAATAAAGAAAAGTCAAAGAAAAATTTCCATGTGGCATAAGTTTTCAGGGAGAAAAAATCAGTATGCTACGATTTGCTGATGACATTGTCTTGTTAGCAGAGAGTGCTGAGAATATTGAGAAGTTACTGAATGGCATGAACAAAATACTGAAGGAAGATTTTGGACTGAATATAAATCAAAGAAAGACAAAAGTGATGAAATGTAGCAGAAATGATATCAATACTAGTAGATTAAATATAAAAATACGATCGGATGCAATAGGAGAAGTAAGTGAATTCTGTTACTTGGGAAGTAAAATTACCGCCGATGGCCGAAGCAGCAATGATGTTAAAAGCAGAATAGCACTAGCAAAAAGAGCCTTAATGAAAAAGAGAAACCTTTTAGTTTCAAATATTGATCTAGGAATTAGAAAGAACTTTTTAAAACTCTTTGTGTGGAGCACAGCACTTTATGGTAGCGAAACATGGACTTTAGGAATACCGGAAATAAAGAAAATTGAAGCATTTGGAATGTGGTGCTACAGAAGAATGCTGAAAATTAGGGTAGACAGACAAAGTAGGAAATGAACGAGTTTTAGAAATGATGGGTGAGAAAAGAAGTGTATGGAAGAAGCTTACAGAAAGAAGAGACAGGCTGGTAGGTCATATTTTGAGACATGCTGGATTGGTTAATTTGCTGGTGGAGGGAACAGTCGAAGGTAAGAACTGTAGAGGAAGACAGAGAGTAGAATATATGAAGCAGATAATTGAGGACGTGGGCTGGAAGGGGTATGTAGAAATGAAGAGGTTAGCACAGGATAGGAAGGGATGGAGGATTGCATCAAACCAGTCAAAAGATTGACGACTGCAAAAAAAAAAAAAAAAAAAAAAAAAAAAAAAAAAAAAAAAAAAAAAAAAAAAAAAAAAAAAGATGTCTCACACTTATGGATTCATGCACATGTAATTAGCAAAATATAATATCAGCAAATATCTTTCGTAGTTAAAACTGATCCCTCTGATATGAATAATCTGAATAGATTTGAAATATATTCTTATTGAGGGATAAAAAGAATCTAGCAAGGAACCGACAAAATTTTCAAAAATAAATTCTATATTGACTTTAATTTTCGCACTTAATGTAGCTGACAAATTTTGATTTTTTTTAATGGTGTAAGGGACAGTCGAGTTTAGTGAAGATGTATGATGTCCACGCTGAGTTGTAAACAATATGCTAGATACTATGTTATGCATAAACAAACTCTTGTAACGAATTGATTATCTGAGCATAGCCATCGATCTTTGAGTGCTACAAGACAGATGTAATGTTATTAGAAATGACTTTATTTAATGCAAAACATGAGTTGGCATCCTTACATTGCGGCATATTAATCTGGTATTAATCTGTCTGTGGCAGTGACTGGTCAGAAACTCCTGTTTTACGTGAATATGAGCATGGTCCCCCGCTGGTGTAACGGTAAATTATAATGAATCTCCGTTGGTCTCTTTGTCCAGTAATGGACGGCTACAAAGCCACTGTTGTGTTGTTAATTAAGGCAGCCATGTTCGCCCCGTACAAGAATAAGTATTGTTCGCCACTGGACTGCGGCAACATTGCTTTCTCAGTTCCACGCGCACTCCGAAACGCATGTTATTGGTTTTCTGACACAACCTCGCACAAACAAGGTATTCCATCTAAACCAACGGCTGAGGAATCTATCAACATGTACTTCTTTCATAGACTTCGCTGGGTCAACTTTTTATTTTCACCTACGATAGATCATTTTTGTTTATCTATCTTATTTTTTGCTATCATCAGTTTTTCCACAGGTTTGATGCAATCCTCCATCCATTCCCACCATGCGCTAACCACTTCATCTCAACATATCCCTTACACCCTACGTCTCCAATTATCTGCTTCATATATTCCAAACCATGTCTTCCTCTACAATTCTTACCTTCGACTGTTGCCCCCAACTAACAAATTAATCAATCCTACATATCTCAAAATATGACCAACCATCCTGTCTTTTCTTTCTGTAAGCCTCTTGCACAAACCTCTTTTCTCACACATCAATTCCAAAATTTGTTCATTTCATACTTTATCTGTCCACCTAATTTTCAGCATCCTTCTATAGCACCACATTTCAAATGCTTCAATTTTCCTTCTTTCTGGCATTCCGAAAGTTTATGCTTCGCTACCATAAAGTTCAGTGCCCCACATATACATTATTAAAAAGTTCCTTCTAAGTCCTGGATCAATATTTGAAACCAAAAGATTGATCTTTTTCATGAAGTTTTCCTAAAACGGTAAGGTGTCATTTCTGCTACATTTTATCACTTTTGTCTTGCTTTGATTTACATTTATCTAGAATACGTGTCGCATAAATCTATCCTAGCCTTTATACTAATTATAGGCCTTACTGGCTGGGGAAGTGACTATACGTTTCTGAATATTTATGGTAAACGTGTTACTTTTGGCAATATTGGGCAAATTTGTTTCTAAGGTGGAAATTATGGATGATCCCATCATTATGCAAAACGGTAATCAGGGCGGCCGACACGTCAAATGCTAGTCTTGAACTCGGGTCTACTATGACTCCTCGTGCCTGTCGTAAAACTTGGTGAAACTGGATGTACAGGCCGCTACCGATGTCTGTGAAGTAAAATACTTTATGAAATGCAGTCAACTGTGAGGTTAACGGGTTTTTTTTTTTAAAAATGGAAAATTACATTTTTATCAAGAAACAAAGAATAGGGGCCTGGTGGTTCAGTGATTAAGGCTGGGGACTATAGATTGAAAGGTCCCCGGTTGGAATCCCTGTCTCGGCAGAGATTTTCATAGGCGATTAATCCGAAATTCACCTCTGACACAACTTGCTGTGCAATGTGAAATACGCCCGAACGCTTCCGTGACTTGGATTCCACGCTAAACTGTGGTCTCTTCTAGGGTTAACAACTTAAGTTTTTTTTTATATATATATAAATTGGCATTTGGCTTCCTTAGGCCATACAGCCAACTCAAGTATGTGTTTAGTTCATCCATTGTATTCAGTTTCTCCAAGTTTATATATATCTTTCAAGTAATTCTAGACAAACCACAGGACGGACACGATAAGCACAATCACACACAACACTTAAACACCCATGCCCTCGGCTGGACTCGAACCGGCGACCTTCGGAACGTGGGGCAGCACTCTAGCCCCTACGCTACCGAGTATGGCAACAACTTAAGTTGTAACACTGATGTGTACACATCCACAGCAAATTAAAAACAAACAAAGGCTTAACGCGGTAATAGTTGACCCAAACGAACAGACGTATATACAGAAGATGGGAACGAATTCCATGAGAATAGAATTAGTGAATTCAGTAGGGCAGGGAATATTAGCTCAAATGTTGGTATCAGTAGTACAGTCTTTCGTGGTGCTACTTGTTTGGTCAAAACGGTTTTCAATCTATTTACGTACATCATGAAGTTTCGTTCGGCTGCATACCTTCAGGAGAAACAACACAGTGAAACTTCAGATTTACAAACGTTCGGAACTAGTGTATGTGAAATCATTGCCTTTGTCCTAAGTTAGCTATAACTTTTACGGTCTAATTCCAAAATAACTGACTTTCCATTTAAAAAACATAATCATGAATTTTTCCCCGTATCATCATCATATCAGCAATTTGTGAGACGGATGTTCAAACCCAACTGGATGCATGGTACGTGATACTGACATCTTATACCAGTAGAATGTTTTAGTTACTCCGAGAAAAATAGCGAAGCAATAATTCCAACTCGAAGAAGGATAAGACAAAAGCTGATTTTATATTTGGTGCTGATAAGCTTAAGGTTGTTGATAAATTCAAGTATTCGGGAAGGGTGGTAGAAAGCAATGATAGAAAACATGATGGAAATCGGTGAAAATGCAGATGAGCACTGGAACTATTCAGAACTGGGTAAGGAGGTGATAAAGAAATGATAATGGATTATTTACAGAACTTACTATTTTCTAATAATCCAAAGCACGGGTGATAAAAATAAAAATAGCTAAATCCAGTCTATAGAAATGAATCTTCAGAGCAGTAGGAATGTAACTACACCCTGAAGAAAACAGTTAACTAGGAACCTGTACCGGTAAACACACGGATCGAGAGTACGATGGTATGAACACAAGGAGAGGATCAATAGACGAAAGAATAATAAAGAAAATGTGCAATTTGTAAATACAAGGAAAGCGACTTTAAGGAAGACCCAGTAAAAGACGCACCAAGAGAGTAGGAGAAAGTGTAGAAGAAAGAGGAATCAATTTGGACAGAAGCAGAGAAGTAGAAGTAATGGCAGGACAGAAAGTGATTCAGAGGACTGTGTTCCGTATACAAAGGTTACCAGGAAAGTTATGGCAGCTATTTTCCCCATGTTAACGCTGATTAGGCAAGAAGATTTATAATTGAAAGGCCATGATATATGCCAACGTTTAAAGCATGAGTTTTTAACCATATAGACATATGTATCAAAGCAGATAATAATGTTCACCTTACCCGGTGAGCCGTTAAGCTTTTTTTATGGTTTTACGCCTCGTCGACGTCGAGGTCATTAGAGTCTTGATGGAACTGGGGACAAGGAACGGGAAGGAATTCGACCATGTAATTTTGAAGGAAGCATCCCGGCAATCACCTAGAGTGATTTGGGGAAACCATGGAAAACCCAAATCTGGATGCCCGGACAGGGATTCGAACCTTCGTCCTCCCGAATGCGTGGCCAGAGCGTTAACAACTCACCCTCTACGTTTGTTTGCTGGGCTATCATGGAGGGAGCTACTCCTCCAAGGCAGTGTTCTTGAAAATTTAACTGCATCACATTCCCCATTCCTTATCCAGTGATGGAATTGAATGTACAGTACGTGTTACTGTTTGTGTGTATGTCTGTGATGTAATTAATGTAGTTGATAGTTTGCATTGTTAATGAACGAAATATGAAGGAAGACAGTTGGTGTAGCCTGGTGCTCTCCCATTCAGGCACACTCTTCAGAAAGACAACAACATGGTATCCAAACTTCACGTCCCCATCCGACAAACGAATCATCATCAACATTGTCGTATGCCTTCACTTTGGACGCACTGGGGACTTTGGCGCACAATCTGGTGATTAGGAATTGTGCACCAACAACTCTGCTACTCTGAAAGCCTAGTTCTTACGATTTTTTTGTTTCCACCACCAGGAGTCTATAAAGTTAACCCGCAGTCAGGCGCAACCATCAGAGGGTTGCCTGCCTCGGTAGCGGAGTGGCTGTAGTACTGGCCCCACGTGCCTAAGGTCGCCGGTTAGAGTCCGGCCGAGAGCATGGGTGTTTAAATGTTGTATGTGAGTGTGTTTAGGGGAAATCCATTAATTACGTGAAGTGAAATACGGGGGGGGGGGGGGCGGGGGGGGGTCCGGCGAAATCTCATCAGGTCTCACCAGATCTCACCAGATCTCACCAAGGGGGAGGGGGGGGGGGGTCTTCGGAAATCTCACGTGAGATTTTGCGAAAAAATTTTGGACAGTAGATCTAAAAAAAAGGTCTACAATTTGTGCCAAAGTCGATTTTAGGAGGGTATTTCGTCAAAAAGTGAGGCTGTGACCTAAAAAAAAAGTTTCCAGGGCGATTTATAGGTGGGGGGGGGTTACGGACCAGATCTCACCAGAGGGGGAGGGGGTTCAGCCAGATCTCACGAAATCTCACCAGGGGGAGGGGGGTCCAGAAATCCGGATAAACACCTCACGTAATTTGTGGATGCCCCCTTATCATGTCCGTCCTGTGGAGTGTCTAAAATTACTTGAAAGACAATATACACACGTGGAGAAACTGAAAGCACCGGATGAACTAAAACTCATACTTGAGCTGGCTGTATGGCCTAAGAAAGCCAAATGCCATTAAAAAAAAAAAAAAAAAAAAAAAAAGTATTAACCAACTGAGGCAATAGGCCAGTCATACCAGGAGTGAGAAAATATGAAAAATATCAATTGTTCGTTACAATCGGATTTATTCGTCTAATTGCGCTGTTACGAAAGATGACTGCATCTTGTAGACTTTCAAAGCGTTTCTACCTAATAGAGCTTTCCACTGCATATTTTAAAATTTCTTGTCAGACCCGTATTATTGGGGAATTAATTAGTTAAAATGATGATGAAAAATGGACGTAGTATAAACTTCTCAGCCGTAGTTACATTCCTGAAAATTGAAGTTGCCGCACATTGTGTCTACAGGATCAGACATTTTTCAAACAAAATTCTATTTTTTTATTCAAATCTGTTGAAGGCGTTCGTACTATTTCGTCTAGTTGAGTGATAATTATCAGACGTCAGTATCTGCTACATTCGAAATGAACTTTAATAATTTCGGAATTCTGCAAAGTGGATTTAAATATTATAAAAAGCAATACAAAAATAATCCTTTTTCTGTTGTCACGGTTTTTCCAAAATTGTCTCATATTTCTACCCCATCTAAAATAAATGATATCATAGACTAAGATAATTCAGTTCCTGTTTAAAATGACCTTTGACGTTTTAAGTGTACATGGCCCATAGCCGGTAATTTCTTCAGGAGAAACATTGTGACATTAGAATTGAATGATATGCTAGGAATAATAATTATATTTTTAATACAAGCACTTCTTTTGGTTTGGGTCTGTGTAGCTGTTTTTTTTTCTGTCATCAGTCTTTTGACTGGTTTGATGTAATCCTCCATCCTTTCCTCTCTTGTGTTAACCTCTTCATCTCTACATATCCCTTACAACACACGTACTCAATTATCTGCTTCAAATATTCTAATCTCTGTCTTCCTCTACAGTTCTTACCTTCGACAGTTCCCTCCACCAGCAAATTAACCAATCCAGCAAGTCTCAAAATATGACCTACAAGCCTATTTCTTCTTTCTGTAGGCTTCTTCCACAAACTTCTTTCCTCGCCCATCATTTCCAAAACCCGTTCATTTCGTAGTTTGTCCATTTAAATTTCAGCATTCTTCTGCAGCACCACATTTCAACACCAATTCGTAGCATACTGATTCTTTCTCCCAGAACACTTATGCCACATGGAAATTTTTTCTTTTACTTTCTTTATTGCTTCCTCTACATACAAGCTGAATATTAACGGCGATAGACTACAACCTTGACTCGCACCCTTTTTAACTGATGCTTGTCTCTCATGATTCTCTACTTTTATTACAGCCACTTGATTCTTATATAGTTTATAAAGTATTCTTCTATCTCGATACTTTAGGTCGGACTTCTTTAAAATTTTGAACATCTTATCCCACCTAACATTATCAAAAGCTTTTTCTAAATCAACAAATGCCATAAAAGTATCTTTATTTTTCTTGATCAGCCCTTCAAGTATTAATCTTGATGCTAGAATTGCTTCCGTTGTACCGCGATTTTTCCTAAACCCAAACTGATCGTCACCTACTATGTCTTCTTCTACCCTTTACATTCTTCTGTATATTATTCTGGTCAGTAATTTTGAAGCATGTGATAGACTAATAGTGCGATAATTCTCACATTTGTCGGCTTGTGCTTTCTTCTGGAGTGTGAGTATGATATTTTTATTAAAATCAGTTAGAATTTCTCCTGATTCATAACTTTTTGATATCAGCATGAATAATCTTTCGATTCCTTCTTCTCCTGGAGATTTAAGAAGTTCTGCAGGGATCTAATCAATTCCAACTGCCTTATTTGCTTTCAAGTCATTCAGAGCTTTATTAAAATCTGTCCTCAACACATGATCTCCTAAGTCATCAATGTTGACATCGCCTTCGTTTTCTATTACGCTATTGTTCAAGTCGTCCCCATTATACAGTATCTCAATGTATTCAGCTCTATCTTCTGAGCTTAAAAGAGGTTTCCCATCGGCGGCTTTAATGTTCACACCTTTTTTCTTCATCTCTCCAAAATTCTGTTTGATCTTCCTACATGCAACGTCTACTTTTCCAATGACCATTTCCTATTCTACTTCTTCACAGTATTCTTCTAGCCATTTTTCTTTTGCTTTTTTCATTTCCTGTTTATTTGATTTCTAAATTGCCTGTATTGCTTTCTTCCTGCTTCATCCTGAGCATTTTTGTACCTTCTCAGTTCCAATATTTCTTCTGTGACCCAAGGTTTTCTCGCAGCTTTTTTCCTAAAGCCTTTCATTATTTCGGTCTTTAATGCATTCCATTCGCCCTCAGTTGAGCTCCTTTCAGAGTTATTTCTTAGACCTAAGACCACCATTTCTGTAAATTTTTCTCTCGTACTATACTGTTTCAGTTTATTCATTTCCAATCTCTTCTGCTTATGCTGCTTCCTTATTCGCTTGAATTTCAGCCTGCACTCCATTACTATCAAAATATGGTCAGAGTCTATGTCTGCTCCTGGGTACGCTTTACAGACTTGATTTTGATACCTGAATCTCTGTTTGACCATGATATAATCTAGCTGCTATCTGCCTGTATCACCAGGACGTTTCCAGGTATAACCGTCTTGCATGGTTCTTAAACAGTGTGTTCGCCACTACTAGCTAACATCTTTCACAAAATTCTAACAACCTGCTTCCTTGCTCATTTCTTTCTCCTAGATCAAAACTTAGTATAGTATTCCCCTCTTTTCCTTCTCCCACTATCGGATTCCAATCACCCATGATTATTAGATTTTCCTCTCCATTCACATATTGGATTAACTGTTTAATTTCGGCGTATATATTTTCTATTTCTTCGTCATCTTCGTGTGACGTTGGCATGTACACTTGTACTAATGTGGTTGAGACGAGATTATTTTCTAATCTCATCAAAATAATCCTGTCACTAAGCTGTTCATAATAACTCACCCGTTTCCCTACTCTCTTATTCATTACAAATCCTACACCTGTGACTCCATTTACAGCTTGTGTGCTAATTATCCTGTGTTCCCCAGACCAGAAATCCTTTGCGTCCTTTCATTTAATCTCGCTAATCCCAACAACATCTGACTTAAGGTGTTGCACCCCTATTTTTAGATTTTCTAGCCTACCTGCCCTATTCAGACTTCTAACATTCCACGCTCCGACTCGTAGAATGTTTCTATCCATTCTGATGACTCTTCCCTGAGCAGTTACCGCCCGGAGATCCGATTGGGGGTCTATTTTGCCTCCGGAATATTTTACCCAGGAAGAAGACATCATGATATATGTAATTTGAAAGTATTACATGTCCTCGGGATACCCTTTGGGTCTTAAATGCAGTGGTTTCCCGTCGCCTTCTGCATCCCCATGCCGTTGATCATTTCTGATTGATCCGCCTTTAGGGGCCGTTTCCAACCCCAAGGGCAAGAGGGTGCCCTGGATCACTCCCCGCTCTTCCACCCTCCTTTCGGAGGCCGTAGGCAATCAGTGGGTGACTCCTTATATCGGGAATCATTCAGTCGCCAGAGCCTCGTCCGTGCAAACAGGGTGTACCACGTGATGGAGGGGTTGACTTTTGGTTGGATTTTCATTATAATTGTTATGCGTGTTATCTGCAATTGATCTGATCTCTTTAAAAGCTGCTACAAATGATAACAGCACAGTTTTCAATTTAAATATCACTGTTTTAGTCATTTAGTCACTAATTTGTATGCATTATGTATTTCGTTTGACCGAAAATTTGGATGAAACAAATTTCTGGCGTTTCTAGAAAATAGTCGATGCTTGCAACCCAGGTGAATGACCCTATGAGCGTAATGGTTCCAAGGTCACCTGTTTGCCACAGTTTCACCTCAGACTGCAATAACGCAGAATCGTGCATTCGGCTTCGGAGGCTTGCAAGGGTGCAGCAACCTAGCGCTTTATGAGCTAACTTCGGCAACATCTGTAACCCTTACAGGGAGCAACCCCCAGAAACGACTACAATAAAAACAGATGTTTTATTGAATGTAGCTTCTCTATCCACAATAAAAAAAAAACTCTCTTCGCAAGAAATGCTGTTAGTAACGTCATCATGTTTGAGGCTGGGGTAAGAAATATTCTGAATAAAAATGAAACAGAAAGACCGTTATATTATAAAATAAGGTACTGAAAAGTTTATAAACTCATTTAAACAGATAAAGAAGTTGTGAGGTAACAGTTGTATTTGTTGATAACATTGACGGGTTGTGGAGGTTGAGGTCAGTACTCCCTTTCTTAGCCTCAACGCTACATATGGGGGAGGCAGGGTCACAATTAACAAACAATAATTCTTTATTACTCTTTGGAGATTCTTGAAAGCAACTGATAACAAATAAATTCTCGGGATTCCAGCTGCGTAAAAAAGTCACAATTGTTGGACGTTCAGAAGGCGTCTATCTCAGCCCTCATTTTCGACCATAGCTGTCACTGAATAATTGCTTGGGATTATTATAATGGCTTCGCGTAAACAAACAGGGTGACTCTTTTCCGTGACTGGAAGACCGAGAAGAATTTATTTATTTACAACGTCGTGAAATACTTTGATCTAACTCATAAGAAGTTAGTGCGCTCCTTGCAGTACCGGATTAACCACGTAGCAGGAGGTAGCACATGCTACGGGCCTCGCGCCTTCTAGGGGGCCTCGACCTTTTTTTTTTTTTTTTTTTTTAGCTCTACAATTTTCCCCCGGACGGCAAAAATCAAAGGTCTCTTCTTCACATTTGCTACGGGCCTCGCGCTTTCTTAATCCGGCCCTGCCTCCTTGGTATCTAAAACCTTTTTGTTATGGCTATGATCTTTCTTCTACCTTTTGCTAGAACCAAAAATGGATATGACCAGCAAGCATAGCTTTTAGTGATACATTGCCTCTTGTTTTCTCGGATTTTGTCTACAATGCTTACAACATATAAACTGTTGCAATTCCTTTCATTTTATCTAATATGTTATTATTTGTGCAATGAAATAATAATAGATGTTTATTATACTTTCCAATCAACGCAAATTCCGGCAGAGGAAGGAACTATTTGTTGCTGTTCGGATGACCCAATTCTTAAATGAAACCACTGAGAGGAAACCGTTCCTCAACATCCTCAGTAGACTGTGTCCTAATACAGGAGTAGTGTTCCGCATATGGTAAAGGTTCCAGCTAATTGGGCCTCGCTCATTCTGACAAATGAACTTGTACACACATTAGATTCGAATCTACCCGTGCCTTATATTTATATCAATTGCTTAGATTGTCTTACGGAGAAATTGGTATACAGTTTTTATAAAGCCTAATTACCCTGAAACTGTGTATATTTTCACTCACAGAACAGCATGATAATAAACTTACCTCTAAACTATATCTCCACTTTTCCATTACTGAAGAAGATTCATTTTTCTTACAGGGTGACCAAATGTCACCAACCTCTATTAATGTAATTTTCCGAGCTTAAGTAGTCAAAAAGTCCCAGAGAATTACTTGGTGTAAATGTCATTTCAACAGAGACTAGATGTGCAATTGGCCACAAAATGCAGCAAATATTGCACTGAAAATTATTGGTTCAATTCAACACAAAGGCCTTTATCCGGGGTTAAAGGTTTTTAAGGTCATCAAAAAGTGCCCTTACGACTCATAAGTTGCCAACAACGGTTCTGAGTGAGACAACTTCTCACCATACTACTTTCGCCATACTGAGCGGAAAGGAGCCAGTTTTTTTTTTTTTTCTTATGGCTTAGAGGTGGGATAGGACTGGGGACTAGGAACGGGAAGGAATTCGGCCATGGCCCTTTTTTAAGGAAGCATCCCGGCATTCGCCTGCAGTGATTTTGGGAAACCATGGAAAACCAAAATCTTGATGCCCGGACGGGGATTCCAACCGCCGTCCTCCCGAATGCGAGGCCATAGCGTTAACCACTTACTCACCACACTCGGTAAACGAGTGAGGATTAATGTTCAAAGCGGGCGGCCACACTGGATTTGTTATAGTCCCTCCATAAATTGAAAATATTAATTATGAAACCTGTTTTTAACATTATTTTAATACTGTTGTCAATCACTGTTCATAAAGTATCGAATAGGCATTCTTCTCACAGCAAAAGAGCAAAGTTCTAAAAACGGAGGGGCTTTTGTGAACATATCAGAACTTTTCCGACCTATCTGACAGTCAGCCACTGAGTAAGTGAGGGTAATTAACGAATTTCTTATTTCCATTTACCGCAATACGACTGAGCTTTCAATTCCTGTGCCTCTGGTTCAGACCTTCGCTAACCGGATAAAAAATTCGATTGGTTACTCAGAATTTCTCATTTCCTGGCACGTTTACTTGAATTATTTTCCATAAAGATAGAAGGCATATGATGTGACGTATAGAAGATTTCGACGGCTCATCTATTCTCCTTAAGTGGTTTTCCGTTTCAACCAAGTGGGAGAAATATATGCATTCCAAGGGAGCGTGCATTGAAGTGCATTAATTTATCTTATTTTAAGGTGTGAATCTAGTATTGTTTGTCTTTTTAGTTAAGAGGTATGTTTTAATTTATTAAGATACATCTATTTTCCATCTAGTCTTTAAACGTGCATTATTCATGCCAATTTTCTAAATTCAAATCAATTTTATGATAATATATATATTAACTCATGAATTGTTTGTTCTGAAATAAAAATTTCGTGTCAGTTAACTATTCAGTGATGATTATTAATATTCTTGATTCTAAAGCACTTTTAGGTTCATAAATAGATTGGCATAATTTTTTCAATAAATTTTAAAATGGAATTATGACTTGACAATAGAACCCGCATCCCTTTCATATTTCATAAAACAGTGCCAAGATTTCAATGTAGACTTTATAATTAAAATGGAACAAAACGAAATAAAAGGGAATGTTCTATAGAATAAAACAAACCAAGATTATTTGTGTTACGTATCATTTGTCTTACAGAATAACTGCGGCAATTTTATATTTCTGCCGTATTCATACTCTAAAATAAAAACTGTATTATTGGCATTTTTATGCAATGAAACTAAAAGTCGAATCATTCTTCGACCTTATGAATGTAACTTAGTGAGCTCTTTTACAGTGGTCCTTTGAGAACAATAATGAGGTACCAATCTTATGTTTTTCAGCAAAAACATTAACAAACGTGTGAGTGGTATCTTAAGAGAAAACGATAACAAATTGTGAAATCGAATATCGATTTGTGTGTTGATTTGAAATGCTATTGATATGTGTAATCAACGAAATGAGATATTTCACACAATAATTAATTATTGCGGATTCATGGCAGACGAAGAAACAAACAAATCCTATAGCACTTGTCCAAGTGTTAAAGTAAAAACATTATTTACATCTGTTGAATTACACATAACACAATTGTAACATAAATAGGTAAAAAGAAAAACACACAACTGCAGTACAAGCATTCCTGGTAACACTCAACAAAATGGACTTGTGTACAAGGCACAACGCGGCAGCATGGGCTATTCCTTTTTAAATGGTTACTAGCAATGCGATAATCCATCTAGAGAATAATCGGGGAGGGGGGGGGCGGACTTTAGATTTTACCTTTGGTTCTGATTACATATTTATGGATTATGTTGTCCGCTTTCTTGCTAGAGAATGATAGAGTTCTGTCAATTCTTTCCATATCTCAGATTATGGTTTGCATCTAAACATTTATGGATGCAAGATATCCTCAATCGCGTTACATCTGAGGCATCACGGGGAGACGACTATCCTCATGATGTCTGCGTGGTTTTTTCTTTAAATTTTTTAATAATTCTTTTGCTACTTCCTAGAATTACTAGTTCTTGCAGCTTCCTTTGAATGATCCAGATTGGCAGCAAGGCACTTCTTCAATCAGTTGAGCTGTCATTTGTATATATTGTATCCCTGTTTGTATTACAAATAGCTCTGATGAGAAGGTCGTGAATTGAGTTATAGCGCGTTCATTTAACAGAGGCGGCTCAAGGTCAATGTGCTCTATTTCCACTCCGCTGCTCTTACCCCTACATGCGATGGGGAGATTAACCAATAGCACGCCTGAGCACACAGAGAGGCAGGGAGGAAAGGGGTGTTGAGATGACCTTGAGCCGCCAGTTCGCAGTGAACAGGGTATAGTAATCTGTACGCTTCATAAACATTACCGACCGGGTACACAAAACCGCCGCGCATGTCTTTTCTCTTGTGTCGATCAGTTCAATCGCGTTTTGCTTTAGTTTTTCCAAATTGTTGTTTTTTCTCTACAGCGGGTCTGTCACGAACGTAATGTATATTCTGTACCACACAACCGACTTTTAGCGAAGATTCGAGCGTACGGTATATTTGATCAGATTTGCGAATGGATACGCGATTTTCTAACTGGTCGGTCACAGTAAGTCGTTGTTGACGGGGAATCCTCTTCTAAGCTAGAGACCAAGCCTGGTGGTGTTACGGTTAGCGTTCTCGTCTCGCATTCGGGAGGACGCCGGTTCGAATCCCCGTCCGGGCATCCAGATTTGGGATTTCCACGGTTTCCTAAATCACTCCAGGCAAATGTCTGGGTGCTTCCTTTAAAAGGCCATGGCTGAATTCCTTCCCATTCCTTGCCCCCCCCCCCCCCAATCCTTTCCCGTCTCTAAGGATCTCGCTGTTAAGAGACGTTAAGCAGTTAAAAAAAAAAATTCTAAGCTAGATGTTACTTAGGGCGTTCCTCAAAGAAGTGTAATAGGACCACTTCTTTTCTTAATTTTTATAAACGATCTCTGTGACAATGTTAATTGCAGAATGCGATTTTTTGCTGATGATGCACTTATTTATAAAGAAGTGAGGTGCTCTGACCATTACTTACAAATTCAGCGCGATCTGGAAGTTATTTCGGAATGGTGCCGTAAATGGCAGCTTACACTTAACTGCAAAAAGTGCAAGGCAATGCAAATAAGTAATAAAAATACCCCGTTTGCTCACGAGTACAAAGTTAACAATTCAATTGTTGACACGGTAGATTCCCTGAAGTATCTAGGCGTAACAGTACAAAGCAACATGAAATGGGACTTGCACATAACTTCCTTCGTAGACAAAGCTAATTCTAAACTACAATTTATAGGTCGTATTTTGAGAAGTTGTAATGCTCATACAAAGGAAATTGCGTAAAAAACACTAGTGCATCTGCATTTGGAATACTGTTGTGGAATTTGGGATCCGTATCGCAAGGGATTGATTGACACGTTAGGGAAAGTACAGAGGAGAGCCGCTCGATTCGTGACTGCTAGTTACAGTCCTTACGTAAGTGTCACAGAGCTGATACGCGGGTTGGGCTGGGATTGTTTGGTGGACAGACGACGTCGTTTTCGTTTGAAGTTGTTGGAGAATATGCGAAAATCTTTAATTTACGAGTGCAATGAAATACTTCTTCCGCCAACCTATTTAGGTCACAATGACAGGAGGGATAAGATTCGAGAAATAAGATGCCGTACTGATACATTTAGGTATTCCTTCTTTCCTCGTTCTGTTCGGGATTGGAATGCACTGAATTAGGATTGGTGCTTAGCACCCTCTTCCACCAACATTATTTGTGATTTTGCAGAGTATAGATGTAGATGTACAATATATGCGAGAATATTCTTTTCCATGGTTCCGCCTCGGAATACATGTCATTTGTTTCTATGCTGTGAATGTTCCACTGATAGATTATTTGCCTGAATGGTACAAGGCTTGGCACTACGTGTGAGTCACGTGTTTTCGCACAAATGTGCTGAGTTAAAGCTGGACTTTTCTCAGAATAGAGCGCTGTTTCCTTGCGCACACTTTTAATCAAAGTGATCCCTATTTTCTTTGTTCGGAGCCGCTTCTAATGACTGTGACGTCGACAAGGCGTAAAGCCAGAAGCAAAGCTCCTTCTTCAGTGGTATAAAGGAGGTGTTACTGTTTCAACTTCAATCACTGCTATTGATGTGGTTTTAAGAAACACCCATCACCCGCAGAGCCGTTGATTGGGTGGTGTCTAACTTCGTCAATAAATACTTGCATCCGTTTTCATCCAGAAAACATCCGTAATCAATTATACTTCTCAGTAACCAGTAATATATGTCGCTAAGCAGTCGTAGAAACGAGAAACAGCTATTGATACAAGAGTTTTGAAGGTTATTAATCGCACTAAGCATGATGGCCTTATATTTCTACACCATGTAGGCTAGGAGTCAAGCTACATGCCGAAGAACTTGACCTCCATTAACAGCTACACGTTCAACCTATTTATTGTTATTTTCAAACTGTTATCAAGATAAAATTTTAGTTTCGTGCAAACTTACTTTTCCACATAAAAGCCATGCACTTCAAAGTACCTTACATTACGCTGCACCAATGTCTAATATTTCCTTCGCTGATTATTGCAGGTGAGTAAACTAGGCACAACTCCATATGAACTTGAGCAGCTATAAACCCTTTTGCACACAGCATGCACTTCGCAACTGCCGGGAGAAATAATTTTCGCGGACATTGTTGTCTGCATTCGCCGACAGCCAAACGACTACTAAATCAAAACAATAACTTCAGAAGCTTCTGAAACAATCTGTGGATGGTTCTGGATGCGTATAATATTTTTCAGACAAACCAATATTTAAATGTAAACAAAAGGCTCTTACTTTTCGAATCAACCTCTTTTCTATTAAAATTCGTTGATACAGAATTCCACAATCAGTCAAGTCACTGTAATGAGATTAAACTTATATCACCAACTTTTTATATAATACTTGTTTTGTGCCTTCTGAACCCATTTAAGATATTAATTAAATTAACAAAAAACAAAAATCCTTCAGTAGTCGGTGTTGTGTGGAGAAGGGAAAGGATGAGCTCTCGTGCCGGCCCATTCAGGCCTACTATCCCAAAAGACTCCAATATCGCAGGCTTAACGTCCCCATCAGCGCCGTATCCGTATGTTCTCACGCCATACGCATTGCGAAGAGGTTTTAGATTAAATCAGAACCTTGGTGCACAATCTGGTGACTATGAACTGTGCACCATCGCCTCTTCTACCCTGCCGGCCCACTACCAGGACTCGAACCAGCTAACCCCGTGTCAGCGCCGGATGCCATCACTGTGCCACAACTAATGAGTCAACGGAGCGAACGATCAAACCAGGGATCGAACTTACGTCCTCGTAAATCACAAGCTAGAACGCTAACCACTCACCCACCAGGCTCGGTAATTCAAGAGGATTTTATTATTGAAGCAGACCTTGAAAATGTGAAGAGTTGTCAGCTGTACCGACTGAAGGCAAAAGCAAAACGAAAAAAAAATGATAATAATAATTCGTCTCAGCAGTGCGGAGGTAGGAACTGCCTCCTCTGAACGTGGATGGCAGGGAGGAACACAGTGATACTGCATTGGATCAAACTGGACTTTATTACTTATGTAAGCCGCCCACAAAATACGTGTTCTACCAATAAAGTGCCCAGTAGACGTATTTCTTTTGCCTGTAAAATTATTTAAAAACTAACACTTGTAGTTTCTCTTATGTGCTACGTATTTTTTTAACTGCTTAACGTCTCTTAACAGCGAGGTCTTTAGAGACGGGAAAGGATGGGGAACAAGGAATGGGAAGGAATTCGGCCATGGTCTTTTGAAGGAAGCATCCCGGCATTTGCCTGGAGTTAATGTAAATGTTAAGTTACAAAAATATTAACAGTAATTTGGTTCGAGAAACACTTTTTCGCGTTAACGCTTGCGGTAGCAGCTCCTCTAAATACCCACGCCCAATTATCCGTGACCCCCGGCCACAGGTTTATTCGTGATTCTTTTTTTTTTCTTCTTCTTCTTCTTCTTCTTCTTAATATGGCCTTTAGTATTTGCGACCATTTAGCCAGCTTCAGTTCGATTTTCTGCCAACTGTTGTCCCAGGCTTTAATTATGACATTGTGAACACTACAGTGAGGACAGCACAAGACGAACATAAAACTTAATTAAAACGGCCCATGCCCGAGGCCGGACTCGAACCACAGGCCCTTGCATTGCGGAGCCAGCTTGCTAGCCCTTACACTGCCAGGGCCGGAATTCGAGATCACTAACACAGTGGAAATATGAACAAGGAAAGACGTAACTGTTAAATCTTACTCACATAATTTTATTTCTTTTGTCGTTATTCGTGACCAACCAAAAACGATTTTTACTGTCAAAACTGGATACGGGAAACTATCTATTGATCAAAACTTTCACTCATGCATTTCTGTTTATTCTTCCTGTGTTAAAATGCTATAATCTTATATATATATAAAAATAGACGTGTTTTTTCCTATATTTCACTTTTCAGCCACCACTACCTAGCACAGATCACTGATGTTTGTGGGTGGAAGTAGCATGGAGTTTCCTGTCGTGCACAACGTTGGCCGAATGCCGATAGCTGTGGGGATGTGGGAGATATAATGATTAAAGTTGGTCAGTGCAGGGCGTTTTCATATTTCGACCAAAAATTCGTATCTCCGTATACTTCTGTTTCCTGCCACAACTACATAACATAGACCTTTGGTGTTTGTGTGTGGTAGTAGAATCGTCTTTCCTGTCGTGCACTATGGTTGTTAGATGTCGGTAGCTATGGGGGTATGGGAGATATGGGGGTTGAAAGTGGTCGACCAGTGGCAATTTCATACTTCTGAAAAGACAAAAGTGTCATGGTGTATCACTTTTCAGCGAAAACTATTGATCACAGATAACTGGCGTTTGTGTGTAGTAGTAGCACAGAGTCACCTTTCGATCACAACAGCGGCCGAATTTCAGAATCTGTGGTTGTGTGGTAGATATGGTGCTTGTAAGTGGCCGACCAAGGATATTTTCGTATTTCGACTGTCTCCGCATATGTCACTTTTCTGCCACAACTACATAGCATAGAGCATTGGTGTTTGTGTTTGGTAGTAGAATCGTATCTCATGTAGTGCACTATGGTTGTTAGATGTCGGTAGCTATGAGGGAGTGGGAGAAATGGGTGTTGAAAGTGGTCCACCTGTGGCAATTTCATACTTCTGCCAATGACAAAAGTGTCATGGTGTATCACTTTTCAGCGAAAACTATAGATCACAGATAACTGGCGTTTGTGTGTGGTAGTAGCACAGAGTCACCTTTCGATCACAACAGCGGCCGAATTTCAGAAACTGTGGTTGTGTGGTAGATATGGTGGTTGTAAGTGGCCGACCAAGGATATTTTCGTATTTCGACTGTCTCCGCATATGTGACTTTTCTGCCACAACTACATAGCATAGAGCATTGTTGTTTGTGTTTGGTAGTAGAATCGTATATCATGTAGTGCACTATGGTTGTTAGATGTCGGTAGCTATGGGGGTGTGGGAGAAATGGGGGTTGAAAGTGGTCGACCTGTGGCAATTTCATACTTCTGCCAAAGACAAAAGTGTCATGGTGTATCACTTTTCAGCGAAAACTATAGATCACAGATAACTGGCGTTTGTGTGTGGTAGTAGCACAGAGTCACCTTTCGATCACAACAGCGGCCGAATTTCAGAAACTGTGGTTGTGTGGTAGATATGGTGGTTGTAAGTGGCCGACCAAGGATATTTTCGTATTTCGACTGTCTCCGCATATGTCACTTTTCTGCCACAACTACATAGCATAGAGCATTGGTGTTTGTGTTTGGTAGTAGAATCGTATCTCATGTAGTGCACTATGGTTGTTAGATGTCGGTAGCTATGGGGGTGTGGGAGAAATGGGGGTTGAAAGTGGTCGACCTGTGGCAATTTCATACTTCTGCCAAAGACAAAAGTGTCATGGTGTATCAGTTTTCAGCGAAAACTATTGATCACAGATAACTGGCGTTTGTGTGTAGTAGTAACACAGAGTCACCTTTCGATCACAACAGCGGCCGAATTTCGGAAACTGTGGTTGTGTGGGAGATATGGTGGTTGTAAGTGGCCGACCAAGGATATTTTCTAATTTCGACTGTCTCCGCATATGTCACTTTTCTGCCACAACTACATAGCATAGAGCATTGGTGTTTGTGTTTGGTAGTAGAATCGTATCTCATGTAGCGCACTATGGTTGTTAGATGTCGGTAGCTATGGGGGTGTGGGAGAAATGGGTGTTGAAAGTGGTCGACCTGTGGCAATTTCATACTTCTGCCAATGACAAAAGTGTCATGGTGTATCACTTTTCAGCGAAAACTATAGATCACAGATAACTGGCGTTTGTGTGTGGTAGTAGCACAGAGTCACCTTTCGATCACAACAGCGGCCGAATTTCAGAAACTGTGGTTGTGTGGTAGATATGGTGGTTGTAAGTGGCCGACCAAGGATATTTTCGTATTTCGACTGTCTCCGCATATGTCACTTTTCTGCCACAACTACATAGCATAGAGCATTGGTGTTTGTGTTTGGTAGTAGAATCGTATCTCATGTAGTGCACTATGGTTGTTAGATGTCGGTAGCTATGGGGGTGTGGGAGAAATGGGGGCTGAAAGTGGTCGACCTGTGGCAATTTCATACTTCTGCCAAAGACAAAAGTGTCATGGTGTATCACTTTTCAGCGAAAACTATAGATCACAGATAACTGGCGTTTGTGTGTAGTAGTAACACAGAGTCACCTTTCGATCACAACAGCGGCCGAATTTCGGAAACTGTGGTTGTGTGGGAGATATGGTGGTTGTAAGTGGCCGACCAAGGATATTTTCGTATTTTGACTGTCTCCGCATATGTCACTTTTCTGCCACAACTACATAGCATAGAGCATTGTTGTTTGTGTTTGGTAGTAGAATCGTATATCATGTAGTGCACTATGGTTGTTACATGTCGGTAGCTATGGGGGTGTGGGAGAAATGGGGGTTGAAAGTGGTCGACCTGTGGCAATTTCATACTTCTGCCAAAGACAAAAGTGTCATGGTGTATCACTTTTCAGCGAAAACTATAGATCACAGATAACTGGCGTTTGTGTGTGGTAGTAGCACAGAGTCACCTTTCGATCACAACAGCGGCCGAATTTCAGAAACTGTGGTTGTGTGGTAGATATGGTGGTTGTAAGTGGCCGACCAAGGATATTTTCGTATTTCGACTGTCTCCGCATATGTGACTTTTCTGCCACAACTACATAGCATAGAGCATTGTTGTTTGTGTTTGGTAGTAGAATCGTATATCATGTAGTGCACTATGGTTGTTAGATGTCGGTAGCTATGGGGGTGTGGGAGAAATGGGGGTTGAAAGTGGTCGACCTGTGGCAATTTCATACTTCTGCCAAAGACAAAAGTGTCATGGTGTATCACTTTTCAGCGAAAACTATAGATCACAGATAACTGGCGTTTGTGTGTGGTAGTAGCACAGAGTCACCTTTCGATCACAACAGCGGCCGAATTTCAGAAACTGTGGTTGTGTGGTAGATATGGTGGTTGTAAGTGGCCGACCAAGGATATTTTCGTATTTCGACTGTCTCCGCATATGTCACTTTTCTGCCACAACTACATAGCATAGAGCATTGGTGTTTGTGTTTGGTAGTAGAATCGTATCTCATGTAGTGCACTATGGTTGTTAGATGTCGGTAGCTATGGGGGTGTGGGAGAAATGGGGGTTGAAAGTGGTCGACCTGTGGCAATTTCATACTTCTGCCAAAGACAAAAGTGTCATGGTGTATCACTTTTCAGCGAAAACTATAGATCACAGATAACTGGCGTTTGTGTGTAGTAGTAACACAGAGTCACCTTTCGATCACAACAGCGGCCGAATTTCGGAAACTGTGGTTGTGTGGGAGATATGGTGGTTGTAAGTGGCCGACCAAGGATATTTTCGTATTTCGACTGTCTCCGCATATGTCACTTTTCTGCCACAACTACATAGCATAGAGCATTGGTGTTTGTGTTTGGTAGTAGAATCGTATCTCATGTAGTGCACTATGGTTGTTAGATGTCGGTAGCTATGGGGGTGTGGGAGAAATGGGGGTTGAAAGTGGTCGACCTGTGGCAATTTCATACTTCTGCCAAAGACAAAACTGTCATGGTGTATCAGTTTTCAGCGAAAACTATAGATCACAGATAACTGGCGTTTGTGTGTAGTAGTAACACAGAGTCACCTTTCGATCACAACAGCGGCCGAATTTCGGAAACTGTGGTTGTGTGGGAGATATGGTGGTTGTAAGTGGCCGACCAAGGATATTTTCTAATTTCGACTGTCTCCGCATATGTCACTTTTCTGCCACAACTACATAGCATAGAGCATTGGTGTTTGTGTTTGGTAGTAGAATCGTATCTCATGTAGTGCACTATGGTTGTTAGATGTCGGTAGCTATGGGGGTGTGGGAGAAATGGGGGTTGAAAGTAGTCCAGCTGTGGCAATTTCATACTTCTGCCAATGACAAAAGTGTCATGGTGTATCACTTTTCAGCGAAAACTATAGATCACAGATAACTGGCGTTTGTGTGTGGTAGTAGCACAGAGTCACCTTTCGATCACAACAGCGGCCGAATTTCAGAAACTGTGGTTGTGTGGTAGATATGGTGGTTGTAAGTGGCCGACCAAGGATATTTTCGTATTTCGACTGTCTCCGCATATGTGACTTTTCTGCCACAACTACATAGCATAGAGCATTGTTGTTTGTGTTTGGTAGTAGAATCGTATATCATGTAGTGCACTATGGTTGTTAGATGTCGGTAGCTATGGGGGTGTGGGAGAAATGGGGGTTGAAAGTGGTCGACCTGTGGCAATTTCATACTTCTGCCAAAGACAAAAGTGTCATGGTGTATCACTTTTCAGCGAAAACTATAGATCACAGATAACTGGCGTTTGTGTGTGGTAGTAGCACAGAGTCACCTTTCGATCACAACAGCGGCCGAATTTCAGAAACTGTGGTTGTGTGGTAGATATGGTGGTTGTAAGTGGCCGACCAAGGATATTTTCGTATTTCGACTGTCTCCGCATATGTCACTTTTCTGCCACAACTACATAGCATAGAGCATTGGTGTTTGTGTTTGGTAGTAGAATCGTATCTCATGTAGTGCACTATGGTTGTTAGATGTCGGTAGCTATGGGGGTGTGGGAGAAATGGGGGTTGAAAGTGGTCGACCTGTGGCAATTTCATACTTCTGCCAAAGACAAAAGTGTCATGGTGTATCACTTTTCAGCGAAAACTATAGATCACAGATAACTGGCGTTTGTGTGTAGTAGTAACACAGAGTCACCTTTCGATCACAACAGCGGCCGAATTTCGGAAACTGTGGTTGTGTGGGAGATATGGTGGTTGTAAGTGGCCGACCAAGGATATTTTCGTATTTCGACTGTCTCCGCATATGTCACTTTTCTGCCACAACTACATAGCATAGAGCATTGGTGTTTGTGTTTGGTAGTAGAATCGTATCTCATGTAGTGCACTATGGTTGTTAGATGTCGGTAGCTATGGGGGTGTGGGAGAAATGGGGGTTGAAAGTGGTCGACCTGTGGCAATTTCATACTTCTGCCAATGACAAAAGTGTCATGGTGTATCACTTTTCAGCGAAAACCATCGATCACAGATCTCTGGCGTTTGTGTGTAATAGTAACACAGAGTCACCTTTCGATCACAACAGCGGCCGAATTTCAGAAACTGTGGTTGTGTGGGAGATATGGTGGTTGTAAGTGGCCGACCAAGGATATTTTCGTATTTCGACTGTCTCCGCATATGTCACTTTTCTGCCACAACTACATAGCATAGAGCATTGGTGTTTGTGTTTGGTAGTAGAATCGTATCTCATGTAGTGCACTATGGTTGTTAGATGTCGGTAGCTATGGGGGTGTGGGAGAAATGGGGGTTGAAAGTGGTCGACCTGTGGCAATTTCATACTTCTGCCAAAGACAAAAGTGTCATGGTGTATCACTTTTCAGCGAAAACCATCGATCACAGATCTCTGGCGTTTGTGTGTGGTAGTAACACAGAGTCACCTTTCGATCACAACAGCGGCCGAATTTCAGAAACTGTGGTTTTGTGGGAGATATGGTGGTTGTAAGTGGCCGACCATGGATATTTTCGTATTTCGGCGAAAGGCATGTGTCTCCGGAGATTTCACTTTTCTTCCACGACTACATAGCATAGAGCATTGGTGTTCATGTGTGGTAGTAGAATTGTGTCTGTTGTCATGCACTATGGTTGTGAGATGTCTGTAGCTATGGGGGTGTGGAAGATATGGTGGATGAAAATGGTCGACCTGCGGCAATTTCATATTTCTGCCAAAGACGCATGTGTCACGGTGTATCACTTTTAAGTGAAAACTATCAATCGCAGATCACTGGCGTTTGTGTGTGGTAGTAACACAGAGTCTCCCATCGATCACAACGTTGGCCGAAATTCGGTAACTGTGGGAGAGTGTGAGATATGCTGTTTGAAATTGGTCGGCCATTAATATTTTCGTATTTCATCCAACGACTTGTATGTATCCGTAAAGTTTAGTTTGCTACCGGAACTACATAGCGCAGAAGACTGGTATTTGTGTGTGGTAATAGTATCGAGTCTCCCATTGTGCACTATGGTGGTTAGATGTCTATAGCTGTCAATATGAGTTCTTTACAATCACGAACGAAGTCGTGGGTACCAGCTAGTATATAAAAAAAACTTTAAATATTCTAATTTGAACTTCACCATACAACTAAATGTAGTAGTTCCTTTCCTCCCACTGTCTCGAGAAATGAACAAATGTATGAATCTCTTCCTCAAATATTAATAATCACTGAGTTAGTAACCATGTATTTTAGTAATATACACGTTTAATAGACACACTGGTAAATAAATATTAGTGACAAATACTAAGTTATGTACGTAATTTTCCAGGAGCTACACATATATCCATGATTCTGACTTGATGTACACTGATCACCCAGAACCTTATGACCACCTACCTAATAGCCTTTGGCACGGATAACAGCGGCTACGCGTCTTGACATGGAACCAATTGGCCCTAGGTTGAAAAATGCCACTGCCCATAGTTAGGAGTGTTCGGTGCACTGTGTGTTCAGACACACTTGTACTCTGCCCAGCATGTAAGTCTGATGTTAGAATACCCGACAAGTCGTACAGTTTCAGAAATGCTAGTACCGAGCCTCCAGGCCATCACAATCTTCTCTCGGTCAAAAGATAGATCGCGTGCCTTCCCCATTCTAAGCGCAGATAGCACGCTCTCTGTTGCACACATGACTAGCAGTCTTTCCTCGTCAGGTGACGATGCTATCGCCCAGCCGGGTTTGTATCGATAGTAGGTAGGCAGTCATAATGTTCTTGCTGATCAGTGTATTTCTTCAAACTTTTCTTTTTTCGTTGCGAAGTATCCTGCAAAAAATTCTCAAGTGATGAAGTGGTAACTATTGAAGTTAAGGTTTAAAACTGGTAGAATTTTGTCACTTTTTACTATTTGTTGTGTCAAGGAGTATAAAAATTAGTAAGAAAAATATACAGTATATTCTTGTTTATTGATTTGGCAACGAATTATATTGTTTTTTAATATTTCATTTATTTCTTATTCTGTGGTCATGCATGTAGGAAATGTTATTCTGGAACTGTTTTTCCGGGGTTAAATAACTTCTGGGCTTGTGAAAAAATTGTCCAGATGGTCTTGACAGAGCAGAGGACTGAAAACATGTAAAAGATAATAGCTTTCATGTTTTCAAATCAGCTCTCGGGTTCTTAGTATTTTGTTGCAACTTTTAAAAAGATGGTTATCAACCAATTACTACCAAATGTTGTGATTTGTGCAATTTAATTATCGAAGTTGTATCACTGAACATCCCAAGAAATTTACTTTTTATATTTACTATGTTCAATATGGCGATTATAAACACAAAAACAAATTAGAATTTCCAAACACATTGCATGGAAAAAATTTAACGCTATAAATCAGTTAGCTAAAATGTAGGTACGAATAATATAGCTTAGTTTCTTAAATGGTTCATAAAAATTAACAAAAACGATATTTGTCATTGAGTAAATTCTCAACCTTTTCGTAACATAGTTTTTTTTATTGGCAGTATCAATAAATCAAACAAACCTTCTTCCTCTGTATACGTTTCTGATGAATCTTCTTAAGTAAGTGTAGCACCGATTTTTTTATAAAGAAAAATATATCAGCATATCATTATATCAATGATTTTATTAATATTTTTGTATTTAAAAGATTTTCTTATTTTTTTGTGGCTTTTAAGATGCAATCTATTGTTTTCAAATTTCAATGACCGTAATGTAAGTGATATTAAGATAGCATTGAAAAAGGTAATTGCCAAATGCGGGAGATATATTTATAGCAAAATTTACAATTAATTACATAAGGCTATAAGGTTATCTGCAGATTTACAGTTTTATTTTGTATTATCTACTTTAAAAACTATTAACCTGCCTATTAACGAATGGAATTTTGCTTTTTGAATTGCATTAGTAAAAAACTCAACCTAAGATGTGCCTCAGGAAGTTCAGTATTATTTATTACCTTCAATGTGTTTTTTTTTATTATTATTTCTGCTAGAAGTGTTAAATGTGTTGCGTGCAAATCTTAGTTACTGATTCTCTCTTGTCTGACATTTGTTGAAACGTTCAAGAAATCTCCGTTTTATAGGTCAGAAATCTGATACAGACCTCCCTACTTTTTCTTCAAATCCTTTCCACTTAAAGTTACGTATTAATAATCTGTATAGTTTCATAAGATTGTTCTACTTCATGCAAAATAATTGTATACGTATTGTGGTCATGCAAATTACTTTATACTAGTGTTATATTAGATCATGTTTGAGAGATTTATTTAGCACCACGAAATGTTTTTAATTTATATCATGGAAAAAAATTTCAGATAATTAATTACAAGCATTGAATTGTCTAAGTATATGCTTCCCCATATTCTGAAGAAAAATATATATCAAATCTCAAAATAAATTATAATTTGTCATTTAGTTATAGTAAATTCAATAGATCTCAGGTATTTTACAATTGTTTGCTAATGGTTCTCTGTGAATCTCAACATATTTATATATGAAAAATTTCGTACATAAGAATTACATATCGTGATTTGTTTAGTTATGTATGAAGTCACCCTGATGTTTTGATGTTGTAGAGATACAGTATTATATATTTTTGCAGGAATCAAACAAAACTTAACATAATCCTCGTGGGTGTCATGAAGATTATATTGCAAAATTAAGCCCGGAAATTCCTCACTCAAATTTGTGTTAAATAGTTTGCCTGATGTTGTCTTGTGACTTATAGCCAGATCCAAAAAAGGAGCACTTTTTTTAATAGTATTATATAGATCCGTGTGTTTGGGTTCTCACAGTTTACTACTGTACTTTAATTGTGGTTTTTAAGCTACTGTATTTGATTTTCTGCTGCATTTCTACAAAATTCACCCAACAAGGCGCTGTCTGGCATTTGCCTTTGTAATTAAGAGGTTTAGTTGTTTGTTCCTTTCCATATTGTTCTTTGTCGTTATTTCCAATTATTTTACAGTTCGGAGAATTCAGTCACTTATTTGAGAATCGTAGCTGACTGACTTGATTCTATTCTTTAAGCTTTGTATTTATACTTCTAGCTTTTAAAAGTCAAACATTTGTAAATTGATTTATATCCATTTTAATATTCTTCTCGTAGATTCCTTAAATAGCCGCTATTAATGGCTGCATTCTAGAAATCACATTTGTATATTTTACATTTGCATTCATTATCAGTGCGAAAGTTTATCAAACAATGCTCTGTATCATATGTTGGAAATTTATTGAACTGTAGCTCTAGAAATTTAGTTTATGCTATTACAGACATCGTTTACATTCCTTCAAATGAAAGTAAGAAACGTTTTTCTCTTATGACGAAAACGTGAATTCAATGCTGATTACGGTTTCCTCTTCTCTTAATTATTCACGCATCAGTGTTAGAGTTCTTAAGTTATGGAACTGGTTATGTGGAAATGTCTTGTGGATCACTAATAATTCTGGATGGTATTCAGGGAGAAAGGGAGATCCTGACAGTCTAAATTGCCGAAAACTATACTGAAGCGTTTGAGCCTCTAAATGAGGGCGATTTTACTATACAATGAAATATGAACATTTTACTGATTTTTGCATGAAGTAGCGGAATTCGGGGCACAACATGGTACCGGGACGGAATAAAGTTTCACGGTTTTTGGTGTCGCGGAGGAACGGCCAGCGAGCGGCAATAAGTAGAACTAGACCAACCTATTGCTGCTCAACAACGCAGCCATAATAGTCTAATTTTCTCGAGTGTCAGTGTGTAAAGCTTTCGTTGTGCGATTTTATATTTTGTAACCGAGGTAAGCTATACGTACTTGTTTACATTAAAAATATAGTTAATATATGATTGAATTAAGTTTAATTGTCTTTAGTTTCTGGTAGTTAAATGTTTTATTTCTTATCTTTCTCGAGTGACCTTACCTCCCTAACCTAAATCGTATACGTGGGACGGAACGGGTGGGGTGGAATGGGAAAATACTCCATTCTGGCCCGCTCATAGGGTGCTCATGGATGACAACAGGGCTTCTTCATTTTATGTTTCACCTGATATTCTAGTGCCTGTTCCAAAAGTTAAATAATGCACCAAAAGGACGAATCGGAAGAGGGGGAAGATCGCTGTCTTAACAGTTTCCCCATACAAAATAGAATTAGAAGTCACGATTTAGGAAAAAGAGTAAAAGTACTTTGCTGAAGAAAGAAATCCGGAGATAAAACTGTTAAAGAAAGAGAATAAAATTAACAATGAGAAAAAACAATAGAAAGGGCCTGAATATAAATCGAAAAAAGAAGGAGCTGAACAGAGAACCTAAAACTAACGAGAGTGATTCTGAGGATTGTTTTGATTTTGAATATTTATATTGCTGTAAATTTTTCTCAAATGTTGGGTCGCTTGTTCCATGTGCAAATAATGGGCACACAGCTCCTGTGCGGCAATAGTAAGCGAATATGATGAGGCTGTTCTAATGTGTAATTTTGTGAATAATCTTAAGAAAACGACACAGTCAGTTAAAACTGTAGTTAAACCTTCATAGTCACTTAAAACTAAATAAATATAAAGAAAAATTATTTTTCTATATTTCCACAGTTTTTATATGATTTTTATAATTGACTGTCCCTACCCATGCCCGGGGGAAGAACGGGGAAAATGAAATAATTTTCTATTTTATTAATAATTTTGTTTCCTCGCAATAATACTGCATTCTTGTGATTATTACATTATAAAGTGTTCTCAGAAAAAATTGTAGATCTCTTAATGAATTCTTTAGTTTTTTTAAAATATATTTCTAACTTGGTACCCCGTTCTACCCCGTTTCCCCTAAATATCTAATCCGGTCTCCCCAAATGCTATCCACCCACCAGACTAGTTTAAAATACGTTAGATTTTTCAACAGAGAAAGTATGCTAATTTATTAATTTTAGTAAAACAAATTCTCGACATCATGTCACTCAAACAGTAGTAGTTTACTCTGGTCTTTCTTGACTACTCGTCAGCGGAAAAACCATTGCGAAATAACATTTGCCGAAATATGCATGGGGATAATTTTTTTGTCCTCTCATTTTATTCATTTATTTTTCTCGTGGTATCGAGGGGAATATTTAATATTTACTTACCATCACTCAACGAACAATGAGCCTGCATTGGTAAGAACACTTCTAGGCGAGATGGGAAGCAAGGAGACGATAATATTTCATCCCAGACTTTGCTACATACCTTCCGCCTGTTGACGCCACTTGAAGAGGATGCTAGCTCGGGGACTCATTTCGGATTCAACTCGCTGCGGTCAGTGTCTGCCGTTTCGGCGAAGACCAGAAGACCGTGTATTATACCGCGTGCCGACCCCATGAGTATTCCTGTAATCGTATTACCTAGCAAACGGAGCCCTTCACAGTAGGGATGGCTCTGCCAAACGGTGAGCAGAACACTCTCTCTGAGCCTATGAATCGCGTTAGCCTGAAATATGGCTGACGTCTGACAATTATTCTTATTAGAATGTTCTTAAATTTCAGCAAACCAAGTGACTCATTTGTCTTCTCATAATTCGGCTCCAAGAGACGCGATTTTATTCACTCGTATATGCAACTGATCTGAACGTTATCAAGATCAAAGTGCAATAGTAATTACATGTTTCTCACCAAAGGATATGTTTGATAATTTTTGTACAGTACTTCCAAATTTTGTTACACTGCAGATTTATTCACAGAACTCCACAATCGCAGCACAACTGTTATTTTCGCCTAACCAGGAACTTGGTAAGAACAAATTTTATCAAACGATTTCCCACTGAATAGATTGGAATGTATAGTTCTAGTTTTTTCCGTTTAAAATTTATTTAAGATTATAGTTATAATAAGATAGTTCTTGATATCGGAATTCGGGTATGACTTGATTTCATTGCATGATAACTATTTGGTGTCCGAATACACAGTTAGGCATAGACCTTAAATTTAACTGGAAATAAAGATCAATAGTCTAGTCTATTTTTGTTATAAGAGTTGAACGCGGTAGATTTATGGGATAACATGGTTTTTTCAAACACGTCAAAATTTCATTGTTACACAGCTATGAGAGTTTTATTGATTTTCAATTCCGGAGCAATATCTCAGAGAAGTAAATTTCATTTCAGCCACGGTAAATTCATAGTAAGTCTTTGTTACAAACTGAAGCAGTCAAATATTAGTTCAAATCCGTAAGAGTCAATACTAAAAACACGAGTAGATTTAAATTTCTAACCGAACCTGGTGGTTGAGCGGTAACTTTAGAGCCTAGAATTCGGCAGAATGTGGGTTCAAATCCCCGTCCAGCCTTCCAAATATCGGTTTTTCACAATTTCACAAAATCACACGATGTGTTCCTTTGAAAGACCATGTCCGAATTCCTTTTCGTTACTTACCGCCATCCTTTCCAGACACTAATGATCTTGACGATGGGGAACCATAAAGCGACAAACAAACAAAACAAAATAATAATAATAAAAAACAAACAAACAAAATATGAAGAAAATCTGTGTATACTCAATAATTGGGGAGCCATACTGAACACTCGTTATGTAAATTTAGACGTTGGTTATATATGGTCACGCTTCCTCTTGGTGAAGCGAACTGTGGATGAGATTGCCTCAGCTCTCTCCGTCCTATGTCACAGGAAACGTCCCTGCCAACCCAGGCGATTTACCGTCCGTGGCATCAAGATGTGGGAAGTTAATTTGTTGCTGGCCAAAACCACGCGTTTAAGGCACAGTGAACTGCGATGCCAAGTAACACAGCTCACTCTCTCTTTTCTAATATGTAAGATAATTGCACATAAAATGAATCTAATTTATTCTGCACACGTCCGGCCAAATAATATTTCATAGTGGCATGTCTCTTGAGGGCTTCAATACAGTTTTCGCTTGCTTATTTCCTTGGTGACGTGCGGGGAAGTTCACCTCCGAGAATGTCATATGTTGACTTATTTGTGGCGTAATAGTGCGGCTTCGTACAGTCGATTATTAATGATAACGTTTACAGTCTTTCACTGGCCTCCGAAATGCCACACTTCTTCTCTATGTTTTAGCTACACTGCCTGGGATATAAAGCAGTATACAAATACGTGAATGTTCTGTTCTGCATCATCTTCCCGTTTCTAATTGCTGTACTTAATTTAAATTTCTAACTAGTTCAATTCCAACTGGATCCTTCCTCTCGTTAAATATAAGCTGGTTGTTTTACTGGTTCATTCTAATTTAATAAATCAATCTCTGTTCGTATCACGTTACTCGAGTTGATTTAAAAGACAATAATTGTTATTCACTTAATTTCTTACTGCATAAGCCTCACTTAGTAAACGGGTTAAATAATATAATATTTCCAATTTACTTATTGCTCTCTTATAGAGAAGTTCGTATTGCGGATCTCCGATACATAAGCGAAATCCAGATTAACAAAAGTTGTCTTTCTCCAAAGTTTAGTCTCTCTCATCTACCTGATTATGTAATGAGTTTTTCTCATTTATATTTACGTTTCCGGTACTATTTCCTATTCATGTGACTATAAATTGTCTGAAGTTACAAATGACAATAGCATTCCAAAAGTCATGGGATAGCAGGATGCAACGTACAGGTGCTGCTCGCATCGCTATTGGAAAATGGTTGTCTCTAATTTCGTGAATGTACTGTTTTTTAGTAATCTGAACTTGACTACCCGACGAAGATTAAACGATTTTTTTTTTTTAACAATTTAACGTCCCTTTTTAACAACGTGGTCTTTAGAGACGGGAAAGGATGGGGGCAAGGAATGGGAAGGAATTCGGCCATGGCCTTTTGAAGGAAGCATCCCGGAATTCACCTGGAGTGATTTGGGGAAACCATGGAAAACCCAAATCTGGATGCCCGGACGGGGATTCGAACCGCCGTCCTCCCGAATGCGAGGCCAGAACGCTATCTGTTACACCACCACGCTCGGTAAGATTAAACAAGTTTGAACGTGGAGTGAAAGTTGAAGCTGGATGCGTGTGGCATAGTATTTTCTTTCTAACCTGCATTTGGGCTTTTTGGCAAATGTCAGTTTTCTATATATGAACATTTGTTAGTTCGTCACTAGTATTGTTGATCCAAATAGTAAGGACAACAAGGAAAGAACAAACCACTTAATTAAAATCACTCAAGACCAAGACATCACTTGAAACGGTGACCCTCAGACAGTGCTGTGGCGTATAGCACAACTAAAGTAGCTGCATAATTTAGGATTCGACGCTCCATACTATCAAGGTACTGTACCTCATGGAAGCTATTACCTCCCTGACGGTACAGTACAGTGATATGCCACGTCTGTGATGGATTATCAGATGCGTCCATGTCAACAGACGAAAGACACCGTGAGAACTGTCTGTCCTAATAAAGGTCACAAAAGAGATGTATCTGTGCGATCTGTGAAGTGAAAGTTGGCTCGGATGGTATATGGCAGCACAAGATCAACTCGTGTGTATTTACTCAAAGCATTGGTGTCAGTGGTTCAATGAGCAAATGCATTGGATGCTAGATGAACGTAACTGTGATTTACGAGTCATAAATCCAGTTAATGGATGCCGCAGGTCGGATTCAGGTGTAATGCAAAACCAATTAGGGATTGGATCCAATTTTTCAGTATAGTCATTGTCCAAACTTGTGGTAATTCCATAACTTTGTGTAGCGTGTACTACTGATATTGATTGGGACCTCTGATCAAACGGATGCTTTATATGGCAGTATATCGCTATGCTTAGTGGCCATTTGCGGCCCTATAAGATCTTCACGTACTCTTACAATGTCTGAAGTTCCAGGATAATAATGTGCTGTGTCTTTGAGAAAGTATTGTGCACGATTAGTCTGAGGAGCATAATTGCCGATTCGAAAACATGATTTGGTGACCTAGCTCGCCAAACGTGAACACCATGGACCGTAATTGAGTTTTGATCAACAGAGTCATACGTGTTATCTATGATAGCCAAGCAATTATCGAAACAGCTTGGCTGCAGTTTTCTCCTGAGACTTTCGCCGACTTTTTGAGTGTACAACGACGAGTTTCCGCAATTCGCTGAGCTAAATGTAACTCTACACGTTGTTAGAGTAGTATCGCATTACTTTTGACATTTTAGTGTACGTACGTGTACTGTTAAAGAACTTTTTAACAAGCATGGCCGTTCAGATAACGGAGTTTTATAAAGACAGCTGATTTATCTTTCTGATATACCACAAATCAATTGCTAAGGTCATTTACCGAAAATAGATTGCTTAAGAAGATCTGCACTGATTTTTCGTAAATTTTTTTTTTTTTAAATCTAAATTACGCTTTTAACGATGAAAGTTCTGTTGCTATTTCAGTGATGCTAAACACTGGAGATGACATTAAAATTCCTCACTTTTAACAGATACTCAATTTTATGTTGGCTTAATATATCATTTTTTATGACCGCTAGTAAATTTTATCGGATAAAATCGAGCAACGTAGGACCTTGTTAAACAAGACCGTTACGACACGAGGAGCTGCGTGTTAAATTAATATAAAAATGTGTAGGCCCTATGGTTTCACAGACTAAGACAATATCAAGGGACTCTTAACTGGTTTTTAAATGATTACGTACACTAAGATATCACCTATCATCCATAGCACGCAGTCCTATCGTATAAACCACAGATATGAAAAGGAATTTTAAACCTAAAGTTCCATAAGAGCCTTATACAGGAAGAACTTCCTCTAATAATAGCTGATTTTATTTAAATAACTTTCATTCTACATTATTCAGAAAAGATTAGCATTCTGATGATTTCATCAAGTATAAATTGTTAAAAAGTATATTAATGCAACGAATTATCTGTATTGTGAATCGGTAATTAATCAATGATGTTTTAATATTATATTAAATCAAATTCTTTTACACAAATATTTTCAAATTGTCCGATGCGAGAAAAATATTAATAAGCAATTAAGACGTCATTTCAGTTATATGAATTTGCTTTTCTGTAGGAAATTACCAGGAAATATACGTGATTTAACTGCAGTTGTTGAAATATAACTTCTAAGTATCAATAATCAATAATTATTCCATCTTGTTTTATTTATTTTACAGTTCAATAAACGCGATTTAAATACTCTTTCTTTACAGTCCCAACGAAAGAAAAAAATGAAATTCTACGTTATATTTTCTGACATTGTGTGTGGTCTAAATGTTTGAATGAAGAACTGTGTTCGACGTATATCCAAAAAACGTAATGATTGAAATAATTTGCAAATTTCCTTGAAAAAATAATATTTTTTTAACTCTTTCTAACAACTGATTCTTGCACTGCTGGATTAATCAAAGTATATTTTTAAAAAAATCAAGTGAAAAAATGTGTTTTTAATACTTTATCCATATGGAAGGTCACAACCGGTATTGTATTGCTATTAAACTTTGATTTCTTTGTTACAGTCAGTCTAGGGCTATTTGAAACGCTTTTCAATTTTCAACATGAATTTTGTTCGTTCGTCAATTCGTTTTAGGCTCCTCTATTTTACATTTGTTTTTGATAACTTAGCAGAACTTCCATAGCGCGTAACAAATTATAAAACTAAAATTTTTTTTTTTAAAAAAGTCAGTTCAAATCGAGCGTCGTGGGTGAGCGCTAACGCTCTGGTCTCGCATTCGGGAGGACATGGGTTCGAATCCACGTCCGGCTATACAGATTTGAGATCTCCATGGTTTTCCCAAATCGCTCCATACAAATGACAGGATGGTTCCTTCAAAAGGCCACTGATTCATTCCTTGACTCACTCCTTTCCCGCCTCCAATGACCTCGCCGTCTACGCGGGCACAACAACCGTGCGACTAGAAGGATTATTATTAGAGGGAAACTGGTCGCAGCATTCGTAGGTGAGCGGTAACGCATTAGGGGGCAGCGGATTCGAATCCCCATCCGGCCATCCTGATTTCGGTTTTCCATGGTTTAATCAAATCTCTGCAGACGAATACCGGGATGATTCCTCCAAAAGGCAATGGTGGAAGTAATTACCGCTCATTGCCCACAGTCGTTTTCCCGCCTCGAATGACTTCTTCGTCAACGTGGCGTAAAGCCAGAAGCATAAAAATAAAACATAAAAGGAAGATAAAGCAAAACCGATTGTAAACTTGATAACATCGTAAAAATTGCACACTTTCTTAAAATTTAGTATTTAACACTTCCTATTCATGGTTTTGATCGGACCAGTTTCTTACGTTTACAAAACAAATTAACGTTTATGTTTAACAGTAGCAATTTTTATGTTGTTTGTCGGCTAATTTTGATCCTAAACCAGACATTTACTCTTTATTAGGGCCTATGTATTACTAAGAAACAGATACTAAAATTTTATAGTTGACAGAATTTCTATTTGACTTCGTTCCTCACTCGGATGTATATAAATTTAAATACAAAGGTATGAATTAATCGTTTAGTATTAATTTTATCTCTCTCAAGAAAAGTTTGATATTTAACCCGATGTTTGACAGAACCATCCCTAAGGATGTATTCTTAGCCTGGCATGGGAGGTAGGATGGCCACTTTCTTTCCTCCTTACCTAATCGTAATCCGATAATACTATAGAGAGAATGGGACTTACAATTTTAAATGGAATCCGAATCATGGAAGCGTTCCGGCGTACTGCCATTACACAGCAAGCTGTTCAAGAGGTAATGGTCCGGTTAAGGGCCTGTGAAAATCCCCACCGAGACAGGGATTCGAACATTTAATCTCTAACCACTCTTTTTCTAACAACTTTCTAGTTTTGGAGCCGATAAATATAAACTCGTTTAGGAGTTAAGAATTATTGTGTTGTTGCATGATGTTGAAAAAATAAAAAATGGATGTATTAAGAGGTTTATTAAACGAGACATTTTAGTGACTGTGAAAGTTAGAGAGTTTTTTTATTTTATTTTATTTTGCGGTTCATCGGTGTAGACGTGACGATCATTACAGCCGGGAAAAAGAGGGGTCAAGGAATGGGAGGGAATTCGGCCATGGTTTTTTTTAACTAACATTCCCTGCATTCGCCTGAAGTGATTTCGGGAAACCTTGGAAAATCGAATTTGAGATTAGTCTGCAGTCAGAAGGGCCTGTTCTGAGAGGCGTGAGCGTGGCGAATGGTCGTAACGCCTTCCTCTGACAGAAAGCAATGAACCAAGAGACACGTCCCACCTTCAGAGCGAACCGCACCAGCTGTCTGAGGCGTATCCAGGCATAGTGCTGGCGCATCACTCCATTACTATCACTTATAAGATCCAACACATAAGGAAGGTTCTTCTAGACAAACGTCACTGGAATTTTGTATATATATTTCAGCTCATTTGTAAATAATAATTTCTACAGGTTCCCAGTTACAATACTAACATTAGTTAAAACTGATACAAAACATGATTTAGAAATTCAGGGCTACAATATTCCAATACTTACCATCTCGATGAAACATCCACATTGTACGTAAATTATAATTGTTTAATTTTATTGTGGCCCTATAATAAACGAACAGGAGTAATAGAATGAGTAGTTATTGTCCAATATAAAGATGATGTCAGGATATACGTAAACACGGAATTTTGTGAACATTTGATGACTAATACTTATTACAAATCAAATTCAGTTTTCTAATCACATACCCACCGTAACAGTAACGCTTTTCCACGATCTTCCCCCTTTTCCAAAAACTATTTTACTATAAAAGTCGTGAGTATGGAACATAACACTTTTTGGAGGAAACGTTAAAGATTAGAAATACAAGAAAAATGCATAGAATGAGACCATCCTTGTATTATCGAGGAACTAAATTAAATTTGGTCATAGATGAGCGAAACCTTAATCCCTCAGTGTCTCTAGAAATTATGGACAATCGGCGCACTGTTCCAAAACCCAGATCAGGTTTCGCGTCCTGCCATATGCCTGTTATCGATATTTTAAACCGAGTCTTCAGAAATGAACAGTGCGTACTAAACTCGTGTGTACAAAGCAACTGGCACCTCAGCACTACTATATGGCTGTGAAAAGTAATCCCTATACCGTCGCTATATCGAGAAATTAGAACGCTTTCATCAGCAGAAACTTCAACCTATCATGTAGGACTATGTTACCAACACTTCAGTCTGTGAGAAAGCAGCTGTCAGTAGTGTTGATGGCTCCATCGTAGGTCATCAGCTTGGATGGATTGGACATGTCTGACGTATAACTAGTATCAGGTGCCCTCGCCATTTTTTTTATGTGGAGCTATACTCTGACACAATAATTGAAGCGTTAATAAGACCAGATTAAATAAACGATCGAAGCATCAGGTTTAAACATGCAAACCTGGGATCACGTACTTTGATGAGGCACTATCTAAATCAAGGGTCCCCTAAGTGGTCGATATCGACCCCATGGGGTCGATAAGATTTATTCAGGGGTCGATAAACACACGGGGTCGATTTACTAATGAGGATCAATTAAATTGTCTAGGGATAAAAATGTGATTATTCCAATAACAATTCGAAATATGGATATGATCAACTACTGACTACTCTAGTTATAACTTTAGTTTTGCCTTAAACATGAGCAGCTTTATGTATGTTTTATATTGTTTTCACGCATCTAACAACTGTACTAATGTTTCAAACATGTTATGAGCACCAATAGTTCATAATTCATAGTCATACGTTGCACTGTTAAACTCTAGTAGGGTTGACACTCTAAGTGTTTTATGTCTAAATGTAGATATTTTGTCCTTTAAAGATAAAATATCGCAATATATCGTAAATTAATTTAGATAGTTCTTTATCATATTTTTCCAACATAATAGTTGAGAATAGATACATATTATATATAATTATTATTCCTTCCAATTCTAAATATTTATTGTTAGCAAAAGGTAGCAACATTCCTTCAGCATCTCTCTTAATGCAGAAAAGAAAGGCACACCGTACTCTATTGGTGAAGAGATTATAGCACCAGCTATAAAAGATGTAATTGAAAATTTTATGAAGAAAGACTCTCATCTAGTTTTAAAATGCATACTATTAAATGCAAATACTGTGCAGCTACGTACGGAGGAAATGGCCGAAGATGTTAAAAGAACTTTGACCTCTGAACTCCTCCGAGCGTGTCGGGTGAGCGGTAAAGTTCTGGCCTCACATTCTGCATGACGCGGGTTCGAATACCCATCCAGGCATCCAGATTTGGGTTTTCCATGCTTTCCCCAAAACACTCCAGGCGATTACGGGGATGTTTACTTCAAAATACCATTGCCGAATTCCTTCCCGTTCCTTGTCTCTAGTCCTTTCCCGCCTCTAGTGGCATAAATCCACAAGAAAAAAACTGAGCTCCAGCATTAGAAGTTTGCTATTCAACTTGACGAAACAACTTTCGGAACTGCAAATCTTTCCTTGGATTATGTTAGGTTTCGTAGCCAACCCTCAATGAATTTTTGTTTGTTAAATACCTTCAAACTTATACAAAAGTTGAGACTTTTTTATGTTTGCAAGATTATTTGAACAGTCACAATGTTCCTGTGAGGAATATTACTGCAGTAACTACTGACGGCGCACCTGCTATGGTAGGCCGTTACAGAGGATTTTTTGTCTTTCTGAAGGAAAATGTTCCTAAAATGCCTACTGTTCACATGCAGCATCGTGTTTCCAAAAACCTGAGTGGCCAACCTCATTATACTCCAGAAGTTGTGAAATTATGTGATGAAAATGATGAAACTTTCAACCAATTAATTTTTAACACTGAATTAAGATGGTTGTCAAGGAGGCTTGTTGAGTTATACGACTCATCTAAAGGAATGTGGATCCATCACTACGTGACGAGTTAAAAGTGCAAAAACCATCCGATCTATGTGGCAGACCTTTATTCGAAATTTTGTGAAGTACAGAAGCGTTTGCAAAATGGATCTATTTAAATCTTCACTGGCAGGTAACGAATTTAAATTTTTTTCAATGAAAACATTTCCAACCGTGATTTGCTATTAAACTCCATTTGATGCAATAATAGATAGTGAAGGTAGTGAACCTGGCTTAGAAGATGTACTGATTGAAACATGTGCAAATCTCGAAGCATTGTTTAAAAATAAAAACCTCAGTGAATTTTGGAACAATAACAATATTGCTACTAAATACCCCAAGCTCAGAGCAGAATCCGAACCTTTCCTTGTATTCCCAACTTCATACATGGCTGAAGCTGGTTTTAGTCACGCGAACGCAATTTTGACAAAAAAGCAGAGGAACATATTGAACCCGAAAGCAGTGGTGATTTGTAACTAAAACTTACCAGTTTTCTACCAAATATCAATAGTCTTCCTGTTACTCTTCAGACTCATCAATCTTACAAATTACAAATATTCTCGTAAAAAGGTATGTTAACATATTGTTAAGGTTTTCAATAGTTGTCGCAAAATGGTTGAAAGAGGTTTTTTCATCCAGTTTAATTTATGTGAAATTTTCAATGATAAGTGTATATTTTACGATTTATGACACTTACGATTTAAGAAATATAGGAGAATTTCCATCCATCCATAATTTTGTTATTATTTTTAAGATTACAGTAACAGTAGAAAATACTCCATTCTCTGTTAATATTATTGCGTGGATTTTATAAGATACAGGAACTAAAAATTCTTTCGTTGGGTTGATTTGCCGGTCTCCTTATTGCTTAGCATCAGAAATACCAAAAACAGTTTAATATTTTTATTAAATACTTAATCTGGGGGTGAATAAGAAGACAAATATTCCTATGAAGTGGTAGATAGGATAAAAAATTTTGCGACCTCTGATCTAGATTTGATGTAGTAAATATAAAATTTCATGAAACCTATTGATTTTTACCCAATTAATTTGGTATCCACTGACTTTTATTTTTGAGTCGGTAATTTATAAAGACGTTTGCCAGTTTTATAATAGCATATTGTCCGAATATTACTGCAATTTTTTAAAAAAGTTTTCAATTTCACCAGACTTATAATGAGCAGTTTTTTTCATAAACGTAATGTACACACACCACGGATATAAAGTCCTAAATCTAATAGCATCCATACCTCTTAAATGTGTAGTTAACTTAGGCCTATTCTAAAAGATGTCACCGACATGTGTAAACTGTTCCAAAAACCCAAAAACGGTATGATCACCTCTTAGATGAGAACGAAAATTCTGTGTCACATTACATAGTTTTACAGGAACAAATAAAAGTTAAAAAAAAAGACAATTTATTCAAATTAAAGGGAGGAAACATTCAGAAACTTATCTTTGTTGTCAACAGCACTTTTTTAATTCATTAGGAACAGATAATTTGTAAAATAGCTAATCATACCAGGTATTAATTTATGCAGGCATTATGGCCGGGGTCTCCCGTATCCTTTCTGTTGACTGTTACATGTATGTTACTTGCATAACACACCGCGTTTGAAGTCTCACTCAGAACTTAATACCAAAAACAGTAATTATTTAACTTAAAGCTCCACTTTGTCGATTGTTAAACTAATCATACAACTATTAATTAATGGAAGATCACTTCCTGGTATTGACAGCATGATTGACTAATTTGCGTGTAAAATACAGGTAATGGACATTCAGAATCCTTTGTGAGCAAGCATCAAAGCTTTTGGAAATGAATATGAAATCAAAATGAGTGTACCACGGCGCGAAACATTTGCAGCATATCCAAATATCAGTCACACCATTCTTTCTCCGGTATCAATTAAGAAAAATGCATTTAGCACTCCTGTAATGAACACATTATAATTCAATAAATCAAAATAGATTTTGTTTGTATATATTTAGAAAAAGGTATAAAATGTATAACCTCTTCACAATATTATCTTTTTTTTTTTTTTGGTATTTGGCAATCGGCCCTTAGCCATTCAGCCAGCAATGTATTTTGTATATCCTCAATTGTAATGAATCTTTCCAACTTTTTATGCGAACGCTCAATTTGTAGGACAACACAGGACACAAACAACACAAACTTAACCTAAACACCCATGCCCGCGGCCGGACTCGAAACGGCGACCATCGGTACGTGGAGCTAGCACTCTAGCCCCTACGCTACCGAGGCCGGCAAAATATTATCTTAATATTCCAGAAACATTTTAGTCAATCAAATACTCATTTTTGCTACAGTGAAATATATTTATGACGAAATTATAGCTGATATTAATATCTGTTCCTTAAATCAACTGAACTGCTTAAAAAGACATCCAGAAACAGCGGTACGCGTGAGAAAAGAATAACCATTTTAAAATCAATACGTGAAACGATCTGGGAGAAAAAAGTATTACAAACTCTGCTGTGAACCAATATAAAGAAACTGAAGCGACTCATTCAGATATCGAGGAATGAAGCTCGAGACACCTGTTGAATTCTCTCCTCCATTCATTCATTACCTGTGCGCTCGGAAAATCCTCCACGGTTTGCGCGCCGTATAAATTTGTGCAGCTCCTACCAGATTTTTGCGGCAAAAGATTCATTAATCTGTACCAAATATAAATGTACTCCACCCTTAAATGGTTGCGTGCAGAGAAAATGGAAATATTCCACGGAAACGCAACATATAGTTGCAGGAAGAAATTTTTAGTACCACCCTCGTCTTTTGTAATGCATAACATCCGTTTATATTAACAACAAAGCGCTAAGCTTTAATATTGTTTCTGAGCGTACAAAAACATTATAATTAATTTGTATCAGTATGTACACGCACAAAGAAGTGAAACTTCTGTCGGTCATTCACACTGGTTTCTGTGTATTTTTGGTTGTTCTTTTATATTTGAGTGGACGAATGATACCATCTTTATTGAATTTTAACAATAAATGGGAACTTTGTGAAATTCATTCTCGCAAACAAAAGAAAATTATCAGGAACTTCAAGTATACTTCGGTAGATTATAGAGTATTGTATGGAGCCTTAGTTTGTATTATGTTTTTAAAGCATCGACACCGTAAAAAAACTTAGACAACATTATTTGATAACTGTTGTTACAGTCAATATGATGCGAGAGACATCAGCAAAATAAATTTTTTATCTGGTACAAGTAAAACTGTGTTGTTGATTATGATGATGATCATAAACAATAATTTATATTATATAATATTATTATTATAATTAGTGAATTAGATTCATATACTTTTGTAACCAAAGTTATATGGTAATTGAAATAGGAAATATAAAGGGTGTCCAGAAATGAAAGGCTAATCCTGCAACCGTAGATACGTTACATCATTTCATACTATCTGACAAAAAATTTATTTAGTAAAAGCCTCACTATTTTCAAGATATTGATTTTTTAATATTTTTCGGAACGTGGGACTTTTTCAGTTTATTTGATGCCATTTCTACAAATTAAGACTTTTTGAAACCTGCCTTTTAAAAAAAATTTACTCAAAGATATTTTAGTCATCTAAAACAATGTTCTTTTTTTCTTAAAATGTTAAAAAAAATCATTATAAGAAAAATCTGAAATGGTATAATTATTTTATACTTCTTTTAAAATGATTATTTTATGGCAGTTCAATCAGCTAAAGAGACCATTGTGCATTTTAATCATGTAAAAAAATAATAATGGTTTAAAAAAGGTTTTTGCTATGGTGTGCATACAAATAATGGACAGAATAAATTCAAGTAATATTTTTTATTTCGTTAATTATAAAAATTGTACAATATGGCCGCCATTTGCTCTTATGCATGGAAAACACAAAAAAGTCATATGTTTCGAAATTTTTTTAAAAAAATCAATATTTCGAAAATGGTGAGAAAATTTTGTCATATACTAGGACATGATGTGACCTATGTGCGATTGCTGGATTATCCTTTCATCCGGGCCACCCTGTATATTTCTTACTTAGTACGGTCCACTATTAAGTAGGACAGCAGCTGCTTAATCAAAGTACCGTTAAGTTTCGCGTTATACTAACAAATATTTCCCTATTGTGCTCAAAGAAGTTTCATTAAAAAATGCAATAAAACTTCCGCCCGTTTAGTATTAAAATAGCTTTAGTTTACGATTGAGGGTGAACGTTGCTGTCGAAATTGGTTTATGCTTTTTCTTCTTCCCTCTTTCAGAAGTGTTCTGTTTTACTATATACGAGTGCACATGTTTGTTTTCCAGTGGCCTTGCTGCGAGATCTTATAGATTGGGTGAAGGGGTGGGGGAGTGGAGAACGAGGGAGACGGAAGTGTTAACATAGGTATAGATGCATTTTTTTTTTTTTTTTTTTTTTTTTATTTTACTCCTGGATTTTCGCCTCGTCGACTTCGACGTCATTAAAGGCGGGAGATGATTGGGGACAAGGACCGGGAAGTAAGTCGGTCATGTCCTTTGGAAGGATGCGTCTTGGCATTCGCTTGAATTGATTTGGGAAACCATGGAAAACAGAAATCATGATGGCCGGATGAGAATTTGAACTTTCTTCCGATTTTCCAGTTTTCATTTTGAGAACATCGCGGACTTTAGGGAATTGTCCAGGTATTGTTTGCAGTACAATACTTGTTTAGATTTTCACAATATTTGTTAGAAAATTAAAAAAACAAATAAAACAGTTTCGAAATATATGATGAAAGAGACATTACTCTTAAGCGACAGGAATGTGAGCTTTTGAACATAATACAATTTTGTTTCGTACTTTCTACGGCACCATAATTCATAAGATGCAAGTGATCAATCAATACTGCTTCAAGCTGGGGAAATTTTGATATAAGTATTTAATTCTCAGATACCTAACATCAAGATTAACCCTTGATGTTGATGTTTTTCCTTTAATGATTACACAAAAATTCCATAAATTTTTCACATATAATTACATTACATATTTTTGCTTTACATAATATTGTACAAATTAAAAACGATGAGACTTTTATTTCATTTTTTAATCTTTCAAATACAAGTTAGTAACTAAAACTGTCTATTGTGACCATATAGTTACATGGGAAAAAAGTGTTGTTTTGCAGAAAATACAGTTCAGTAGGACTTTCTTAATATTTAGCAGTTTTAAGAAATCAATGCTGGAATGCTATTTAGGTAACCTCAACCGAAAAATTTCATCTCTTCCCGCAAAACTGGAAGCAGCCAAACAAACTTCGGCATCCTGTACGCGATGACGAAAGCAATTCACCCGCCGAGAAAGTAATTATTTAATATGAGTAAAAGTATGATGTTTTATTGAGCTGCTTGTTATTACCTGTCCATTTACACAGCTGTTACTCGTTCGACGACCCGCAGTGCCTATAAACACCTGACCAAGAAACACAAATACTGGAGAGAAGGACGATAAACAGTTTCTGCATCTATCGCTATAGCTTCTAGAAACGATTACACACGAAAGGATTCCGTTGTGACATTAGTGGATGCCAATTATCTGATAGTATGAAAATAATGTCTGATTAATATTTTCACGTGTAAACTCGTACTTTGAGAAATTTCTGTTTAGCAAGTATTCATTAAACTTTTTCTGGAATCTTGCAGAGAAAATTTTGCTCAAAAATAAATTTCTCCAGTTCAAAAATGATATTCAGTTATAATTGGGAATAGTGGTTGTTACTGGCTTGGAAGCGTAAAGGAATACTTTACACGAAATTATGGTTAGTTTTTATTTTAGAACTGTACAGTTGCTAACATTCATTGTTTCAATGTAACGAGAGACATCAAAATGATTTCTTCTTAGCAATTGCTTCTAAAATCTAAAAATAAACAAATATCATAATAAATTTCAAAAATTGTGAAGCAATACTGGCCATAAAGCTAAAAATGGTTCAGACATTACTTCTAATAGAATATCCGTTAAATTTTACAGTGCATTTTAATGCATACTGTGGTGTTATATGTGATCAAGATGTAATTCATAAGAAATATCTGCATGTTATTCACACCCGCAGAAAGGCCAAGGCAGAACACTGAACACAGGTACAGGTAGGCGGACAACAATACCTAGAAGTACCTATAGACCTAGCTGCAAGTACCCAAGAGGTTTTGAATGAAAGGCAAGATAAACAGATATAATTCATCGTCACGTACTGACGGTATGTGTATTTCGCAGATGTATGGAAAGTTACAAATGACGTAGGACAGAATATGGTGGGAGAAAGCGGCAACGAATGAGTTGATGTGATTGATGTACGTGGAAAAGTGATGATGGAGTATCGAATAAGACGACGATATTGCTGGGAAATACGATTAAATCTCGCTATTGACCCCGAGATTTGTTTCAGGAAAAATGATTGGACAGCCCCAATCGAGAATGCGGCAATCCGACGTTTCCTGCATAGAGGCTGATGCCAAGGAAAGACATTCAATCTTTGAGTCTTCAGCTGGCACCTGCTAGCTGGTTTTGGAGTTCCCCAACTCTCAGTGGACAGCTCGTGACTGGAGCAACTGCCATCACGCCTGCACATACGGCGCGAGGGGCAATGCTGTACGGTGGCGGGCGGAATCAGTTCGACGCCTGCCCTACGCCTGTCGGAATCGAGACCTTGCAATGCCAACCTGCCGACGGTCACCACCGGTGAACAGTAAAGAACACAGTTTGTGACACAACAGTTTTTAACTAGAACTCATTTTTTCTAATGCCCAGTAACGCCTGAGATGTTTCATATCCTCATTGAGCTATACCAAACATGAATTTCTAAGACCTTTTACTTTAATTAATGTGTAAAGTCAATCACGTATGCCATTTGTTTTAATTGAAGACATAAAGTCCATTTTGTTTTGATTTGTTAAAAAGAAATAAAGAAGTTAATATTTGTTTGTAAATTCGTGGGTTTTTCAATTTCTATAACGACAAAATAATCTCCCTTTCTTTATAAAATTAATAATTATTATTTAAAATTAATGTTCCATTTCAGTACCGCCTGTGTATACTTGAAAAGAAGTAACAAATTTACGTTTATTTCATTTACATCATAACACTTTTAAATATTTAACATCCGTTGAATTGTGGTAAAGTTAGTAAATTCTATTATTAATCATTCTACAAAACGTGACGCTAAACAAAACATAAAATACAGATTTTATCTAACAAGATGTTATTGGTTGATGAGACTTAAGATTAATATTACACTTGTTTCTTTACCATTAAAAATAATCATATTTAATATTTCGTTCTTTTCAGAGAAAAAAAAACAGAACTTGTTCTAAAATTTAATGTTTTTAACGCAAAATGAGTTCGAATTTAATATGTTTTGTTTCTGCACATCCCTCTGTCTGTGACGTATACGGCTGCTATAATAGTCTCAAAAACGACGAAAAGATTTATAATAAGTTGTGAGAACACTTAGTTTGGTAATACCTTTTTTTTCTTATTAGCTCATTTCTTCCTTCTCCAGACTATTCGAATGGCTTACTTCATTAGCATTAAATGCAAAAACAAACGTCAACAAGAATTCCTGCTATGTGTCTTGAATAAATTTTAGTATTTTTTAATGGCATTTTGCTTTTACAAGCATAAAGCATGCTCCAGTACTGAATCTGATTGTGTACATTGATTCTTCAAGTCTATATCATTTTAGATACTGAACGTGTGTTATTTCTCAATTATTTTTGTTGTCCTCAGTATGGACACATTTACTGTTAACCACCAACGTCAGAAGTGGGAATCGAACTGCAGACCTTAGCAGCTTGAGGCCAAACGTTAATAACTACGGCAACAGGGTCGATAAATTTATGTAGTGTTCAAAAAACTGAATAATCATAGTTTTAAGAAAGGATTGGTTGTCTCCTACAATGGCAGCGTGTTACATGAAAACTACTAATGTTAGTGCATTTTGAAATCTTGAGCCAGTGTATCGGCCATTCTTATTATGGCTAAAAGGGGCAGTCTGTGGTAATCATCCATAACCTGCACCAAAACTATGCAACAAAAAAAAGCGCAAAACGAAGGAGAATGGTTTCTAGTCCTCATGAAACATATATACAATAGGTAGCAATCGTTACATTCGCCGGTGTTTTAGTTCTCATTTTATGAGAGGTAAGTATCGTAATGAGTTTTTGTATTTAATTTAACAGAATTTTAGGATATTTACTTAGACTCAGTTCACTTTCATCAGGAGTAAAATCTCAAGGTTGAAGCAATCGAACGCACAGAACATTTCGTCATTTCCTGAAACGAGTATAAACAGAAAGAAGCATTAATAAATGCAATAAATCGCAGAGCTCTTTTTGTTACTTTGAATTCTGCATTAAAAATGTTGACGATTGTTCTTTGTAGTACTTACTAAAATCAGTACTACTGATCACACCAATGTTTGTTAGGAACAATTGAACTATAAGGCTGGTTTGAAAAGTACTTGGCCCATATCATAAGCAAAATAAGAAACACGAGATTTCACACGAATCATCACTTTCTATACATCAATATACATTTCGTATAACATTCTGTGTATATACCGATGAATTACAGAGCAATCGTTATGTCAACCTACAGCAAAGTTCAAGAACTTTTCGGATCAGCCTCGAATGAGACGCTAGTGTGAATGAAATGTGCCAAGTTGTTGACTTGTCAATGGTCTTGCAAAGTAGCTTAGCATAAAGACAAGCAACAGCTGTAGCAGCGTCACTTACCCACCGCTTGGCTGCTACTGTCCAAACGAACACTGTGCCACCGCTAAATCAAACACCGTAATATATAACCTGTTTACACCCTATCCTAACGCTAATCTTTATGGCCCATCACTTTCTGCGGATAGCTCACCAATAAATTTGGATAAAGATCATGCTTCTTGCAAAAGAATCTTAATAAAGATCATAGAAGCAGGACGCTGCATATGTTAAAATTTTTAAATCTATGAGAAACCTCATAAAACCGACATAATGAACCTAGAACGAAAATTCATGCAGTTATCTTAGTGGCAATAAGATTAATGGTTTCGTTGTGTATTCAATGCATCCTAAGGAAATTATTAAACTAAATACTGGTTCACAGGATGACGCAACTTGAATTTTCTTTTAGCTAACATTCCAGGGTACGATTTATCGGTGCTGATTTTTGATTGGATAAGATATTTTCTACCTTGACGGTAGCAATATGCCGTCGTTAACGGAGAGGCCTCTTCTGGTATAGATATTACATCGGGTGTCTCTCAAGGAAGTGTAATAGGGCCACTTCTTTTCTAATTTTTTTTAAATGATCTCGGAAACCATGTACATAGCAGTTTGAGATTTTTCGGTGGTGATGCAGTAATCTATAGGAAAGTAAGGAATTCGCCAGATTGCGTAGAAATTCAGCGCAGTCTGGATGTTATTTCCACATGGTGCGACGAACGGCAACTTACACTAAATCCTAAAAAGTGCAAGTCAATGCAAAACTAACAAACAGAATCAGTTTGTTCCGGAATACAAAGTAAACAGTTCATTTATTAATATGGTCGATTCCCTGGTGTATTTTGACGTTACAGTAGAAAGAAATATGTCACGGGACTTCGGTCGCAGGCAGAGCTAATTTTTGGCTCCGATTCTCAGTTTGGACTTTGAAAAACCTTAATGCACAAGCAAAGGAGATAGCGTACAAAACTCTCATGTATCCTCACTTGGACTATTGTTGCGACGTTTCGAAACCGATTCGCGATGTATTGATTGACCGTATGGAGAAAGCACTAAAAATAATCGCTAGATTTGAGATTGCTTGCCATTGTCCTTACGAAGCGTCACAAAATTGACTCATGGATTAGTCTGGGACTGCCAGACAGACAGCGTAGATATCGTTTGAACTTATTGGTAAACATGCGAACAGCGATTTTCACTTACGAGTGCCATGAAATATTTCGTCCACGATCCTATTTGGGTCGTAGTGACAGGAGAGATAAGATTAGAGAAATAAGATGTCGCAGTAATGATTGCATGAATTGTTTCTTTCCATAGCCATTCTGCATTAGTGATTACTTTTGATGAATTTTGTGAATTGCAGAGTATAAATGTAGATAGCAGTATCCTATATTTCTCACTAAATATTATCTAATTCCGAAGATCCTTCGCCACTCTACACTGCGGAGATCGTTTCCATATTATAGATTGAGCAGCAGTTAGTTAACCATTACTGAAACAAAATGTTACACTAATTGTCCCTTGGATAGGGCGAAGCTGATGGATGTTGACCTCTATATTCCCTTTCATGAGTTCGGCACTAGAATGACGATGGATTGGTCAACACTACTCTTCCGTCACATGGCCTATCCCACTCCACTGTGATTTACCATCAAAATGTTTCATTTCATTCTAAAATATAATACAATGACACCAGTGATGTGTCCTGCCTGACATAAAAAAACAATAAGTTGTCAGATTTTTTCATCAACTCGTTCACTTAAATAGCTTGTAATGAGACGCGAGTGCAAGAACGGAAACTGTTGCCTCACAGTAGCCAGTGGACGCGCTTTTGGGCGATCTGCCACCGTTGTAAAACCACACCCGCTGAGCTGACGACAATATGAGACAGCTGTGGGATGGGCCAGCAGCGACGACAAAGCATTGGCGAGTGTTTCCAAGGACTCGCGCCATCCATAACATCAGGGACACAACCGCCCTATGCAAAAGAGAACGACACTCCACCCCGATGTTTTCTTTCATCTGTTTCATGTACACTCTTTGGCAAAAAAATTGACTGTCGGCGCCTGAGTCTAAGTCCCTTATTTCGCACAATGTGGCATCATTGCCCGTATTCAACTCAGCGCCATCTGTTATTCATTTCCTTAAGTCAAGCCTCGAACAAAGCAGGAAGACTCCGCCCGCCCATTGACGATTCTTCTTAGTAGTTCATCTATCATTCACCACATTTCAGTAAAAAGCTATTGACCGATCTCGAAACAAGTAACGCATTTTCCTGTCCCTGGATTGACTGTAATATTAGGCAAGATATCGCCGACCATACCTCAATCGGACGAAATTCGGTTCCAGCTACACTTTTCTTAAATTCAGATCGTGAAACATATCGTTAAAGTTGTAATTAACAAGATTGCAATAAAGCGCAATAAAAATGAGGTTCAGTTATACATTTTATTCCAAATGATTAGCGTAAAACTAGAACCATATTTATTTATATATTGATGTGGCTAATCAGTTGCAATAATGCAACACATAAAGGGGGGTGTAAATGTTCAAAGATCCAGATTTTTAAGTTCTACAAAACTATTGAAACGATTATAAAGAGATTATTTCGGATAATTGTCTAATGCCAGTTGAATGAAACCGACTTCCGAGGCAGGATAAGGTTGTTTACCCACTGCACGAGCCGTCTGTGAACATGAGCTCCGTTTGCTTGTGGCTAACCATCTAGTCTTGTAAACGCGTGGTCCTCGGTTAGAGTCTAGGTTTTCCAATTATTTTTTTGCGTTTATTTTAAACAAGTCGAACCTACAACTGCGTTATGCGTAAAATATAACATCGACTCTTACCTGCTTGCGTCAGGACATAACATACTTAAGGAAAGACTCATAACTGAGTGCTTCTTTAATAAACTGCACACGTAACTATGAAATCTATCACAGAGGTAAGACTGAAAGAAATCTTCTCGGGCTTCAACATCGTCGAAATAGTGTCGTGTGGTTACGTTAGGTGGACTATAACGAGTTCGCACCATCGTCAAGGAGACGAAAAACTAAATAATATTACTATACCAATTTCTTATTATGCGTCTGGATTTACGATTCGTCGACTTCTAAGTCGTTAAAGGTAGGAAGGGAATGGAGACAAGGTATGGGAAGGAATTCGGACCATGGATTTTCGAAGAAATAATCCCGCCATTCACACGAAGTGACTTGGAGAAACGAAGGAAAATCCAAATCTGGATAGCCGACAGGAATTAAAACCCGCTTCCTCTTGAATGCGGGGCCATAGCATTAACGCTCAGCCATTAGGTTCAGTTTTTCAATGTCTTTCGTAATTGTTCTATGATGCCGTCCATAAAAATATTTAAAAAATCTATTGAAAAGTTAAAAATCGTAAATTAAAATATATGTGCAGAAGTGAGTTCATCTGATGAGAGCGGGGATATCAAAAAATCTCTGAAATCAGAAACGCAATTCAAATTTCATTTTCTCTCTCTCTACTCTTTTCGCCAATATCTCTCTTTTTTAATTTTTTTGCTAGGGCTTTACGGCTCGTAGGTCATTACAGGTGGGATCGGATTGGGGCAAGAAACGGGCAGGAACTCTGCCATGGCCTTTTCAAGGAAGCATCCGGGCGTTTGCCTGGAGTGACTTGGGGAAACCATGGAAAACCCAGATCTGGATGCCCGGACGGGGATTCAAACTCGCGTCCTCCCAAATACGAGGCCAGAACGTTAACCGTTCACGCACCACACCCGGTACTTTTTTTTAAATATTTAGCAGCTATCAAATTCAAAGTGAATATAAGCTTCCTCTTATATGGAAGATATTGTCATATTAATCCCGTTGTTTAATGAAGTAGTATTAAACCAAAAATGACGAGCAAAATTGATCGGTTTGCTAGTAACCAAATAGGTAACATTTCAGTATTTTCGTATAAATGTTAAAAAAAAAAAGAATCCAATTTACATTCTACTTGAGCAAAGACCTCAAACCGGATGCTAAAACTACAGAAATTTGCAGTCTCAATAAAATGTGGTAAAATAAGAAATTTCAATGTAGTTATGATCTAATTCTCTATAATATTTTCTCTTTTTTTTCAAATATGTCTTTCAGTAAAGATTAAGAGGTAGTTGGAATGAAATTATCACGCTGAGCAATAACATAGCTAATTGTTACAAAATTTTATAAATCGGCGGTACTACTCTCCGCAGCTAGAGTGTAATTCTAAAATATTGTAGTAGACGGAAACGTAGTGTTTACAAAGCGTATAATACTGGTTTCCTTGTTTCTTGCCACACTGACATTCCCGCACTAAATTTCAATTTTATGCCTCAGTTTTCGTCCTACAATGTTCTGATTAAATGCCTATAAGACTTTGCAATATTTAAACTTTCAAAAGAAATTGTTGCTTGTCATTCTGAGACAGACATTATAATGTAAATTCTTTGGGTTGGAATAAAATATACAGTAGCTACAGTTTGAGTTTTGGAAAAACCGTGCCGCAAGAGAATCAATTCTTATCACCGATCAAAAAAAAAACATAGTTACTTTCATAGCGTTTGTTGATTTAGGAAAAAAGCTTTTGGTAATGTAAGGTGGGACAAAATGTTCAAAGTTTAAAAAAAGTCAGGTCTTACTTATCGAGATAGAAAAATATTTTAGAATTGATATAAGAATCAAGTGGCTATAATAAAAGTAGAGAATCATGAGAGTCACCAATCATTCGAAAAGTGTATCAGATATGGTTGCAGTTCATCCTTACTAATATTCAGCTTATATGTGGAGGAAGCTATAAAAGAAGTAAAAGAGGAATTTGAATGTGGCTTCATGAAAAAGTAGTTTCAAATATTGACCCAGGAAGCAGAGAGATATTTTTAAAACTGCATGTATGGAGCATAGCACCTTATGGTAACGAAGCATGGACTTCAGGAATGCATGAAAGAAGGAAAATTGAAGAATTCGAAATGTGGTGCTATAGGAGGATGCTGAAAATTAAGTGGACAGTTAAACCACGAAATTAATATGTTTTGGAAATGATGGCTGACGAAAGAATTTGTGGAAAAATCGTACACAAAGTAAAAACAGATTCGTGGGTGGTTTTTTAATACATTTGGGATTGGTTATGTATGAAGCAGATAACGGTGGACGTGTTTTAAGAGAGGTGTTTGAGATGAAGGGGATAGTGCAAAATAAGAAGGGATGGTGGTTTATATCAAACCAATCGAGAGACTGACGACAGTAAAATAAGAGATGAAATAAGACAGAAGGTGCCGGCCTTTACGGAACTAAAGTCAACTAAACTCGTCACATTATATTGGATGAACAATATTTTAAATTCCACAAACACACCTTTAACCGCCAATGTGGCCTATGAACTAATAAAAAAATATTTTCATAGAAGTTTGTTTTTAAATAATTTGATGTAAAATATAATAACGTTCTCTTTTACATATATGATATGAATTTTACAACAAGTGAAAAGGGGATAGTCAATGTAAAAATACCCAACTTGAGGTGGGATCGAACCCAGTACCCTCACCACTGCAGGCCAATGCTAGACCGTTCAGCGATTTTGCCTTACGCTGAAGCCTACCTCGTCCATTATATAACAAAAGTAAACATATATATATATAAAGATACAACATTTCAAGTTGAATAGTTAATGATGATCTATATAAAGAATAAAACTGTTACAACAGAAATAATCAGTCAAATAAAAATATGATAGATAGACGGGGAAGGAAATTAAATTTCTATTTCGGCAATGTGTCTATTCTCTTGATACCGCCTATCTGTAAGATACGTTTCCTTGAATAGGAAAATTACCACAGCACTGCCAGAAGATCAGAAATCGTGGCAACGCTGGAAGAAGTAGTTGTGGCAACCTCTAACAGGAAGTAAGTGCCAACTTTCCTGTTTCCTTCGGCCAAGAAGAATACCTTTATAACACTAAATAACACGTAATAATTTATCACGATTGGCTCTTTTGGAAAGATTGAGCAATAGTATTCTGCATCTTCACAATTCGGCACACGCATTTTTGTAGACGCACTGACAGTTTATAAAAATAGTGGAGCGTGGTGGAATAAGCGCTGACGCGCTGGCCTCTCATTCGGGAGGTTGCGGGTTCGAATCCTCGTCCGGCCATCCAGATTTTAGTTTCAATGATTTCCCCAAATCGCTCTATGTGAATACTGGAAAGGTTCCTTTAAAAGGCCATTGCAGAAATCCTTGCTACAACTCCTTTCACGCCTCTAATGACCTTAATGTCGACAACGCGTAAAACCATAAGCAAAAAAGGAAAAAGAATGTATGCTCCGCTCATGTCATTGAGCAAGCATTGAACTTCATCTTTAATGTCTAAGTCGGTCAAATATTTTCGCAGCTTAGGAAAAGGTGGTAGTCACTGTGGGCCAAGTCTGCAATTGTATGGTGGGTGGGTGATTATTTTCCAACCAAAGTTCTGCAGAAGAGCGACGGTGTGGTGAGCAACGTGTGGACCAGCTATGTCGTGAATAATGCTTGCTTCCTTGCTTACATTTCGTCTTCTTCGGTTCTGAATTGAACTTCTGAGTTTTTTTCAGTGTTTTACAGTAGCTATAGTAGTAGTAGTTGTTGTGGTCGCAGCTTGCATTAACCCGATTAACAATGACTCCTTCCCATTCATTTTTTTCCTTCTTATGGAATTACGTTTCGTCAACGTCGAGGTCGTTAGAGGCAGGGAAGGACTGCGGAAAAGGAACTGGAAGAAATTCGGCCTTGGCTTTTTAAAGAAACTATACCACCATTTGCCTGGAGTGATTTGGGGAAACCAAAGAAAACCCAAATCTCGATAGATGGAGGTATTCGAAGCCGTCTCCTCCCGAATGCGACACCATTAGCTTCACTTTTTCATTACTAGTCGTATTTGGTCTACGATTACATCCATAAAATTATTTAAAAATCTACTTAAAGCAAAGTTAATAATCGTAAATGATAAAATGTCGGTAGAAGTGAGATAATTTGATGAGAGGGTGAGTTTCCAAAACAATCTCTGAAATCAGAAACGCAATTCAAATTTTTTTTCTGTCTCTCTTTCTCATTTTCAACCCATCTCCCTTTTTTTTCTATTTTTAGCAGCTATAAATTAAAGGAATTAAAGATGCCGGATGCTTTATATTCTGTTCCGCTCATAAAATTCATATAATACTAAGGTGATAGGTATATAGAAGATTGTCTTGCACCGCAGTGGTATGAGATTGAGTCAGCTACCTCAATTGGAATTTACGCGTCTGCACCAAACAGCATGTGACAGAGGTGAAAGGTTGATTTTTAAATGCTACACTTCTATAGCCAACTTACTCGTTTCGGGTCATTATAGCTCCGTGATGATGCGCGGCGTCAGATACGGCGCCAACCGATTTGAGCTCCGGTGGTTGAAGAACGTTTTAGAACTAGGACATGTTTCGGTGGCGGTGAATTATTACTAATTATCAGATGGTGCACGAAAGTCCTGGTTTAAATCCCAAACCTCTCTGTAGCGCGTATGGAACTTCTGACAGTGACTCGTCCGCCGGATTTGGACGTTAAGCTGTCGGCCCCATCGATGTGTTTCGGGGGAGTAGGTCTCAATCGGCCGGCACCTTCTGTCTTATTTCATCTCTTATTTTACTGTCGTCAGTCTCTCGATTGGTTTGATATAAACCACCATCCCTTCTTATTTTGCACTATCCCCTTCATCTCAAACACCTCTCTTAAAACACGTCCACCGTTATCTGCTTCATACATAACCAATCCCAAATGTATTAAAAAACCACCCACGAATCTGTTATTTCTTTGTGTACGATTTTTCCACAAACTTCTTTCGTCAGCCATCATTTCCAAAACATATTAATTTCGTGGTTTAACTGTCCACTTAATTTTCAGCATCCTCCTATAGCACCACATTTCGAATTCTTCAATTTTCCTTCTTTCATGCATTCCTGAAGTCCATGCTTCGTTACCATAAGGTGCTATGCTCCATACATGCAGTTTTAAAAATATCTCTCTGCTTCCTGGGTCAATATTTGAAACTACTTTTTCATGAAGCCACATTCAAATTCCTCTTTTACTTCTTTTATAGCTTCCTCCACATATAAGCTGAATATTAGTAAGGATGAACTGCAACCATATCTGATACACTTTTCGAATGATTGGTGACTCTCATGATTCTCTACTTTTATTATAGCCACTTGATTCTTATATCAATTCTAAAATATTTTTCTATCTCGATACGTAAGACCTGACTTTTTTTAAACTTTGAACATTTTGTCCCACCTTACATTACCAAAAGCTTTTTTCCTAAATCAACAAACGCTATGAAAGTAACTATGTTTTTTTTGATCGGTGATAAGAATTGATTCTCTTGCGGCACGGTTTTTCCAAAACTCAAACTGTAGCTACTGTATATTTTATTCCAACCCAAAGAATTTACATTATAATGTCTGTCTCAGAATGACAAGCAACAATTTCTTTTGAAAGTTTAAATATTGCAAAGTCTTATAGGCATTTAATCAGAACATTGTAGGACGAAAACTGAGGCATAAAATTGAAATTTAGTGCGGGAATGTCAGTGTGGCAAGAAACATGGAAACCAGTATTATACGCTTTGTAAACACTACGTTTCCGTCTACTACAATATTTTAGAATTACACTCTAGCTGCGGAGAGTAGTACCGCCGATTTATAAAATTTTGTAACAATTAGCTATGTTATTGCTCAGCGTGATAATTTCATTCCAACTACCTCTTAATCTTTACTGAAAGACATATTTGCAAAAAAAAGAGAAAATATTATAGAGAATTAGATCATAACTACATTGAAATTTCTTATTTTACCACATTTTATTGAGACTGCAAATTTCTGTAGTTTTAGCATCCGGTTTGAGGTCTTTGCTCAAGTAGAATGTAAATTGGATTCTTTTTTTTTTTAACATTTATACGAAAATACTGAAATGTTACCTATTTGGTTACTAGCAAACCGATCAATTTTGCTCGTCATTTTTGGTTTAATACTACTTCATTAAACAACGGGATTAATATGACAATATCTTCCATATAAGAGGAAGCTTATATTCACTTTTGAATTTGATAGCTGCTAAATATTTATAAAAAAGTTACCGGGTGTGGTGCGTGAACGGTTAACGTTCTGGCCTCGTATTTGGGAGGACGCGAGTTTGAATCCCCGTCCGGGCATCCAGATCTGGGTTTTCCATGGTTTCCCCAAGTCACTCCAGGCGAAACGCCCGGATGCTTCCTTGAAAAGGCCATGGCAGAGTTCCTGCCCGTTTCTTGCCCCAATCCGATCCCACCTCTAATGACCTACGAGCCGTAAAGCCCTAGCAAAAAAATTAAAAAAGAGAGAGATTGGCGAAAAGAGTAGAGAGAGAGAAAATGAAATTTGAATTGCGTTTCTGATTTCAGAGATTTTTTTGATATCCCCGCTCTCATCAGATGAACTCACTTCTGCACATATATTTTAATTTACGATTTTTAACTTTTCAATAGATTTTTTAAATAATTTTATGGACGGCATCATAGAACAATTACGAAAGACATTGAAAAACTGAACCTAATGGCTGAGCGTTAATGCTATGGCCCCGCATTCAAGAGGAAGCGGGTTTTAATTCCTGTCCGGCTATCCAGATTTGGATTTTCCTTCGTTTCTCCAAGTCACTTCGTGTGAATGGCGGGATTATTTCTTCGAAAATCCATGGTCCGAATTCCTTCCCATACCTTGTCTCCATTCCCTTCCCACCTTTAATGACTTAGAAGTCGACGAATCGTAAATCCAGACGCATAATAAGAAATTGGTATAGTAATATTATTTAGTTTTTCGTCTCCTTGACGATGGTGCGAACTCGTTATAGTCCACCTAACGTAACCACACGACACTATTTCGACGATGTTGAAGCCCGAGAAGATTTCTTTCAGTCTTACCTCTGTGATAGATTTCATAGTTACGTGTGCAGTTTATTAAAGAAGCACTCAGTTATGAGTCTTTCCTTAAGTATGTTATGTCCTGATGCAAGCAGGTAAGAGTCGATGTTATATTTTACGCATAACGCAGTTGTAGGTTCGACTTGTTTAAAATAAACGCAAAAAAATAATTAGAAAACCTAGACTCTAACCGAGGACCACGCGTTTACAAGACTAGATGGTTAGCCACAAGCAAACGGAGCTCATGTTCACAGACGGCTCGTGCAGTGGGTAAACAACCTTATCCTGCCTCGGAAGTCGGTTTCATTCAACTGGCATTAGACAATTATCCGAAATAATCTCTTTATAATCGTTTCAATAGTTTTGTAGAACTTAAAAATCTGGATCTTTGAACATTTACACCCCCCTTTATGTGTTGCATTATTGCAACTGATTAGCCACATCAATATATAAATAAATATGGTTCTAGTTTTACGCTAATCATTTGGAATAAAATGTATAACTGAACCTCATTTTTATTGCGCTTTATTGCAATCTTGTTAATTACAACTTTAACGATATGTTTCACGATCTGAATTTAAGAAAAGTGTAGCTGGAACCGAATTTCGTCCGATTGAGGTATGGTCGGCGATATCTTGCCTAATATTACAGTCAATCCAGGGACAGGAAAATGCGTTACTTGTTTCGAGATCGGTCAATAGCTTTTTACTGAAATGTGGTGAATGATAGATGAACTACTAAGAAGAATCGTCAATGGGCGGGCGGAGTCTTCCTGCTTTGTTCGAGGCTTGACTTAAGGAAATGAATAACAGATGGCGCTGAGTTGAATACGGGCAATGATGCCACATTGTGCGAAATAAGGGACTTAGACTCAGGCGCCGACAGTCAATTTTTTTGCCAAAGAGTGTACCTGCCAATCAACAATCTGCCCTAGAGGTGTACACGATAGCCTCAAGCGGTAGAACGCTGTTCAGAAGCTGGCAGTGGAGAGAAAGTCTTACTTCTGGCTTGAGTGTCGATGTAAGCAGACGGACTTACCAGACCACCGCCATCATCAGTGGGTCCGAGGTGCGCTTCCCGTCACGAGCAGTGTCGACAATTTGCAACATGTCAAGGCCCATAGAATACCCCTGAGCAGTTACCCTGGTTAGCTAAAGACTGATTAAATGAGCCTACTGAACTTACATTCTGCAAGACTTTGTGTAGATGTTAAATTTTGTCTTCGTAATATATATATATATATATATATATATATATATATATATATTAATAAATTTACTACTTTTTGTGATCCTATTTTTTTATCATGTGTAACCCACTGAAGGGCTCAATTTTAATAACATTCAAACTGAGAGAATGATATTATGCATTTTTTTTGTTTGCACAATACATTGTGCCTATCAAGTTTCAAAAATAGAACCACCCACCATAGAGATCATTATAAGGAACGTTTGGCTGATATTTGTAGTACAAATCTGCTAGGAAAATAGAAAAAGTTGCAATCAAGCTGATGAACTTAAACAGGCTCTTATAAACAATATCGAAGGAATGTCACAAAATAAGTTACCAATATCCAGGTTATTAAAGTAAGTAATTTAAGAGGTACCTGAAAACCTGACAGAGTCGAACAGTGAAAATTATATTAGAGAAAAACTTTCAGAGAGAAAATTTGATTAAAATATAATTGCCATGCAATTTCCTGTTTTCCAAACGTCAGCGGCTGCCTTGGACGGAGTTATTCCTCCATGACAGTTGTCTTGAGAAATTGAAGAATCGTTATATCCCTTTTTAATCTCTCGTTACAGCCAATGTGAACAACATAGACACCACCTACCTGTTGGCACAGATAGCTAGTGTGTATCAAAAAAGAAAGGAGGGGTGAGAATCCTAACCATAGTTAGAACCAGACTAGTTAGATCTGGTGCGATTATCCTGAGCCTGGAATGTTTGTATTCCCATTTGTCTGCGAAACGTGTAACTTGTATTTTTGTTTATGGAATATGTATTTTATGAGGTGGTGAGTGCTATCAGGACGACCGGTACGCGGGATCGAGGTTTCTAACCTGATAACGTTCCTCGATCCGATGTGGTGGTGCCTTAATGCGCGCAGCCACACAGAAACGTCTCCAAGAAATAAGTGGATTTATGTGTTACTGTTTTGCGAGCGTTAAGTGCAGTGCGTTGTTAGGAGTGGCAGCGAATGAAAAGTGAAAGAAGCACCAAAACATTTATGCATATTCTTCGGAAAGACACCAATAAACGGCGCCAGTTTTAAAGTCTCAATTCAGCAGATGCATCGCCATCAACTGTTCCGTAGGCCTTCACTTCTTACGAACTGTAGAGAGGTTTGCAACGTAACCCGAGACTCTGATGTTGGTGCAGTGCATACCCACCTCCCTTACCCTGCCAGCCATCGACGAGGCGTAAAGCCATAGGAAAAAAAAAATCTTACTCTGCCGCAAACGGGCTCGTGTCATGCACCGGAAACAATCGTGGTGTAACAACGACATGAGCAAAGGGGATGGACGAAACATAGTAAAATTAATAGGATGAACTATGATAGTGGCTGCAATTGTTAAGTCCACCATTGTCCAAGTGAATTACGAAGGCTTGGTTTTGTTCTGTTTCATCAATGTAATAGTATTTTCCTAGTATTAATAAAAAATGATGCTTTCTCTCTTCTGTTATGAGTAAGAGCGCAACGTATTGACAGGGAGGGAGTGATCGTATTAAATTTGACTAGAAATAAGTTCTAGGAGTTGATATTTTGTTACGACCTGAGGAACACCTGCCGCTAGTACCTCGTTCAAACGTTACTTTAAGAAAATGGTATCCTCGATTTATTTTTCGTTACAAAAGTAGATAAAAGGATTTTTACAAATAATAATAATAATAATATCTTTGTAAGGAATATTGATGTGTCTAGTAAATAAACTATCAAATATTTAGCATGTAATATTACCCTAATATTACTATTCTTCGTATATCACAATCTAAAGCCGTTCGGAAAATTTTATTTTATGTTACTGATTCTAAAAATTGCAGCAAAATGATGGAGATATGTGGTTACAATTAAATTTATTTCACTGAAGATGGATAATTACAGAACTGTACATGCACTTTGGCGGTGAGAATTCAGCACGACGTGAAGCAACCACGTGTTGCAATTAGAGCCTCTAGACGTCTTGGCATGTAATCAAGGAGAGCCTGGATATGCTCCTGAGGGACTCACTGCCGCGCGGTTTGTAGGCGCATCCACAAAGCAACGACAATGGTTGCGGGAGGACCAGAACGAACAAAAAGCGGACCAACCATATTCCAGACATGTTCGATGGGTGAAATGTCAGGGCAGGGAAGCACTGATATCCGTCGTTCTTCGAAGAAGGCTTCCACAATTCTCGTCACATATAGTTGTATATTGTCCTGCTGAAATCTGGCATGCAGTGTTGCCTGCAGGAGGGGAAGTGTCTCAGGCCCTGAAACCTCACCGATGAAGCGATAGCTGTCCATATTTCCCTCAATCGCATGTAATAGCGAATAGCATCTCAAACCATCACACTTGAAGTTTCTCCGCTATATCGCTCAACAGTGCAGTATGCCCGTTTGCGTTAACCACGGTAGTGTCTAACATGTTTAATTAGTTTAAACGGGATTTGTGTGAAAACAATACATTTTGGCACTCAACTTGCCAGTGATGGCAATCAAGTGCCCATTGCAGTATGAGGTGTTGGTGTTTTCTATTAAATGGAAGTTGACTCAACCAGTTTAGCCCTCAGCAGATGGCGTCGAACTACCGACGCAGAAATGTATCCACCCGTTGCAGTGCTCCAACGCCGAGCCAATACTGTGGACAAAGCTGTTCTTATCGGGTACGGCCATGGGAACAAGAAGGTGGTCATCTTATGCTATGGTCGCATTGTGTGTTCCAGTACCAGCTTGTCACTTGCAGGTGTGACTCAATTAGCTTCTATCCACGCATCATTGTCGTAGCAGCGTGTCCTTTACGAGCCGCAATGTCTTGCGTAACACTGATCCTTCCCATGAAAAAAAAGAGGGTGTTGCTGGGCCTACCTGCACGCCATATCTCTGCAATCTTCATCACCTATCACGATTCCTTTGTTCTACACATCTTCCAAAATTGGAGCAATTCTGACCATTCTTTTCGTGTTGCAGTTTTCGCAGGCACTAGCGTATTTAAATAACAAGCAAAAATAAAAAAAAAAAAAAAAAATTTATCTCAGAGAAGTTTCATGGTAACTTAAGAAGTCTCTGAAAATGAGGAAATTAACAAAACCATTGTGGACTTCTTAAAAGAGAAAAGATCTGTAATGTTCTCCCATAAGAATAGGCAAAAGTAAGATATCTTCTCAAGGGAGCAGTGGTGGAGGTATTGTTAAAAAACAAGCAGATTCCATCACTACTTTTCCGTTCTACTCTTTATCCACGCATTGATCATTGAAGCTAATTGTATCAAATGTGAGAGTATCCAATTACCAGTTCGAAGCAGCCACACACCAAGGACGCCACTTGCAGGTGTGACTCAATTAGCTTGAACGTGCAGCAGGCATGCCCGCCCTAACCTAGCTAACTTTACTAAAATGCAGGTAATTAGTCAAATTAATTCAGCATTTAGTAATTTTCACGTGCAACAGTGGTGGGTCCCATTTCATTAGCTCAATCAGAAATCCTGGCTTGTCAGAACTCGTATTCGTTACCTAACATAAGTCTCGACTAATGCAGTTCTTTAAGGATTGAACACTATAATGTTATCAGCAATATTTAGTCACATATAATTCTTTGTGTGAATTACTCCTGAAGTTTTCAACGTTATTCGAGTCTAATATATTGCCTTTTTCAAACAAATTCCTTTCATCCGAGATAAATATAACCGACATGTCTTATCATTATCGCTTGGTCGCATGCAAGCAGAAATACTCATATTTCTACCATTTGCCTCACATAAAATATAAAAAACGCATCGTTCAACTACGTATTCAGAACAAAATGTATATAGTCACTGTCTGTAGCCTATAACCTTCTTCCAAATGCCAAACCCCAAACATATCGCAAATATATAGCCCAGGCACCAGACTGGGTTTAATATTTCAAAAGCGAACAGTGCCCTGCTGCTGAAAAAATTGGGGAGGGGGAGTGACGGGTTATTATTAAGAGTGATTTTGTATGAAGTGTCAAACAATCCACTTGAAAAAAAAAAAAAAAAAAAAAACTAAAATTGGTAAGGAATAAAAATTGTATTATGAAGCCAACTTTCGCAAAAGAACAATAATTGTAAGTGTACCATCGTTTGTCCTGCTAAGCTTCCACGCTCATTCCGGATCCGAGAAGTGGCAATGTAGCAACTGAGTTATGGTGAATAGAGTCAATGGCTCCCAAATTCTATGGATTATTCACGGGACGTATACAAATCTTTTAAAGCTTTTAGCTATGTTCTATTCCTTCTTTAATATTATTCGCACATTGTATCTTAATTTTTTTCGGAATTGCGTTAAATTATACACTTAAAATTCCAGCCATTCTACTAAATGTTAAAAGTTATACTGATGAACGAAAACATCACGCCTACCCACCCAGGCATTGAATGCCTTCTAGTGACGTTGCGGTAAAGAAATCACACTGTAAACCTACGAAGTCAGGCACCAGGCATTCTTCGATGAACCAGAAAAGAACAGAAATATATTCGCTTTTTATCATGTCTACGAATGTTAGTTTCATTGTGTTTTTAATTGCAAACCAACTATAAAAAGTATAAATTATTATTTTTCTTTATTTAAATTGTTCTGATGTATACGTTTTCGTTGTATTCTCTCTCCAAGATGTGGCTATTATAGGAAGCAAAAAAGTTTTGGTTACCTATTTATGTTTCTATAGTGGTTCAATAGTTTTTCTTTTATATTAAAATTGGAAACCAAACATAGAGAAAGTTATGTATTTAATTTAAATCTACTTGTTAATTGTAAAGAAAAGTGTGCAATGGACCGAGGTGGAGACGATGCATTTACAACGTTATATCATTGCAAAACCAAATTATGAACGTTATTTAATATAAATGCTACTTACTTAAGCTACTGGGAAGAATACTGCATTCAACCAGTCACTTTTGATGGAATTAGAAAATAGTATGCATATATCATGTAGCTAAGAGGTAACGTTCATTCTTTATTTGAGGAACCATTTGCATAAGTGACATTTAGTAGGATGCAGCTTAGTAATAACAAAACAAAAAAAAACAAACAAAAAAACACAATTCTTTTGATTTCAAGTCATCCAATTCGTGTTCAGAAATCTTAGGGAAAGGAAGAAATTTTTGTTAAACTATAAGAGAACTAGCCCCAAAGCCCGTCAAAAATGACGGGCTTAACTGAGTCTTATGGTAATTTATTTCTCTACAGTTGCTTAACTAAATAGAATTGTTATAAAATAAAGCTCTGATATTTATCGTCCCTTGTACTGTAAAAAAAGCTTCAGTTGTCAACTTGTTCCAGGATGCATTTCAGCCTAACCCCAACTCCACTAATATTGCCGCTAGAAAAGCAAAGCTTCAATCACACGCGAATTAATACATTCCCTGTGTCGCATGTCAGTGTCAGCATGCATCGCGATATAAACTTGATCCCAAATCTTCATGGGTTCTTACATCTTTCTTTGTTATTACCTGTGATGAAGATATTTTAACAACTGAGACAGCTTACATCGGCTGTAATAATGACCCCAGTGGAAACGAATCATGCTAAAAATAAATCTTAACAACTTATGCTATGCCACTTAATAATAATTAAAAAAAACTGATATTATGCCAATTTAAACTAAATACATACTTTTCTTTAAGTGTTATGGTCATTAATTTCTTAGCAATTGCTTAACTAAATAGAATTGCTAAAAAATAAAATTCAATGTAATTCCTCGTGCATTGCGCTGTAACAAAACGTTTCAGTTTCCATCTGGGTCCAGGTTGCATTTCAACCTAACCACATACTACTCAAAACTTGCTGTCAGAAAAACAATACTTCGATGTCACGCATATTAATACATGAACTGTATCGCATTTTAGTGGCAATAATGCATCGCTATATAAATTTTGGCTCTAGCGTAATCACTGGGACTCATAAAGGAATTGTCCTTTTGGTCTGAAAATTGTTACACAAGTTCCATAGATTATATTGTTTAATCTGTGTTGTTCTTAGAGCTGTAAAATATACAAATACCTCACAAACATTACTCAAAAAGTGCCTATTTGATCAAATATCTTCAAAGGTTTTTACACCTTTCTTTTTTGTTATCCGTGATTCAGACCGATATTACAACGTTTGAGTAGCTTGCATAGTTACATGTTGCGAAAATAATAGCCTCAGTAATATTACTCAGTGAAAGCAAAGAAGATTCAAATAAATGTTATAAACTTATATTATGCCACGTAATATTTAATTGTAGTCTAGGCTGCACAGATTGCGATCAGTATGCAAATATAACTGTTCAGAACACTTTTTAAATTATTTAAAAAAAACTAAATTATTCATGCTCTTTGCAGCGTCAAATGCCAGTTGTAATTCTGACCCATGCTAAGTAACAAACTAATCAAAGCTTTCGCTAACATTGTTGTTCGAAAATTAAAAGGTAGGGGGGGGGGGGAGGGTCTATATCTTACATATTTATGGACAAACAATTTAAGGAATACTTCTGTTTATCAAAAGAATAATACGTAAATATAAGCATCTAATGATTGATATGACGATTTAAATGCAATACATACTTTTTTTCAGTGCTATGTCAGTCAATTTATTTGCGTGTGCTTCGAAATGTTATTTAATAACGTGCATAACGAAAAAAAATGGCGTAAAGCATGACGTCATAGAGTGATGTCATGACGTGACATGTGACGTCATACATGACAGACTTGCTTATTATATGTATAGATTCTAGTAAAATGTAAAAAAGGGTAGGTGAGTAATTTAATCACATATGCAATTATGTAATTTAATCACCTTAGTTAATCGCAGCAATAGACATAACATGTTCGGGAAAGTAGAACACAGCAATAGTTTTAAAACCATTCGAAAAGTGTCGCAGTACAACTGAGTTAAAGTTATACGGAAGGAAAGCTGTAATTACTATTAAGTATTGAGACAGCTGCAATTTAGTTAACGTGGTAGACACTACCATAAAAATTTGAGGAGGAATAAAACACATATGTCAATAACTACTTCTAATTATATTTTAATAGGTAAATTATTAACATAAAATAGTTTTTAAAATATCAAACATACAAGAAGCAATGTTTCAGTTATTATTTAAAGTTATTAAATATATAATAACATACCCAAAATTCAGTCTGATGAAGTAATTTCTTCAGCAGCATTAAAACAGTGGATAATGTTCTGTAACATAGAAAAAAGGGAAAAATAAAAGCTTTTGAGTACTAAGGAGGCAGTATTTTTGCATATATCGCTAGAAACAATAACAATATTTAAATTGATTAAGTTTTCCAGCAGTATTTTTGATGTAAATATTTCAGAAATTATATTATAATTTCAAATTGTTTTCGTCTATGGAGTCAGGAAATAATCCTGGAAAGATGCATTGCATATCATTTCCCAAAACTTTTTCTGACCGTTTCTGGTAATTAAGACAGTTTTTCGTTTTTATTTATTTCCATTCTTGTTCAGTATAGTTATTCTTTGATACAATCCTTTTGTTGATTCCACAATGCTGAGCACTGAATAAACTAATATGTGTTAAATTTAGAAAATGACAAATGTCTAAAATAGGGAATTTTCGAAGATATAAAAAAGAAAGTGATGTGATTATATTATTTTTAAAGTAACGTTACAGCAGCCTAGAGAAACAAAAGAAGTATTTAATGCAGATTATCACAGTTATAAAATGTCTTCTCAAAAATTTGTTTAATCTAATAATAGCATTATTTAAGTAGACAGACATTTAATGAATATTTATAACGTATTTTAAAAATATGCTACAATCATCTTACTATACAAATGTTCTAGGACAACACCTTGTTTATAAACTCACTACAACTCTTGTTACCCTTGCAACTATCGCAGGTACACACGTGCTACTACAGTTTTCAGTTGCCAAATTCTTTATGAAACTAGTAAAATCTTGTCATCTTCTGAGCAATTAACAATCAATACGAAATAACACCTAAACAAAGATTAATCTGGTAGTTCTAAATAACTAACGTAATCAGTAGGAGAGGAGAGACTATGGTTATCACATTACAGAACGGTGTTTAATCCACTGACTGGTGTGTCGTTTATGCTTAATACGATAGAGAAAATCCCCACTATGGTAACGTCCTCTTGATAATTACGAATGAGTGATCGAGCGCAAATAAACCCTGCTAACCTTGCAGGGGTCAGACATGTTATCCAGACTGTAATGTGACGCTTTTCATCACATTTAATGGCATATTTTATTATTATTAATGAACATGTCTTATATTAATTATACATAAAATCTTCGGCTATCATTTTTTTCTGTATATAATGTTATACCATACGCTAGGTTGCAAGAAAGGCTATGATTACAATGTAAATAATTATCTTATTTTAATAAGAATATGCAATGGCCAAATAGCTTTTTGTGCAGCGTGAATATTAAGCCATTCATGAAGGCCAAGTTCATTTTCTTTGTTTTAACTGACAGCATCACTGATGACGATGTCTGATGTCATAATTTACTATGTGTATCGGTTTTACATATCATTCCTCCACAAGTATCAGTCATTTGAGATTTGCTTTCAAAGTAAATACTATTTTTGTTATAAGAACGAAGTCTTTCTCGGCGTTGAGAATGTATAAACTGCTCTCGGGTGACTAGCCGAGTCAAGAGTGCGTTGCTACACGATATTTCAGCGACTAGAATCATTGCCGCCATCTTCTGGTGAAGATATCGTGTAGCAACGCACTCTTGACTCGGCTAGTCACCCGAGAGCAGTTTATACACTATTTTTGTTGTTTTGGTTTTTACTCAACGGCTAATTGTACCTTTAGGCGTTGCGTTGTTATTTTGTGCAATCATGTATTCATATTAACGTAAATTCGTCTAGATGTTTAATTGCCATTTGAATTTTCCTATACATCAGGTAGCATCGAGATTCTTGCTTATTATATATTTGCATTATCTCTCTTAAAGTTCAGTATCCTAAATTAATTATTTTATTATTAATAATATGATAACAATAAATTATTCTTTACCCCTCGGTGGTCCTTACATTACAAGACATAACGGCACATTTCTAAACACGAATAGGAGCCTACCACTACCACCTGTAGGGATTAGTTGACAAGCTAAATACACTGAAGTATTATCTTAGTGATACTTGGGATGGTGAAACGAACAGTCCCACAGGAAAAAACTCCTCCCGGGACTAAAATACCCTGTCAGTGCATAGTTAAACACTATATTCAATTACGTTCCTATTCTTTTAAGGTCTAATATTTATCACTAACGAAAGTAAGAGAGTTTTTCCTTCAGTATCGTACCCTAACAGTGCCTTCAGGTTTTTCTGGTAGCTCATTGGCTAAGGCGCTTATTTTCTAAACGTTCGCTACTCCTGCCCCGGGCACGAATCCCGGCAGGCGCAGGAATTTTGAGAGTTGTGTTTAATCAGATGAGCTATGCCAGGACGCTCCGTGGTTCGGAATCTACGTTAAACTGTAGGTCCCGGAGTAAAGGAACTGGCCGCCCTACCTTTGACACAATGGCTTTGTATGCCTCCTTCGGGAGGATCCAACCAACCTTCTGTTTGTGGACTAAGTTAAGTTATATATATATAAGACTAAACTACAAATCTTCCTTACATGTTACAAATTTTCATGCGTCCTCCATTAATATAAATATCTAATATTAATAAAATTATTAAAAATACGTGTAGAACTATTTAAAACATTATGAGCTATTGTTAAACATCTTTTTTTTGTAACCTGTAATGTCAACTACTTTTTACAGTGCTACAAAATTAAAATTAGATATAGGGAAACTAGAGGACAGTTAAAATAGGAGCAACTGTTACATTTAGTTTAACGATTATGCTAAAACTAGTTATTGGGTAAAAAAAAAAAAAAAAAAAACAAAAAAAAAAAAAAACTAATAAGAATATGTAACATAAATAACAGAAAACTTAGTTTGTATTACTTTAGTGCAGATGAATAATCTGTTCAGAGACGGCAAAAATAAAATATGTTCATCAAACCAGTAGACTAGCACTAGAGAAAATTGAAGCAGTAACAATAAATATAATGAGGACACTTAATTAGAGGATAATTAACAGCAATTTAAATTGGATTATAGTTACACAGCAATAATTCTTTTAGAAAATCTGAATGAAAAGTTCAAATCTCAGATCACCGATTATATAGATTTCTTTAAATTAATTTTTGAAAATTTATCATATCTCATATTTTTCCACCGTACTTTCCAGTATAGCAAATGTTCTACTTTCAATGGCAAGTCATAATAAAGACGCTTCCAGTTTGAACATTTGAATCGAAACTTCCAACCTAGTTGGTCCAATTAGTGGCTACCACCAACAGCAAACTTGCAATTACAATAGTAGCCTGAGGCATGGCTCATCCGACCACTGAATCAGTCCACAACAGTAAGGAATACCAATCATGATTAATGAGTTTTCTTTATTTTATTTATCTTCAAAGATCCTTACACCACTTTTGTGCTATAGAAAATTTCACCATATGTGGAAAAGATTTAAAGTTTAGCACGTGGCGAAATAAATTCCGCAAACATTTTTTTTTTTTTTTTTTTTTTTTTTTTTTTTTTTTTTTTTTTTTTACTTATGGTTTTACGCTTCGTCGACGTTGAGGTCATTAGAGGTTGGAAGGGACTAGGGACAAGGAACGGGAGGGAATTCGGCCATAGCCTTTTGAAGGAAGCATGCCGGCAATCGCCTAGAGTGATTTGGGTAAACCATGGAAAACCCAAGTCTGGATGCCCGGACGCGGATTTGAACCGCCGCGGCCGTCTTCCCGAATGTGAGACCAGAGGGTTAACCACTCACCCACCACGCTCGGTGAAGTTTTAATAAGTTCCTATTCTGTTTTAATTCGAACAATGGTAAAATTATAAGAACAGCTATTTACTGGTACAAACATTAAAAGTTTCTGTTGGTGAAGCAGTTAAATGGCTTAGATTATTAGCCTCTTAACTCTCTGGTCTGGCTTTCGGTAGGACGCAGGTTGAAACCCCAGTCCAACCATCCAGATTTTCGATTTTCCATGGTTTCTCTAAATCCCACCAGGCGATTGCTGGGATGGTTCCTTCAAAAGGCATTGAAGCATTCCCACCCGTTCCCTTACCCCTTCTAATGACCTCAACGTCGACCAGATATAAAACTCGATAAAAAAACATAAAGTAAACATATAAATTAGTTTCAGTTGCTTTCATTTACACATGCTAATACTCTTCATATCTATGTACTCCGTCAATGTTGGAACTGTCAGCATTATAGTGAACTGTGTTGTTTCAAAGTGGGTTCAGTGAAAAGGGGCGGCTCAATATCACTCTGTTCTGTCCCCCCTCCGCTGCCCTTAACTGTACGTGTGAAGGGGAAAGATTGTCCAGTGACACATTTGCCACTCGCCGCCAAGTACACAGTGGTCTGCTTGGAGGAGTAGACTACGGGAGGTGTGGTGAGGAGCGGGGCAAGGGGAACATGACCTTCAGCCGCCAGTGGAGAGTGAACTGAGTATAGTGATTTCGTGTTACGTGCATCTGCTCAGGTATAACTGAAAATTCTGGTTTTATGACGTAAACAACATCAAAAAGCTCTGAATGAGTATATTGATTCCAGAATTATTAAATCAAGCCAATTACATTCCCAAAAATCAAGGCTTTAATCTGTTGTCTAATTATTAAAATTTAATTATTTAATGTTTGATTTGCAAATGTTAATGTGAATCACTGTTTATAAAAATTTTAGCAGCACAAATAGTTAGATGATTATAATTAAATTAATGCCGTATGTCACTGTTCTTTGCGATGAAAGAAATTTTTATACCGGTAAAATAATTGAAACTTAAACAAATCTATATTGTGCGAACTCTCCACAAGTGACAACAGCTACTGTACGCCGTAACACTGATCGTAAATACCTGGGATGGCATCCGAAAGAGTGGTTTCTAAGATTTCTAGTGGATAAGTCGATATTTTTGGAATTTAACGACTCAATGAACACTAAAAATAACAGAGTCAAGTCTAGTGACCATTCAAATCGGAGGTGTAGCCGTATAGAAGGCTTGAACATTCCTCCGGATATATGGACCGAGCGTGGTGGGTGAACGGTTAACGTTCTGGCCTCGCATTCGGTAGGACGCGGATTCGAATCCCCGTCCGAGCATCCAGATTTGGGTTTTCCATGGTTTCCCCAAATCACTCCAGGTGAATGCCGGGATGCTTCCTTCAAAAAGACCATGGCCGAATTCCTTCCTGTTCCTTGTCCCCAGTCCCATCCCGCCTCTAATGACCTTAGCCGTTAACGAGGCGTAAAGCCCTAAGTAAAAACAAAAAAACAAAGAAGACAAAAAACGGATATATGGTAGGTCAAAGTTAGAATAATTGTAACGAGTTTGTAAAGGAGACCGTACAAAACTCTGTTGCATCCAAAATTTTACTATTGTTGTGCCGTTTATGATCCGTATCGCAGCGGACTGATTGATAGTGGTAGAGAAAATGCAGAGAAAAGCCCCTCGATTTGTGATTGCTTGCCGCAGCCCTTATGAAAGAGTCACAGAATTGATACGTAGATTAGTTTCGGATTGTCTAGTAGACAGACGGCGTAGGTTTCGTTTGAACTTACTGTCAAACATGCCAACACCATTAGTTAACAAGCACCACGAAATTCTTCTTCGACCAAGCTATTTGGGTCACAATGACTGGAGAGTAAGATGCTTATATGAATGCTATCTTCCTTCGTCCTTTTCGCGATTGGAATGCAGAGAGTTAGTTTTGGCAGAAATCACCGTCTACCACCCATAATTTTGTGAACTACAGAACATAGATGTAGATTATCCTGCTATGTATATAACACTAGGACTGTTCTAAAGAAAAGATATGACTTCCATAATTCCAGCGTATATTACTCAGTTCGTTAAATCAGTGATGATGAACCTTTAAGAACAAAATAGCCTAAAAATATTGCCATATCCTACCTTTCTGAAGCACAATAATCAGTTTGCTTTTCTTGTATTGGACTGTGCATTAGCTGATGGAATCTTGATCCCACGATAGGATGAGCAGAGAAAACGGGATATATAATCATCCCAACTGCTGCCTTAAGGTGGTTTCCCACGACCACGCCGGGCCAGCTCGCACCAATAGGCCGTGGGAGTGGAGACGTCCGTAGCAGCCCGTGCTGGCCTGTGGTGGCGCACCTCGATTCGTCGACAGTCGGTAACTTCAAAGGCGCGTAGTAGCGGCAGGGAGGGGTAGGGGCAGCTGAGCAGTGGGACATACAGTGTTTGCAGCAGAGGTACGCTTCCTCTCCTCTCCTGCTTTAGAGTCCTTTCTGCGGGTGAACGAGTAACTGCATTTCATTTCCGACCGTACTCTCGTGTTGTTGGAGTGAACAAAAGAAGTCATTTTCGGAACAGCCCATATCGCAGAGTATAAAAACATAAACCATGTGTTCGACGCGTGGAGAAGCTTGACTGGCTGTTTTATAATGTAGCTGAAGCTACACTAGGCAACGCGTCATATTACCTGCGCGCCAGCTGCCCGATGTGGAGCACGCTATCCCGTACAATGTGGCCTGGCCTGGTGCGGCCTGCAAAACCACGGGCCGTGGGAAGCCACCTTCAGACAAACAGTGGAGCAACCAAGTGAAATCTCGGTTAGACCAATGTCCAAGATCCAGTGAAGGAAATAAGGAATTGGTAGCTTCGGCAGCAACTACCATTGTAATTTAAATAAAAATAAAAAAAATAAATGAATTTCGTGCACAAACAAACAAGATGGTTTAGTGAGAAAAGTAGTTATCCCATTCTCCAAACGAAAATGTAATTGTGAAAAACCTATGCAATTACTGTATATATTTTCCCATTGAAGGAAAAAAGGAATGACGCTATGTGAACGACGACAGGAAGATGCCAGTAAAAGCAGAGTTGTTTGAGGTTCCTCACAAGTGGTATCGAGGGGAAAGTTAGCTGAGAGTCCTGAATGAGTTGAAGCGAGTCGGCGTGAGGAACTTGAGCTTTTTGCTAGGCAAAAGCCAGAAACGAACGATTGCACTGTGGTGAGTTGTAAACGATAGTTTTGCTTCCAACGTTGGAACGGTTTCTGAGTTTCTTAGTATGCGAACAGAACTGTTATACTTTTCATGAGGTGTTTACTTCGAGCACAATTTGTCTTAGTTCGTAGTCCAAGAACTAACAGTCTAAGATTAGTGTCTGTTGATGTTCTTAGGGGTTAGTCTAGTCAAATACGCTGAATAAGAGATTTTTTATTCGATTTTTTATAGTGAATGATATGATTGTGACATGAAAGATAGATATTTTTTTTAGAAAATAGTCCTCAAAAAAGAAGAGTTTTTTGTTATATTTGTACGAAATGGTGCTAGAAACGAAGCAGATAGCATAGAGCATAACCGTTTGTTATCCCCCACAGGAATGATCTTCACGTATAAATACTGGAATATAAAATAATAATTCTTAAACTTAAAAATAGTGGTAATAACCCCTAGTAAAAAGGGAAACTTTTCATCAGCAATTGACAAAACATCGTATGCCTGAATTGAAGATGCATATTTTAGTCCTTTTTTAAAACATATTTTTATTATAAAAAAGTAGAACATAAAATTAAACAACATTTTTTATAGTACCAGTTGCCATGAAATGAGAGACCAAAATTCTCGTAGCTTGCCAATTGAATCGTTCCATTAACTTGTCTATCTGTGTTTTTTTTCTGATACGTGTTCCAAGACAAATTACGCTCAAGCGAATTTTTTTCAAAACTCTTTACAGTATCGAAATTTATTTTTTCTCAATTTATAGGCCAGATGAACCCTTAATTAATACTGAGAATCTGCATTACAATTTCTTTCAATGCACTACTAACTTTAGAATAAATAATTTTTCTAGATATCATTCCTGTTGATTTCATCACAAAGCACAGTCATATGTGGACCTGATACTCTTCTGTAACAGACGGAATGAAACAAAGCCAGCAGCTCTTAGCCTTTAGTCCATACCTTTCAAACCTTTCTTAAGCGTCTTTAGTTTCTTGTAGCAATTTCCCTTATCTTCTTGCTAATGTTGGGAGTAAGGATTCTAGTTTTAGGACTTTACGGCTAGTTGACTTCGAGGTCGTTAGATCCAGGAGAGGATTATGGAGAACGAAAGGCAAGGAATTCAGCCACAACCTTACAAATGAATCAATCCAGCATTCACCTCGAGTGATTTATAGAATCTATGGAAAACAGAAATCTGGATGGCAGGACCAGGGATCGAACCAATCCCTAGTGTCGTATGCGAGTCTCGCACGTTACCGCCTACCCACCAGTCTCGGTGCGTGTTGCGAGTGGGATGAGGACAAAACAATAACGAGAGCTACGTAGAGAGGATGGCAAACGTGATACATAGTAACCCATTGCCGTCCAATGACACCACACATAAATGGTAGCTTTCCAGAAGGAAACACTTCAGATATCCGTCCATCACTGCAGCTCAAGTGGATTTTTTTTTTTTTTTTAGATTTTACACGTCTCGTTGACGTCATGGTCATTAGAGACCTATGAAGATTGGGGCAAGGAACAGGAAGGAATTCGACTTTCACCTTCTGAAATACGCTTAAGGAAAACTATGTAAACTGAAATCTAGATAGCCAATCCTAAACTAAAGGGTAAATAATTCGATAGTAGAAAATGTTGCTAAGGGAGCGTCTATAAAGTACGTGGCTCGGTGTAGGGGAGGGGGGGGGGGAAGAGGTTAGGTAGGAAGCTACGCTGGGCTACGTGAGGGAAACACGTAGCTTTTCATTCATAATACTTTTCACAGTTATAATAGGGTAGAGAACACGCAACAGCATGTGTATATTTATTTCTGTCATTTAATTATCTCCGTATGTAATTTGCGATAGTCTGAAAAAAGAAAACAGTACAAAATGTCTTCTGGAATTGATATGGAAAAAACTACGTGATAGGCATGGTGGGAGGTGGGAAAGTGTGAAGGCAGAAGCCACGTCAGTCTACGTAGGGGTGGGGGGGGGATAGGGGGAGGGGGAGGGAGGGAGGTGTTCAGAGGAGGCCTAAATGGAGCTACGTATTATGTTGATGCTCTCTAATCTGCACGCCGTTGTCTGTAGACAAATTCCTTTTGCAGTCGAAAGCTTTGTTCATTCAGGTTCGAGGAAACACTACGGGAAGTAACGCTTACAACGTCACTCTGTGAAGTAAAGATTATGAAAAAATGTACCTGCAGTGTTTCACAGTTGTGCTGCAGCTAGCAACAACGCAAGGACTGTCACTGCTACACGGAACAGGTGGGTGTTATTGCGTAGTGTCGACATATTTCGTCCACCGGCTGATTCTCGATGAACCCAGTTCTCTTTTGTCTGCTGTGCCGTTATGTCCTGTACAAACAGCATTGTCCCCGTGCGTATATTCATATTCAAGCAGACCAGCCATTCGTTCACGCTATAACTCTGACATTCATTGCGGACTGGACGCAGTTAATCCTGGAGACAATTATACAGCTCTCTCCACGATGTGCTACTGCTTGTAACCCCCTTTAACAGCCCTCAATTTATTCTCCTAAGACGACAGCTTACATGCTGCTACTGTACCACGACATTGGCTCTGAAACTGTATCAGTTTTCAAGTGCAGACACACCTAGCCTTGACTTTAAACTGCAAATCAGCAGCTGGAGTCATCCGAGGTTTTGTGTTTTAACTAACTAGATGACCCATGCGAAAATTCAACGAATACAATGGGTTGGGGTTAGCCAGTGAGGTTTGGAGTTTGTAATAGGATGAAGAACCGCCTCATTTGTTTTAAGTATTTATTTGTTTAGTGTAGTAGGTACGTAACAAAAGTCGACGCCAGTGAAACAGTTTATTAATATCTCTGTGATACGTGCTACTGCTATCTCGCGGCTAGGCTCTGAACTGTCTCATAAACGCGATATACACAGTTATTATTTTGCCCTTTAAGGGTTGTAATAAGTCGTGTTCCCAAAGCGAGGCTGTGTGCACATATCGAGGGCTATTTTTCGGCGAGCGGAAGCCGCGAGCCCGTTCGTTAAACCACCCGCTGCGCTGTTGACAATAACAGCAGGGACAGCCAACCTACAGACAATAGTGACCCGCCACTCGGATATTCTTGTATCCTGTTACATGGAATGCTGCTCGGAGGGGGAGTGGAGACGAGACACTTCTGGACTGTATGTCGAGGTGAGAGGAGGGACTGCGAGACCACCGCCATCCTCCGTGGGCCTGAGGTTCATTTCCCGTCGCCGGCAGTGAGCAGTGCGCGGACACGGTAATGTGCCTATAAAAGTGAGACTTAGTGCAACATATCAAGAGCCCGGAAAATACCCCTGAGAAGTATCCCTGATTAGCTGGATACTTGTTTAAAATATTCAAATTTCACATGTCAAATTGGATGTCTTTTAATTTGTATAATAAATTCATGTCTTTTGTTACCCATCTTTCATATTCTTGTAACCCCTGAGCATGTCATGTGCGAGGCTTAATATTGATATATTGATAGAGAAAGATAGAAAAGTTTCAATTGCTGACGCCATACAGGGTGTCTAAAAGGTAGAGCCACCCCCACCTAAAGAGTAGTTATTACATATGGCGCGCCAACCTGCGGCCCGATTGTTTTGATATGTTGCAAACAAGTCGTAATAGTGAGTAGAACTCTCTGTGTTTTCAGCATTTTCCGGTGTGGCTGTAACAGCAGCAATCCAGCATGTACAATAATTATTTATGTCATGTGTAATGTAATTGTAACAGCTAGGATTTGTAAGGGCGATAAGGACGCAGTTACAGGCTGTACATGTGTCATACATTGAAGAACTTTGTTGATGTATTGAAATATGTCATGTTCATTGTGTTGTCCGAGTGTGGAAGTCGATTGATGAATTATTGCAAGTACTTGTGTGATACACTGCAGAGCTGGTTATCGGTTGTTTTCACACACTTTATCTATGTATTTTTTATTTTTTTATGGTAATGGTATTTTGTTGTGAAATTTGACTGTAAGAGCAGAGGTGTTGGAATAGAGAGATAGAATGTATGTCCATGTTACACTGATGTGACCTATGTTGATTTTCATTCCAGTAGTTGACATTATTTGGAAAATGTCATGTTCATTGAGTTATACTGCTGTAGAATTGGAGTTAAGGATGTCTGGTGGTCAAAAAAAAATGTGATAGCTGATATATGTGGGTTTTAAGATATTTGTTGATGTTCGCATTTGTTCGGTGCTTAGACAATTGGATTTTGATAGTGCTTTCCTGTTCTGTGAGTTGAGTTTTTCATGCCTGGCGGTCCGACCAGCGTTGTAATTGGTATATGTGCTTTATGCTAATGGATAGTTTGTTGATGTTTTATTGTTTGACGGTATTTATTGGAGATTTTATGATGTGGTTGTTGTCCTGTTGTGGAAGTAAAATTAATGTCAGACAGATCAGCGTTGCAAGTCTCATGTGTTCTCAATTGATGGGAGATAACACATAAGTTAACATGGAAATCAAAGACGGCACTTCAAATTGCGAAGAAGCGATGCCCGTTTCGCACATCTTGGGCGTAACGAGAAAAGGGGATGAAAGTACCATGTCTTTTTCTGGAGAAATGGTTGCCCAACAGCCGGAGCCAGCCAAAAATCCACTGAGCGAAGCCGACAAATTTGACCGTTTGTTCGCGATGATGTCGGAGATAAAGAGCGGACAAGACCGGCTAAAGTCCGAAGTCACAGAAGAAATTGCAGTACTCATAAAAGAGGAGGTTGGTGACATAAGGAATACCGTGTCTGAAGGACTCAGGGGAGTCAAGAAAATATTGAAAACGATGCAGGAAGAACAAATCAGAATGTCCAGCGCCGTGAATCGCGTTAACGAGCAGTCAACACAGATGCAAAGAGAGATGTTGGAATGGAAGCAACGGACGGAAGCGCGAACAAACCAATTGGAACTGCGAGTCGCTGATGTACAAGCAAGCACTGAAACAAGGATGAATCATATCGGAGGGCAGATCAGTGAGGTTCGCCAGAGTATCGCCGAGTGTAAAGAAGAATGCAAAAGTCTCGGTGAGACGCAGAAGAGTTTTTCCAGACAAGTTGTAAATGAACTGCATATCCTAGGGGATCAGAAAGAGAATGTCTTGCAAGCATGTGCCTAAGATATGTCAAGGCGCCGAAGGTGACGCTTGTAGGAAGTGAACGTATGGACTTGCAGTACATTCACTTCATTCAAACAGCAAAGACATGTTCAGTGATTGGGATTTCTATACTAGACCTGTCAGATGGCCGAAAATCTAAGTGTGTCTTGTATGAACAGATATTTCACGGTAGGGGTCTGCCCGGTGTTCCACTGAATGAAAAGATTTCGGCACAGGTGCCGAAGATGAATGGTTTTCACGGAATGCGTTCCATGACGACGCATGTTCAAAAAGCAGCATGCCGCAACATAAGCGTGAAGTATTTTCATTTCAAGGTTGGAAAAATAAGAGCTCAATGCCGTGATTTCGCCCTTCTGAGGTTGAGAGGGAACGATGGTGTGAAAATCGTTTCCAGGCGATTAAAGTCAACTCATAACCAGCAGACTTATTATGCTTTCTCGATGGAATTGACACTGATGTGAGTTTAAAGATACCTTGTTGTTTGTATTGGTTGTAAATATGACCCTTAATTAAGACTTAAGCAGGTAGTATAGTGGATTTAAGTACAATAGTCTATTCTGTAAACGGTAGTTTTTGTAAGAAAATCGTGTACACACATTCAAGATGAAATGCGTGAGTTCTGATGAAGAAGTAATGAGAGTTCACGTAAGTTTTGCTGACCTGACTGACTTCGCTACCGCTGTTAAATACTGAAAAAAAAGATCGGAATATAAAAGTTGGGATAAAGAAGAAGTAATGTCTTGATAGGCTACGAAGACGCTACATCCTGTGAAATAACCTCGCTTATAAATAATGCGCTTCAAGTGGCGTGGGAATGAAAATCAAAAGTGTTCATCTGCATGAAAGAGAATAATCTAGCGGCCAAATTCAGAATTAAATATGACGATAAGGTTGTGAACGAAATGTTGCTCGCGGGAGTAACCAATACACATAAGATGGTCTTTTCAATGAAAAGAGAACTTCCTTTTTGTTTACGTAGTGTGTCGGAGAGAGGTACGGCGTCAGAAAGGCGCAGATGTGTTATGTGCAGATAGGCTGAAGTGGGAACTGAGTGTCTACAGCTGTCTTCTAATGTGGCAAATAAGTCCACCTCATTAAGCTGGGCAGCTCAATCCCTGGAATAGCCAAAAAGCGGCAGAAGTGGATTGTTGCTTTAATTAAATAAAGAACAGCCTCTCGCAGAACAGTGACCGGTAAACTAAGAAAAGGAAGCAATCAATTGTTAAAATTCATGATTATCTTATGTTCCTGAAGTTCTGGTAATTACTCCCATGAAGATGTAAATGAGAAAGGGGAACACCAAAGTGAGTTCGAGAAAAACAAGATCGTAAGTTTTAAACATCACCCTCACCATATGAAAGTCCGCATTGATGAGTAAAATGTCCCACTACACGCACTTATATTGTTTCCCAAGTATGATCGGTTCAAAAGGACTGGTGATATACTGAGGTAGCGTAATGTTAAAATAAGCAAAATTATAGCAGTCACAAAAAGTTAAGTAGGCTACTGAGGATTTGGAATGCCGAGAAGAAACAGGAGAAAGTAGCTTGTTGCGAATCTGTGAATATCAGCTGGGGCGGATGTTATCCCTGACAGCAGGGGGGTCAGCAGTGTTTGTGTGAACGGAATAGGGGAACCAGCAGGTAGACTAATCCCCTAGTCTCTTAAGTGGAGCTGGAGCCCGGCAGGTGTGTGTCCTTGACTTTGTTCTGGGTGAATGGACGGGGTGAGATGACCGTTGTTTGCGAAGAAGCAACTTACCATCGCGTAGTGACGCTTGTCTGCAGTTTTGTTTTGAATAGTGTTCCAGTCTCATTTGATGAGGCGTGTAAGCAAATGCTGTTAGATTCGAGGTATGTGTACAAATGTTGTGATTGGTGCATCATCTGTCTTTAGATTAATTGTTTTCATAGCATGAGTTTTGTTATTTTACGCTTTATATATATTAGAGGGCATTGATTAATATTATTCCCCTATAGTCTGATGTAATTATGTACTAAGAAACTGGAGCATTAAGTTTAGATTTTATGTGATTATTAGTGGCACTGATTGATATTGCCATGTGTTTTCATCCGTAATTGTATTATGTGTGAAGGTGTATGGGAATTATGGAGGGTTATCTTTTATTCTGTATGAGAGATTAATGTTTGGAAATTTTAAGTTCATAACGATTCCTCAGAGCACCATGTTCTCAATTGATATTTTGGAATAGTTTAAAATGCATATATTATAGGTCAAGAACAATAGGTACTGAAAGACTTCAGCTGTGTAGAGGAAGAGTTGTGGAGGGACAACCTCACGTAAAAATGTCCATAGTTTCTTATTTTTGGTGGACCTGTAACGCTTAAAGACATTCCATTGTTAATCTATAGTGAGTGCTTATGACACTATGATAAGTACAGTGAACCATTGTTTTTTTTAATTTTAGTGTTGTGTATTTATTTATGTTGTGTGTATAATGTATAATGATAGATTAAGGCTGGACCCTGCTGTTATGTGGATGGTACACTTTGGATGGCTGATGCATTGGGGAGTTTTGCACACGAAGCGAGTTGTATTGTAAACATTCCCAGTTTGGCGCCTTTAACGTGTCCTCACATGACATTTCCGCAGGGGAATTTTGATTGAAAATGGGTGAATGTTGTAAATATCTTATGAAATTATAAGTTTGCAGGGTTTTATGGCTTTGTAAATCAAGGGTATTGCTATCAAGAGGGCAGGAACTGAACTGAGAACAAAGTTGCAGAGAAGACTTTATAAGCAAATTTAAATTCCATGGAATTTAAATTTTGGTGGGTTATTCGGCAAGCTGTAATAAGTCGTGTTCCCAAAGCGAGGCTGTGTGCACATATCGAGGGAGGGCTGTTGACAATAACAGCAGGGACAGCCAACCTACAGACAATAGTGACCCGCCACTCGGATATTCTTGTATCCTGTGTTACATGGAATGCTGCTCGGAGGGGGAGTGGAGGCGACACTTCTGGACTGTATGTCGAGGTGAGAGGAGGGACTGCGAGACCACCGCCATCCTCCGTGGGCCTGAGGATCATTTCCCGTCGCCGGCAGTGAGCAGTGCGCGGACACGGTAATGTGCCTATAAAAGTGAGACTTAGTGCAACATATCAAGAGCCCGGAAAATACCCCTGAGAAGCTACCCTGATTAGCTGGATACTTGTTAAAATATTCAAATTTCACATGTCAAAATTGGATGTCTTTTAATTTGTATAATAAATTCATGTCTTTTGCTACCCATCTTTCATATTCTTGTAACCCCTGAGACATGTCATGTGCGAGGCTTAATATTGATATATTGATAGAGAAAGATAGAAAAGTTTCAATTGCTGACGCCATACAGGGTGTCTAAAAGGTAGAGCCACCCCCACCTAAAGAGACTATTACAGGGTCAAATCGCAAAAATTTTTATCTTTAATATGATAGCTCATTTATCTATTAGGTTAGAAATCAAGGAAAACAAATGGCTCATGATAAAAGAAATTACCTTATGGAAAAAATGATAATTTTGCCACTTAAAGGTCGATTTCTGAAAAAATTCTTTCTTAAAATATGATATGATCACGGCGGAGAAATTATTCTTTAAAATTATACCTCATTTATCTATATCGGTTATATACCAAGGCAGATAAATGGCTCGTGACAAAAAGAGTAATTGTAGAAATATTGATATTTTTGCCCTTTAAGGGTCGCTTTCCGAAAAATTCTTTTCTTTAAAAACAAATACGATTTGACTAAATTGAAGACCTTAATCTTTAAAATCATACCTCATTTCTCAATTTCGGTTAGATATCAAGGGAGATAAATAGTTCGTGACAAGAAAAAAAGAAACGTAATGGAAATAATGATAATTTTGACCTTTAAAGGTCTAATTCCGAGAAATTCCTTTCTTAAAGAATGATGTGACCACGATGGAGACCTCACTCTTTATAATACCTCATTTTTCTATATCGGTTAGATATCAAAGGAGACAAATGGCTTGTGAAACAAAACGCGCAGCAGAAATATTGATTCTTTTGCACTTTAAAATTCGAATTCCCATTAATTCCTGTCTTAATATATGATGACACGAAAGTGGAGATCTTAATCTTTAAAAATATATTTCATTTAACGATTTCAGTTAGGCATCCAGGGAGATAAATGGCAAGTAACACAAAAACCGCTTTTTAGTAATATTGATATTTTTGCCATTTAATGGTCGAATTCAGGAAAATTCCTTTCTTAAAATATGATATGACCAAAGTGGAAACTATAAGCTTTAAAATGACACCTCATTCATTGATTTCGGATAAGTATGAAGGGAGATAATGGCTTGTGACAAAAAAACACCTTACAGAAATAATATGTTTTATTCTGGTGAATTTGTCATGTTAGCATTACGTAACAAGAAGCGATCAAACACCAACACTAGGAAACCTTCCTGTTAGTTGATTATACCTATTCTTGTAACCATTGTCCATCGCAATTATACACATGAAGGTAAGCTAAAGACTTATCAGCTTAACAGTGAAAGAGCTAGTTTGTAATTATTTCAAACAAATTTTCACTTGCAATAAAATATGTCATAAGATTACATTTATTGCAGCTATGTACCTACGTCACTGTCCCATCGTTAGACCGGATCTGTTCAGTGTTTTTCCTTCTGTGAATGAAACTGATCAGTGACGGTGTCGGTAGCGTAGGAGCTAGAGCACTGGCTCCAAATGGCGAAGGTCACCGGTTCGAGTCCGGTTGAGGGCACGGGTGTTAAAGTTTGTGTCTGTGAATATCATTTCTGTCCTGCGGGGTGAATAACTGGTTGGAAAATGCGTACTGGAAGAAACTGATCAGCGCTTAACAGGAAAGTGCTACTACCCAATGGGATAATTGATGTGGGAGCTACGGTATTCGTAAAAAAATTGTTGCCAGCGCTGGAATAATATAAACAAAGGCTACATGTATTGATTAGGAAAAATTGGTTGAAAATTTGAATCATGAATTTCCTCTCTCAACATTTCTCTAAATTTTTACAACAGCATAACCGAAAATTAGAAAAATCATTGTTGTAGAATTTTAGAAGTGGTTTCACCTTAGTTAAACCTTTGCTTACGCGACAGGTGTGCTACTGAAATAACAGAAGAAACACATAAACAAAAAGAACTATAGATGGAAATTCTTAGTCGTCATGTTTGAAACACGTACTATTTGTCTTTTTTTCCCCTTTATCCCCAGATTCCAATAATTTTGCAATGCATATAACTTAATCATCCTAGAAATTTTTCATCGCTTCACTTCATATCTTTCTCTGCTCTTCAGATATAATTACTTTCCACTTATAAGTATTTCTACCGCAATCTTTTGAACTCTTTTCTGTTTTGGATCGTCTCTGTTGTGATTCAAAACTTTCTGCGTACCTATTTATCACTTCTAAATTATTCTTAATCTTTCGAAGACTTTGGAAATATTAATTGCCTTATGTCTAATCTAACTGGATGCCCACAAAATTGTTGGCTTCACTTTTATCGCGTCCGAAATGGTTTTAGTACATTTTCAAATGCCCACCTTTTACATTCTAGCGAGACCGGCGGGTCACTCGTTTGACCATCCCAATTTCTACCAGTACCTTCCAGAATTTTATAACACTTTACAAATGGCATAGGGAGTATTTAGACAGCAATCAGTGGTTTTTGTAATCATCGTTTTGAATGCATATATTAACTTGTTCAATTTGAATTACAATCAATAAATCAAGTCACCGATTCATTCCAATCAACCTATTTGTCTAATATTCATGGCATTATTCGTTTAGTTCCATTATGATTTTACCTTGCTTCACAATATTATTTCAAGCGATAATTTATTCACTGTGACAAAGTCCTATCTGCTAAACGGCATGCTTCGGAATTTTTATTAAATTTTACATTTTTTTCATACCCTCGTGGAAAACATCGTTGACGAAGAGTATAAATGCAGATGTCAAAATGTGGTAATTTCTAAGATAACAGACACAAGGAGTCTTAACACTAGTGAAGATGAATGGTCATTATCGCATTAATAAATTCTTCCAATGCCCAAAATCAGTGGTTTCACCTTACTGGAATGTAATGGTCCTTCTGTTTTGCAGAAAACGTCCCTCAAATGTGTACAAGTTCCAACTGATTACATTGTGTGGGATCCAATGAGTTGTTAGTTACATAGTGAATTTATAGATTATTGAATAGGATTTTACACGACGCGAATTTTTTAGAGCAAATTTATTGTTTGATACAACGTTTTTTGTTACGGCAGTAGAGAATGCTAACGCTGTTGATTCATCAAATAATTATTTCCAAATATTAGCAAATCACTGATGTCGATTTAAAATAAACCAAAATCCGACCGGAGATTCTCTGGTTCATGTGGACGATGTCACCAATCTGTATGTACTCACATAGACGTGTTACACTGAAAGACCTAAAACGCTCATTGAGTGACAAAAAAATGCCCATATAACGTTTTGGTTTCTAGAAACACATTGTTGCTTACCAGTATCTAAGGCGTTGTGTTCACGAAGAATCGGTCAAAGGTGCATTTAATATATCCTTGTTACCTGTCTTTTTGCAAGGCTCTAAAAAAATGTGAGTCGTCATGTGTGCAGAATGCAACCTGGACCAGACGCGAGTTTCACGAGTGCCATAGCGCAAATAACGTGTTATGGCCGTTTTCAAGAAATCAGAACGCGTTGTGGTCGTTTTTTTCGCTCAATGAGTATTTTAGGTCTTTGAGCGTAGCATACGCACAGCGCGACACACGAGGTTTGGTTAGTTCGGAAACGGAAGCTAATTTGCGAGTATTTCCACCTTCGCCCACGAATCTTGCCTGAAAGCTTACGGTGTCAGGATGGCGAGCTAGAAAGCTTCAGCATGAGCTGGGGCCTAAACAACGGCAACGCCTAGCCATGTCAGAGCCACTAACGGCAGGGATCGATTGTCCACGCTGCAGGCTACTCCGCCACTTAGTGCCGGACGTATACCATCACATAACAGTAATCTTAAAACCAAACGGCATTATAGTTAACTACCGCTTATATAATGTGGCCAATGTCCATCTTTACGCACGATAAATATCTTTAAACTAAACACAAATTTAATATCTGGAACTTGTGGATGATTTTCCTCAAATGTTGATAATAATTGAAAAGTGACAGTATTTATTTATCAATAAACACAAATTCATCACATTTTGCAGGCGAAAAATATGGGTAAAATACAGGCCAAGTTCGTACATCAGCGAGATCTTTTCTAAATCTATATTATTTTACTGGCTGACGTCACCGAAAACTGACGCCACGCTCGCGGCCTTCGTTAGAGCACTAACAGCGGCCAGAGATCGATGTTATGAGAAAATGAATTAACAGAACACTATAATTAAGTATACTTTCCTTAGCACTTCATTTTAAATTAAATACCCCTCATATGATAAAACTTGACGGATGAAGAAACTGGAGTAAAGTTGTACTTTACGATTAAATGAATTCTTTCCCGCTATTGCAATTTTTCAGTCAATACTATCACGATGCCTTGCCATCTTTATGAAATTAGATATTTACATTGGACATTGGACTTTAGGTTACAGCTGTTAGAAGTAAAAATAGAAGTGGATGATTTTTTATTACAGCGAATTTGACATGAAAATTTAAGTTCATATTTTAGGCAGATCAGGTCTAGCTTCGACCTTAAAACGGAAACCATTGTAGATCCGTGACCATACCCAAAATACCACCACGGCCTTCCACCTAGTTTACACTCATCTATATGGGCACTAATTATCATTCTTTGCACCAGCAAATAGCATAACAGTCCGGTTTCTGTATACTAAAATTTTTTGTGGTTTCAGTAATGGTATAGAGTAAACATAATAACGCCTTCGTATTTTCAAAGTTGGTAGGAGGGAGATATTATTGTGCTGCCGAATCTGAGCCTTTGTTTTGTAGTTCACTGGCACATTTGGAGAATTCTTTCACTCTCCGAATGCTTTCAAAAAGAATTTTTGTAATATAAGGTATTAACCACCTTCGAAGCTCACCTAATACGTTGTTAATAGCCTCTCTTGTAGTGTGGACTATCATATGAAAGTGGTGAAATCACATTTAAGGTGAGATCTTTCTGTTAAAAAAGTTCGCGTATTGATTTAATAAATATGTTAAGAGTGTGAAGTTAAACACGGAATACTCTGCTGTACTATGTCGTCGCAAAAATGTTAATCCACACTGATCGACTTTGGTGAATATGAAGACAGATAAGGGAGAAATTATTTCACCCAGCGTGTTAAGGAGGCGGTAAATCTTGGCGTTCGGGAGGACGCAGGTTCAAATCCCCGTTCAGCCATCCAGATTTGGTTTTTCCATGTTTACCAAAATCACTCCAGGCGAATGCAGGAATGGTTCCTTCAAAAGGTCATAACCGAATTCTTCCTGTTGCTTGTTTCCAATTCTTCCCCGCCTCTAACAACGTCGATGTCGACGAGACGACAGCCATTATATATATATATATATATATATATATATATATATATATATATATATATATATATTGTAGCAGTAGTCAAAGTAATGAAGGGTTAATTTCTTTGTGATTAGAAATGAAGAGAGACCTATTACTACAAATGGTCATAAAAAGCTACCACGTATGGAGAAGCAGACTGTTCGTAATTACCCAAACGTATTTACGGTGTCGGTATTTATTCGGAACGCATCCATCAATGAATTTTGTTTTTCCAAAAATATTTAAAATTTATTAAATTGTTACCAATAATTAATAATGTTGATTATGAAGTATTAGAAAAAATTATAATTAGTAAACAGAGACTGTACGCAAATAATGAAGTAAAAATTTAGACTTTAACCGATTGTGTCTCATGAATGGAGAAGTTAAAACTAATATAAAAAAAAGTTTGCAGCCTAATGCGTTTGTAATTAACTGGAATTCTTTGACTTGTTTTCATAATCTCAAGGTGCTTCAATCTGTAAGCACCAGGTGCGCAACGATATTTACATTTTCTCACATTTTATTTGCAATTATTTTTGGTCACGAAATCACGATGCTGCCGTGCCGCTTCTAGAGTGAGCTCCACATCATGGCAAAGGAAAAAGAGTCCTTTATAATATTTTCATTCGTGCCATTTCTAAATTTAAAACTAGTTTATCAGGAATCGATATGTACTGAGCCACGAAATGTAATTTGTTTGTTCGCCCATTCTGCAGTTAGCCTTCATTTCCTGAATGATTTCGTTACTTCCCTAATATCAATCACCTCCGGAAATTTGTCTGTACATTTTATTATGTTTAAAAGGGCTATTTTTATGTGGAGACAATCCTGATATCAAACAGGTTTCTAACTTTCAATATTGCTTGAAGAACGGTAAAAGGTAATATACGTAACATGTAATTATATTCCTGTAATGATGTGTCTTTCCGTGCAGAACTTTACTGAGCAATGATTATTCAAATTACTAACACAAAAATTACTTATTGTTTTTGAGTGACCAAATCAGATGAAACTCTAATTTTCAAGCATTATGTTGTCACCATTGTTTCAGTGACGTAAAAACCTTTTCTGGAAGTATTTTAAATATAAATTTCTTAATCGCAAATAGTGTTCCAAAATATGAATTCATAGCAATTCTCCGTGACAAATAGATGAAACAGTCTGTTCCCGCGAAAGTATACAACAGAACTAGTGATCCATAATTTCGATCTTCCGAATACTGTTTAAATTATTAATCTTATATTACCTTGGTAAAAATTAGCATACTAAATGATTGCTTAATCGTAGGACAGCATTTTGATGCTGGAAATCATTGGAAATATACACTACTATTTGTGAAAATTGCAACTCAAAGAACGAGACATATTATTACAATAAACTTTATTCCAAGGATTAGGGACATGACAAGACATAGATGATTAGAATTACAGAAGTGTTCATGCCCTTTAACCGTGAGAATTCATTATAGCGTGTAAACGCCATGTGCTGCAATCAGCGTCTCTAGACTCTGTGGCATGAAATCAAAGAGAGCTAGGATATGCTGCTGGGGAACACACTACCATGCGGTTTGTAGGCGCGTCCACACAGCTTCACCTGAGGTTATAGAAGGATCAGAACAAAAAAGTTTCCTGCCAACAGTGTCCTTCATTCGAATCCCCGTCCGGGCATCCATTTTTGTGTTTTCCATGGTTTCCAAAATGACTCTAGGCGAATGCCGAGATGCTCCCTTCAAAACTCCATGGCCGAATTCCTTCCCGTTACTATCCCGCATCTAATGACCTCGACGTCGACGAGGCGTAAAGCCATAAGTAAAAAAATAAAACTATCCCAGAAATATTCAATAGGTGACTTGTCATGTGAACGTGCAGGCCAGGGAAGCAGTGGTACACGTCGTTCTACGAAGAAGGTGTTCACATTCCACTCAACATGTGGCCAGGCATTTTCCTGCTGAAATAAGGCATGTGCTCTGTAGCGGTAATGCCTTGGGCACTAAAACCTCCCTCTTGTAGCGGTTGCTGCACAGATATCTCTCAAGATCTAGGAGCCGAGATCGGGTGTTATAGCCAATGATGCCCCAAACCAACATACTTGACCTTTTCCCGCAATGCCTCTCAACAATGCTGTCTGCCCAATTGCCTTCACCACGGTAGCTTCTAACACTTACGCTATCACCACTGTAAGACAATATGAAACGGAACTCGTCCGAAAATTCTTCATTTTGCCACTCAGCTCGCCAGTAACGGCGTTCACGTGCCCTTTGCAGTCTGAAGATTTGGTATTTTCTAGTCAATGAAAGCCGACACAATGGCATCCGTCCCACCAGTCCAGCCCTCAGCGGTCGGCGTCGAACCATAGACGCAGACATGTCCACCCCCGTTGCACACTGTGGACGAAGCTGTTATATCGGTTACGGCCAAGCAGACAAGGTAGTGGTTATCCCACGCTGTGGTCACATTGAGTGATCCAGCATCCTCTCATCGCAGTGTGCGACTCACCTTTATCCACTGGTGCTATACACACATCACTGCTGTAGCAGTGTGCTCTGTACGAGCCGAAATATAAAGTTACAACAAACCCATTACCTGCAGTCAATCATTTTACCAAATTCGAAGTCACTGACATGCTTATGTACACCCTTTGACGTCGATGCGCCATACCGGCATTTACTTGAACATTTGCACTTTGTTTGACGTCTCTGCACCCTATTGAGCATTGCGTAACATTAACCTGTCCGTTAACACAAAAGAGAGCGTTCTTGGGCCTACGTGCAAGCTGTTTCCCTCTAATCTTGATCCCTTATTATGGTTCCACTGTTATACACAATCTCCAATTTTTGAGCAATTCAGATAATTCCTTCTTGATCTTTCAACTTTATAAACAGTAGTGTATATCGGCTGATTCATTGATGTTTTCTTTGCAGTTATTATTGATACTCCTGGGCAAATGTTACACGTGTGATGTATTTACAGACAACTATGTGCTCGTGCTTGGAGAATATCAGATCTTCTTTAACAGCGTTTAAGAACATCAGTTAGCCATCCTTTGACTACGTTCATAGTCTTTATTCTCGTAAATAATCCCCCAACTGCAGAAGATAAAAGACAGTAATCAAATTTTCACCAGAACGATTTCTCGTGCCGAAACATAACCATACTGCATGTATAACAAATGCATGTGTCTACCCATAAAATTGCACAGTCTATTTGCCTACTCCTTGTAAAAACAGCTGAATCGAAAACTTCCGGAACACCCGTGATTAATTTATCAGTTAATGATATTCATTCGATTAGATTCACCACGTTACATCCGCAAAACTGGATTTAATTTTTAAATTTCCATAAATCTTTTTCGCTATCTGAACTTCTATTGTTAGTCTCATGGCCTCTCAAATTAATAAGCATTTGGTGAATTGGTATAATTCTGGTATTGGATAAATTATTTATTTCAGTTTTAAATAAGCAGATTTTGCAGTTCAGTACTATTATAAATAAGTCTTGTAACAGACTATTGTAACTAAATTACTTCAAATCATGACACAGTGATACCAAGTAACATTTGGAGAAAGAATTTATTTAATTTCACTACAAAAGAAAAAATGGTTCCAACGCCACCTTTAAATGCACTGATCTGAAGTTCTTTTGAATTAATTTAGTACTATCTCCCCCAAAGACAAGGCATCAATGCTCATGGTAGTTTCCAATCAAAATGAGCAAAACTTAATTACAAACAATATTTCTTACTATCACATTCCCATATACGATTAATTGATTTTATTTTGATTTAAATATATCTCTTCAGCGTTTCATTGCTGTAATCAAGTTTTCTTTATAGAATCACATTATCTACTTCCTAATGATAATACTGCAGTCACATGCGTTTATTTAGAACTGTCTACATATTCCCTTGTCTTTCAAAATAATGACAATATTTTTGATGCATCTACAGTCCAGTTTCTTAAGCTCATACAGAATGTAATTTCGATGACAGGCTCATTATCGTCAGGTTTAACGAAACCCATCTGTGCACATCGTTTCGTCCGCCATCTGTGTGGGTAGTTGTGAGAGATGTCTTACTGGGTTCTCCCTATGAGGGCAGCTTTGCTGCAGAAATGGTAAATCCTTTGGTCCTGTCACTTCATGTTCTGTCGAGGATTCTGAAAGTAGAGATATTTCTCAGTCACTGGTGAAAGTAAGATTTCATATAGTGGACATATAGTCTGTCTGATTCAATGAAGATTACGTCAGATCCAGAGAGACAAGATTTGTGAACAATAGTGTGCAACTCATAACTGATTACAATTGTTATCCTTGACTAATGCTTCCTGTATGCAGGATGAATTTCTTGCCCTATTCGTTACATGTTTTCTTTAGTACCAGTATCATGTGGCTAACATTATAGTTCAAGTCTAATAGTATCATATCTCTCTTGCTGCTAGTAATTACCCTAGAGGATGGGTAAAGCGCCAGTCAATTAATTTAATAGTGGACACGAGTTCCATTTGCGGCTTATTAAGCGGTATTGTATGGGGTAACCCAGTGTTTCCCTGCCTTAGAAGTGAAACCCTTCCAACTCTGCAATGAATGTCGAGAAAGAAGTAATAAAAACTAGAAATCCTTCATCAAAATACATTAACCCATAATTTTCTAAAGCTGTGTTCGTGACGCACAGAACTTCATAGAAGTGATACATTGACATTGGTCAGACATAGATAAAATGAGACACAAGGGCTTATATTGTGTAGTCGGAGACAGTTCCAAAAGTTGATTGGTAGAGTACAAACTAATAAAGTTATTTAAATAATAGTTGAAGAAAGAAGTTTACAGATATATTAGGCTGCTTAATTTCTTAGTATAAGTTACAGCTTATAGAACTGTGAAACAAAGATTAGCGAGTATTAACCAATAATTTTGTAGTACTAACTGAGGATGGCAGAGGTGAAACAATGCTTCAATGCAGTCAAGAAATTCATGGACAACTGATTTGATATGGTGGTTGTTAGAGGTTCTGCTATAGTACAATCTTACAAATTTACTGGATCTATAATTGCAAGTACATAAAAAGAGCTTTAAGAAAATACAGTAGGAAAATTGTTTTAAAAGAGAAATATCAAAACCGATCAGCTGTTAATTTCATAATCAGTCACATATATTTTGGTGAATATCTTGTCACTACTATTCCGTCTATCCCGTTTATATAAAATACCAGACAGAAGGAAACTCGAAACGACATCTATAGTAAATTAAAAACGATAGATAAAAACACTTAGCTTCATCCCACTGAATAAGATCTTCAAAACCATTCAAGCCAGTGTGTTGATTCAGTTTTCGCCTCCTGAAGGCTTCATATGATTTCTATGAATCTAAAAATGCCACATCATTCGTGATTAAAATTGATTCTGGGACGTGCACCACGGATCACTTGTATAGGTGCAAATGTCGATACGAAATAAAACACTGTCCGTGAGGAACACAAGAGTAAGATTATACTAGACTTTGCTTCTGAAAAGCAACCACAAAGAAATTATTCATTACCACATCTAACCTTCAGTATAGGGCGGAAATTATACAGTGAATGGTGTGCAACATTGAAAAACGAGCTTGTTAAATGCGCGGTAACGTTAGCAGACATTCAGGAGAAAGTGATATGGAATCTCCGTCCGGGTTTCCAATTTTCGGTTTTCCATGGTTTCCTTAAATAAACGCAGGCAGATGCCGGGATGGTTCCTTGAAATAAGGGACTAAAAGTGATGTGTCACCCTGAAAACTTCTTCGTGTTTCATCTTCCAAAACATAACCATTAGTAATTGACTTCTTATTCCAATAATTCTTAACAAGTCACTAAGGAAATGTTATTGAAATACATTAAGGACTAGCTCGTAACCGCGACTTCGTACGCCTGGATTAAGAATTTTTTTGCCAGAATTAAATATAGAAAGTTGTTGATAACGAAGGATTGGTCCCAAACAATATCGAGTCGGAATAATATGACAGGAAAGCTAACACAATATCATTGTACCGTGGAACCTGTCTCTTGAAGAGAATAAATTTCCAACATATTTCTGTCACCATTCGATAAGGTCTCAAAATTTCGTGACTACAACTATTAATCATACTGGAAAAAATATCCTGTGCCCTTCATACAGATTTCCTTATAAAATTCCATCACAACGATATAGCCATTTAGTCGTCAAAACGTAACTAAAAGACGGAGACTTACTTCCGTATTTATAATAATATTACTGTAGTTCACAGTCACACTGACTGCGAACAACACCAGAGTGATCATTATAACCTAAAAAAGTGTACACCTACAACATTGCAAAACTACCTACGATTTGCCTCGCATTGCACCCCTAACTTTCTAATATCTACAGTTTAATATTCAATCCGAATAACCTACGACCCAGGCCTGACTCTTACGATGAAAAACAATTTTTTTAAATCTTAGCCTCCACGGAAATTTGAACCGGAGACCACGACGTTCGTAAGCAAGCGCTTTAACCAGTGAGCTGCCAGTCCATTACACGGAAACACGGTACGGAGACGTCCATATCCAACGTGTCTGTCTATCGCCGTATTTCGAAGTTATGAGACAACATGTGTTATTTATACAGACAATTTTTCATCCAAATGTAGACAGTATTTTTCTCCTTGTTTCAAGGGATAAGTGTGAAAAGTATCATTGAGATCGGATGAAAACTGTGGATTTGTATGAAGAACAAACAAACATACATTCATCTTTATATATAAAGATAATGCATTAAACTATATTCAATCGAAAATTTTGCTGTTAACATCACTTACTATTGGAGTAGTTGTTTTGAGATCTGAGATTTGAAATATCTATAAATAAGAGTTGGCGAAATAACGTGCCTATCGTTAGTATACATTTAGTGACTGACAGAAACCTAAAGCATTCATGATATGTTTAACTCTCCCAACCTATTTTTTATCCTTGTGTTAAAACTATTTTACGAATATATGTATATACACAGACGGAAAAAAAAATCCCAACACCAAGAAAAAATTATTGTAGAGTAATGAAATTTGGACAATGCATTTGTCAAGTTAACATGTTTAATTGATTAAATTTTCAAGATCACAGGTTAATTTAAGCTCAAGAAAATGCATTTCAAATGTGAAATACTGTTAAATTAATAGCCGGTGTAACCTCCAGAATTTTGAATGCAAGCCTGCAAACGTGAATGCATTGTGTCATACAGGTTTCGAATGTCACTTTGTGGTATGGAGTTCCATGCTTGTTGTACTTGTGCTGTCAATACTGGGACGGTCAGTGCTGGCTGTGGATGATGCTGGAGTTGTCGTCCAATGATATCCCATACGTGTTCAATTGGAGACAGATCTGGTGATCTCGCAGGCCAAGGTAACATGTCGACACTCTGTAGAGCACGTTGCGAGACAACAGCGGTATGAGGGCGAGCGTTATCCTGTTGAAAAACTCCCCCTTGAATGCTGTTCATGAATGGCAGCACTACAGGTTGAATTACCAGACTGACGTACAAATTTGCAGTCAGTGTGTTTGGTATAACCACAAGAGTGCTCCTGCTGTCATAGGAAATTGCTCCCCAGACCATGACTCCAGGTGTAGGTCCAGTGTGTCTAGGCCGCAGACAGTTTGGTTGCAGGCGTTCCCCTGGCCTCCTTCTGACCAACACTCGGCCATCACTGGCACCAAGGCAGAACCTGCTTTCATCAGAAAACACAACAGATCTCCACTCCGTCCTCCAATGAGCTCTGGCTTGACACCACTGGAGTCGCAAACGGCGATGGCTTGTAGTCAGTGGAATGCACGCTACAGGGCGCCTGGCTCGGAGCTGTCCTTGAAGTAACCGATTTCTAACAGTTCGTTGTGTCACTGTGGTACCAACTGCAGCTCGAATTTCTGCCGCAGACGCAGTACGATGCGCCACAGCTGTACGCCGAATACGGCGGTCTTCCCTCTCAGTAGTGCCACGTGGCCTCCCGGAACCCGGTCTTCTTGAGGCAGTACCATCCCTTGACCACTGCACCCAACAATCATGCACAGTGGATACATTCCGGCCAAGTCTTTCTGCAATATCGCGAAAAGAAAATCCACCTTCTCGTAGCCCTATTACACGACCTCGTTCAAACTCGGTGAGCTGTTGATAATGGCTTCTTCGTCTTCTTAAAGGCATTCTTGGCTAACATCAACTCACTATGTCAAATCTCAGCGGTAAATAACGTTCACAAACTTTACAGCGCGTATTTAAAGCAAACCTGATTTGCAAGCTCTGAGTAGCGCTACTAGCGCCACACTTATGCGCGAAGCGCGAAATTTGAATCGATGTCATCTTTCAGATGTATAAACACGCCTACCAAATTTCGTTTATCTAACACAAGTCTTTCTTGGTGTTGGGATTTTTTTTTCCGTCTGTGTATATATATATATCAATGTGTGTTTACCAATATCAGAACATGGGTTTGGTATTTTTATAGACACCAAATTCGAGTTTTGTAGTTATAAAAAATCAGACGACAACCTCTGAGTATAGGGCAGTTGAATGGTTATTTACATCCGCACAAAAACGAAGAATGATATAGAGAAAAAAAGGTATTGAAAACGTATATTTTCTTCAAAAGAAGTGAAATGGTCTAACACAGTCAGGCAATCACGATCTGGATGATGTTTACTCGTGGCTCTGATTAGCTTAAATCCGGAGCGCCGTTGGATTTCTTTGTTGACGACTGTCTGTGGAGAAAAATGAATCTATCGAATGCTGTAGATAAACGTGCGTGGGTTGAGTGTCCAGAGTGAGTGTGGGACGGATTGGAATCATCGGTCACTGATTCTATGTCACCTTATCGATAAATACAAGTAAGTGGTCTCTAATGTTGGAAAACATGGCAAAATGTTTACGGAGAAATATTTCAGATTCATGTGGAATGTTGGAAGAAAGTATTCACTCGTCGTAAGAGGAACCCGAAACTTCAACTGTATTATTTTTTAACATATTTTCACATGAACTTTCCTTCCGCCACGCTGTTGTCAAACTAACCCATATTCATAATCAGTCAAAGACAAAATATAAACAAGTTTCATAGTTTTATGTCTCACGGCACAGTCAAATTATTTGCTATGCCTCTTCGTGATCTTGAAATGTACTTTAGAACATTGAACTGTTTTTTATGTAGTTAGGTAATTAATTTTTCTGTAATTATAACATCGCTCATTAGCCGGCCTCGGTAGCGTAGGGGTTAGAGTGCTAGCTCCACGTGCCGAAGGCTGCCGGTTCGAATCCGGCCGCGGGCATGGATGTTTAAGTGTTGTGTGTCTGTGTGAATGTCCTGTCCGTCCTGTGGTGTCCATACATTGGACAAATACAATATATAAATACTGGATGACGACTTATTCACTGAAAGCTATAAATAATTACACTGAGCTGGCTGTATGGCTTCCGTTGCCAAATATATATATATATATATATATATATGGTATCGCTCACGAAACTCACAATTTTAATTTGGAATTTCATAGCCCTTGAGTCATAAACGATACAACTGAGGCCTTATATTTGACTATTCTTTACTTCTCTCTTCTTGAACTTTTCTGATTTAGATGATAAGAACTGGCGCTTTATTAACTCTTGTTGCTTTCCTGCAAACTACTTTACACAAATAGACGCTTCCCTCTTCCCTTTCATTTCTCAATTTTCGCTCTTTGTTTGCTTGCCGGTGTTTGATATCACCAATCGGATTGGCGTCTCAATTAACTCGTGTTTCTGTTTAATATCTTGTTTCATTCCTCCCCAAACCACTAACCACGTAATTAGCAGAGCAGTCTCTACTGAAACATCTGGGAAGTTTAAATTATTGTTTTTAATTTTACTACTACACTATCGCGGCATTCGAATATTTCATCACTTGTTCACCAAAATCGGAAGTATATGAATGAATTAATTATGTTTCTTCAAAGTATTTTCAGGTAATGTGCATAAGGTTTCAATGGAATTTTTCAATTTTTTTCTATTATCTGTCTTTTGCTGCAGTGTCGCAGTCTGTTAGAAGCCTCGTTTCTCATTACTGGCTCTCTAACTAGAACATTTTTTAAGATCTGGCCACACCAGAGAAAAAATAGGATTAAACTAACAGTTTTATTTTTTAAAAAAAAGAGCGAGATAATTTTGTAAGAACATGCTGAAAATAAAATTATTTGATGCTCTGATTATTTTACATATTATACATATTTATTAATAATGGGTGTGAAATATTTAGAAAGAGTTATATGATAAATGGATTTACATAGCCTGATAGAGGTTTCTTCTCTTCGGTGCCGGTCTTTCTGTGGGTCTTTAGGAATCTTAAGTGTGACACTCACGTTTTAAACCCTTCCTGACGTCACAAAGGCGCTTTTGTTCTCAGATTCAAGTAGAAGAACATGCCTATATCTTACAAAACGTCTACCTCTATTGTAAATGGACCGAATGTGGTTTCTGCACAGGGACAGATATAGTGCATGTAACCTAACGTACCCTTATCTCCATATACATTATTTTGAAATACTGAAGATTAATTTAGCCATACATCAAACGTTGACAAAAACCCGCTAAATGCATTGAGGAAACAGTGAATATAAAGATATACAGTACGCTGAATCAATAGAAGCCATCTCCAGAAATACTGTTAGTTGATCAAAACCTCAACACATAGTGCAGTGTTGAAATGACACACCTTTAAAAACACCGTTATATAAATCAGAATAAATCTTCAGAGATTATTTTACAATGCTTCTGTTACATAAATATTACTAGCGGTATTTATTTAAGGCTGCACTTAGACTGCAATAAAAAAAATTAGGTATCATCCACTAACATAAAACGGTGAGGAATATTAAAGGAATGGGCCGACTTTGTTTGCAGTTTAGGAGTTCCTTCAATTTATCGATAGTTAATCCAGTGATATAAGAGCTTTTACGAATCTAGGAAACAAACATTTTATTCTTATGTAGCAAAATGGCACTAATCTCAATCAGGGACGCTATATCTAAAAGGATACTGCAATCGTGTATTTTACCACAATTCATTTCAGTATTAGCAGGTATCACTCGCTCTTGATGGTAGAGTAAACCCCCCTTAGTTGTAATTTAATTGCGTGATCTGATATTTCGTGTTCTCGTGTATCAGAAATAGCAGTTTATTTTCTTCAAATGTTCACAAGTTGTCAAGAATTCGGCAGAACATGATTTGAATTTGAAAAGAAAATATTATATCAGTTACATTTCTTAGATTATAGAATTAACCAACCTCATAAGTAATTAATTCTATAACAAAAGTACAAAATCGTTAAGTAACTCCCAGTAGAGATTTTTACATTCTCTTGGTTTTGGTTCCCGCCGAGTAAGATTTCGTTGCTGATTCAAATTTTTTTGCTGTCACAGTATTTCACAGATAAGCCCCTCTAGCAGAATTTCTCTCAGAATTGCGTTTATAATTGCAACAGGTCTTTAATTCTCCGATGATTTAAATCTTAGTACAATTTCGGTGCGTCTATGTGCATTCAGAAATCGAAAAAGAAAATTATATTAGTAACTCCTTTTATACCTATCACAGTATTTATTTATTTATTTGGAAGGGAAGCTAAGATTTTTTATTTCTGGTATGAAGAAATAATTCCAGTTCTTCTTCTATGCCACCGAACAATGCAGAATTTCGGCACAGGGAGATACCATGTAGCAATGCACCAATGCTAGGGCCATTTCTATATCATTCGATTTTCTAACAAGTAACTGATTCATGCAGACTGGAAACATTTTTATTGATTTCACTTCACCAGTAACTGTTACGCAAGTTAGTCCTACGGACAATAAGCTAATAATTAAATATATATATATATATATATATATATATATATATATATATATATATATATATATATAGTTTCTCACATTTAACGTGATGAAATTCAGCTTTCAAGCAATGCAAAATGATATGACGGTATATCTTCCGATCAGTCATCTAGCAACTAATGACACCATTATAATATCCATATGACATGAAAAATCGTTTACATAATTAATAATTCTCAAATAAAATGGGTAATGTCTTCCGAACTGCGCTGTAGATGGCACTAAGAAACTAAAACAGTGTTCTTCATTATATCCTTAATATACAAAGTACGGTGAGCCATTGAACAACTGGTTCAAAGCCAACAGACAGCTTGAATATGAACAACTGGTGTGAACATTGCATTTACTTCATAGCAGACAGACAGCTTGAATAACTATGGTATTAAAATAACATACAGCCAGATTAAGAAGCCTCAAGAAAAACAGAAAATCTCATTCAAATTGTCCTCAACAAAAGAACTTATAACTTTTACAAACTTAATCAATATTAAATGTCTTACTAAGGTTTCTAGATTTCTTGTGTTGCCAATAATCTCTTATGAAAGATGAATAAACAGTCACACAGAACAACAGCTACAACAACCAGGATTGATTGTATGGTTACTAAAACGAGAAAATACATTCCGATCTCGGAATGGATTGTTTTATGATCATTGTACTGTCTCTAATTGATCATGTTTGAAGAAATTGGAAGATAAATGTTAACAATTGAAGACACTTTGGTTTTCCTATTCTAAAATGTTAGGGATAATTGTAGTCCTACAGTTGATTGCACATCCAGAAGTAATAGTTTCTTTATGGTTCTTCAAATGCAAAAGACTGAAAGTAGACTCAACAATTCACAGTAACAATTTTAATTTTATCATTTATCATATATTTTATCATATATTCTGCAGAGATTTTTAATTTTTGTCACGTATACTGCTCAAATTCTACATTCAAAATACAGTTGTGATTAATATTACAGACACATAACTAATTTATTTGAAAAATACTTGTAGTGTTAGTAAAAAAAAAAAAAAAGTCAGAAATGATAGCCACAGCTAAAGTCAGAAATTTAGATAGATAACTTTTAAACATAAATCAGGTATCTTCAGTTTTTATTATTTCTTTTATATGGTATTAGAGTTGTAAGTTTGTGATTAAATTTTCGGATATATTCTGAATACTTTGATATCTAGAAATGCAACTTTATCGAATCTTCTAACTAGGCGCGATGTTCCATAACATTTAGCATTTATTTATGTGCCTTGATAAAATAAGTAGAATAGCATTCTAATACCCGTGAACCTATTACACTTTAATATATGAAACCTTATCTAACAGTATCAATTAATAACAGAGCCAAGGATAATGAATTAATAATGCAAATTTGACAGGCAGTGTTAGTCCTGAAATGAACATAGCATTTTTAATACAGTGTTAAGTGTACTAAAGCTCCATTAATGTAACTGAAGTTGTGGTTAGTCAATATTTGAAATACAGCTATTTGATTAATATTTTGGTAATTTGCGTGTGCTAAAACCTGTGATTACAAGACACTAAATAAATGACATCATCTAGGATCCTTAGCTAAAAACCACACAAGTGTATTGTATCCCGACCTTATACGTTTTAAATCTTAATTGTTAATAGTGGCAACAGTAAAGAGGATCTCTACAGTAAAAATATAAATAACTTTTAATATAAATTGCAAAAATGACTTACTTGTTAACATACTGCCCGTTAATCCGCTAAAGTTTATTAAGATTCGTTAATATCAAAATCTCATTTCTGAACTATATTATATATCCTACCACAACTGGAACCGATATTAACAAATAATTAAACTAAAATCCGTACAGAAAGACAAGCGTCAATGAGTAACACCAATTCTAATCTTACCCGTCCATTTATTAACCGCTCAGTTCTCTGCTGGCAGGTTTAAAATGCCGTGATTTGTGCTTCAAATGCTCTAAGATTAGCTACTTGTTTCTTGAAAAATTATTTTCATCCCTTTCATACCAACCCATTGTCATCCTCACCTCCCTCCCCCAAAAAGGTAATTCCCTAATATTCCAATTCGTAATTAAAAGTAACTAAAGATTAATTTAACCGTAAGGAAAATAAATGAAGACAGTTGTTGTGGTTGTGAACTAATATTAGCTAATTTTTTAAAGAAATAGTGGAATAAAGTTTCTGTTTATAAAATAATTTCCTAAACTATGTTTCACCGTGTTATCTTTCTAATTTTCTGCGGAAAACTTCTATTTCCATTAGTAAATTAAATGTCTGAACTGTTATACTAGTTCCAATTCTTCTTTAATGAGGTGTGTGAAATTCTTTTAGATACCTATGAGGTACCAACCCGCCAGCGTGGTTCAGTGCACGGAGATGCCACACAATGAGCCCAGGCACCCACGTACCGGCCGTCCTGTCTGCAGCCGTGAAGGCGAATGCCGGGTCGGTCCCCAATCTCTGCCTCATAAATTATACATTTCACAAATAAAAAATACACTTATCACACACACAGAACATACTTACAACTTTCGGAGACAACGGCAACACTTCAATTTCCCCTTTAATATTTAGTACGAGCTGGCATTAAGTATTATAATGCTTGGCGTCAGCAAGGGCATGCGACCATAGCTCCAAATTTGACCAGCCCAACGATGAGTAAAACTAATGGAAGGCAGCCGACTCCAAAAAATTAAGAAAAGTTGGTGAAAAGGAAGAAAACCTCTGCGGTAACACATTTAGACTTGTGGGCACGTGAAGGACAAAAAGTTTCTTTAATAGTTAAAAATTTAACTGCCTGGTCTTGGTACAGTTTTAAAAGAACATTGACGTTAAATCTCTTTTTTTTCTTTTTTTACTTATGGCTTTTCACGACGTCGATGTCGAGGTCATTGGAGGCGGGATGGGACTGGGGACAAGGAACGGGAAGGAATTCGGTCGTGGCCTTTTGAAGGAAGCACCCCGGCATTCGCCTGGAGTGATTTGGGGAAACCAAGTCTGGATGCCCGGACGCGGATTCGAACCGCCGTCCTCCCGAATGTGACGTTAAATCCTCAATAACATTAAGAACAACACAGAACGAATGTTGATGACACAAGGAGTATATTCATAGCGATATATACAGATGTTTCTTGATGCGTGACTTGTCGAATGTGTTTAATTGTTATATTTCCAAAAAATTACGTCTTTATACTTTATACTTCAGAATTTGGATACGAGATGATCTATAAAGTGGATAACCTTGATTAGGTGGGACGGCAGCTAGTGCGTCTTGTGTGATCGTTGCGCTTATCTGGCGCAGCCACCTTGGAGCCCTGGCGCTTTGTCGCTTCATACGCACTTCATAACTTACGCGCTTTAACACGTTTCTTCTGCTCCAGAAGCACTAGACCTCCAATAAATGCATCCACCTTATCACTTTTACAATGATTTCACACCTGAAGTTTGTTCAGCACTTGAAACAGGTATTTCTAGGTAGAAGTCTCAATACGAACAGCGCGTGATGTTTCAAAAACTATTAATTTAAATAGTAATTATGAAATGTTATTAACTATGCATATAAATTTGTTGCAAATTGACCTGAAACGATAGCAATTACTGTAGTTAATTCCGGCATTATATTAATAATTTTGACAAAAAATACACATATCTTTCAATCATTACAACCGGTAAGGTATTCGGAAGGTAGCTTCTTAAATGACAACAGCGCCGATAAGCATTTTACTTGACTTTTATTTCGTGGAAAACACTTCAGCCAAACAGTCATCAACTTGATGTCAGAGTTCATTTCGAAGATTTAAAGCGCATTAGTAATCACAACTGATTGGTTGCTCGACTACAATAATCGGGACCTCAAATAAGAGTTACAGGATATCCGAGTAAACATTAACAGACCGACCGACGCTTCTAGAGTGCTGACAATTGTTCCAACAACAGAAACTATTAAACAGTTAACATTTACACAAAAATAATTAAAATCATTCGTAGATAAAAATGCTTACAAACCACATGCCTACAGAAATTAAACAATTTCAGGAATGCAAAATCTCATTAAAATTACACAGTATTTTAATTTACCGTCTTTTAATCAATATTTCAGGCAAAGTACTGCTTCCAAATTCCAATTGATTTAAACTATTTTCATCCAGATTATTAGGAAAATTAAACAAATTCACAATTAATTAATGCATATCTCTCTCAGACAAACAGGTCATTAATTTGCAGGATTTAAATTTTTAGGGAACTGGGTTTTAGGGCTATTACATTCATCTGCTTTATCTGTGCCAAACTTTAAATACTTTTAGCTCTTCTTTCGTGTCAAAAATTCGAGATGGAATTCAGTTTAGAAAATAAAGAGATTTATGAAGTTGTATCACATTCAGTCTATATTTTGGAATGCATTTTTTGAATTTTTCTCTGAAAAGAGAAGACATATCTGTGGAATACGCACTTATTTGTTAAGTTTATGTTTTTCTCTAGTACTACGGCTACAGTCATCAGCAATCAGTATTATGAGTTAGGAATCTCTGCCATTTGATCTATTTCCTTAGATTAATTCATTTACTACTTTCATCGATTTTAGACTATTATAGCTATTCCACGTTTTTGTGATTTAAATATTTTTTCGCGGTAATTTACCGGATCATGATAGCTTATCAGAATAGAGAATACGCAAAATATATGTAAAATATACTTGCTTCGATGTTTCCAAATCAGTTACTTCAGGCAAAGTGATCTGGTGGCTCAGTGGTTAAGGCGTCTGACTGGGTATTCAAAGCTCTCCGGTTCGAATCAACGTCTGGGCTGTTGTTTTCAAAGGCCCTTAAACCGACCTTCACCTCAGGCACAGCATGTGAGGTATTCCAGAACGCTTCCGTGGTTTAATTCCACGCTAAGAGGTAGGATTGCGGCCGCCGGGTTATGTTAGCCACGACAAGAGGCGCATTGCGCGAATCGAAAACGCTGGCATCTGGTGGCCGAACGATTCATCGGGAACTCCAGGCCAACAGTGTTTTACTATGATTTGATTTGATTTTACTTCACGTACTTTCCTTAGCGAGAATATTGCACACTTACGCAGTTGACGCTCGCCGTGTTGGCTGAGGTGGTTGCGGCTGGACGATTGTGTTTAGAGCACCAGTCGGGAAAGATATTTTCACCCTTCGCTACTTGGTAAGTAGGTTAGAGCGGTGGGGGTGCACAATTCGGTATGACCGGATTGTGTACTAAAATTTTGGATTAAATATTTTTTTTTCCTAATGGCTTTATGTCTCGTTGAAGTCGTGGTTATTAGCGGCGGGAAATAACTAGGGACAAGGAATGAAAAGGAATTCTTCCAAGGCCTTTTAAACAATGTATCCCGGCATTCGCCTGGAGTGATTTGGGGAAACCATGGAAAACCCAAATCTGGATGACCGGACAGGAATTCGAACCCGCGTCCTTCCGAATGCGAAGCCAGAGCTTTACCGCTCGCCCACGACGCTAGTCCATTAAGTCCCAAACCTCTCCACAACGTGTACGGAATTATTTATTCAATCCTCGTCGACGTCAAGGTCATTATAGGCGGGAGAGGATGGGTGACAAGGGAGGGAAGGAATTCTGTCATGGTCTTCTTAAGGAACATATCCATCATTAGCCTGGAGTGATTTAGGGGAACCATAAAGAACCGATATCTGGACTGCCAGACGGGAATTTGAACTCGTGTCCTCCAGAATGCCGAGCCCGGGAGTTGCCGTTCAGTGGTATTGATTGTGGGTTATACACAACAACAACTTAGGTATGAGGAACTGGCCGCCCTGTCGCTGTAAACAGGACATTCATAAATATTTGAGGAGCCTGGATTTGGAAACTACGCAATTAAATTCATTCATAGTTTTTCCTCAAACATAACACACCTATCGTTCGTTTATTTGTATTTCTTTTAACGGCTTCAGCTATGACCCTTTCTGTTAACAAATTTTTTACTGTCATTGTAGCATCTCTTGTTTTTCATTTGCTATGTCTTTAAGATACGTTTAGTAATATGATTGCGTCAGCAAGAAGAACGACGATTTTTTAACTCAAGTTGAATATATTCACTCCATCTGAATAACACCTGAACTGATAATTGCCCTGTATAAAACAGTATCATCTGTTTTAATCTTAAATTACGATTCAAGTCGTAGTGATTTATAAAAACAGGGACTGCAACCACACACTTATGAACCCAAGTATCATTTTCCGTTTTTTTTAATTATTTTACTGACATTTGTAAATTTCTTAATAATTCATCATATGGTAGTGCATAATATGAGCACTAAAACCTCAAAAATATGAGGATAGCGTCTTAATTCACTCGTTTTACTGAGTGCAAGCTTACATTCGGAAAGAAGTTTTTATTTGCTTCTTCTAAGTATTCAACGTCGTCTTTCAAGCGAGCTCAAAACTGAGACGTGTTTACTTCACTGGTTTACACAGTAACGTTCAGGTAAATAGAGATATTAAACTACCTTAGGCTGATAGTGTTAATATTGGTGAGTAATTTATACCATTTGCTAAGTGTTTGCTCTGCTAATCCCCTGGCACAGAGCCGTTAATTAAGGAAGAGCTAGCTGGGCATAACTCCCACACGGTGCTATTACAAGTATATCAACAAAACTACAACTGTTGCTTAAAGGGAACCAACGAGTTCTGAAGCAGTATTCAATCATACCTTTTTTGGGGGCTCATTCTTAACGTTCACTCGTATTGGTGACTGGAAAGAAGGCGTTAAATTGCAAACAATGCTAAAATTCCATTAAATGAGGAATTTGTCGATAAGCTGATAGTGTAATATCTGAGTGTTTCGACAAGCTAAACGTCACGGCCCACTTATGAGAAACCGAATAATCATTGTAATAATACCAAAATGCCTAATAGTAATCAATAACGAAGTTGTCAATCACCAACGCGATTAAAAAATCGACACAGCCCATTTTTTTTTATTTAGGACCTTATGTCTCATTGAGTTGATAAGAGCTGGTAGGAAATTTGGGGAAAGGAAGTGAAAGGAATTCCCCAAAACGTCATGAAGAAACAGTTTAGTCATTCGCCTGGAATAATTTCGGGGATGCTTAGTAAATCAGAATCAGGATGGCTTGACTGTGGATCGTAGTAATAGTGTCATACTATGTCCTTAAGGAATTCTTGAATGGATTTTTGGCAAAACACGTTTTGTCACTGATGAAAATAATATATTCAGACAATCCGATACATCAATCATTTTCCAAATCATTCCAGTTGACCTGATAACGGAGCAAGAAATTACGATTCGTTCTTAGCGAGGAAAGATAAGTTTCACAGATCACACTGCACCACAGATGATCTGTCATTTACGAGAAACCCCCACAGTTCACGATACAACACGCAAAAACACTGGTAATACTGGTTTTTGAGTATGTAACTTATTTTATTATCTATTTCTTCAGTTTTCTGAAATACAGGGTGATTATAATTAACGTTTAAATTTCAAAACGCTCTAAAAAAACGAAACACTGATTAAAACGACATCAAAATTGAACGGCGTATCATTGAAGAAGGGGGAAAGAACATGAACGGTGATTCTGCACCAGGAGCTCTGCAGAAGTTCAGGACCGTCAAGGGTATGAAAAAAGGCGTTGGACCGATGACTGTCATGGGTCTGCTGCAAATGATGAAAAATTCGAAAATTCAGGTTCGTTTTATGTGCAATCTGGTAGAGGAAGGAAAAGATGTGATTGGGTGGTAGTTGAAGAAGTGGCCACAGCAGTTCAGGAGGCGTCGAGCGGTGGTGTGCAAACATGCAGTGCACATAGAATTGCCCGAACATTGGACAGGCCTGTGAGCACGGTACATAACATTCTACGAAACATCCTTCAATGCTATCCATACAAAATTTACCATGTGCAGGAGTTGTTTCCTTCTGACCTGCTAGCAAGAGAGGATTTTGTTTTGGAATTTCCTGCTCGCATGAAAGTAGTCAATGATTGGCCGTGGAAAATTCTGTGGACAGACGAAGCCCATTTCCATCTGATGGGATATGTTTTACGATTTGTCATTTGTAGACGAAATTCTGATGCTTACAGCCCCATCTGGCTCTAAGATTTGTAACTTTTTTTTTCATGTTCTTTCCCCCTTCTTCAATGATATGCGTTCAATTTTGACGTCATTCTAAACAGTGGTTCGTTTTTTTAGAGCGTTTTGAAACTTATACTTTAATTATAATCACGCTGTATTATACGTTATAAAACTCGAAGAACGCTAAAAAACCACAATAGCAAAGATTAACTCTCAAATAAGCACAAAGGTTACAAAGAAACTACATTACAATTGTTTATGATTTGCTGCTAAAAGAAAAACATAAGACAAGACGTATTACTAAGCATACCAAGCAGCGGGAAAGTGAATCAAAATATAAATTAAATCAGTGACTATTGGAAATTTGCTATTTATCCATAACTAAGGGTAGGAATGTGAAAGTGATACTAGACTAGCAGGACGTCTATATTAGCTTACGAGAATAATAATTTAAAAATTTAGTTGTTAGTTCAGATCCTATAATTCCATAGATCTATTGACATTCGGAAGAGTTTTTCAAGCGGATACTCATACTTCTCTCTGCTGCAGACATTATCGGACACAATATGAACTGCTGCAGTAAGTAGTCTCCACTCACAAGTCTGTCCCAGCTAATGCAAGCATCGCTGCCTTCACTTTCATGGCTCGAAGCTTCCAAACGATGCACTGTGTTAAGAGCACGAAAAAAGCATGAAGTGGTAGCTTTCACCAAACGAAAACTTAAGTAATATCTTATGCTGTATACCGACAGGCATTACCTCAAACAACATATATCGTACCACATTACCTCTAAAAATGAGCAGTATCACCCACTACAACCGCTTCCATAACCCGGTTCAGCAATTTCAAACCCACATATTCCGAGCATTTGTAGCTGCCAGTAACAAGGGCACCAACAACGTCTTTAATCACAATCTAGTATTATTCACAGATGGAACCTTTTTTTTTTTAATTCTGTAGCCAAAGGCAAGCTCTGTATCTTCTTACCTTCAAGTTCAGCACAATCCTCCGACACAATGTGGAACGTTTATCACGCATTTTCAAATTACAGTGTCTTTGAAATTTTTATCTTCGTAATTTTTGTTTGTGTAACCTGTAGGTAATTGTTTATATTTTTTCTTTTTTGCTTATGCCTTTACACATCATCGACGTCGTGGTAAAGAGGTGGGAAGGGACAGGGGGCAAGGAGCAGGAAGGAATTCGACAATGACATTTTGAAGGAACCATCCCGTGGTTTGCCTGGAGTGATTTGGAGATACCGTGGAACACCCAAATTTGGATGGCTGGACGGGGATTCGAACCCGCGTCCTGCTGAATGCTAGACCAAAGCGTTACCACTCAGACACCACGCTGGCTATTAGTATGTGACGTCCTTAGTTAAGTACATGACCTCTAATTATGTTGCTCCTTCATATGTTATTTATCCCATTGTTCTACTTCTAAACTCTTTTCCCGCGTGGAGTGCAGGCATTTACTATGGGGGATGTTTACCCTTCTATGGCAACGTCCCGGGGGTGGTTTCCCGTTGCCTTACCCAGTGAGACAGTGTGCGTAAGAGTAATAGGTGTGACTGACGGTGATAGCGTATGTGTTCAGTGTAGTTGTGAATGAGAGATGAAACAAGGTAGAGGGTGAAAACCAGTACCAGCACAATCAGGCCTACTCTTCCGAAAGATATTAAGGTGGTCACCAGGTTTCATGTGCTCATCCGACAGACGATTTAACCGAGGACTTTGGTGCACAATCAGGTGATGAGTTACACACCACTACCTCTCCTACCCTACCGGCCAAGTCTTCCTGATGATGCAGATATCTTCCACCACCAGGACTAATCACAGTCAGCACAACACAACAATACGGTGTCGCTGGCAAGCGATCCAACGGGGCGAGCCATCATCCAATGCAGAGACACGAAAGCAGGCTGTCTCCATCAGACTCAAGCGCACTGCTTGTGGAACGAGCATTACAATTCTTTTGTGTAGTTAATTATAAGAATCACTATATAACTCTTCCACTTAATCCTCTTTCTGTTTGAAACAAGCAGAGGTGTTCATACTCGCTTCTACTTAAGAAATATTTTTTTACAATATTGTGTGCTAGAAACATATATGTTTCAGTACCTGAATTGAAAATTCTACATGGTATTCCTATCCCACCATTGAGAACATATCACATACTGTATATGCTGATGAAACAGCAAGAATCGGATTAATTCCCTGCTTCCGAATAATGTCATTGCCGTAGATAATCTTCTGATCGATTCTTATGAAGTGATTGCCCCAAATGTTATCATCATTAAAGAGAAAGTGAAAGTGGTACCATTCACATCACGGTAATGATGTCTGATTTCTCAGCACAATAACCAGTAAGTAGAGTTCCAGTTAGGGCATTGCTGGTTTCGATAAGTTCACCTACTACTCTTTTAAACCCTGTAGACAGAGTATCAGTCATTAAGTACAACATATCCTAAGTGAAGTTAGGAAGTATAGCATTCCACACGTAACCTTTTTGCTTTTTTTTGTGCAAGGTGTAGTTCTGTCCATCACATGCCAAGGGTTTTACGTAAAACCTCCTAAAAGGGGTAACATGGATGACTTCTTCAACTAATCCGTGATATGAACCAGCTTGTGATGTTCTTAACCATTTTCAACATGGCTGCCGCTTTTAATTAAGTTTTACCTAAGTTTTTCTGTAATATGATTTCAACAATATTTAACTTCACTGGCAGTTGATCTTTATGAATGTCCTGCAATTTCACTGCACACAACAGAGCTTGCGGCTACAACATACTCGTTCTTCCGGATTAACTTTGTTACAAACAAGAAATGTTGATAGCACACCAGTTTTCGTTCTGGATCAACAGAAACCCTCTACCGGCCTATGTTATACTCACAGCTGCTGTCATCAGTATACCGCTGGCGTTTCCTCGTTCCATAGTCCACTGTTTTCAATTGAGATTTCGGTTGTCTATTTAATCCACACCATGTGAAAACGTAGATTACAGTGAGCAAAATGGATCAAATGCAAGTGGATTATTGAAGCGATTACTCGCAATACTCCGAATAATCTTTCAATGTTATAGGCAGATAAGGATTTGCGATTGAGTGCTTCACTGTAACTATAATTTGATAACTGCTGAATAAGAATACAATGAATAGTTATCGAAATGTAGTCATATCACGCTAGGACTCACAATGTGAAAGATGTTTACATAAACGAAACTTGTTATAAATAGGTAGCAGAAAAACATTTTCTCCTGTCACCGAGAAGACACTAAAGCGATTGAAAAAATGTTGGAAAGCTAGCAGCGAAAAAATATCAAAAGACATTCCTGTTTTCAGATATGATTCGATACTATTACATAAATATAAATACACTGGTGTCCAAAATTAAAGCAACAAACAGCTATTTCTCCATCCTGTGAATAATTCACTATATAATCATACAAACTGTCAACAAATGTCAGTGCAGTCGTGTTCTGCACGGAAGATGGCATTCCGGTCATCGTTGAACCATGCCAACGATGACGTCAGGGCACCTATTAAACGGTGTAGTCTTTGCTGGGTAGTTTCATATCCGCAAACACTGTGTATACATTCACAGTATGGCACAGAGAAGACGCCTACCAGACTTTCTGCGGTGGAGAGCCTTAGGAAGAATGGAAGCAGGACAGTCTCAAACTGATGTGGCGCGATGGCTTGATGTGAATTGTTCTGTTGTTTCTCGGATGTCGTAACAGTTTGTAGAGACGGAAAATGTATCCCGAAGACCAGGGCAGGGCTGACCACGTGTGACATCAGAAAGAGAAGACCGTTATTTGGATGTAAGAGCACGACGGTACCGCTTTAATACTGCGCGGCAAATGGCGTCTGACCCTGCAGCATCCACTGGAACAGTTGTATCGAGACAAACAGTGTACAGAAGACTTCGGCAGAGTGGCCTTTATTGTCGGAGACCTGCTGTGTGTGTATCTCTTACGCGTCTCCACAGAAGGGAATGTCTAGAGTGAAGTCGTCAACATGCCAACTGGACGGTCGAACAGTGGGGCAATGTTCTTTTCATATATGAGTCCCGATTTGGTCTGGAGTGACTCAACGAATTCGCATCTGGACGAAACATGGAACATGATTTCGGGATCCAAACATTGTGGAAAGAGACCGATATCGAGTAGGATCCGTCATGGTGTGGGCAGGGATTATGTTGGCCACTCGAATATCTCTTCATGAAATTGTACGGGTGAATCGGCAAGGTTTAATTGCTGTCAAGTATGATAATGAGATCTTGGGACCTCAAGTGCGGTTGTTGCGAAATGCTGTGGGCCCAGACTTCGTATTGATGGATGATAATGCTCGACCTCATAGAGCACGGGTAGTTGATGCTTTCTTGGAAACGGAACATTTTGCACTCATGGGGTGGCCTGCTCGCTCTCCCGATTTGAATCCCGTAGAGCATGTCTGGCATGCACTAGGGAGACGAGTTGCATCTCCAAGACTTGAGAGCAGCTCTGCAGGTAGAATGGCCGTTATTGCCTCAACATGAGATTGATGACATTATTCACAGCATGCCCCGCCGTTGTCAGGCCTGTGTTGCTGCCAGAGGGGGTCACACCGCATACTGAGCACGTTAACCAGTTGTCGGAATGTGTATGCAAATCCGTTAATCTGGAAAAACGAAGAAAATTTTTGTCTGCCGTTATGCATGTTGCAGTTGTTTACGCTCTGTATTCTTTACATTGTTTCTTCTTTACTATCACCTGTTTACATTCTTTTGTGGCAAAATAAACGCAACCTTGAAAATTTTAGTTTGTTGCTTTAATTTTGGACACCAGTGTAGAAGATAGGTCACTGCAATCTATTCGCTGCCGGAACATTGATTCCAACGCCTATATTGTAGCACTGCTAATCAACTCATGCCAGAAACTTACATGGATACGCTCCATCTTTCCTAATGAAACCATTCTCAGAAAATTAATTGGATAGCGTTATCAAAATACAACACCAGCATAAAACGAAATACACTCCATGATATCTGCAAATATACGATGCAACCCGAAGAAAACGGTTCTCCATCTCTTGGACGGTGTTCAGACAACAGACAACAACAACAACAACAACAGAAACCGAGAACAGATTTTAAAGACAATAAAAAATCCCAGTGCTTTCAAATAGTTACACCCTTTAATACTTTCTACCTTTCTCACAAAGAAGTACGGTCACAGTAGCAAGTCAACGACACACTGACTGACTAATCAAAGGGCCGGGTTGGCTACCTGGCGAAGACAACAATGCGGTTGGCCGACAATCGGAGTGGCGACACTCCTGGTCACAACAATTGGGACGCCATAGTTTTTGCCCAGGGTTGGAAAATTCCTAGATCCGTCACTGGGAAGGACAATAGCGCGTAGGCAGAATCATTATTTTGCGAATCGCATTACGTTTCCGTCTTAATTAAAAAAGCGATTCGGATATTCAGCGATTCGGATAGTCGGAGTTTGAATAATTGGAGTTCCACTGTATTCCGCAGCTATTGCTCAACTCTCCACTCTACTATACATATATTCCAGTATGTTAGATTGTTGTGGAACTATTCCCTTTCATTTCTATTCCGTTTCAGGATCCTGCACATTTATCTATGCTATTCCTGTCTAAAACTACGATTATTCCTTGGTTTCTTTAGAACCATGTTATAACATTTTAGTTTTCAAATCATAATTAGTTCTTGTCGTATTCTCTTCGTAGAAAATAAAACTGTAGCTCACATGTCGAAAAGGTCTGGTCTCTGTTATGGCACCACTATGACAAATGACATAAAAGACCAAATACCAATTATTGAAAAAAAAATATGGTTTCGTTACTCTTCCAAATTAAGAATTTTTTTTAGAAGTGTTGTGTTGGAAATAGCTTGTGGAGCCATTCATTCACTTTTCAATCGGTATCCTTCCAATTTTTAGCGACAGGTATGGATTCCATTTCGTGACAGCCTGGAAATCATTTCCATGTCCCTCTCTCAGCTCAAAATTCCTACTAGCTATAACTTTTTTTCGAGCTAATAATTATAATTTGTACGATAATAAATTATAATCATATCAATATTGTATACAGATAATAGTTTACGTGCTTTATTTTCACCCCACCCTTCATTAATCCTAGTTAAGCTATGGAATAATAGCACAATTGTGTTTGTAGTTTGACCAATCGTTGCTGAATACGAGTCTAACACATATAGGTAACTATGAGGTTTCAGAAAAAATAAATTCGCCAGTTTGTTAGATCCGTTGCTCATCACTGCTTTTATTTCGTCATACAATTCATTTACGCTCTACCGTCCGTACAGACAGGTTATATGGATTGTATCACACCCAACCCTCTAACGATAATCTTGCCTTGAGTAATTTCTTGGGTCTGAGTTAAATTCTACAATATGTTTCTGTAGCTGTTAATATATAGCCTTTGAATACTTGTACAGTTCTAGAAACGAAGGATGTCACTTTTCTTCAATGTTATCGTTTCTTAAAAGGGTCTTGTAAACCTCTTAAGAACTTCTAGAGGAACAAGTTTGTTTTATAGTTATAGTTACCTGTACGAAGTATTATTTTCTTGCAATGTTTAAATTAGCTTGCTACGCACAAGGTTCCTGGATTATTGGATCCTGTATATTACAACTAACATTATGAATGATAAATCATCAAAAATCAGTTAAAGGTGTCAAACTGCAGGAAATTTAAAATTTTCATTCAGTTTTACAGCCATAACGAAACGAAACATTTGCTGAAATCTATTCCCGACGTGGACATACTTATACAAACTCCGATATGTGATGCTAATAACCTGATCCATTCATGAAATCTTACTTAATTTCATGTTAATTAGCAAAATGATATATTATAACGCCTAAAGTGTTTCTAACGACTGCGGCTGGTATAAAATCGACACTAGGAAGACAACTGTTTTAATAAAAATTGGTTGATGATCACAATTGCTTTGCTTGCTGTTTTTTTTTTTATGCGTGATGGAACTATTAAAAATATTTGAATTCTATTTCCTTCTATTGTAAGATACAGAGGATTAAACCTGGGAACAATTTTTGAATTACCCAGTATACTAACAGCGTAAGGATTCCATCTTTATTGATTAGTCACCTACTGAAGTGTAATTGGTAACCACGGGCTAGATTATTTCAGATTCAGGGGACCAGATACGGCAACTTCTGTTGTACAGTAGTTTCAAAATCGCCCGGTACCATTTAAGAGAGTTTCATATGTTTCAGGTTTCGTGCCGGCCGCCGAAAGGAAGAACGGGTGATCTCAATCCCAGCTGGCGCGCTCAATCAATGACAACTTGGAGGATGATTTGCAGTTGACTGCACTTAATATAATCAGTGGAATCTGGAATCTCGCTCTACATCTGAGACCAGAGCTCCTATATTTATCCGGTGCACGTCGAATTTCTACAGCAGCGAAGGTGGTGCAACGGCTACGCATCTGAACTCGCAATACAGTCACAACCTATAAATTCGTTCGGCGATGCGCACTCACGCGCAAAATAAGAAGCAATGAAATTGAACACAGCCCGGAGGTGGTTTATTTGGGGCAGAAGACTTTAAGGTAGGAGAAATAAATTTACCGGAGAGCTCTGCAGCGAAAAATAGCTAAATTACCTATACGGACAATGAGCCTGGGGTTCAATAAACGATAGAAAAAGTTATGTTTCATGAAATACTGAAGTGTTTAGTCAAACCCTTGGTTTATACCGCCACGTAACTAATACTAATATCTTTGCCAGACGGATTCATCTACCGGTGATCATTTGGAATTCGATGCAAGTAAATTGCAAGTCCGGATGTCTAACTCGTATTGCTTACGACTAAATGCAGATCTGCACGACGTAAATGGCTATGTTTGGGCTCGGACTACTAGTTTTACGATGGCGAAAATAATTGACGTCAGAAGAGAGCATGACCCTCTGTCTCACAGCAGTCTAAGTGAACATGCAGTGCTCTCAGGCGAAAGGTGTGAAAACCAATATCCCTTTCACCTGTGGTCTTTATATGTACACTAGGAATGTAACGGATATCCGCGTGAAATCCTACCACCGCTTCCGTATCCGCAATTTTTACTACGGATGTATAGCGGATGTTTAGTTTATATTGCAATATATATTATTCTTTTCTCTTTTTTCGAGATTCTACCCATCGTCTGTAACTAGCAACAACCAGTTTGTTTCTTTCTTACGATCTTGCAATAAAAGTAACAATGAACTAAACGGTGTTATTACCTATGCGAAGAATTTACAAGTTTGAACTTGCATGTAAAGTAAAGCAGTCTATTCACGGTCCAACTTATAGGACATCCGCGTAGAACTACCATAGGATGGGCTTAGCCATTCACGTTACTTGAAGGGGTCCAAAAATGTTCCAAGCAATCATTTCCGCTCGTACTTTCTCGTCGCACACTAGTGTCCTTATCGCACACTCACAGGATGTTTCCTCCAATCATGATCCAAGGGGGTAGTAGGTTGGACGGCAAAGACCCGTGTTGGATGCCTGGATTCCAACAACATCCAACAGGTCTGACGTGTAATCCTGTAACGACTTTCACGGACCATCAAGATTCCTTTATTGGAAAATCGAATCATCGTAGGTCCTACAAGTTAGACTGTGAATGGGCCACTATAACGGTGGAAAGGCGGGTGGGGGGCACGGAGAATTGTGGTGGCGTGGCCTTGTGCTTGACGCTTGAATTAGTTGAGCTGCGAACTCCGCAAAGTTCATAGGACAAAGATTGTTTATTACACGCGTGTGAAGTTATATAAATAGTTTTATTCACTTATGAAATCATCCCACGTTTCTTGTTGTTAAAAGATGAGGCAAAAAATAAATCAATAAGGCAGTACTATATGGAAACAGACTTTACTTATGAAAAATGTAGAATCTGGAAAAAAAAAATATTCTTCTTTCATTTTAAATTTATTTTTAACAAAATATTAAAATCTAAATAATTATAAATTTATTTTTCCACCTCCGTTTCCGCAAAACATACGCATACATGGATTTCAAGTACTGAACATCCCTATCCGCATCCGTAAACATGGCCTCCGTTTTAGCCCTAATGTACACCACTCCCATTTCCTTCTCCAGTACCGAGTGTGGTATGTGAGTGGTTACGCTCTGGCCTCGCACTCGGAATGACGGGGCTTCAAATCGCCGTCCGGCCATCCAGATTTCGGTTTTCCATTGTTTTCCGAAATCACTCCGGGGTAATACTGGATGGTTCATTCAAAAATGTCATATTAGAATTCCTTCTTGTTCCTTGTTCCAGTTCCTCTCCCTCCTCTTACGCCCACTAGGTCGACGATACATAAAGACCGAAAGAAAAACAAACAAATAAATAAAATAATCGTCGCTATCGGGGTCGGCCAGCAAATTTTATCTATCAGAAATATGTCTAACTGTTGTTGGTTAATCCCTGTTGTTAAATATTCCACCGAGCATTGTGGGTGAACGGTAAATGTTCTGGCCTCGCATTCTGGAGGACGCCGGTTCGAATCCCCGTCCGGGCATCCAGATTTGGGTGTTCCATGGTTTCCCCAAATCACTCCAGGCGAATGCCGGGATGCTTCCTTAAAAATTGTCATGGCCGAATTCTTTCCCAACCAAGCGTGGTGGTGTAACGGCTAGCGTTCTGGCCACGCATTCGAGAGGACGGCGGTTCGAATCCCCGTCCGGGCATCCAGATTTGGGTTTTCATGGTTTCCCAAATCACTCCAGGCAAATGCCGGGATGCTTCCTTCAAAAAGGCCATGGCCGAATTCCTTCCCATTCCTTGCCCCCTTCCTTTACCGTCTCTAAAGAACTCGCTGTTAGAGAGACGTAAAGCAGATAAAAAAAAATAATTCTTTCCCGTTCCTTGTCCCCAGTCCCATCCCGCCTCTAATGATCTTAGCCGTCGACGAGACGTAAAGCAACAAGTAAAAAAAGTTAAATATTCCCAATATTCCACGCTACAAATTCTGTCTTGTTTTATGCAATTAACTTTACAATTACTTCTATCTGGTCATTATTAACCCTCATATCTGACTATGAGTTTATTTACCAACGGTATACATTAGCATTTGTGAAAATATCAGTGATGGTACTCACATGAATGTTAAAGGATACACGTATAAGGATATTCTCTGAAAACAGAGTTGCTGTGATGTTCATTAAATCCCCGCAAGTGTGAAATTTGTATTAGTATACAAGCAAGCAGACAAGTATCTCTCCAGAAATAATCCAAAACTCCTTCGATGAAAGGTAGCATCTTTCACTCTATCGTTCTAAATTTTCCTGCTTATAACGTTTTGTAGTCGAAAGTTAATCGGGTACAGTGCTATCAGTAAATAAACCGTAAAATTCTTTCTAATCGTTTGATTCTTTTGTTGTGTTGCAATTTTCTCACCTTCCAGTGTATTTGGCATAAGAGGTAAACGTTACTTCGGAATAAGCTTAGAGTTTTACATGTCATCCAGCATCTCTTCATAGATTATTATTTATGAATCATCCTCTATTGCAGGTCGTTTACAGCCAAAAGGTCACGAGTTTGCCGTGTACCTTCACCCGTACGTCCAAGGTCTTATTGGAAGGGCGTTGAAAAGTGGTGGGTGATTTCTCATATTACAGGATGTTCCACTACTGAGTCCCGTAATACGAAAAAACGTTCACGAGCAATAGAAGTTGCAATCCCGTTCTTACTATCATGAAATTTAACATTCACTGATCCGTATTTGCATCGTTTTAAATGAACAAACATAAGCTACAGATCAGCAGTATTAGACACAAACAATATTTACAGAGTGTCCACGAATGAAAGGATAATCCTGCAACCGTAGATAGTCACATGATGTCCTACTATGTGACAAAATTGTATTTTAGTAAAAGTCTTACCACTGTCGAGATATTGATTTTTTAATATTTTTTCGAAACGTGACTTTGTTCAGTTTATTCCACGCCATTTCTACAAATTAATGCTTTTTGAACACTACTATTGTACTATTGTACTATTGTATCTGAACTATATATCCCTTCTTTTTTTTTTAAGATAACGCGCTGGCACCCAGGTAGCCATTTCAACAATAAGACAAATTTCTTCGAATTCATTGTACAAATTTCGCAAACAGTGAAAAAATGCTTGCATGATAACTTCAATTCGATAGACTTTTATTTTAATAAAGACCAAAATACCAACCCCCATGCTTCAGAACTACCATAAAAACATAATTTTAAAACCAATGTTAAACAATTATACCATTTTAAAATTGGTAGTCTAATAACGAAGCAATTTTTTAATGTAATCGGCACGATCCACTTAGTTTATTTTTTTAAACCACAGGCTGTTAAAGTCAGCCATTTGAATAAATTTGTATACACTTTTTACATAAACATTTTTAAAAGTTTTTTTAACGTTTTAAGGAAAGAAAGAACATTGTTTTAAATGACTCAAACATCCTTAAGTAAATTAAAAACAGGTTTCAAAAAGTCTCGATTTGTAGAAATCTCATGGAAAAAACTGAAAAAAGTCACATGTTTCGAAAAAAAAGATAAAAAAATCAATATCTCGGAAATGGTGAGACTTTTTTGTCATATAGTCGGACATGATGTGACCTATCTGTGGTTGCAGGATTATCCTTGCATTCCTGGACACCCTGTATAAGCGGTGAAAATGAATAATTCTTGCAAATAAACGCAGGAAAAAAGTTATTCATAATTGTGAATCATGTAGTAGGTCCGGTCAAGCATGGGGAATAAAGGAGCCAGGGGAAAAGACTGTCCTCTTCTGGATTATAGAGAGGTAGGTTCTATTTTTTTGTCTCAACATTTGTACTCCTATAATGGCTTATTGTTTATTTATTTAGTTTTTTTGTGTGTTGTACATCCCGCATTACGAAAGACATCTAGTAGGCCTATGTAAAATATACCGTAGTATACACGTATATAAGATACATAATAATCATATTAGTATCTATTTTAGATTAAAAAACACAAGCAAACACAATCTATAGCTACTTATGGTAAAGGTTCCCATAAAAATACTTCACTTTTTGATAAATTTTATGAAAAAATTCTTTGATGGAGAAAATAGTTACGGAAATAATATTGTTATTGTTCTTCTTGAAAAACAATTTTATCATTTAAAGAAGGTATTAGGGAAATTTCTAAACAATAGAGCTTTGTGTTATTCGGATAATGGTGTTTGAGATCTTATATTCTAATATCCTATACAAATTTAAGATTCATTGTACAAGTATCGAACTTTCTAAAACTTTATTTACATTCTGTGTTATACATTTCACAGCAGCTTAATATATCTCTTTTATGTTATGGAGATTTTTTCCTTTGCAAAGAGTATTCCCAATAAATTATGCCATAACAAGTAACTGTATGAAAATAAGAGAAGTGCGTCTGCCACCTTATTTCCAAAGCTGTTGTTAGAAAATATGCTCTTACTGCAAATGAGTATTAACTTCTTTAACAGTTAATTCATATGGTCTTTTCTGTTTAGTTTCTGAGTCATATGAAAGACAACGAATTTTATATCTTTTGTTTCGTAAAAAAGTTATTATCTGAATTATAATATTTTCAAGATGTCACAAATACTAGAAAATATATCAGACTTAGTCAAGAATGGAGTCTTGTAATTAATTCTAAAACTTCCTGCAAATTATTATTGAGTGTACCTTAAAAGACCGTTTCGTGGTAAGAAATCATATGCCATTTCATAATGTCAGGACGACGGAGAAAAAAAAAGTCAAAAAAGAGACACAGCGGACTGTCTTTTTTTTTTTTAAAAAAAAAAAACAATATTTTATAGCCAGGGGGTTGACATGTTTTGTTCCCAAGGATAAAATAAACTGGGAATTATCAGGACAACGCTCAGTAAATATAACGCAACATGTGGTCTTTCAGGTTTTATGTCGATATCTGTACACACTCTCACTTGTACCCTGAAATGTAAAATTCGTTTGAAAGTTAATATGTAACTGTACGTTTCATACGAACCAGTTGTTGTTAGAAAGTAATTTTCTTCTCCAAAATACCTAATAATATATATATATATATATATATATATATATATATATATATATATATATAACGATATGTCCTACATCTTTCGAGGTCTTTGTAAAGACATTAACACTGTTTTGTTAAGTAGCTACTTGCTGTGTTTCTAATAGATTCAATAACTTAGAAAACATCCCAAATTATACTCCCTAACAACAAATATTAAATCTTTCATAAAATAATATATCTCTGCAGCTGGAAAATTAATAACATCAGTCCCCACACAAGTGGCCTCAGTTCTTGATCAATCCAACACTTGAAGATGACTGGAGACTATTTTTTTTTTTACTGTCAACTCCATCACCATGCTCTTTCTAGAGAATTCTTTAGGGGTACCTGCATCTGGAGGGAAAAGAATAGATCGGCGAAGGAAGAAAATTAATGACAATATAATGATAAATGGGAAAATATATAGAGACTAAGAGAATGGTGGAATAGTGGGAGGCGTGGACGGCTGACACTGTGCGTGGACCTGCCTGAAAACCCTTGATGATGATGATGATGTCAACTCCATCCGTTACAAATGTAGACTTGAACACGTGAGGCCCGTAATCGAACTATCAAAAGCATGAAAACCCAGTTGGGATATGTTTTGAAAGACACCTGGTGACCTGTATAAACGCAAAGCAACACATCATTTTTATTAACTATATTTTCACCACTGAAGGCCTGCCTTACTTTTCTACCTTTAGTGAGCTCAATGTGTCTTGTTTTATTCCATTCAAAGAAACGAGTATGGTAGGTAAATGGTATCGCTCTGGCCTCGCATTCGAAAGGACACAGATTCGAATCCCCGTCCGGCCATCCAGATTTCGGTTTTCCATAGTTTACCAAAATCGCTCGAGGCGAATTCCGAGGCGGTTTCTTCAATTGACCGTGACCGAATTTCTTCCCGTTCCTTCCCCACAGTCCTTTCCGATCTTCAAATACCTTGACGAGGCGTTAGGCCATAAAAATCCTTCTTAAGGATATTGTTTGATTCCTATTTTAATAACATAGAATTTTGCCGTACATGTAACATTAAATATCTCAATAGGTTTAATGAATATACGATATGCAAGACAGGGAATCAAATACACTTGGTTCCTAAGCTAAGCTCGAAGAGTCAGACAATTCTACCGACGACTTAAACTAAGTTTCAATATATGCACTTTTTTTAAGAATGGGATAGGGAAGGGGGAGGGGGAAATTTCAAGGCTAGTGAAGTCTAGAGCATTAGAATTTGGGAGAGGAAGGGAGGTAAGGGTTGGGAAGGAATTTAGCCATAGCCTTTTGAATGAACCATCCCGGCATTCACAGGAAGTGACTGATGGCAAAACACTGATTGGCCAAACAGGGATTTGAATCCGCATCCCCACGAATGCCAAGGACGAGCCTCACCGCACACCCACCGGACGATTCTCTTTGTACTTCCGTTTGGAAGTAAATGTGATTTTCCCGCAGTCACACTTCTTTACCTGAAAGCGAGTTTTCGCAGTAACTTTCTGCCTTGTATCATTGTGATATATTCCGAAAACATTTATTCTATGTTATTATAAATATCATGTACTCCTTACAACACGTGACAGTTAATTTATAATATATGCACGAAATTATTTCTTAAAATAACTATATAACTGCTGTTATGCTACTAGCAACATTTATAACTTTGTCAGATGAATTTCTTTTTATAAAGAGCTGTAATGGTTTTTTTTTCACTTATCAAATACAGTGAGCAAAAACCATACGCATATAATCTGTTCACTGGTTCCAATCTATTCTAAAACATGAGTAATAATGAACTGTTTTGTTAATACGTTGAAGAGTAATAACTCTGGTGATTAATGATCTCACCCGCCCACAGGATGTAAAACTCCACAAAACAATGCAATAACTCTTTAATAAATGACCGTTAAAATGCTAACAAAAATGTCTCCGCTTATTCAACGAGGCGAAAGTGAACACTTATGTAGAACGGGAGTTGTCTTGCTGTGTATGAATCTTGCCTCTGCTGTAAATTAAAAATCCCTCCGCCTTTAACGAAAAGAATAGGTCATGAATTTGATAGTGGCGGATGAATGGATGAACGTTGGTTTGTTTGTAACGTTTAATCGCTTCTGACAATTTTCATTGATATTTCGAAGAGAATTTAGGCATACGGTACATCAAATATTTCTTTAACTGACCAAACGTTCTGTGAATCCACGAACTCCAGAAACAATTTTTCCATTTCTCTTCATGTTTTCACTCTAACTACATTTTCTCATTTTAGGAAAACATAACGGAAGATCAGTTGCAGAAAACAAGCAAAAAAATTACAATCGCAGCAAAAATGTTGTAAACAACAGGCTGACACTGCCAAGGTGTCCTTCCTATTAAAAAAAAAAACACACACACACAAAGTGAAGCTTGCATTTTAGGAATTACAGAAACCTGAAAACTTGAAACATTCGAAATGTATTGTGATAAAAGAAGTATGAGGATTAAATTGATAAATAACAGAAGAAAGGAGAGCATGGAATAATATTATAGATAAAATAAATCTAAGACATGCTGTATTGAACAATCTGTTTGTAGAGAACAGTCCAGACGATGAATTGTAGTGGAAGATACACATCAGAATAGCTGAAGCAGCTAACTCAAGACACTGGCTGTAACGGCTAAGCAGAGAAGATATTCAAATGTAGATTTGCATGAAACCAATCGAGAGACCTATAACAAAATTAAATACCCATCCTAACTATTAGTATAGAGTAGTAACCATATAACTGTATAGCATTTTCGCTTGTTATTATTTACGATAGAGTTAACGACCGGATGTAATTTTCCCTACATTCCTAGTTAAGCGTAATGCAAATTATAACTTCAAATTCTTCAATTCAGTGACTGTTTGAGATACATTGCTCATCGTCTCCTGTAACATATACCAGTCCCTTGCCTACTAATGAAATCTTCCTCACTCCCTCATTCCTTGAATTAAGTGTCGAGTTTTAGTCAATGTTTTCGACCGGCCTTATAGTGATGAGTTGGTGTGTTGGTTGTGTTGAATGGGTGTTTTTCTTTTCTCTCTCTCTCTTTATTTTTATTCTCAGATTCGGCCATCAAGGACTACGAGGACACTGACCACCGCAATCATCAGAGGTATTGGGGAGGAATTGAGTTCCTACCAGCAATATATCCGAGGCTACCTAATCTATTAGAGAAATGCCTCATAACTTAGTATGCTCTGTATGAAAAGTGGTTTGTGAAATGTGTAATAGTTTATGAGACGGATATTGGAGACCGGTCCGGCAGTCAGGACGGGTGGTACGCGGGGGCCTGGCTCGTTTCCTGAGACACACTGGCGAGTAAGTCTGTTTCTTTACTTTTATTTTGAATTAAAATTTTATTTCTCCAATCTTGCTACTAGATGAGAGGAGGAGCCTACTCCAAATTATAAAAGAAAGAAAGAAGAACTGGATGGGTGGGACACTTGCTGGGAGGTAAAGACACCTTGGAAGGACTGGTTTGTGGGAAGAGAGTGAGACAAGATTACAGGTAACATCAAAGGAAACTGAAACTACATGCATATGAAGAGGAGGTCAGAAGGCAAGAGAGAATGGATAGCAGCCATGTGAAAACCTGCCATTGGGCAGAACACTAATGATGATGACGATGAATCTTACTATCTCTTCGAACTATTCGTACATCATCTATACTGTGTTAGGTCCCTCCTTCCATATTTTCCTGAAACAGCTATTCAGTTCAGTATCATTGCCTGTCCCAGTAAGAAACTCCTTTCCCGTTTGTTTAGTGTAACCTCAACTGTGAACGGTGTTCCCAGGCATGCACCATTTCTCTGCCTCAAAGTGTACCCTGCGCAGGTTTACCTGTGATTGAACATGACGACACAGGATTTGGATCATTTCCACTGTACTTCTCTTGCCATCTTCTAACGTCGTGCTCTACACTACAATCCTCATCCCCATCAAAGCTATTTCCTAATCATTTAGTTACATACTAGGGTTTCCCTCTAATATTTTTGTTCCCTGTTCACTCAAAACTGGCGGTTCAAGGTCATATTCCCTTGCCCTGCTCCTCACCTCTCAAACCCCTCCGTTCCTACATCTCCGAGATTAAAGTTGTGTCAACGTAGCCGAGTGCTAATTTCTTATTCACGTATAAGGGCAGATTAGCAGGGATACTGAAATGGAGCCGCCTTTATTAACTGAACGGGCTATATGGACCTTAGTATTTGGCGAATAGCTACTTTATGCTGTAACTGATATACAGATAACAGATTCAGTGTTCCTCAGGTATTACTACTCCTACTCATTCTTGAGGCCAAGTACCAAACTCATTCATCTCATTTAATATTCTACGAAGTCCAGGTTTAATATTTGAATTTCTCGTCACGATATTCAGCAAAAGTAATCTAATGCCTCTGTCTAACTGTATCTTTAAATAAATATGTATACAAAAAATAACCAAAAAATAAACAATTTAAACAGTTGATTCAAAATTTTGGTACCACAGTTCATTTTTACTGAAATTATTGTTACAAAAAGTTGCAAACCCCACTGTCATATCAGATATCTTTCATTTGAAATTGTTGTAAACTGTTAAAATTTAGTTAATTGTGTGCATAAAAAACAGATTCACACAATAATTCACACGAATGGAAAAAAATGCTAAAACTTAATGATCCAGCAAAAATAAATTTCTCGCTATTAATACAAACTGTGTGTACAACTGTAACGAAACAAATCATTAAAATATCTGCCCAATAAAAGTTTTCCAGAATTCATCATGTTTAACGTAGGGTCCGGATAATTTAATTTTGACCTATTTTTTCATTTAAATGTTATTGAAATTACAGTTTGTTTCAGACAGATGCTATGAAAAATACGATACTGCTGCTTGGATAGAAGTACTTGAACGTAGCGAAACGACAGAACAAAAATACATTTGAATCAATATTATTGTGCCAAAGCTGGTGGTAAATTGGTACATCCAACTACTGTTTCCTGTTCCAAAATGTAAATTAATCATCGGATTAGCAAATATGATAATGCAGAAGAATTACAATGACTTCACACGAATTACTTTAGCCCATAATGAGATTATCTGCAACTTGATCAGTGGCTAATTAAAATTGTTCCTCTAATGATTATTATGTGTTCAAAGTCTGAAGAGTTACCTTATTAAAAGTGATTGATGTCAAGGGAGGAAATTAAGTTTCACTGTGTCCTCAAAGTGAGAAGACTTTCAGATAAAATATCTTTTTATTTATTCTCTTTGTAACATTTATTTTCCTGCTTCGGACTTAACGTCTCGTCGACGTCGAGGTCATTAGGACTGGAGACAAGGAACGTTAAGGAATTCGGCTATGGCCTTTTAAAGGAACCATCCCGGTATTCATCTGGAGTAATTTTGATAACCATGGAAAACTAGTTGGCTCCCGAATGTTAGGTCAGAGCTCTACCGCTCACCCAAACACTAGTTTTTTTGTTGTAAAAAATATATTTCAGAAATTAGGTTCCATGTGCACAGTTTCTGATGCCATTATTTTTTTAAAAAAAATCAACTAGCAAGCTGCATTTTTAATTACAACTACATGCGATAAATTCTTTTTCGGCAGAACCTTCACAGCAGTCTGTCAATTAAATTTAATTAAGATCTGTACACCGTTATTGATACAACAGTTTTCGCATAAATGCCAGGATACATGACATCAGAACCAAAACCTTTAGTTTGTAACACGTAGTTGTTATAAAGGATTGAATCGGTTTCATAAGATTAATGTAGTTATATTATTTGATATGTTGTCACAAAACTTTACAGTCATATAGAAAAATTCAAAAAAATTTAATTGGTACATTACAAGTGCTTTACATGTATCCCCTTACTTATTTTGCAGATGTCAAGTCGACAATCAAGTTCTTGCCACACTCGGAGCAGCATATTCCTTCCAATCTGATCAGAAACATTGTTGAATGCCAGCTTGCAGATTTCTTGTATTGCTTTATGTGAAAGATTAAATATTCGAGTCTCCTCTATCAACAAGCCTACCAGAAATGCGAGGTGGAACCAACAGAGTTTTTAAATAGATTTGTAGGGACATGCTGCACCGAGTGTGGCAAGAAATTAATAATAGACTTGATATCTGCAGAATTAGTGAGGAAATTCGTGAAGACCACCTGGAATAGGTTCCAAAATATGTTTTCAATTTTTCTCTATGGCCGTAAATTTTTGTGACAGTATGTAAAATATTACTATATGTCTTTATATATTAAATAGAGGGTTTTTTTTATCTGCTTAACGTCTCTCTAACAGCGAGGTATTTAGAGACGGTAAATAGAGTAAATTTGGTAAATTTGCTTCAGTCATTTGTAATAACCTAGTATTTTGCAACGGCTGGTACACAGGAGACGAGGGACCCGAACTAATGCTGTTGGTCTCTTTGCAAGTACCATACAAACGCATTGAGCGGAACTGCGGTGGCAGTTGGTGACCCATCCGAGCTGGATTCTGCTTCCAAATGTAGATACAAGATCAGTGTTAAAACCCAGCTACTATGTTACCGTTGATTTCGCTGGCGTAATATTGTTTTTCTGTATAATGCTGTAATTCTATATGTGCTACAATTGGCGCTACCCGCGTTGCGGGGGATGTTAAAACGCTTAATTCCTTAATTAATTAAGTTCGAAGCGAGTATGAACTGCAAAATTTCATTGACCCGGTTGCTTTTTAGGCTCGCGGCAACAAACCAGCTTAATGTGGGATGATTCTATATACCGTCTGATGTCACGCGAAACCGTTGTAAAACCAGCTGGTATCCACATGATCAGCAATACAGAATGTGTTGTTAGAATGGCGAATTATTTAACTCCCGCCCTATTATTGGCTGAAGCGATTACTTCCAGAGTAGTAAGGTCAAAGGAGGTTTAAGCAAATAACCCGTGAAGAGCTGAATCGCTCTCAGTCTTGTGGCAAACTTATAATGCATAACGTCGAGGTGGCATTACCAAGGGTGGCTAGCAAAGAAACTGATTGGAGGTGACTTCTGATATGGCGGAAACAATTAGTTGAGTTCAGTTGATTCTGAACACAGCTGCCACTCGTTATCTGCACGTGATAACACTTACTCTGTTTATCATTTCACTTAATCAGACCAGTACATGCGGCAATCAATTTTCACCGAGTACCAAGGTAAGTTGGCTGTGTGAATATGCACCAATTTCCTGAAGCATATTGTGAACCCTGTAACTGTATTGGGTACGTCAAGCTAAATGGCGCCACACACGTGTCGTAAGTCCTCAAGGTTTGGACTGAACAGTTCCGGCCTTGAGATAATCCGAAATGCATGTGGCTGTTTCCTTGAGGCCGTTGGCGCATCCCGATAGCCTGAGCAGGCCACAAATACTAAATCTCATATTTCCTCAAGGCCGTGACTGAGAGGTGAAATCCCGAGCGTTGCCGGCCCTGGCAGTGTAGTGGCTAGCGAGCTGGCTTCGCATTGCAAGGGCCGCCGGTTCGAGTCCGGCCGCGGGCAGGGGTGGTTTTAATTAAGTGTTGTGTTCGTCTTGTGCTGTCCTCACTGCAGTGTCAACAATATCATGATTAGAGCCTGATACAATACTCTGTACAAAACAAATTGGAGCTGGCTAAATGGTCCCAGTGACCAAAGACCATTATTTTTAAAAAAAAAAAAAAAAAAAAAAAAATCCCGAGTGTGTGTGTCTTTCGATCAGTTGGCCTTGAGAATTTTATGTGTGTAGCGGTTTTTTATTCCTCAATTTTATTTGTACAGTTTTTATTTCTTGATGCTCCGTGTAATGGAAGGGTTTATCAATATGTATGAGAGCGAGTATTACCTATGGCAACTGTATATATATTCGGAAACCTTTTGCTTATAGTAAAATTGTAAATTTCTCATTGTTTGTGGACGCATAATGTCAAAAATATTAACCCAATTTGGATGGAGTTATCAACACAAGGTTTAACTCGAAGCAACCGTGTAATTAGCATTTAGTTCACCCCCGTACCTACATCTTACCCGACCAATGTCAAGTTTTAATAATATTTTGGGCGTAGTTTTTCTTGAAGAACATCCACTGTTTACGTTTTCTCATTACGGTTATGGTGATTTTTTGATACGAAGCTACAATAATATGTTTCCATATAAATAATTATTCTAGACTTATTTGGGCTTCAACACCCGAAGCTACGGCATTAAATCACAGCAGTTACTCTAAACATGGAGAATACATACATGTAGAGATGGAAAATATGATTGCTTAGGTTTTTTGTAATTTTCTTCAAAATGCCTTCGACAGAAAGGACAAATCTTTCCCGGAGAAATTTAAGAGCTGTTAATCATTGTTAAGCGTGGTCTCAGGTCACTATAAAACAAGATGTGTGTTACAGATTTGTGCTCTGACTAGGGAGCAAGCCACAGCATAGCCGGAGGGAAATTGCTTCCCGCAGAATTCTGAAAGAAGATTTGTATGTGAGTATTTAATTCTTTCGAGTAGCCACTCCTTGCATTATGCGCTTCTGGTGTGCCTTTATGCCTGAGCTTTAATGCTACTTGCCGTGATTAACAAACTAACAGCCACCAGTATATGATCATTATCGAATGTTGCCATATAGATGCCAACTCTAGGAATCAGAAAGCCTTCAGGATTTCATGTCCCGTGTGTGTGTGCAGGGTGATATAGATGAAAACCTTGAGGTCTGGCCTGCAAGCTTTTTTCTTGAGGCCGGGCCTGCAAGTATAAGATTGTGACAGTAAACATACTGTTCAGAAACTCACACTTTACCGGTAAGGCACAACGGTCTTATGTATTAATCTTGGGTCAGGTGTAGCGCCATGATAGCGGTTACTAGGCGGTTTCCCACAATCCCCTAGGGAATGGTGAGATGGTACCCAATCTCCACCTTATAAAATATACACAAACGGATGGACATACATTTTGTCCACTAGGATCAGTGCTTCAGGCAGATGCGGAAGACCTAGACACTCAAAACTTTCTCATTAGGTGGACTAACAATCCGGAAATGGGTTTCCCTGCAAAACATACCATACGCTTTTAAAAAAAATTGATGTGTTCAGAAGCATTATGTATGCCTCGTCGTCTTTTAATTTCTTAGCAAATGCTCACATCGGAAACAAGGATGACTCCTATCTGTTTTCGGAAGAAGCCAAGAGTAAGTAATGAAGCAGCTCTCTCCCATCAGACATCCGTCAGTTCGTAAGTATCTAAGGCACTATTTGAAAAGTATATGTTCATTATCCTTCACATCCGTCATGGTTTTTAAATGTTGTTTAACTGTATTCAAGCATATTTTGAAATAAATGGAGATCACAAGGAAATCGACCTGATACTATTTCTAAATGTTGCTTAAGTACAATATACCTTTTTTTTTCGAACGAAGGAGCTACTTCACAAGTTTAACAGCATAAACATTTTAATAGCTATTAAAAATAGTTTACTCTGAAATGTAGTGTACGTATATGTACAGACTTGGATGTAGCTCATCTGAAACAGAGACCAGCATACTGTTGGCACACAGTTTAAAAATCAGATAAGAAGATGAGACACCAGCTTTGATTATGATAACAGCAGACGACAAGTCAAACAGTGATTAACGACCCTTAAGTATGAATGTAAACAAAGGTAGCATTCGCTTTTCTGCAAGTGTTGTCATTAGTGTAGCTCAATACTGAAATTTAATTTTTGATTTGTCTGTGTCCAATAAAATGACAAAGAAATACTCTCCTGCGTAGATGACAGCATGTGGAAGAAAAGTACGACAGGTGGATGAGTTCTTTAACAGCCCAGATACGGGATAAGCCAGAACATTCGTACTAAACGAGTTGACTTATCAAGCGAAGTGTTTATAAGGGTTTCACTATCTTCCACGTTTCTTTTTTTAAGTAATCCAACAATATAGTGTTGAAAGGAATAAAGATGGAACAATCAAACATAGATTTTTTAACCCATACTTTCATCAATGTAATCTTATTTTACTCTCGGGGGGGGGGGGGGGTTAAGGGCGCGTTGACGTCGGGGTAATTACCGTATTTTACTCTCAATTTATCTCTGAAATAACGTAATGGTATACAATAACCCAGCTGCCAATTCTTGTCTTGTGTGAATGTAACCAGGAGTCTGTATAGTGAAAACTACGTTAGTATAAGTTTAATTAGAACCGTTAGGATTCCATGAGTCCGTAATTTTGACACCTCTTCTAACAATAACGTATTGATCTTGGAATTTAGTACGTTCTGTTGCATGTTTCGCAAGTTTCCTGATGGATAAGATTTATAGAATTGTCTCTCAAGGTCAATTGATTTGTGATTACTCTTGGACAAAAACGGCCGTGGGTAGATACTTAAACGACAAAGTGGTGCGAGTAGGCATTTAATTTCATCTTGAAAAAGTTTTTCTTCATAAAACAGGCAACATCAGCTAAAGAATTGATGGGAAAAGAATCATTTATTTTGATTCTGTCACAACAAACTATTCATTTGTTGGAGGATCAAAATGGATGGTAAATATTCGTTATTTTTTACCTGAAAACATGGTTTCGTTGTGCTACTATGAAAGAAGGTGCAACCTTTATGTGAAAGGGAAGAACTGATGACATCTCCCATACATTTAAAAGAGCTGACTGAGAAATAAATTTAACCGGTATATACAATTAAAATGTGGAAATAATGGTCTCATTATACGTGGAATTCAAATAACTTACTGTTAAATACGATTTTTTTTTTTTTTGAGTAAACGTCCTCTATTTAATAGTTTTTGTTTACTAATGATAAGGAATCGTGACTACCGTGAATGTTTGTTTTTAAACATGTTAGTGTCATCATAATATCCTGAAATTTCCCGTGAACTGGTCTCAATGAAAAGGACTGGAGCAAAAGATGTAAAAGGAGTTTGTCTTAAAATTAAAACCTTACTGTCAAGAACATAGAACATCGGGTCGCAATTGGACCGCTAAATTTTAAATTTTGTGAAATATACGATCTATCATCTTAACATGTTCCACAGACATGCATACTTAAACCATTTAGGGGTGATAAAATACATTTCAGATCTCAAAATTTAAAAATCACAAAACATAACAGTTTTCTTCTCAAATGTAAAGAAAGTATATGCTGCTTCGGACATGATCAGATGGGCTACCCCGAAAATTCTTTTACTTTTGGACCTGTTGTTGTATAATCGGAACAGCAAGTAAAATATGATTGCATGGAGAGTGTTCATTTATTAACTTAAATTTTTCGTTGGTTTATATATATGGTATAAATAAAAATTTTAATTACTTGTTACACTGCTACATATGGAGATGCATAACCTAGAGTTAAAACAGTCATTTCAAATTTTCCATAGTTAAAAATGTTCTCCAGACTGACATTACTTTTTCAGTAAAACAACAAAATAAAAAGATTTAGAAATTTCACCATTCAAACTACTCCGGGTTTCAGTGTTTAGGGATGGTTGAAACATATCTTGAGTATGTTAGCTGGATACAGATATTTCAAACACATGTATTTTTATTTATTGTTTCGTTCGTATTGTTCTTTGTTCTTTGCGTTAGTTATCAGAGGACTACTTCAAAATGCAACGCTCTCTACACGTAATAGCTTGTCCGCACCCATCACAAATTTAAAAGCAATTATGACGCAGTGGGGTGAGGAAGAGATAGAATGAGAATATGTTAGCCTCTTCCAATAAAATGTTAGCCTCACTTTGACGTACCGGAACCTGTTTTCACAACATGGCTCTAGTGACTGAATGACTACCGTTACAAGATATCATTCAACTTAATAGGACCAAAGAGGAGGGCACGATCCAGGTCATACACTTTACTTCCGAGTTCGAAACGGCCCACAAACGCCAATGCATCGGAAACAATAAACGGGGAGGCTTTGGCAAGGTAAAACTCATTGCATTCAAGAAACAAAGAGTATCCTGATAAAATAAAATCCTCTAAAATTTCACTCGTTTTGCTTTGTCATGAGTAGAATATTGCAGAGATAAATGTGTCCATTATTTGTATCAACGGGTGTCAACTATTCAAGAAGGAGTGATCAGCGATAAATAGGAAAAAAACGCCCAAGGATTAGCAGCATGCTAGAAGCTTCAAAAATGTATTTGAGCTAAAGTCCATAGAGAGCATAAAAGACTGACGGCATTTAGATAATCTTGATTTTGGTATAGTTAAATGGAAGGAGGATTACTAGTATGATTTATAATGAATTATAAATGACGTTACTGGTGGAAGAAATGAACTTAACCTGCATCAGAAATAAAGTAAAACGTTCATAACCACTAATCAAAAAGACGATATTGAAATAATGAGTATATAAAATTATGTTTTCAATAGAGCGAGTGATGAAGTTGATTACAGTTGGCCTTCCACTTCTAAATTTAAATTTGATTGATAGCAGAAAAATAAAGTACTGAAATCAAAATCCCATGTAATATTTAATGAAACATAAAAAGAATTGCCTTCACAGTTACAGAGTGATACGAAGTACTTTTGTAGGCTGTTCCCAGTTTTTTGATATGCGGATGTCGACAGGAGTAAGACAATCATCAGTAAGTGATTGCTGACACTAAGTTTGATTGATTATCTGCAGGAGTTCTTCCGTTGTTGATCACCCGATAGTTTACACTGTCAATACTTGATCGGGAGTTGCAACTGATGATTTTAGCTCAGCAATATTTTTCCATCGCGAAAGGTGTAATCTAACAGAAGATTCTTGAAGGATGTATCTAACCTGTGCCATCGAATTGCCATGACTAACAAATGCTACTTAAAGCGTAGTCATCAAATCTTACAGCACTGGAATGAATACGGTATTTCGTTCATTAGCTATAATTTTTTTTTTTTTTTGGTAACAGAATACTGTACGCCCTTCAAGACAATTCTTGTTCCTTTTTTATGTGTGTATTTCATATCTGCTTAAAACATGTGATGCTAGTGGTAGGTGGAAAACGCAAGCCTCGATCTCGTTGCCACATTATAGTTCATGGGACTCCATCTGAAAAAATAACTTTAAGTAAAACTAATATCTATCATTTTTTTAACGTGATGTATTGCAGCCTGGTTAGTTTCAAATGTTAGAGGTGTATAAATAAATCAAAAGGAAGAATCTACCATCTTTAGTGTCACCTCTGGGTAGCTTTATAATAAATTATTTATGTTTTTTTTTACTAAATCACAGTATGATATTATGAGTAGTATTGTGATATTTAATTATATTCAGGGTAATGTAAACAGAGCAAATTGTTTTTGTTTGGGGTTTATTTAATAGAATAAGTGTTAGACGTTATAGAGGACATACATCTCGCCAACTAGCAAGTGTGTGTGTAAATGTAAATTTATTTTATTACGTGTATGAATAGTCATAAATATCAACAATAATAGCAGAGTTTTGTAGAATTCTCGACAGAAAGGAATAAAGCGAGCCACAGGAGATCAGATTGCTAGTAGTATCGAGAGAAATCAATAAGAGGCAATTTAAATTATTGTATTTGTAACGAGAGATTGTTTGGAGTAGTAATTGTGTGATACACTGAGTAAGTAATAGGTGAGAAAGGTAAAAAGATATGTAGTAGAGGTTGAACATTATAACGTGGCATTACCAGAGATATTATAATGGTCTCACATCACATTAGATACCGCATGACTTTGCACCATAATGATTTTACGTGGTTATATGTTGAATGTGAGAATAACTCATTCCTATCTGTAAAATATCGCAGACAAATGTCAGGAATACACTGGAGGTGTCACAACATAAAGTGGCAAGTTTCATAAACGAATTGTTCAATTAGCTAATTTGTGCTCAGTAAATCCTGGGTGTGGTGCTAACTGGATATCATCTAAACGCATAAAAAATGTAATAGGTAAAAATTCTCTACATTTCAGATATTAAAAAAAAAAAAATAAGTTCCTGTACTATAAAGGGGTGATGTAATTGAAAATGCACAACTAGGTTTTAAATATCTGTGAGGCTTCAAAATACAAGATAAAACACTGAAACTTTGTACACTTACTTTCAGATGATAACTCCCTTCTATGGCATAGTAGTCTACACTGACTATCTGAGAAAAAAGCAACTGTACATCCACTTTCAACATTTTTTGACCTGTCCCGATAGAGGTACCAGTTTCAGTAAAATAATAAGAGATATTGTTCTCACTCTTTTCCACCATTAAATTTATATAAATATGTCGAACTATATGAAGAATGAAGGAAATACAAGTACAAATAGAATTTATACCTTAATTTTGGAAACACTAAGCTGTTGTAAAAATTTCAATACAAATATCCCTAAAACCTATAAATGAATAAAAGGATGCACACTTCTTCATAAATATTTGTCCTTGAAATTTATACGGCATCCCTGAAAATTTCGGTTCTGTGTTCCTTATAAAAGTTGAGAAAATTGTTCCTACGTACTAAAAAACAGACATCTAAGAAAATGGTACTCAAATTTTAGGAAGATTTTTTACTTGCATTTGTTGTGCTTTGTGGCGACAGAAATTTTTAAAAAAAATCAAATTGAGTTAAAAGGCTAGAACTTTCACAAAATGCAGTAAAATAGCCATATAATCGGAAAACATAATGTTCAAAAAATCAATTTTTAGCTCTTATCGGTTATATGCCCCCTTAATAACATACAGAGAAGGAGTCAAATATTTCTTGTGTCTCTATTTGCATATTGTGATGAACGGGACTCACTCAAAATCTAATGTCCAGATTTAGACGTGTTAATTTACCAACCGTCGACTCTACATGTATGTTTCATTTTGATGTGACATGGAAAGACTGAAGAATTTAAGATAATTTTTCGATGAGCGTGCGTCACTTAAAAACTACTGGGCCGATTTTGATAGGGTTTTGATTAATGAATAGCCTGTGGCCTCACGGATAAAGTAGGGAATCGTGGTGCCAACCCAAGCGGGTACAACCAAATTATTTGTTATATATGTTCTGAAAAGCACCAACCTTGTCGTACTTCCGGAATCCAATACTTCCTCGACTTATGCTAACAATTGATATCTTTAACTGATCCTACGCTTGTTAGCCATCGAGGCACCAACAGTGGACGTTTGTTACTCTGAGAAGACATTTCTTGTGTTTCTCTGGCTGAAGCTTTGTTCGCCACTCTTCACGGCTGCCCGCTGACAACCACCGGGGAGAAGAGTTTTGACCCGCTACTTGAGTCAGCTCGCGCTACCCAACACAATACCTGCTTCCAGGGACACCTCACTCACGCTATACTCTATAAGCATAAAAACATTATCGTACTTGTGTCTCGCACTTGTTCAAAATTCACTCATATTTTAAGCGACCACTATAGTCAGCAGCCTATAATAGTTGTTACGTTATATAAAAATATCGTATGCTCAGTGAATCCGAACTATAACATTACACTAAATTCCTCTGTAACTCGAGTTATAAACACGTATCTTGTTTGAAAATATTATTGTTTGCTGAGTTTTCCATTAAGTGTTCTACTAAAATCTAGTGACGTCATGCTTTAAAATTACTATCATATTTGGTAATTGAACAATTACTCCTCTATAGTCCTTAGATACAAACGTTTAATGTTTTTTCTCCAGACCTTACAATATAATTGATAATCCAACATGATGACACAAAACGAATAACAACGTGATGCTCCATAAAATAAGATATTTGAATTAACTTCCCAAATATTTTCTCTTTAATAAGATCAATTTATTGTTAACAATTGCATTAACGGAGGAAATTAGTCTCAGGCCGTTCTTCCTGCTCTTAAGATCATTGACTTAGAGACGTCTTAAGAAAGTTTTGGATTAATTCGGAAGACTGAGTGGATATTTTTTCGTATTTGTGTGAACGGGAAGACCCAAATAGCTCCGTAAGTTCATTTTCAACCTCTATCGCAGATGTAAAATGCCTGACCATTTCGGCTAACTATATAAAATAAATTAACATGCATAGTCGCCATTCAGGTGCCTGCTCAGGGCTGGAGGAGGGGGACGGATTTGTCCTAATCCCTCTTGATAAACAGCTACAAACTACCACAGCGCGTGCTAAATCACTGCGCTTGGAACCGACTTCTGAATTGGTGTAAAACGCATTAAAGACAGCGGTCAGCAACCACCAATAGGGACATAACAGAGTTTTCTAGTACTGTGAAGATTATATAAAAATGACACTTGTGGATCGGCGATCGGGAAAAGTTCCTTAAGTGGACCTATGATCGGAATGAGAGCTCGAAAGGCTTCTACCGAGCGTGGTGGGTGAACGGTTAACGTTCTGGCCTCGCATTCGGGAGGACGCCGTTTCGAATCCCCGTCCGGGCATCCAGATTTGGGTTTTCCATGGTTTCCCCAAATACCGGGATGCTTCCTATAAAAAGGCCATGGCATAATTCCTTCCCGTTGCTTGTCCCCAATCCCATGCCGCCTCTAATGACCTCGACGTCTACAAAGCAGCATAAAGACATAAGTAAAAAAAAAAAAAACTTGTGACGATTACAAGTTATTAAAGAGCACCCAGCCTCATGAGGAGAAAGCATTTTCGTATCTTTGTTACCCCTGCCTTTTTGTACCCAGTCGATTATCTGCCAACAAATGGAAATATCGAAACCCTTCAAACCGTCATAACGATGTACGTGTTTCCGAACGTGCTTCACCCGTACAAACCATCTTCCAGATAAAGCATTGGCCTTTAATTTAGTCCTACTTTCAACTATCAATTCTAATTTCGCATTTAAATTACAACAATTCTGTCCCTACCTGTGCATTATTTGTTGCAGTTTATTATGTTTACCATATTCCTAGTTTTGTAATTTCTGCTTTGTGACATTTATTTTTAGTTAATTTCGAATACATATATCATGCCTTAAACGTATCTGATACCATTCAATAATAATTCAACATATCCCTTTTTATCAGCTAAAATAACTATATAGTCAACAGACTGTAGCATTATGTATTATTCGCCTTAAACGTTTAATTTATACCCATTTCTTTTCATTCCCTTGATAGATCTACGCATAAGTTAAAAAGGAATAAACTACAGACCCAAATTTACCTCATTATGAACTAGCAGTTGTCTCTCATGATTCTCTGCATTTATTGTTGCCACCAGAATTTTTAACGGTTTGTAAATTTTTTCTCAGATTATTTTAACCCAAAATTCTTTAGATTTTAAACTGCTTGTCCAAATCACTAAAAATAAAAATATTTCCTTATTTCTATTTATCATATTCCTGATAATGATGATAATGCATCTCTAGTACAACTGTATCATCGACCAAAATCGTCTTCATCTATTATCTCTTACGTGTTCTATCTATTAGTGTGTTTATTATACTAATTAATGTTCCTAAAGCATGTGACGCCAAACTGATGGTGTAGTGGATATCAGATATTTACAGCTGATGAGACAATTTCGTAAAATCTAGTCTATTTTTATTTTAATGTTTTAAATTATTTTCAAACTGAGATACATAAACTGAATATTGTATTTTGAGTATAATAATAAGGAAATTTTCTTCTTTCGACATTATATACTTCATCTATGTTTTACGTCCATCTGTCTGATAAATTTTGTGAGAAAAAACAATTCTCTTCAGAACCTTTCACATCAATACAAGTCCATTTCATGACCTCCCAATTTTTTGATATTTCTATAAGCCACACCTGTTGTCTCTGCGAACATTTCTCTCTCTGTTTCTTCACACCGGTATTGAAGCCACATTTCTCTGATTTTCTTGTTTCCTACGTTAAATGAGTGTTTTTGTGTTTTATCATTTCAGATATCCTTTGTTGACCAAGTACTTCTGCGTATATTTTTTTTTCTGATGTCTACATTTTCTTTACCTGTTTCATTTACCTCTCTTCCATTTATTTATCAAATTTTATGATTTGAATTACCTCAGTTATTTGTTCGCATTTTCTACGCAATATCTGTCGTTTGTATCTCTTAGTTTTTCTTCTTCTGGTGACTTTATTCTAAGTGGTGTCTGTGTGAACTTTAGTTTTAATCTTCATAAATTATCATTAATTTATATTCACTGTCAATATTTCTCTCGGGTATGGTTAATAGTATAAATTTTGCTTTTCTAACCTTTGTTTAACCATAACATAAATTAGTTAGTATCATCTACTTTGGTCTATCTAACACCTATACGTGTATGTAATCACTAGTCTGTTTTACTTCATTGTTTAAATTCAAATAGCACGGTTTCTCACTATTAACGAGTGTGAGTCAAATGAAAACCTTAAATTTGTAATAAAAAATCGAAATTTCGCGTCGTTATTCTGTAAGTTGGTAAGCGTGCTATAAACAGCGTGCAGAATGGCCTTCAGGTGGCAGCATAGTGCAGATGCACAAATACCGTCGCAGTATCAGTATAAAGATGGCTGCCCCACTTGAGACTTGCACCAGGGAAGAACAGCGTTCTGTTATTCGGTTTTTGAGTAGTGAAGGTGTGAAACCTATTGAAATTCATCGAAAAATGAAGGTTCAGTACGGTGATGCATGTTTGTCACAGCAGCAAGTCTACGAATTGCAGCATGTTTAAAGATTAGTCATGGTTCAGCACACCACATTGTGCATGATGTGCTCTAGTTTCACAAAGTGTCTGCAAGATGGGTGCCACGGCAGCTGACTCCTGAAATGAGAGAACGACGTGTTGATGCTTGTGAAGAACTTCTTGGCGCTTTGAACGAGAAGTGATGTCTTCCTTGCAAGAATCGTTACTGAGGACGAAACCTGGGTTCACTTCCACCAACCGGAAATGAAGAGAGTGATCAAGGAATGGCGCCATTCCTCATCACCAAAACTAAAGAAGTTTCGAACAGAACCATCAGCAGGGAAGGTTATGTTGACTCTCTTTTGGGACGAAAAAGGCGACATTTTGGAGCATTACATGCCTAGAGGAACCACTGTCACCTGTGCATCATACACAGATCTCCTAAAAAATCATCTTCGGCCTGCAATCAAATCAAAGCGACGTGGATTGCTGTCATCAGGTATCCTTTTGCAACATGACAATGCAAGGCCCCACACTGCCCGTACAACAGTTGCAACAATCACAGACCTGCATTTTGAGTGTCTTCCTCATCCACCATACTCAGCAGACCTTTCCCCAAGTGATTTCCATATGTCTGGACCACTCAAAGAAGCAATGGGAAGAAAGAAGTTCCGTTCTGATGAAGAGGTACGCCACGCGGTGCATGAGTGGTTGCGCGGACTACCAAAAGAATTTTTTTCTAAAGGAATTTATGCACTTTGTAAGCGCTGGAGGACTTGCATTGAGCGTGGGGGAGATTATGTTGAAAAGTGATACAGCTTTGTACCACTTCTGCACAATAATATTTAAGGTTTTCATTTGACTCACCCTCTTAAACACCCACCGACAAAAATTCCCAACACTATTATTTTTTTTTCTACTTCTAGAGATTTCCAGTCATTTGTAATCACAAGGTTTCGTAATATGAAGATAAATGAGGAGAGACAATGTAATTCAAATTAAGATTCTAGCCATACTAGTTTGAGCTCTGCAGGGGAAAAAAAAGGAAGAAGAGAAATGTGTCAACATGGGGAACTGCAGCAGATAAATAAGACGAGAGGGGATGTTAGTCCGAAATCTCACGTACACAACAGTTGGCTAGGTGACTCATCCAGGAGTTACCAGTGCTATTGGAGCGATCGCATTCTTGAGTTGATGGGTGTTTAGAAAAATGCTTCGGCGCTGGCCTTCGCCTCAGATCGCTAGTGCTGAGTTATCTGAGTCGTCTGGTAGCTCAGTGGTACATGTGTTCGTCTATAAAACCCGAGGCAGTGGTTTCAAATTTAGGTGGGGCCGGCGAGCTTTGCTTTAATCATATGACTATGCCAGAACAACAAGGAGAGAAGAATAAGAGTTCGTAATTTGAAAGACGATGAATGCAGGAGACAACACCAAGGATAGCATACATAGAAAATATATATGGAAACCACCCTGGTGAAAAAAGTTGAAGCGATATGTGGCAGGATAGCTGGTAAGAGAAGAAGAAAAGAGGAAAGGAAACCCCATGGTTGTATTATAGGGTACAAGGTGCTGTACTGAAGAAGAACAAACCCTTCAGGGAATGGTTCCAAAAGAAAGTGGCGGAAAGGATATGAGGGTAGGGCTGTAAAAAGAAGGAAGTAAAGACAGTGGTACCAGAAAAATAAAGGAAATTGACGAAAAAATGGACAGAAATGCTGAAGAGTATAGTGAGGGAATTAGGAAGGTGCTGTTATACTATGATGAGAAATGGGAGGGAAAGTAGAACTGAAGTGGAAAGGTTAAAAGATAAGAATGGAAAATTATCGGATGGGAAGAAAGAGATAAAAGAAGTCTGGAAAGAACATTTCGAGGAGCTATTGAATCCAACAGGACTCAGCGACGAAAAATATGATAGAGAAGATGAATAGGATCAGTTCAAAGAGAAAACGTAAGATATAACATGGAAGGAATAGAAGGACGCTGTAAAGAGAATGAAGTGAGATAAAGCACCCGGAGTGGATGAAATGAGCGTGGAGATGATGTGAGCTGCTGAAGGAGTGGGCACACAGTGGTTCTATAGGGTGAGGCTGCTTATGTGGAACGAGGGAAGGAACCCATATGATTGGAAGAAAGGGGTTATAATACTACAGGACTAACTGCCAAAACTACCGTGGTGACTGTACCACGAATTATGAGAAAGTTCTGGAGAGCAGAATGAGAAGAACAGTTGAAAGGCAGCTAAGGGAAGTACTATTGGTTTAGACGAGGAAGTTCAACCATTGACTTCATATTTGCACTGGGGCAACTACAAGAGAGCTATGATCTGGTGATGGTCTATATGAACGTTGGAAATGCGTGTGACAGCCTCAGCCGAAAAAGAGTGTGGGAATCTATGACAGAAAAATCAGGAAAGAAAGAGATAGTTGAAAGAGAAGCATATGTATGGAGGATTGTAAAAGCTGTGTCATAGTGGTAATGGATAAGACGGGATGGTTTCAGTTGAACAATGGACTAAAAGAAGGAAGTGCCGTCCCATCTCTGTTATTTGTAGTACTTATGGACGAAATATTGAAGAAGGTGGTTCAGAAAATTGGGGAAAGAAGAACGAAAACCATTTTATTTGCTGATGACCTACTAGTTTGGGAGGAAGATGAAAGAGAAATGTAGGGTCAGCAGGATGTCTGAGGAAGAGTAGTTGCGTCGTATGGCATGAAGTTCTCTGCAAGAAATAGTGAAGTGGTAATTACAACAAGAAAGAAGAGCAGGACAGACACAGGCATATCATTTCGATGAGAACAATTGAATAAAGTGAAGTTTCGAATATTTTGGAAGCTGGATTGATGAAAATGGTGAAAACGGGATGGAAATAAATGAAAGAAGAAGATATGCAGATGGATTTTTAAGATTACTAGAGGCCTGGTATGAAGTAGTAAAGTGTAACGAAAGAGTAAGAAAGCAAACTATAAAACTTACTTTGTACCAATTTTGACATATGAAACGGAAACATGGGTGATGAAGGAGAGCGACAGAAAAAAATTACAAGCTATAGAAATTAAATTTCAGAGGAAAAGAGTAGGATCAACGAGAAAGGACAGAATGAGGAATGAGAAAATCAGGGAGATGCTCAAGGAGTGTCCTTCACAACAAAGAAAGAATAGAGAAAGGAAGGTTACAGCTGTACGGTCGTGCGAAGAGAATTGGAGAGGAGAAGACGATGGACATGGAACTGAAAGAGAAGAAGCCCAGAGGAAGACCGAGGGGCAGATGGGTAAAAAGTGTCTTGAATAAAGAGAAGGAAATTGGCTCTCAGCAGAAGAGAGATGATGGAGGGATAGGAAGCTTTTGTTCCAAGCAGACCCGGCCAGTAGTTTGAAGGTGCTGAAGATGATGATTCTCAAGACCAACAGGGTGTAACGGAGTAATGTAGACTGAGCGATTTATATTGGTAACGATATCGGACAACAGAGTAGAGCCAAACAGGGTGAAAGACCTAAAACAATGTTTCACTAATATTTCCAAAGCTTTATCAGGTATAAATAAATACTAGGTAAAAGTTAGTAAAATGGGACATTTAGTTCGATGACAATGAAATTCCATAATAACAATGCTTGTAAAAATAGGTCTCGTGTTCCTGTAGTAACAAAAAGTTATGAGCTATTCTTCTGAGCCAAGTCTACACTTTACACTGTGTATTCACTTCACTTTGTGAATCAGAATGGTTTCTCTCGGTGTCATAGATCGTTTATTTAGGATAAAAAAATATCTGATGACTTGGCCATTATGCGCGCCATGTTTTAGTTAACCTATATTACTACCTTAAATGTGTTGCTTTATCAAATTTATAAATACGTAGAGGCCAAGATTTCCCTCGCTCTTTTTCGAATTTGGCAAGTATATATTATGCCCTCAATTTCAGTAAAAATTATGACGTGCATAATGGCCAAGTCATCAGATATTTTTTTAAAATTCTAAATAAACGATCTATGACACCGAGAGGAACCATTCTGTTTTATAAAGTGAAGTGAATACTCACTGTAAAGTGTAGACTTGGCTCAGAAGAAGATCTCATAACTTTTTGTCACTACACGAACACGAAACTTGGCCTATATTTACAAGAATAGTTTTTTTAGGTTCTCATACCATTTTGTTGATTTATCGCTTATTCTGAATCGCCGATCAAATGTAACGATTCCACTTGAAAATCGGTGAATAAGAACATTTCAGAACTGAAGGTAACATACGTTACCAACGCCTCACTATCTGAAAACAATTTGGTGTGCGCCGTAGCCGAGCAATGCATATTGTCACTGGCTTAACTACCACCATAAATAAATTACTAGTAACTTCCAGACTAAGCATAAGAACAAAGTAAAATTTAAGATATTAGTTAAACTTGCTGATCTCTATGCATTAACAAATTCTCACCCATATAGCTTCATCCGGAGCAAAGCAATTAAGTAGCAAATATGTGCCATAATTTTTCAAGTTTGGGATTGTAACTAAACAAATACGAGGAAAATCTCCAATATTAAACTTTTCTCATGGTATAGCGATGAAACCATATATGTGTACGAAATTACTTGTTTCTAGGATTACTGGAAGTGCAGTGGAATTTTGATGTTGGGGTGTCGTGGTCAAAATAAAATTTTGAATTTCAATAACTGCCAGAATACGGAAAGGAAAGAAGTACAATTTAACACCTTAGTTAAACTTAGTAAACTCACTCTATAGTGAAAATTTGAAGTGTTTAAAGTTATTAGGGTAGGAAGCGATTTTACGTTAGGGGTATTTAAAGGGTAGACTTTTCGTATTGTATGTGGGTAAAATGCTATCTGTGTACCAAATTTCAGCTTTCTACGGTTACGGGAAGTACCTCAGAGTTTTGATAATCATTAGTCAGTGAGTGAGTGAGTGACAAAATCGCTGTAGTTTGCATCCTAATAACATCCGAACTACCGAGCGGGGCGGTGTAACGGTTAGCGTTCTAGCCTCGCATTCGGGAGGACGGTGGTTCGAATCCCCGTCCGGGCATCCAGATTTGGGTTTTCCATGGTTTCCCCAAATCACTCCAGGCAAATGCCGGGATGCTTCCTTCAAAAGGCCATGGCTGAATTCCTTCCCATTCCTTGCCCCCATTCTTCCCCCCCATCATTCCCCCCCCCCATCCTTTCCCGTCTCTAAAAGACCTTGATGTTAAAAAGAGACGTAAAGCAGTTAAAAAAAAAACATCCGAACTAAGAACATCAACGAAGTAAAATTTAGAAAGTGTGCTAAGACTGCTGATATCTATGCATAACAGAAATTTGATACATGTAGCATTAATACGACCGAAGATATCGAGGTTCAAAAATGGCCCGAATCGCTTCCAGAAAAGGGTAGGCAGTGCCACCGTTGACTCGACTTGGCGGGTGCACTGCCATGTACCCAACTCTTGCAGCGTGATGGTATTAACCAGTGGCGGATCCAGGATTTTGGTTTGGGGGGGAGGGGGGCTGAGCGGATTTCGATTTTTTAACAAAAAAAGTATCTAGATCTCAAAAATTGGTGGGGGGCTATAGCCCCCTAGCAGACCCCCCCTCCCCCCCCCCCCGCTGGATCCGCCACTGGTAGCCAAAGTGATCTAAGTTAACTAAAGATCAGGAACATAAAGCTTAGTGTCCTTGAAAAAAAGTAGAATTAGTTTGATACTTTAATGATAGGGAAAGACCTTATAAAGGTTTTAGAATATGTGAAAATGTAAACGCAACATTAAACCATTTCATATTACTTTAGTAAAGATCTTACAGGATAAACAAAATTGATAGGAAGAAACTAGAGGTCACGGGGTTGGTTAATCTAATAGTATTTCATTGAATAAATAACTTTTTAAGGAGTAAAACTGACATTTTAAATGTTTTATAACGATTGAAAATTAGTGTAATTTTAGAGGGATTGTGTTAGAAAAGTACTATTTAAATCTGGGATCTGACAAGACATAAGTGATTAAAAGAATAAGAGTAAGATTTTATGTTAATTTTAAGAAATTCAGGGCGAGATAAAAATTTGATATTTTTCTGAAAAATAATCCGAGTCGGGAAAAGGCAAGGAGTAACCCGTGATTCAGGACGGTGAATTATCCGTTATTTTAAACAAAAACTGTCATTGGCCAGTTTTGGTCACATTGTTTCGGATTGAAAATACTAGGGTCAGAGACGGGGAGAGACAGAGCTACTTTGAGCTAAGATCAACGTCACTTGAAAGTGAGTTGGGGAAGTATCGAGGAGCAGTCATGTTGAGTGAACACCCTATCAAAACACTGCTGGGATGTGACAAATGTGAATTTATGGTTACAACTTTAGTTTGATATGGCTTTAAGTAAAATTGGGGACAGTTTTACAGAGTTAAATTTCAATACCTTTCAATTGAAGTGATTGTTACTGTGTGTTTGTGAATATTCTCCTAAAGTAAACTTTTAGTCTTAGAGAATGATCGAAATTCGACTGTGAAGATTATTTGCTATGGTATCGGAGAACAGTTTAGAAAAACTTTTATCTTCGACAAAGCGTCATTTCATTAGACTGCATTATTATTCACTATGTTTAATACTATCTTAAATCTGTGGACTTAACTGCAAAGTATTTGACAATGGAGAATCTATAATGACATAAACTCGGTGTATAACACCTCTTTAGATTACATTTGGGTCTTTAATGAAGTGATTACCCCTTGCTATCCGCATACACATATCGTTGATAATTTCGGTTTCATTCCCCTTTAATGGCTGCTTCCAATCCGGAATACAATAGGCTACGTTAGAGCCTTATCTACTTCTCCACACTCTAAAGGGAACAATTGGTAAGCAGTGCGTATCTCAGTATCCCTGTGGAAACATTGCATGAAGGGAAAGGACCTTATGATGTTGGGGGGGCCAACTTATTTTAGCATAAACTGATGAAACTACAAGAAGGCCTTACATTCCTCTAGTGCCTTATGATTCGCATCGTCAATTATCGTCGTAATGGGAAATTACGTAACAAGCAATTTTGCGAAACAGAGTTATCTGAAAATACATTCAAATATACTACTTTTGCGAATTTGTAAAAACTGTGCAATGTCTCAACTCACACAAGTGTATAGATTGTTTCTACTCATTGACATCATATTAATGATTAATTGGGAAACATTATTATTATATGACATTAACACCTGCTTTTACTGGGTATATTAGGGGATTTATCTTAAACAAGGAAGTTGTCATCAACTAAGCAGTGGATGTAAATTTGGGTGCTAGAATACTGAAAACTGTTCAGGAGAATTAACCTTTGCTGTTAACACAAAATGTTGAAATATTTTTATCTGTGTGGTAGCTAATGTACTATTGCTACTTTGCTTATTTTACAGCCTTCTTAAACCTAATATAAATTTGTACGAGCAGCCTTAAAAACGAAATGAAACAAACATACTCGACCATGTGATTTTCCGGTGACGAAGATGTGAAGATTTAACTGTGAAACGGTATGTCAATAGGACACCATTTTAAATCACCAAGTAATAAAAAACTAACTTGCCATACAATTTACTTGAACAATGTTTTAAACTACGTTGAGAAATGAAGTAGTGGTGCCGGAGTCAGCATACGTTTGTATTACCTGTGGTATTTTCTCTGTCGTTAAAGCGATAGCATTCAGAAATGTTTAATCTCAGGAAAGCATGTGACACCTTCTATACCTAGAGGACGCATGAGCTAATACTAGTACGAATATAGAAACTAATGATTGCTACGACCTCTACAAAGATTGTTCCACTCCGTCATCTGTAGACCATCTTTCACAGCTTGAAGTTCATGATACATTTCTCGCTTCACGGGATTAATTAGCTACTGTCCGGATGGTATTCCCCTCATTCTAGTGCAGCCATCGACTAGGACATCTTCCACGCCATGGATTTCCTACCTCCTTTACCAGGATTATGGTTTGCATCAGATTATCTCCCTGAGGCTGAACATTATTAACAAAGTCGCTGATTATTGGCGTAAAATTAGAAGAGAATTCAGCTCTTTAATTTGGTCCTGTATCATCTGCAGTTAAAATGTCTAGGAAACGATTCCAATATTAATTGAACGAGGTGATGGTGATTGAAGTGTCAGATACTCAGAAAGACGGCAATACAATAAATTTTCTGTTAAATTTCAGCCTACAAGTATGTTTAAATATTACGCTGTAAAACTTCGAGATAATAAATTTGTTAAAAACATATTATACATTAAATGTAATGCTTTGTAAAGCCACACGAAAACCAGATTTTTTTTTTTTTTTTTTTTTTGCTTTTGGTTTTACGCCTCGTCGACGTCGATGTCATTAGAGGTGGCAAAGGATGGGGGCAAGGAACAGGAAGGAATTCGGTCATGGCCTTTTGAAGGAAGCAGTCAGGAATTCTCCTGGAATAATTTGGGGAAACCACGGAAAACCCAAATTTGGATGCCCGGACAGGGATTCGAACCGGCGTCCTGCCGAATGCGTCATCGGTCACCCGCCACACTCGGTAAAACCAGATCAAAGGAATGTTGGAAAGTATGTGTACATTATCTGCATTAGAACGTGTGACATACTAAGAACGCAGGAATGCAGGCGCACGAGTACCTAATCGTATAGGTGTAAGAAAGGAGACAAACATTGCCTAATAGAAGTATTGGACGCAATCGCACAAAGGTGTAAAAATTACTTACAAGAAATCTGAGCTTCACTCAGCCTTTGCTTAAAATAGTTTACATCGCCATGGGAAAATTCCCAGAAAGTTGTGGAATAGACATTACCTTGTTGACATGGAGCAGTGTCAGGGAACTTATGCGCTCTTGTGCTTTAGTTGCTGGAAGACTTGAGTGCCACACCGACCACATCGGGGGAACGTTAACGCTATGGCTTCATTCTCGTGAAAACGCAGGTTCAAATACCCGTCTACTCATAAAGATTTCGGTCTTCCATGGTTTCAGTAATCACTCCAGACGGATTCTGAGATAGTTCCTTCAGAAGAGTATGGCCGAATTCCTTCCTGTTCCTTGCCAATAGTCCTCAACCGCCTCTAATGAGCTCGACGTCGACAAGGCGTAAAGCCGTAAAAATTAAATGCCATAATACAATAGCTATACGACTGTACTTAAACAACATTGAAAAGTCAAATACAGGTTTCTGTCATACCGTCAAGTAAAACTGTTGGCGTTGATAAATTGATCTAGTTCTGATTTATTGAGGAGTCAACGTCAGAAAACATGACTGAATTACATTATCAGGGCGATCAAAGCGAGTCCTTACAATAGGCGACGAATTTTATACTTTTGTGGTACAATGTTTGAAAACTATCGCACGTCTAGACGTAAAATTGAACATAATGATTCAAAGTCATTTCTAGATGTGTCACCGATCATTATTTTTTAAATAAACAAATTAATTGCAATAATTTGTATTATTTGTTATTAGTAATACACTTACATAATAGTTACATGCAAAGTACTGCCATCTGTGGAATTGTTGTGAAAACTATTTTAATCGAAAATACCGTTGCCGCAAACTATTCTATTGCGAGAACCTTAAGAAATTATTAAATTATAAGTACTATAAAATAAAATACGCCACGTGGAGGTTCTGAAAACTGTTTAACGGGAGAAACATACAGCCTGCATTTCGAAGTGTCAAACGTAATGGCTCTGAAGCCAAGATCACCGAGCCACTGGATAAACTATCGACTAATTTCTGTCGGTAAAGTGCCCCAACAAAATCTGTTTACATCATCCTCATACTAGTATGGCAGTTCAGTGGTTAAGGTGCTTGCTTAAAGAATGTTATTGCTCTGTTCCCAGATTCGAATCCCAGTGCGAGAATGAATTTTAATGTTCGTTGTGTTTGATCATATAAGCAACAACCAATCCGTGGTTATGATTCCTAGTTAAACTGTAGGTCCTAGAGATAAGGAACTCGGCTTCCTTCCTCTGATGCAAATGGCTTAGTATGCTTCCTTCGGAAGGATACAACCAACCTTCGGGTTGTGGACTAAGTTAAGTTTTATCTTCATAAAAATATTCCATGTTTTTCTGTATTGTTTCATCTCATCTCAAATACCCGGTATTGCGTGATGATTACTTATGTCTTCCATGTTCCGTTATTTAGAAATGTTCTACAATAGGCCAGACGACACGTGACTGCGTGCTGCGGTGTGGAAGAGGGTGGTATTCAGTGTTATTTCTATCTACTTGTGTGTCATGGCATTTTGGTGTAGTGAAATGACGAGTTGTACTCGAGATATTCGAGGTTTATGAAAGAACTAGCTGTTACCTGCGACTTTGTAAGCGTTGACCTAGAATTTCATTGCCAAAAGTGGATCTAGGAAGCTGTTAGTAACGTAAAGTTTGTACCAAACAACAGCGAGTCGGCATAATATGACAGGAAAGCCATCACTATATCAGTTTACCGTCGAACCTGTCTCATGAAAATCTATAGGAGAGGGGAGGGTTAAACTAAAGGCAGCTTTATTTTAGCTTTGTCTTTTCATCTTTCTTCAGCATAAACATCCGATTTTTGAGTTCCAATAACTTTAGCCTCTAGTGCTCTTCTAGATCTACACCTTAGGCCAGGTTTACGCCCGCAAGGCATGTCAGAGAAGACAAAATAAATTGGTGCCAGAAAGTATTAGGCAGACATCAAGTAATAGTAAAGTACAGAGCAAATCGACATCTATACTAAATAATAAGTTTTGTCTCTAAATGAAATTTACTAACAAATCATTTACCAACAGACTGCGCGAGAAGCACAGCTTGAGCAACCGACGTAACATTACAGACTAACACACGCATCCGTCTGTCTGTCACCATTCGATAATTTCTCAAAACTTCGTGAATACAACTGTTATTCATACCGAAAAAAAAATGTCCTGTGTCAATTCTACAGATATGAAGTATTTCCTTGTGAAATTGAATCAATATCGGTGTATCTATTTAGTCCTTAAACGTAACAAAAAGAGAGAGACTTACTTCCGCGTTTATAATATTATTAGTTCAGATGACACACACACCCACTAACTGCGAGGGAAACAACGGCTGAGTGATCAATATAGCGTCAAAAAGTGTACACCTACAGTATTGTTAGACCGCGCACGATTTTCCAAGCATTGCACCCATAAATTTGTGATGTATACTTTAAACGGAATCCGAATAACTTACCGTCCAGGCGTGGCTTATACGATCAAACGCAATTCTTAAAAATCTTGCCTGCCATCGTGATTAGAACCGGAGACCACAGCCCAATTATTAGAAAGCAAGCGCGTTAATCACTGTACTACCAGGCTATTACACAGTATATCACTACAGATTGTTACACATCCTAAGCTTCAGTCTATCGCCATTTCGGTAATTTTTAAAAAATTACATGACAATATGTACTACTTATGAAGAAAAAGTATGCTATGTCCATCCTAATGCCAAATCGCATATGCTTGTCAAATTTCATCACGATCAGATTAGCCGTTTAGCCCAAGAAACGTAACAAACAGACAGACAGAGAGACAGAGTTACTTTCGCATTTATAATATTAGTATAGATTTAGATACAGCTAAATGACAACAGCGGATTGTTTTTATTTTACGATGTTCTTTAACAGGAGCAGTTTCTGTCTCATATGCGTGCAATATATTGGTAATTATTCTGCTTTCAGACAAGTACTCTGACTTTTAAAATGGAAGCACATTGGCTGTGATCTTTAACTGCCACTGCTGGTAGTAATTTTTTGAGGAGTCTACGAACAAAATGTGTACCATTGAAGCAACAAACGCATAAACACGACGCATATTCCTGTCCGTCTAACCATGCTTCAAGCATTCGTCATCCAGAAAACAGAAAAATAATAGGCGTTCATAGTTCGTGCAGTTGACTGTATGGTATCTATTGTTTTTTCTAAAATAAATTGTAGTCTATACATCGTTCGATAGAGAATTTCGTTTAGCTCACAGTAAATATGCATCCCACAAAAACAATTCCTGTAAAAATAGGCCAAGTCTCGTGTTCGTGCAGTGACAAAAAGTTATGAGATCTTCCTCCGAGCCAAGTTGTAACAGAATGGCCAAATATGGGTCATTCCGTACATTTTTATATATAATATTTTGTATATTTTTATATATAAAAAGAATGAGAAAGGAATTGTCAGTGTTTTTGGGGCCTCCCAGCCAGACGCGCCAGATTGTCGCGACAGGCCGGCGGCTGCCAGGGACAATGGACACCAGCTACCCTTTCTCACGCATTTGGTCAAGCGTATAATCCCTTGGCTCCGGGGAAACTGTACACTGGGGTGAATGATCGTATCCAAGCCCCAGGTCTCCAAACGGGCAGTTTGGAGGTCACAGGTGACGAATAAGTCCGAGGCTATCCCGAGTTCGCACGAATCGAGAAATACAATGTTCGCCTATCGTGACAGCCGGAAGGAGGAGCTTGAGAACGGCAGAACCAATCGAGAGGGACTTTCCTTTGCATTTTGTAATGCCGGTGTATTTTTGCTCTATGTAAACCACGAGCGACGGGAGGAGGCTTGTTCCGGCGGACGCTGGAGAGGACTTCACTCCGAGCCTTCAGACTGGAAGGAGCGGATGTTCCGAAGCTGGAGATCGCTCCGTCTTGGCATCGAACCTGAGGGTCGATAAGCGTGTCCTGTATAGTGAGGTCGCTGTGCACGCATCCAGTACGCTTGCTGACGGACGTGGTGCATTGTCCGCTATAGCCAAGGAGCTATAGTAATTCCGCCGTCGCGGGAAATACATCGCCGTTACGGTAATAATTCTACAGTGCAGTGTGGTACTTTTATTCGGTTATTGAGTACAGCCCTGTAACGACCACTGAATGATTAGGAGTTCTCGCATCCCCAAATATTGAGCTAGCTGGGGCAGACTTTTTTAAAGCCACACTTGGTGGATAATTTAAATTATCCTGGCGCCCGGCATTTGAGATCGGATACATTTAATGTCAATACTGTATTTGATTTATGGTTCCCGATCATTGTGAAGGGAACTTTCAATTTAAAAAATATCAAGTGTGAAGCTTTCTTGCTTGCCAAATAACATTGGGAGTTTGTTTCAAGAATTATTTTAAAAGTGGTTGTATTTTAATGCTTTGTTTATTTGTTAATATGTTGGCAATTGTAAGAAGAGGCTTTGCATAGTTCTTTTTATCATATTTCAATGTGTCTGTGTTAACGATAAATAAGCCTCGCCTGTACGCCATTATGAGTACACAATAAATTAGCAGCCTAGGGTTTCTTTGAATTATAAAAAGAAGTAAAAGGTTTTCACCCTTACCTCACATACCGCTACAAAGTCTACACTTTTCAGTGTATATTCACTTCACTTTATGTAACAGAATGGTTTCTCTCGATACATCGTTTATTTTGGATAAAAAATCTGATGACTTGGCCATTATGCATGTGAACTTAAATTGAGGGCATAATATATATACTTGTCAAATTCGAAAAAGAGCGATGGAAATCTTGGCCTTTACGTATTTATAAGTTTGTGTACGTTAACTAAAACATGGCATGCATAATGGCCAGGTCATCAGATTTTTTATCCTAAATAAACGATCTATGATACCGAGAGAAACCATTCTGTTTCATAAAGTGAAGTGAATATACACTGAAAAGTATAGACTTGGCTCAGAGGAAGATCTCATAACTATTTGTTCCTGCACGAACACGAGACTTGGCCTCTTTTTACAAGAATTGTTTTTGTGGGATCTCATTTCTTTTTGTAAGTTTATCGCTTATCCTGAATCGCCGCTCAAATGTAATGATTCCACTTGAAAATCGGTTGATAGGAAAATTTCGGATTTTAAGACATAAATATACGTTTACCAACAATGCCCCAATCTCTGAAAACAATTGATGTGACCAGTAGCCGCGCAATGCAGATTGATGCTGGATTAACTACCACCATAAATAAATTACTAGTAACTTCCAAACTAAGCATAAGACCAAAGTAAAATTTAAGATGTCACTTAAAATTGCTTATCTCTTTGCATTAAAAAATTCTCAGTCATGTAGCTTCATCGGGAGAAAAGCAATTAAGCCGCAAATATGTGCCAGAATTTTTCATATTTGGGATTGTAATTTAATAAATACGGGAGAAAACTCCAATATTAGACTTTTCTCATGATATTGGGGTGAAATCATATATGTGTACCAAATTACTTGTTTCTGGGATGGCTGGAGGTACAGTGGAATTTTGATGTCGGGGTGTCGTGGTCAAAATAAAATTTTGAATTTCAATAACTTCCAGAATAAGAAAGGCAAATAAGTAACATTTAACACATTAGTTGAACTTAGTAAGCTCACTCTACAATTGAAATCTGAAGTGTATAAAGTTATTAGGGTAGGAAGCGATTTCACGTTAGGGGTAGGTAAGGGGTAGATATATGGAAATTTTTGAGTTTGTTGGTACGTGAGTATGTAAGTAAAATTTTATCTGTGTAGCAAATTTCAGCTTTCCACGGCTACGGGAAGTGCCTTAGAGTTTTGATGATCATCAGTCAGTCAGTGAGTAAGTGAGTGACAAAATCGGTGTAGTTTGCATCCTAACATCAACCGAACTAAGACCAGTATCGAAATAAAATTTAGTAAGTTTGCTAAGATTGCTGATATCTATGCATAACTGAAATTTGGGACATGTAGCATAAATACGACCGAAGAAATTGAGGTTCAAAAATGGCCCTAATCGCTTCGAGAAAAGGGTAGGCAGTGCCGCCGTTGACTCGACTTGTCTGGTGCACTGCCGTGTACTCAAATTATAAATGCGGAAGTAGGTCTCTGTCTTTTTGTTACGTTTTGACGACTTAGTGGCTATACCAATAATGATGGAATTTGACAAGGAAATACTGTGTATCTGTAGGAAGGACACCGGAAATATTTTTTTTCGGTATGAATAACTGTTCTATCCACGAAATTTTTAGAACTTATCGAATGTTGACGTGTGTTAGTTTGTAATGATACATCGGTTGCTCAACTGTGCTTCTCGCGCGATTTGTTAGTGTATGATTTGTTATTAAATTTCGTTTAGAGACAAATCGTATTATTTAATATAGATTTCGATTTGCTCAGCACTGTATTATTATTTTATGTCTGCTTGAAAATGTCTGGTACCAGATTATTTTGTCTTCTTTTTTGACATGCCTTGCGGGTGTAATCCTAGGCTAAAGCAGAGCACGAGCAGCTAAAGTTATTAGAACCCAAGAATTGGATGCTCATGCTAAAGAAAGAAGAAAAGGCCAATCTGAATTTAAGCTGCCATTAGTTAAACAGCCCCCCCCCCCCAATCGACACACACACACACATTCCCTAACACCCGAACCTTCTTTTGTTTTTCTGTTTTTAAATATGTTGAAAATTAATTCTCTTCATGAGACAGGTTCGACGGTTTGAGCATACTGATTCATCCAGAACAAAGCAATTAACCTGCAAATATGTACCGGAACGTTTCACGTTTGGGTTTCCATTGAATAAATATAAGGAAAATCAGCAATATCATTACCAACAATGTCCCAATCTCTGCAAACAATTAATGTGCGTCGCAGCCTAGCAATGAGCATTGTCGCTGGTTTAACTACCACCTCAAATAAATTACAAGTAACTTCCAAACTAACCATAGGAACAAAGTGCTTTTGTTAAACTTGTTTGCCTCTATATAGTATAGAAATGTCAGGTTTATAGCTTAATCCGGAGCAAAGTAAGTAAGCCGCAAATATGTGACAGAATGTTTCATGTTTGGGATTATAATTAAACTAGCTGATACCCGCGACTTCGTACGCGTGGATTAAGAATTTCTTTGCCAGAATTTAATATAGAAAGTTTTTGGTAACGAAGGATTGGTCCCAAACAACACCCAGTCAGCATAATATGACAGGAAAGACATCACTATATCATTCTACCGTCGAACCTATCTCTTGAAGAGAATCAATTCTCAATATATTAAAAAACAAACAAAAAAAACAAACAAACAAAAAAAACGAAGTTGTTGGGAAGAGGGTGGGGGGGGGGGGGTGTTAAATAAGGGCAGCTTTATTTCAGATTGGTCTTTTCTTCCTTCTTCTGAATGAGCATCCGATTCTTTGGATCTGATAACTTTAGCTGCTCGTGCTCTGCAAGAGCTACAACTTAGGCCAGTTTACGCCCGCAAGGCATGTCAAAAAAGAAGACAAAATAAACTGGTGTCAGAAACATTTAAGCAGACGCAAAGCAATAGGACAGAGAAAATCTACATCTATACTAAATAATACGTTTTTTTCTCTAAACGAAATTTATTAACAAATTATTCACTAAGATAATGCGCGAAAACACACCTTGAGCAACCGACCTAACATTACAGACTAACACACACATCCGTCTCTCCGTCACTATTCCATAAGTTCTCAAAATTTCGTGACTACAACTGTTAATTATACCGAAAAAAATGTTCTGTACCCTCCCTACAGATTTATTGCCAAATTCCGTCAATACCGGTATAGGCATTTAGTCGTCATAACGTAACAAAAAGATAGAGACTTACTTCCGCATTTACACTATTATTACTGCAGATCACACACACACTGACTGCGAATCACCCATGAGCGGTCAATATAACTTAAAAAGTGTACACCCACAGCATTGCAAGACTACTTACGATTTTCCTCGCATTGCACCCCTAAATTTTTGATATCTACAGTTTAACATTCAATCCGAATAACCGACGGTGCAGGAGTGACTCTTACGTTCAAAAACAATTTTTAAAAATCTTTACCTCCATTGGGATTTGATCCGGCGGTACAAACATTAGTAAGCAAGGGCGTTAACCAACGGGCCACCAGCCCACAATATTATATGGAACTACAGAGTCTTCCACATCCTAAACGTCGGTCTATGTTCGTTTCGGTAATTTTTCAAATTTACGTGACAATATGACGAGAAATTGTTCAACCAAATATAGACAGTATTTTTCTCCTTGTTTCAAAGGAAAAGTGTGCAAAGTTTCATCGAGATCTGATGAAAACTGTGGATTTGTATGAAGAATAAACAAACAAATATTCATCTTTTTATATATAGATAAATACGGGGAAAAACTCCAATATCAGATTTTTCTTATGATTTAGGGATGAATCCATATATGTGTACCAAATTACTTGTTTCTAGGATCACTGGAAGTACAGTGGAATTTTGATGTCGGGGTGTTGTGCCGAAATAAAATTTTGAATTTCAACAACTTCAACAGTAAGAAAAGGAAAGAAGTGTAATTAAACACTTTAGTTAAACATATTAAGCTCACTCTACAGTGAAAATCTGAGCTTTATAAAGTAATTAGGGTAGAAAGCGATTTCACGTTAGGGGTAGGTAAGGGGGTAGGTATATGAATATTTACGAGTTTCAGACTTTTCTTATAATATGTGGGTAAAATTTTATCAGTGTACCAAATTTCAGCTTTCTGAGGCTACGGGAAGTGCCTTAGAATTTTGATGATCATCAGTCAGTCAGTCAGTGAGTGAGTGAGTGACAAAATCTCTGAAGTTTGCATCCGAATAACATACGAACTAAGAACAGTAACATAATAATATTAAGTACGTTTGCTAAGATTGCTGATATATATGCATAACAGAAATTTGAGACATATAGCATAAATACGACTGAAGAAATTGAGGTTCAAAAAAGGCCCGAATCGCTTCGAGAAAAGGGTAGGCAGTGCCACCGTTGACTCGACTTGGCGGGTGCACTGTCATGCACCCATATTACAATAAGGTCACATATTCTATATCTATGTTAGAAGAAGAAAGTATGTGAAAACTGAAGGAAATTTCTGGATGTAAATGAAGTTTAAATTTTTTTAATTAGTTAAATTGGTATGATGACATTTCTGTCATGTGGTGCATTTTCCCATCTGTTCATCTTTCATATTACACTCGTTCTGAGCTTCATCACTTGTGTATGACACGGGTTTAATATGCAGTCCAGAATTAAATTGTTTGGTTTTTTTTCCGGGCAGACGTTCTTACTGTAATTACCATACGTGATCCTTGTGTTAAAAAGTGTGTTTGCAGTTGTTACCAATATAATTTGTTCAATAATACAATACAAACTTTTAACAGGAGTAAATAAAGCATTTAAAGTAATTAGTTTACATTCATTTGCTCAATTTCAAGAGGAATTTCCTGAGTTTAAATCTCTGTTTATAGATTTCGAAGAGCTATTCCTTCAAGACAAGATGAACGTTTTTTTGTTGACAGATCACTTTACAGTAGTAAAATTTAAGGAAATGATTTCCTCCTAGAAGGAAAATTATTATACCCATCAACTATTAAAAAAATATTGTTTCTTATCTGTATGATTCCGACAAAATGAATCTCAACAAATAATTCGAGATTACAATGGAATACTGAAAAATTAATGACACGTAATCTACAAACTTTTCCATTACGAGATAGTAACTTTTTCAACGATGCCATTATACCGTTTGCAGCAAAATAAACATGAAAAAGAATTTAATCATCAAAAATTAAAATAACTGCGTGAATCTGTTGCTTATATTCAAGCTGGTCATAATTGTTCTGCAGTGAAATCAACAGGTACTGAATTATTAAGTGGACTGGAACCTTTAATAGTCTGGTATTTATAGATCGAAAAATGATTAGTAAATGGAGCTTATGGTTATGTTGAACATATTATTTATGAGTAAAATCTAAGTCCGCCTGATCAAATACCGCAAGTGATAATGGTTCGTTTTGAAAATTATTTTCATTCGACTTATGAAAATGATGGTTGTAATCCGATTCCAGCGACAACATAATATTGTAAAAGAGGGAATATCACTTGTTGATGAAAACAATTTCGGTTACAATTAACTCTCGCAATGACAATTCATAAATATCTAGGTTTAACATTGGATAAAGTTGTTATAGATATTGCAGAAAATTCCATTGGTTTAATATATATTGCGTGATCGAGGGTAAAAACGCTAGAAAGCTTAACCTTAAACAAAAGATTTTCTTATTATAGAATTAGTAATATCAAAAAATTGAGTTTACTAAAGTGTAGAAAACTGGAAGAAACTCGAATGAGAAATTTTGTACACGGTTAAAAACAAATTAAATAAATTGAATTGTTTCTTTTTTTTTAATATTTATAGATTTCGTCTAATTATTTTTCTCAATATACTAAAAATACTATTTGTGATAATATATAGTGAAGCTTAAATATTAACCTTCTAACGATTATTATTAATTTCTTTATTTGTATTTATTATTTCTAATAACACAAACACTTGGCGAGCCACAACAAGGCGTGATTTTAGCTAGTTATAAACAAGTTGTTGTGAAAAATAGTACAGGAGTATCTATAGAAAAGTTTCGTGATGCACCTTGCTGAAATCGTTAATCAGACGTATGTGAAACGTGAAATACCATCATCATTAAATTTCTAATTGTTTGTTACTTTACTTCCACGTTAACAGATTTTTTATTTTTATCGCACCTAATTTTCTTTCATTTGTGTGTCAATTTTTCAAGTGCTTCTCCGCATCATGTTTGCAAAGTAACACAAGTTACTGAATACCAGCAATATATTACCGACCTGAGGCGTTATTTATATCGAAATTCCAATTCAACACTATTCTAATTCCAACTTTCAAAAAGTATTAAAAAAAAACATGTATCTACCGTTCAATTTGTGTTAGTAAGAATACTAATTATGGGTTCAAGAAGTATGAAAACAGGTTTCAAAATATATTCCATGCTGCAGGAAATGGTTAAACAATAGAAGCGTGTCATTTCACCAAGGTCCGGCTCAATTTGCCGCCTCATCCTCTCCGTCCTGCTTTATGGTTGGCTGCCAGGAGAGATGACTTGGCTTCGTTGCTTGTTTCCTCGTCACTCTCTGCTACGGCGCCAATATAAGGTGGCTTCCAGTGGCTGCCGGGACCTTCTTTCGTCCACGTAGTAATATATTGCCAGGTGGTGGATTTTCGTAGCTGCCAGTGAAAAGTCAGTCATCTCCAAGTCTCCTGGACTACAGAAGTTATACATGGTCAACGATTATAAATCATTTTTACTGGTTGCACGCAACACAAAAGAATGTAATATCGTGACAAGTTTCGCTACGATTAAAGGAACATCACACAACAAGAAGAACATATGAACAAAACTGTCACACCCAAATACGAAATGTCCGAAAATGCTTGGAAGAAAAAGTATTTTCTCGGTTATTCCAATGGACTTGGTGTGGTGGGAAAGTATTGTGGAAGTACCATATTGGAGGCGGAAATTGTGTAACATGCTGACTGGAAGCATGAGCCAGTGGACCAAGCAACCATTTTCAGGCACTTAGGATCCAACGCATGTATTTGTGAGCCCAGCTACAAACAGTAAACTGAATAAACAAATTTAGTTTACTAATATGTTTGTGAGTATTACAATGCGACAGAACAGTGTGCGGCTACAGACGGAACCCGGAGACAGAAAGTGTCCCCAGCAATACAGGCGCCTTGGCTCTGAAATGATTATAAGCTTGAGTGACAAGATGGTTATAACTAGTTCGTTACAAGCATTACAGGATGCCGTGTTTCCTAACCTACTTTGAGAGATTTTCAAACTGCTGTCATCTAGGTAGAACTGTTTTACTTGAGAATAATCGCCATATGCATACACAAAATATAAACATTTAAACGCAGGAAGGTGGAATTTTTTCCGCGCGGAATTCACAAGTAATACAAACAAACCAATCGGACGCATAGTATAGGAGGGAGGAGTGCTCAATATGAATAGTGAATAAGAAGTTAGGAACATATTATTAATAGTCGTTGTTAAAATTTGTTATGTTTTTGGCCAATCATACTGAGAACAACACAAGGACGAGTCTACTGGCTAGGGAAGGAGGCAAAAGTGACAGTAACATTTTGACAACCAGTGCAGCTGAACTTACTTACATTTCGGAAGGGAGAAGCTTCACTTACAATATGGCATATGGCAGCAAGTTTAGTTGAGGTAACATTTTTGGAAGCGATTCCTGTCGAGCAACGTATTGTCTGACTGCCACACTATACGAACTTGTAGTTCTGAATTTTTTGTCATTCTGGTACTGTAATAGCATGTACTTAGTCTGAACAGTGCAATATTACGCCGTTATGAAAGTACATTTGTTTGGGTCATCTAGGACCACATTAAGCCTTTGTTTGGTTTGAATTTGCTGTGGATGTGTACACAGTAGTTTGCAACTAGGGTTTTTAGCTCTAGAGGGGACTTGAACGGGGAATGCGAACCACGGAAGCGTTCTGGCGTAGCCTAGTTTATATTATACAGTAAGCTGTGCCAGAGGTGAAGGTCGGGTTAAGGAATTCCACGCAGATATAGGAATTCGAACCGGGGACCTTTCGCTCCCCACTCAGATTTCTTAACCTGCAGGCCGTTAGAGTACGCCGTTATGTTCATCACCAGGAGAAGTGCCATTCAGTAGCATAGTATCGGTATCACTAACTGCAAACTGCCAACACAACACTCGGAAACTAATATCGTCATCTGTCGTGGCTCAAAAGGAAACTGAACGTTAATAATCGTTAACGTCTTGGTGATGAAAATCACAAGAAAGGATCTTTTACATTATGCAATTGTTATTGAGCTAAAGTCATTCGTTTCACTGTGCAATGATCTGCTAGGTAGTATTTAATAATTAATTTCATGTGGTACCCTTTTTTTGTTTCACGTTGATGCGACATGTCTGTTATTTGGTTATCAATTACGCAATTAAAAATACCGAAAGATTAAATACAAGGTTAATCAGTCTCTGTTTATCTCTTAGCTTCATTTTGTTTTTAATTCATGAAAAGTAACTCTATTCCTTTCATCCATTGTATTTTATTAAGTCCACTGATTTATTTAAAAGGAATTTAATATTAATTATTTACCATGGCACCCCAATAGTTTACTAACTGACATAAGCAAGTAAAATTATTAATATTAATATCCATGAAAGTATTTTATTCTGCTTTATTGAAAAATGAAGATGTGGAACACCACAGACTTAGCTGCTGATGTAAGGGCACCCGAATCAGTTATCGGCTTCCATATCCCATCAAAATCAATTGTCTCTACAAGGACCAGAGATTGTGGCAATCAGTTCAGCCAGTGTCCTACGTCTATTGACACAGATGCTTTTGCTCATCCGTTGCAGGTCTCGACGGCCACTGCATTGTCCCGTGTGCGAGGCAAGAAGTCCGTGAGGTGTGTGTGTGGTTGACATGAAACAAGCTTCTATTGTACAAGGAGCAAAAAAATAAAATAAACAGTAAAAAATAGAAGTTTTCACCTTCAAAACATATTCAAAATCAAAAGATAATAACGCATTTTTCCCCTCTTAAACTTGAATTAACTATTAATAAAAATATTTTTTCAAAATATATCGTTTTCGTGATATTTCGAAGTTGTGTGTGTGTGTGCGCGCGCATTCTAGTCATTCAACCATCTCCACACCCTAGACAGGAATCGAATTAGCGAATTTTGCAGCGCGAGGTCAGTTCGATAATGTCTATGCCTTATTGTATTTCCGAAGTGATTTTGTATATATTTATCGTGTTTTATGCTTCTTAATAGCTTCGTGATTTCGCTGCGAAGTGCAGCTATTTATTTTATCTTCTGAATGTGCAACTAAACTAAATAAATAAACTGATAGTTTTTTATATTCAACACAGTTTAACTTAGTTTTAATAACTCCAATACATCGCTTTAATTACATAATCGGACTTATTTGCAGGTTCTCCTTAGCGCTAACAACCTAGGCAATCTCCTAGTTATATCTGTCTGTCTTGTTGCTATCGAAACCTTTTAAAAGAGCGTCATATTAACAGTCCTGTGCCATGGAACTCCTAAATTCAAAGATGACATTAAAAATATGTAGATTCTGGGATAACCTGCCTGTTATCCTACAACCTCAAAGTTGCTAACTATCTACAGTGATCAACGGCGTCACGATGGCAAAGATATCATCTTAAGTTCCAGAAAGACAATGACACATAAATCGTTTATTCCACAATGTAACACAATGAGGTCTTTATACTTAAGAAATCCAACAAATGTTATTGTTCGGCCATGTTGGTTCCTTTTAGCAGCAATCAAAATCTTCCTATGTTGTAGTTGAGCTACAAGGACAAAGTGCCCTCGAAGCAGAAGATAAAATATTGTTCGTATGAATCTTCATTATATTTATCTGATTATTTACATTTTAAATTGTGTGGTAGACAAAATTCGCCGAGCCAGAAGATTGTATTATTCTTTGTTTTATTTTTCTTTTAGAGAAAAAATATGTCTCGTTTAAACACGTAATATTGTAGGTATGAATTTAATAACAAACTACTTCGAAAATATGAAAATTAATCTTCTAAAATGCACTGCTGTTATTGGCATCATCTATAAATTTGTACGATATAAAAAATGCTGCATTAAAATTTATAAGGTGAAGTATTCCGTTTTTATCCAATGTCTATAAAGTAATATAGTCATCTATTCCATAAGTAAATAATCTATTCCATTACTAAAAGTGCTCGCCGAGTCGAAACAAGTGGGAACAATAAATGAATACCACTCTTGTAGTTTCAGGGTAAGTTCATCGATACAAAATTGTCGATGGGCGGTCGTCCGCAGGATTGCCGAAGCCCCAACAGCGCATAGAAATCACGGCCACACAGTTCACGTGAATCACTACGTTTTCAAAGTTTTCTGTATGAACTCTTTCCCAGATGTTTTATAAAACATTCGAAATTTTAATCCGTTTTTCAAGTACTAAAATTTTGATGAAAGGTAGTATTCAAATACCGTGTAGAACATAAAATAATTTACAGTTTTACTGTTCCATTCAATGACAGTCCAGGACTTGTTTTGAAAATAAATATTGACATAACACTAAAAACGAAAAGCTTTATCTGGCACTATAGAGCTTTCATAATATTACGTAAATATTTTAGCCAATTTTTTCTTCAGCTGTTTATTAAAATAATAAATTTTTATTTAGTATAACGCCAATCTAACTGTTGGAATCTTTATTTTCGGGCGCGTTTCGCTTCTCGTGGAGGTATCTTCAGCAATCTATAGGTTTTTTGTATATATATTTTTCTACAGACGGGACTTGTAATGTTATTGCTACAACACGTATCGGCGTTTCTCAGCCTGTCGACCTGGTCCATAAGCAAAATATTAAAAAATTAATTCTAATTGAATTAAAGATATTATAACACTAAATGAATTAAATATGTCAAATGGGAACAATACTCGCACTGTACAAGACTGTAGGAGAGTATAAGCCATAAGACCATAAACCAAACTTTGTAAAACCGCAGCACGTGCAAATAACAATTGATAGCGTTAGTCAATAAGACACACAGAGAGAAATATTTTAGCTAGTGGTCCGCAGAATAATTTTTGACATTATATTGGTCTCCAGGTTGCAAAATGTTGAGAAAAGCTGTTACATGTAAATTAAATTGTAATAAGCTCAAACAGACCCGTATGTACCAAAGTTTATAAACTGTAATCATCTGCGAAACGCATTGAAAACTAAAAAAAAAGTTCCAACAGTTTTCTTGGAGTTATATTAAAAATAATTTATGATTTCATAATATCGTTTCAGTAAATTCAGTTATGTGGCATAGCCATGAATTTTACTATTCCAACAAACATACAATAATCATCTTTGTATCATCCAGTGAAAAAACAAACATGTCTTCCTGCCTCTAATGATCTCGACGTCGACGAGGCGTAAAGCCAAAATAAAAAATGTCAAAACAGAATTTTAAATTGCTTCGGATAATTATTTTATATTATTAGTAATTTATATATATATATATATATATATATATTGTTTTTTAATTTTTTCTGTTTTCTTATTGTTCAGGCATTAGGAGAAAATATTGACCAGATAGTTACATAATTAAAACAGTCAGGAAGATTAGAAACAGTCTTGAAATCTGAGATATGTGTCATCTCACAAAATCAAATAGCAGTAGAGCTTGAAATGAAAATTTGTTTTGAAGATTAAAGTTTTAGTATCGTCCATAATTACATACATGAATATGATTAGCATGGCACTCGCATCTTTTCAAGATTAATAACGTTTTTAAATTAACAACTTTAGCTTCTATAAATGCCACTTAGGCTTTCAAAATATAGGATTATGATTTTTGAATTTAATTTGGATTTTTTAAATAAGATTCTAGATACTTCTTATTTATTGTAGACTTTCATTTAAACACATATTACATTTAAATACGATTGTATAAGTTATCAAATATTAGTGAATTAATCATGATGGAAAAACTATAGTCAGCTTCCTAATTCCACGTTGGCGAAGTTACGAGCAAATGCTAGTTCATTTTAATTTTGTTTTCCTTAAAATAAGATCAAAAGTAGGAACGGAAGAATGTAGACACGATACTTTCTTCTGCTTCTGGCTGTAGAGGATTGCACCGTCATTGTCATCCCTTTGAAATATTGTACTCTTACACAAAAATCACATCTTCAAATTTTTCCCTTTTTTTACATACAATCAGATGATAATTCTGAAACTACTGATGAATGTTCTTTTGTATGGAACCTGTGATGTAAGTTCATAATATTTGTTAAATAAACTTTTTAAAAAAAATTTATTTGGCCTTTGGTACAAACCATACAGCCAGCTTGGTTACAGTTTGGTTATTTCTACAAGTGGATTTTTAATAGTTTTGATGTCTGGTTTCATTTGATATACGTTCATCTACTGTGGATCATAGATCACATGCTCAATATAACCCAATATAATACAATATAAATACAATATAAAAAACAATAATACAATATGATACAATAGTTCGATAAAATACAATATAAAATTCATAAGATACCGTTTTAACATAAAATATTTACAACTTAAAATACAATATATAACATGCATCATGTACATACAAAATTCAGCATACAAGTTTTGTAAATTGTTCCAGTGGTTACATGTACCCTTAAGCCACAGTTTAGAATACACAGCCTTTGGTACAGAAATCAACAGACTGGTTATCCTTTCAATGTAATGTGGGTTTAGAAATGAGAATGTCATATTTCTATGTTGTTTCTTATTGCAAAATTGAAGAGAATCATGAAGATTTCCGTCCTATTTTCGTGGAGAAGGGTCTGCATCTTGGAAGGAACACCACACCGTGTTTAGTCAGTTCTTCTATTAATTCAGTTGATTCTGCCAGCGGCGTCCACAGGCAAAAAATATATGATCTACGTTCTCGACACTAATGCCATCACATTCACAAATGGGGAGGTGATCGCATTAATCCTAAAGAGGTTGCTCGCGAAGCGTCCGTGGTTGAATTGTGAAGCCTAGAGACAAAGGTTGTGATCTTCCTTGAGATTTGAATGTTGTCATGCCAGTGTGAGCGTGGGATAGTTGGATGGATTTTTCTGTAGTATTCACCTTTATGTGTGTCTTTTGACCGCCACTCTCTGTCCCATTCTAATCTGGTTTTATTGCGGAATATAGGGGTCAAGTCCGACGCCGGAATTTGTTAATTTCTCACCATTGAGTGCTGCTGCCTTAGCTAGTCGGTCAGCTACTTCGTTGCCTCTTATTCCTGCGTGACCTTTGGCCCATATAAATGTCACTTCCGATCCTTTATCTCTGAGTCTTGCTACTAGCTGTACAATATCATATATCAGCCAGCTTCTGCCGTTGTCCGCCGCCAGGTTAGATAATCTCAGTAAAGCAGATCTGGAATCTGATATGATGATTAGTCTGTTCGTCCGCAAATGTAAGCCGTATTCTAGGGCTTTTAAAATGGCTTGTAGTTCGGCGGTATAGATCGATGCCTCTTCCGGGAGTTGATATAAGCCCCTCTTTTCATTAGCAGGGTCTGCGAAGGCGCAACCCACCCGATTTCCAGATTTAGAGCCGTCTGTGTATAAGCATATGGGGTTATCTGCCAGCTTTGTAATGCGGTCCTTTAAGATTTTTTCATTGTGGTTGCCTTCCGCTATAAATTTTGTGTCTAGGATAATGTCTAGTCTTGTCTTACCTCTCGAAGTCTGTGCAGATGTACCGGAAGGAGGCGTGATCTATAGATTATGTTGCTATATTTTTTAACTTCTCGGAAGGCGGTTGTTAGAGTAGGGGCCGGCTTCTGTTTCCAGTACCTCCGTTCCGTGTATTGCATTGTGAGAGCAGATATTTTTGCAATAAGTTGATCATCCTTTACTTCGAGTAGTCTTAGGATGAACTTCCGCCCCAGAAATGCCCTACGGATGTGTAGGGGTGGTTCTAAGCATTCCACCAGCAGTGCGTTTGTCGGGGTAGATGTCATGGCTCCGGTGCATAGTCTAAGTGCACGATACTGGCATCTGTCGATGTCGGTTAGTAACGATTTAGAAGCAGAGCCAAAAAACATGTTGCCATAGTCGAGATGAGGGCGCACTAGGGCTCGGTACAGCATTAGTGTGATCTTCCTGTCTGCACCCCAAGCTTTACCTGTCACTGCTCGAATGATGTTGATTGCCGCTTCGCTCTTCTTCAGTATGTGCCGAATGTGAGCTGACCAAGCCAGGTTAGGGTCCAACCTTAGGCCGAGGTATGTAACAATTTTTTTCACTGGGAAGTTAAAGGGTCCCAGAGAAATATTTGTCATCTGGGGCAGTCTGTGTCGTGTAAAGACCATGACGGACGACTTTTCAGGGGAGAGATCAAGGCCGTTGTGCATCATCCAAGTCGCCAGCCTATTAGTGGTTGCACTTAATGCTCTTTTACAGGCCTGCAGTGATAAGAAGCTTGTATAGATGCATACATCATCCACATACTGAAGAATCTTTACGTTCGCCATTATGTTCTTGTGCAGGTCGCTGGAATAAATATTAAACAGTAGTGGGGAGAGGATCGAGCCCTGAGGTAGACCTTTGGATGTCAATCTTGGTCCATACGTCTTGTTCCCCTCACGTATGATCACTATTCTATTCTCGAGTAGGGCAATTAGGTTGTCTATGAATCTGTCTGGGATCTTCATTCCCCTTAGTTTGTCAGCCAGGATAGGAAGAACTACATTGTCGTATGCTTTTGTAAGATCGGTGAATAGTGCGGTTAAGTAGTGATTGTTTCCATAACACAGCTGGATATCGGTGACTAGATGAGCCAGGATTTCGTTAGTCCCCTTACCTCTTCGAAAACCTATCTGTAGGTCTGGCAATAGGCGGTTATGTTCGATGTACCATTCCAATCTTTCTTTTATCATTCGCTCCAGGGTTTTCAGGGAGCACGATAGTAAAGAAATTGGGCGAAATGACGAGCTTTCTGCGGGGTCCTTGTTTGGTTTTAGTATTGGTACTACCCTTATTGTTTTGAGGGACGGTGTGTAGGTTCTAGATGTCCATATGTTATTCATTATTTGTAGATAGATCACTTTGCCGTTTTCGGGTAAGTTGCTCAGCATGGCGTAATGAATTTGATCTGGGCCCGGGCAGGAGTTTTTTGTTTTAGTAAATGTATTTTCTAGCTCATCGAGAGTAAATGGTTGTAGGAGAGGGTGGCTTGTATTACTATACCGTGAGGGGAGCGGGTTCTACACTACAACCAGTCCGGGGTCAGAGACTTTAGGAGGTTCATGGCGGCGGTCTGTGGGATTTGAGTGTGAGGGCTGGTTGACCTGTCCGAACTGCTCTAATCTGTCTCCATACCACTGTCGAGGGGTTTTTGAGTTTAATGAGTTGCAGAAATTTATCCAGTTTTCTCTCTTCTTCTTCTTTAGCAGTCTTTTTGTAATTGCTTGCGTCTTATTGAGAAGAATGAAGTTGGATTCGTGGGTTGTTTCTTGTAACGCGTCAGTGCTAGTCTCCTATCTCTTATGGCTTGGTTACCTTCCTCGTCCCACCACCTGCAATAGGTTCTCCTTTGTGGGCGTCTTGTCTTGGATTCCGGAATGGTTGCTGCAGCCGTTTCTTCCACTATTGACACAAATTTCGAATAGTCCTTTTTGTTGTCCCCTGTCAGTTGAAGGTTTTGAATTTCTCTGTAGCTATCTGTTTATATTGGTGGCCAGTTGGCTTTTTTAATGTTCCATCTGTAAGTAGGTGTTAGCACGTGGTTGTCTTCTATCTGCGCTGGTGTTGACATCAAGATAGGGTAGTGATCAGAGCCCGACGGATCTGATGCTGTTTTCCAATCGAAGTAAAATGCACACTCTGGGGAAATAAGTGTTATATCTACAACTGATTTTCTTCCTGAAGGTCGTTGTAATCTTGTCTCAGAACCGTCATTTAATATGAACCAGGTTCAGTTCGTCTATGAGTTCGGTAAGTACATTTCCCTGGCGACAATTGTATTCGCAGCCCCAGCTCTGGTGATGAGCGTTTAAATCCGCCATTATTAATATGGGGGGTGGTAGTTGGAGCAGGATCGATCGGATTTCTCGTTTTGTAAGACGAGCATGTGGAGGCTTTTAGCATACTAATACGGTCATTTTCCCGAAGTCGAAATTGATGTTAGCTGCGCAAGCTTGAATGACAGGTTCATGTACGTTTAGTTTTATTTCTTTGTACTGTAAGGTTTCTTTTAACATTAAGGCTACTCCGCCGTACCCGTCCTCCGGTCCGCCAGTATGAGTGTTATATCCTGGTTTCAAAAAGTTGGATGTTGGTTTTAACCATGTCTCTATTAGACCCGCAATCGAGATGTTGTGTTCATATAAGAGGTGGAACAGATTTTCCCTGTTTGAGTGGATAGACCGAATATTCCACTGCAGTACTTTATTGAACTTGGCCATAAGGGGGAGATATCTATCGAGTCGCTGATCAATTTGGTAATGTTTTCTCTTATTGCCTCTCTTGGTATTGAGCTCTCGCCAGGTTGAATTTTCTGTACTAAGGTGATGATGAAGTTAATTATTGTGTCAATTAGATAGTCCTTGCCCAGCAGGGTTGGGGGGCCTCCTCCTTCGATTACAGAATTAGATCTGTTACTTGATAATGGTTCTACTGTTCTTTGGTTCGGTATTAGGTATTGTTGGTAACCCTTCCAGCTGTCGCTATGCTTCGGTATAGCTGTCTGTTGAGGACGGACACTTCTGTAGTAGCTTCCGGATGTAGTCCTGGAGTCTCGTCTACGTGGTTCTGTATTTGTGCTTTGGTTTAGCTTAGGGGGATTAGGTTGCGCTTCTATGCTCTGAGGCTGCAGGGGTGTCCCCTGGTTGTTGGGTAGTGTCGGAAATTGGGAAATGTCTCTGGTGTCGGGTGGCGGAGCTGCCGCGGCCCTAGCGTAGTGACTATTGTCAAATGAGGCCAGTGCCTCCCGATAGCTAATTTCTTGAAAGGGCCATCCCACTTTTTATGGCTTTTCTGTTTCATAAATTCCGGGCATGTTTTATCAATGGCCGAATGGGGGCCTGCGCAATGCAGACAGACGGGTTGAGAGGGGTTTGAGCATTATTGCTATCGTGTGAGCCGCCGCAAAGCTTACAGCGCGTTTGGCTACGGCATTGTTTGCTGTTGTGACCATAGCGAAAACAGTTAAAACACTGAAGAACCGATTGTACATATGGTTCTACCGGGCAGCGGACACCATGGATTTTTACATTCTCAGGCCTTCTCTGGGACTTAAATGTAATGGCACAAACCGGCAAGGCTTTCTTTGTAGTCAAACCGTTTTCGGCCGTGTTTTTGTAAAACCTTCTTATTGCAATGACTTTAACTGGGCTACAAATGACTGCTAAAATTTCCTCTTCTGTTAGCGACGTCTCTATGTTCCTGATTATTCCTTGTCTAGTAACTAGGTGGCTCGGAATATTTGCTTCCAGATTGTGTTTAGGGAAAACGTTGCTTTTCACTAGATCATTGGCTGCCGCCGCTGTAGATAGTTCTATTTTAATACGATTTTTTCCTGAGGGGAAAATGTTAGTAATACTGTTATTATAGTTTCCACTTTCCGACCTGAGTACTTCCCTAAAGACATTGGGTGCAATCTACCAACATTTTTATTAAGGTTTTCAACTATGATAACAAACGGACCGTTGTCATACAACTCGTAGTTATTGCTGCCAAGCCTAGCGGGGTTGGATGGGGATGTCACTTTACTTACGCCGTTCTGCGATATGCCCTGTTGTGGTGTTGTGGTTGTGTTCTCGTCTGCTCCGGGTGCCACCGTTGACTGCACTTTGGAGACGCGTAGAATTTTTTCCGTCTTCCCAAAGGGCTGATGGTCGTCTTGATCCCAGCTGGGGCGTTTCGTTGGTCTTAGTTCCTCTACACACATGGAGAGCTCGTCGGCTGTTACATTCTCCGTCACTGTTTGTATTGCATTTCTTATCGCTGCTGGTAGCTCGTTGTTGTCGTCTGGCTGGGGGCTTGGGTTCGTTGGGTTTTCTGGCCGCGTACCACCTTCACCATAATTCCCACCGTACATGGTGGAATACGGCGCCTCCGCCGCCGGTTTGGTAACGATTTACTTAATCGGTGCTGTGCTTGAATAACTATTGTAATAAACAAACGGAAAGTTAACGTTGGCTGAGCGCACGGTTTGTGATAGAGTTAGCTTGGCACACAAGGAAAGTTTCGCGCACCAGGAAAACTGATGTTCACCGTACCGATGCTCGAACTGAACTGTAAAATAAACGTTGTAACTGGCCTTTGATTCCAAAGTTCTACCATGATTTTAGACATAAGGATGATGAACTTTATCATGCCGACAATGAGTTCCCATATTCGTTCCAGCGTCCTAAGATTCACACTGATGAAAGCTGTGCCACTTCGTGCTGTTATAAAGTACTGTATTCGCTTTTTGTTTGGAGTTATTCACACCAAAATATTAGAATAAACTCATTTACTTCTGGTCGAAGAGTAAGAAATGGCCACGTCGTCTCTTTGAGGTACATTTAAGGATACAATCAATAAAGGGTAAACATAACTTTCAGCTTAATGATACAAAGGGATACTGTACTATTTTCTAGCAGAATAATGTTTAAACGACAATCTCATCGAGGCTAAATAAAATTTGAGGGAAATAGTGATGAGATTATACTGTAAGTGGGAATCACCAGTTGTTCCTTATTTGATTCCTTTAGCAATCTACATCATGAGAGATTTAAAAAAAAAAAAAAAAAAAAAAGAAGGAAAAAACGCGTTGTTATTTAAATGAAACTAGCAATTCAGCAAAATGGGAAATGTTTAGTGGAAGGAACGTACATTACTTACTAACTAACAAATTTTCCGTATACGAGGAAAAAACTTTTATGTTTTCGTGTGGCTATACAATACCCAAATCGATTGTCCCTCCTCTCAGTTGTCGGTATTACCTCAGCTGCACTGTCACAGGTCGACCAGTAATCCCGGAATTTAAGGGAATGTGCTGGTCAGCACAATGGTCACGCAACAGTTATTCCGTACAGCAGCCAGAGCTCTCTTGCTGAAACCCTATGGATTAGTAGCTATTGTTAGCTAAATTTCTGCTTCAATAGCGCTCTATACGAGAATTCACAAGGTATGAAATACCAAAGAACATAATTTCTTGAATTAGTCGCATCACTTATGTTGCGATAGCAGAGATATTTGTACGGAAGGGATGCATGTGTCGTTAATTATTTACATCAGTGAAATATAGTTTAGAGATATTTCCATTTAGGTATAGGTACAGGTTAACAGTAATCTGTACGTAATTGGATTGTAAATTGCAACCAAAACCCATAAGATTTATTTAATGACCAAGATGAACATAGTTTTAATTTAGCTTTAAGATATGCATTGAAGTTGTTGTTTATAAATAGCGATCAAATGAACATATTTGGCATTACAGTTGTAACCTGCATATGCACTTAAAGGAAGTCTTAACGAGTGTACCGGCGAATTTTATGGTGAAAACACAATCCGGCGGTACACCCGTGAAGACTTCATTTCAAGCATACGCCGGGAAAGTCTCCGTTCTTATATATGCAGTGGCAGAAATGGAAAGTGTTACACCCAGATAGGAATATTGAAATTTTATGAAACTTTGCAGATAAATCCTGGTTCATACCCATAAGAAATGATAACTAATTGGATTGAATCAGGCAACGATTTTTACCTTTAGATACATGTCTCAGTAAGAAGTGCGCTCAACATGAGCACCTATTTATTCGTGGATCCTCGCCGGCATTGAATCAAAAAGTGTTCGGACGACTTTTTGGGGTATGTCTTGTGCAGTCAGTTGTACAATTTGTACTGGGTGAGCATGTGACCTAACGTGTCTCCTTATGGCGGCCCAGACATGTTTTATTAGAAACAAGGCTGAGGGACTATGTGGTCTTATTCCATGATCGTAACCCCTAGCAAGGCTTGTGTTGTGATGGCCACACTATTGCTTTACGTCTCGTCGACGGTTAAGGTCATTAGAGGCAGGGTGGGACCGGGGACAAGGAACGGGAAGGAATTCAGCCATGGCATTTTTGAAGGAATCATGCCGGAATTCACCTGGAGTGATTTGGGGAAACCAAGGAAAACCCAAATCAGGATGCCCGGACGAAGATTCGAACCCGCGTCCTCTAGAATACGAGGCCAGAACGTTAACCGTTCACCCACCACGCTCCTCGGTGTGATGGCCGCAGTATGAGGACGGGCATTATCCTGTTGGAAGATGCGATTTGGATGGTTGACATGAAAGGTATCACAATAGGGTGCAGCACCACGTCATCGTGCCTTCAGCAACAACCAACTCAGTGCTACTATCGCAACTGATTGCACCGAAACCATGACAGTAGGAGTTGGACCTGTATTACATTCTACAAGCTTAGTAGGGTGTGCCCTTTCTCCACTACGCCTGCATACATGTCTATTATCACATTGCCACAGACAGTATCGAGACTCGTCACTAAACACAACTGTATGCCATTCGGGTGTCCATTTGCGTTTTACAGTACTCCGGGTTAAATGAGGCTGGCAGTGAAATCAGACTGATGTAACACACTGCATGGGGGTCCCAGAGTATAACACAGTTTCAAGCAATCGGTTTACAATTGTCCATCAGGTGACTCTTACCGTAACCACTGCTTGGATCTGGCCTGCAGTCACCCGCCTGCCAGCAACAGCCACTCACACAAATTGGCTGTCTTCACGTGCTGTTGTCCTTCTAAATGGACCTGTACCTACTCTACGAGTACTAGAGCTTTCTTTCGTCCACTGTGTAACAAGTCTGTAAACTGACATTGCACTACGGCCAATCCTTCGGAAAATTTCACGATATGATGCACCCATTTCAAACATGCCAAATATCCGACTTCTCTCAGACAATTGGATATAGATGGTCGTCGCTCTTCGTCTTGGGATACATGGTGTAACGTTCTGATCTCATTACCTGATTTGAAAAATAATTAATGTTATTATTTTTATTGAATAGTATGATGAAATGTAGAACTTGCGTGAATACTTTATAAGAAAAATCACCAATGGTTTTGTTACAATTACTGACATGACATTTTACAAAATTTTTAGTTAAAATTAATGAGCTTTCCTTCTGCGAGCGCCAGGGTATTTTATATAAAATACAAAAAATTAAACAGTAAACAAATTCAACATTTTGAATGTTCACTTTTGTAAGAAATGTCTGCTCCGGGCTATGAGAGTTTTCTTTCAGGGCCGTAGCTGGGCTATGCTATGAACTTGAAATTGTAGCTAGCACAGTGTCCTTCATTGGCGATGTATAATTACCGACTTTAGATGTCGGCCGACACACATTGAATGACGTTATCTGCTCTGTTATGGACCGGTTTGACACAGTTCCTCAGAAGACGTCCTTTGCGTGAGCTCATTTGCTCAAACAAAATAGCTGGTAGCCAGATCCAGGCAGCAAAAGTTCCACTAACGAACATCCAGTGCAGAAGCCACATCGACTGAACGTCACTGCCGGCCGGAACAGAATGTTCGCCGTCCCACATGAAAAACGGGAATTCCAGCAGATCACTCTGTTTATCTACCTGGCTCCCTCCACCAGGGACACTCTCGCTTCTCCCCCAGCGTTAGTTCTGGGAAACGGGGCTGGTTGGCATCCCTGTCCTGCCGCCTTCACCCTGTCCGCAGCGCCCACATTTATGAATAAATCTAAAGTTCATGAATGTAACGAGCGGTCACAAGACGCGTTCGTTACAATGGTCACTAGAGCTTGTGGAAAAAAGTGTTATGTTACATCACACTATTCACTACTTATACGTTTCACAACAAAGCAAATTTGCATGATAAATCCTCGTACTATTACATGTAAAGTTTCAATTTCTAATCATTTAGGCCTAATACTATACATATGGGGATATTTGGGGCCAAATTTCATGCATTTATCTCAACTCCGTCTGGATGTAACACTTTCACTTTGCGCCAGTGTAGTTGGACAAATTTAACATCTCTGTTGCTGTATCTGCGCCTCTTGAATCTTCTATCTTTACCAGTATGATGATATTTCAACACATGACCGATTTATTCAAGGTTTTATCTATAGTATATACTTCAAGTACCTCACCTGTTTTTGTTTCCTGACTGCATATTCAAAAACTGTTGGAAGAGTTAGTGGCAGTTGTTAATATATACAGGGTGTTACAAAAAGGTACGGCCAAACTTTCAGGAAACATTCCTCACACACAAACAAAGAAAATATGTTCTGTGGACATGTGTCCGGAAACGCTTACTTTCCATGTTAGAGCTCATTTTATTACTTCTCTTCAAATCACATTAAACATGGAATGGAAACACACAGCAACAGAACGTACCAGCGTGACTTCAAACACTTTGTTACAGGAAATGTTCAAAATGTCCTCCGTTAGCGAGGATACATGTATCCACCCTCCGTCGCATGGAATCCCTGATGCGCTGATGCAGCCCTGGAGAATGGCGTATTGTATCACATCCGTCCACAATACGAGCACGAAGAGTCTCTACATTTGGTACCGGGGATGCGTAGACAAGGGCTTTCAAATGCCCCCATAAATGGAAGTCAAGAGGGTTGAGGTCAGGAGAGCGTGGGGGCCATGGAATTGGTCCGCCTCTACCAATCCATCGGCCACTGAATCTGTTGTTGAGAAGCGTACGAACACGTCGACTGAAATATGCAGGAGCTCCATCGTGCATGAACCACATGTTGTGTCGTACTTGTAAAGGCACATCTTCTAGCAGCACAGGTAGAGTATCCCGTATGAAATCATGATAACGTGCTCCATTGAGCGTAGGTGGAAGAACGAAACTAAAATGAGCTCTAACATGGAAAGTAAGCGTTTCCGGACACATGTCCACATAACATATTTTCTTTGTTTGTGTGTGAGGAATGTTTCCTGAAAGTTTGGCAGTACCTTTTTGTAACACCCTGTATATTGCTGGTTTGCTGTTACCCCACATACAACAATTGCTGTGGCTTACTTAAGAAGCAGCTGTAGCTAAAATCTGATTGAAAATATTTCAATTGCTGAGATACGTGACGCAAATATGGCTAGATATTGCAGGACACGTACCATGTTCTCTGTCAGATATATAATACACTTCAAGACCTCATGTGCGGAATCTTACAGGGTCAAACCAGAGTTTATTCAGCAGGAGGATTAATAGCATGCCGTGGTAAAAGCATCTAAATCGAATGAAATTCCCAAAAGTGCTGCTGGTGGTTTCTTGCGAAATTAGCACTATGCACCAAGTTTCTTAAGAGAAATTTTTGGTAATGTTAAATATGCAAAAGCCAGACTATTACACCGCAATGCGGCTATCCACGCAAATGAGAGCTGAGTCCTTGTGTGTGGATGGCGATGAGATATTTCACTTTGTACACACCCATGACTTTCTTCACCCTCCTTCTATCCTCCAGTGAATCCCACTCCAGCTCCTTTATCATATTAGTTACCGATTGTGTTCTGCGGTAATTTCCAAAGACAAAAATGGCAGCCCTCCTCTGAACCCCCTCCAACTCCTGTATTTGATACCCAAAATGTGGATCCCAAACTACACCACCATATTACAACAGAGGTCTTACCAAATTTTTGTACCCCAAGTACCTTGCTTCACCAGTGCATCCCCTCATCACTCTTTCCAACTGGTGAAGGATTTTGAACCCTTTCCCTACAATCTGTCAAATGTGTCTTGCCTAGTGAAGTATGCTATCAAATGTAATGCCAAGGTATTTACATTTCGAATCTTCATTAAGTAGCTACTTCCCCACTTTATAATCGTAATCAACCTTTAGCTTTTTATCTGTGTACTCAATAAGCTGACTCTTCTTTGGATTTATCTTCATCCTATGTTGACTCACCCAGCTAGTTATCCTATCTAGATCACCCTACAGCTTTTTTACAGTCTTCTATTGTTTTGATCCTTTTATATAACATTATGTCATCTGCAAACAATCTAATTTCTGATAGTAAATCATTAACACAATCATTCATTAGAATAACGAATAACAATGGTCCCAATACACTACCCTGCTAGACTCCATGTTCACTCTTACTTCTTTTGATACTGTTTTTCCTACCTTAACTTTTTGATTTCTACCTTTTAGGAATTCTTCTACCCAGCAAATAACCTTTTTATCAAATCCAATAACTAGCACCATTTTATGGCTCACTCTATCAAAGGCCTTTGAAAGATCTAGTGTTATACTATCAACTTGACTTCCCCTGTCCATTTCATCAGAAATATCCTTCATATATCCTACTAACCGAGATTCACACGAATATCCTTGTCTAAAGCCATGTTGCTGACTTGAAAACCATTTACTTTCCTCACAGACACCTCTAATATGGTTGCATATCAATCTCTCCATTAATTTACCTACCACTGATGTCAAACTGATTGGCCTATAGTTTGCAACCCTGTTGTCACCCCTCCTTTATGGACCGGTACTACTATCGCACTTTTCCAGTCATCTAGTAAACAACAAGTATCTAGAATCAATTTAAATAATGTTTCGAGGTAAGGTACAATGTCCCATCCTACTATCTTTTAGACATCTGTGGTAATATTATCAACACCAGCCCCTTTATGCTTTTTAAATTCCTTAGTTCCTTCGTGATATCTTTATATTTAATTTCAAATTTTCTAATCTGCTCCCGTCCAACTGTGCGGATATGCTCATTTCCAGATATAACCCCTGAATTATTGTCCCTAATGGATTCACTGAACCAGTTACTCAATAACTCTGCCTTTTTTTAAATCCTCCGTTACTTCTTCTTCATCCTTATTTATAATTGTCTCAATACCCTCTCTTCCCCTCAGTTTCTTGATATACCTATAGAAATTTCTAGATACATCAGTCAGAGGTCCCCCTGCACCGATAATATTCTTCATAAACTCATCCTTAGCCAGTTTCTTTGACATTATTAATTCCTTGTTTAGTTGTTTCAACAATTCCCTACTGCCTTGCTGTTTCTGAACTCTGTTATGTTCTCGTCTCACCAATCTCTTTAAGCTCCTCACCTCCCTGTTATAGAATGAAGGTTCTGTACCTCTCTTTAATCTCTATTTTGGAATGAATATTTCTTCACCCGTTCTTATCATTTCCTTGAACTGTTCCCACTTTGTCTCCACTGAACATGCGCCATTCTTCCATTTAATAAAATTAACCCTGAAGTATTTTTTCAGTTTCAAGATTTGTGCCTTTTTATAATTGTATCTATTTCCCCCTTCAATTCTGGCCACTGGTTTACTGGATCGAATTATATCCATCAGAACTGTATTATGATCACTTATTCCTTCAGTTACTTCACACCCGATTAGGTTATCATCCGGCTTTATTAGGAAAATATCCAACATGTTTTGTCCCCTTGATTCCTGCTCGACCACCTGTGTAAAGCCTTCTACCGTTATTAAGGTATTTGCAAATCTCTGTTCCTTAGTGTTATTCATTTTATTTCCTACCCAGCTGACACCTGGTAGGTTCCAATCCCCACTAATGATGACCATTCTATGCTCACTTCTAAACTCTGAATATGAATTCAATATTTCCCCAAGAGCCTCGTTTTTATCATTCATTTTTCCACTCCGGTAAGTAGCCAACACCCTCACTTTTTCTTTTTTATTTCCCCTGAAGTCTACCTCAAGTAACTCATGGTCATGATCTCTAAACACCAGTGAACTGTAGTAGTCTTTGCTAACCAGAATGAATACCCCTCTTCCAGTTGCTTCTCTGTCTATGCGGTACACTCTGTAACCATCGTTGGTAATGTAACATGACGCGCTGTCGCCACGTTACAAGGTGCATTTTTATTATACATGTCATAATGTTGGAGTAATTTACATAAATCTTGGGCGACCACCTAAATAGATTTTTGTTGTAATTTTATAAAGTACACAAGATTCCAAGTGAGGACTGTAATGAAATGGTGAACATACAGTGTATCTTGGTAAAGCGCATATTAAAGAATTATTGAGCTATGTAGGCTTGAAGCTAATCTGGTGTTCCCGAACCTTGGCGACAAGAAGTCGCGGATTTGGGGTTTGCCAGACCACACACTCTGCTCCCTAGGGATAAGCGGTCAACAATGTTAGTCACCGGACGGGAAATGCCTGCCGCCAGAACACAGAGTCGTCCCCGAAAGTAGCCGAATATGTCCGACCTCTGTTAGATACTCTGGCCAAATCACACATCGGGGATATCACGTGACAATAGGTGCCGCCCTGAAGATCCAATCCAAATGAGCGTATAACTTAAAATCCTGGGAATTTTTGTTATATGTGAGCTTCGAGACTACAAAGGGGCGGAGCGAGAAGTTTCCTCGTGGACCGAAGAGCGAGGAGCTGGACATTCTGACTTCCATCTTCGAGTCCAAGCTATGCGAGTCTAGTCTGAGGTTGACTTGGAAAGTTGGCTTCCCTCGCCAACTGCCGTTGTACGATTTCTGGCTGCCAGCTTGCCTTGCTGGAGCAAGCTTATCACAGCAACACAGCCGGTAATGCGATGATGCGCATTGTCAGACCAGAGATGCCTATAGCCGACTTGTGAGATAATCTCACATATCGTGGGTCCGCTACAGTCACCGCAGACATCAGACGCAGGACTACAATGCTAACTTATTACGACCAAGCCATCTGATTGTGCATTCCGTGAAACAGAACCCGTAAGCGACTTTGAGAGGATAGGTCCATGTTCTCACTTTGTAATTGTAAAAACCCCTGAGCTAGCGGCATAATTTGCCAGAACTAGTTATTTTCGAATGATATATTGTTCATTCTGGCGCCCATGATTGTCTTTTTAACTGTAAAGTCACAGTATTATGATACCTTTGTCTGAGGTCGTCATAACTTGTATTTTTCATTGTTTCCAATTGTCATTATTTCTTGCATTTTGATTCTGAGATATATTTAAAAGTAAATATACAATTGTTTGCTTGCTCATGACGGCTAATTGTAACTCTGAGCGTTGCTTTTATGATTTTGCCAATTTGTGTTAATGTTAACGATAAATTCGCTCAGACTTGTAATCGCCAGTGATAAGAAAATAAATGTCATATTGTGACAATTTTTCCTAAATTCCAACTAACGTCGAGATCCTTGCAAAATTAAATAATTTTCACTCCTTCATAAAAATTAAAATTAAAAATCCACAATTATTCATCATAAAGGTATGAAAGATAATTGTAACGTAGCTTGCTCGAACCAAGGCAACCACTACATAATGTCGCCCAACGCTGGTGCCAGATGAGACATTACTACTTAATGTCGGCGAACCGGTGGCACAAACTCAAATTATTACAATTAGGAGCCCAAATTCAGAAAATTTCACGGAATGTTGCACATGGCTTTTGGCAGTTTTATTATTCTTGTAGAAAATAAATATTCATACATGATGTTATTTTGATGTTTCACTTATATTTTAATGCATAAAGTTCATTTCGTTTCAATGCATAAAATTTATTTTGTTTCAACGCATTAAAAGAAGTTCATTTGTGTATTTCAATTGAGATGCAATATACTTTGAATTGTAACAATTTTGTGATCGGTTTAAAATTTTTAAATGATTAACGTCAGTGTTGATTTGTTAATGCATGGTAGCTTCTAAGAAAATTAAAGACACGCATGTTTTGCCCATGTGTTTGAAAGTAAGTCTGCTTTCATGTGTTGTGTTGCATGATTCATCGTTGCTTTTCTCTTGCTGTATTTTGGAGGGGTATATGTATTTGTGTGTATTGAAAGTCACGGTATTTTTGTTGTTAGTGAATCTAGATTTCGTCATTGCACAATTGCGGTGTAAATTCATTCTTTGTGTGTTCATATGAAGCTACGATCTCGTACGATAAAATATTTCGATATGGAAGATCAGTCTGATAGGCAAAAATCTCCCGAAATCATGAACGATCAGGTTCAGTTAACGGAACAAAGCGAAATATTGGCTGCAGGGGAGGGGAACGTGTGTTCTGAAGTTCCGACCCACGCATATAGTTCGCAGTCTACTTTGTCGCCACAGGAAGAAAACATGGAAAATTTTCCGTCACCTGTCGGTGAGATAATCCAGAACACTCCCGCTTATTCAGAACAGACCCGACAAATATCACAAATTCCAGTGGAATCACCACCCCTATCACCGCCAATGCTAAACATGTTGATTACTGCAATAGGGCAACAATTTAATACTGCAATTAATTCACTAAAAGAGGAAAATAAGAGCACGAATCAACAATTAAAGCAGGATTTAAGCCAGCAATTTCTGCAATTACAGCAGGAAATTAATTCACAAAAACAGGAATCAAGCCAGCAATTTCTGGAAATTAACAAGCGTTTTGATTCACAAAAGGAGGAAAATAAGAGAAATTCGGATCTGCTTAAGCAGAGTTTTGATACACGATTTGATTCGCAAGCTGCGATATTAACAAATTTGGACGGAAAAATATCCACCTTCCGTTCTGTGGTCACAAAAGAAATGTCCGAATTCAAGTCTGATGTAACTAAAATTGTTTCTAAGTTGGAAAGGGACACAGAAGAAGTGAACCTGTGCTTCTTTGCAAACGGGCAATAAACAGTTGACTAAAAGACTTGACGCCACCGACCTGTCCATTGAACAGATGCGAAACGAGAACGGCCAAAACCTAGGGCAAATTTCGGAATTTGTTCACGAGGTCAAAGACCATACTGAACGAAACCTCCGAAAACTTAACTCGGAGGTGACTGCCGTAGCAAGTTCGGTCGAGCTCGTTAAGACGGCACAAACCGAGTTAAAATTGTCACTGGACGAATTTCTGGAAGCCGAACGTGGTAATTTTAGTCCTCCACAAAATCCTCCGAATGCGGTATTACAGACTGCGAGTGAGTCGGTTGTTGGAGTCACCACTCAACTCTTAGTTAGTGAAATTGTCAGTTTGTACTCAAGAATCTCTGAAATCAAGAAACACAACAATTTCAGTTATCTTGGATCCACAGTTAAGTGCAAACTGTCAGTAAAGCATAAGACATTTGTAGGGCAGGAGAGGAAAGATGTACAGTACATGTCGTTCTTGAAAGTCGGACAAGAGTCGGCAAGTTTTCCAATCCTCGGAGAAATGCGAAATCGGTCTCAGAATTCACAGCCTATCAATATCGCGTGGAGTTTTTCTATCCGTAACTTTTTGTGGAACAATACACAATTTGTTCATTCCTTGCGGTCAGAAAAGACGCAATTGTCAGCTGGACCCGTTAGTAAGTGCGGTCGGTCGATGGACACTATACCTGTTCCAGGAATGTCATTAGCTGTCGGGCACAAACCGCCGAACGTCTGTGACCTTGTAGCCCAAGCTTCTACGTCGCTCAAAATCCTGTTGAAAGCGGTAAAGACGAATATTCGCGACGCAGAATTATTTTCCAGAGAAAGATCCATGGACGTCTCAAATTCGTCTTGTAGGCATTGTTCAACAAGTTGTGTAGCGTGCCAAATACGATGACGAAAAGGCTGACTATGAATTGTCCGATTTGGATCATAAAAAATTAAATGTACAGTACACATTCTTTTAGGTTAGACGCCTTACCGAAATTAATCATGCTGGAAAAACGCCGATACCAGTTCCGCTAGTCTAAACCGTCTGTTTTGCTGGAAAGAATAGATAAACGGAAAATCAAACAAAATTCAAGTTAGCAAATTTGCACTTACAGTTAAAGCTACTTAGGATATTTCCATATTCGGAATTTTTAATGCTTATTTCGCTATTCCGAACTTTATATTTTGTCCACGTGAAATATTAATAGTCACTTTTGACTTTCACGCTGTTAAGTGGACGTGATTTGATAAAAATCCTGAAATATTAAATGTTTTCCTGAGCCAGATAAATTGATACGCACTCGCGGAAAATGAAGCGCCATTAGCAAGCACAATTTCTTGTCTTCGCAATCACAATGAATCTGACAGCGATACAAATATTGTGATATGCTTTCTAAGATATATTCTGTGACATAAACGAAAAGGGTTTCAACATTTTGTGATGCATGAGTTCGATGTAACATTTTATCTTAGGTAGTTGCATTATATCTTTTCTGAGCAGAGTGTACAGCGAGCGTAATATCGCTTCGTCTGTGTTGATCGAAGATCGCAAGTTATCTCGTCAACGTAATTTACTTCTTTGTTTTTGTATATCTGTAAAGGGTAGCGAAAGTGCCATAGATAATGCCCTATAGAACACGAAACCTTGCCAGAAAGATTTGTTCAAATTGTATTGGTCATCACAGAAATTAGGAATCATAAGTTGAAGGATTACAGATACACAGGAGAGTTTTCACAATACCTTGCTGTTATTTTGCTAACGATAGAGCGAGGTCGAAGAGCAAAAAGTTAAAGGCGACTGCGTTTCTAAAGGCTAAAGGGGAAAACTTTATTTACGGGATATATTCAATAATTCAGCTAACTTTGCAAGTTAAAGTAATATATTTGATGCTAACTTCAATAAAAAAAGGGAATTTTGTATATGATAATTACACAGATGGTGAAGACGTGAACAATAAGATTATTGGTGATATCGAAGTTTTTCCTGCTATATTCCGGGCCTTATTCGGTTGCCAGAGTGATCTCGAAGAATTGTTATATGTTGACGGACGGACAAACCGAGATCGGGCCTCATAACGCCCGGAACCTAAAGCCATTCCATATATCGTAACGGTATCGAAAAAGCAGCGGGAAACTTTTCTGTGCCCGTTCAGGTCGAAAGACAAATATTTTGCTTCAGAAACAAAATTCTGGCGCATTAATGAAATCAGCTGGAGGGGTAGACAGACAAGAATGTTGTGTAACCCAGATACCTGGTTGTCAGCTGAGCCCATTAGCAAGGCTAAGGGATCCGCTAGTACAATGCGTCTTCCGAGAATTTTGTCAGGGAGCGCAGATGTTGGACTTAGGGTCATCACTGAGTGCCTAACGTTTCACGTCTCGCATCAGCGTTTTATCGCATTCAATAAATATGCGATCATCATGTATTCCGAAAGGAATTATGCGATAAAAAGAATCCACGGACGCCTAAAAAAACATCTCACTGACATGTAAGCATCACGTCAGGCGTAGCAAATGAGATGATGAATTGGCTAGGCGTTGGGTTTAGAGTCTGGTAACACGAGAATATTAGAAAAATAAATTAGATTAAAACAGTCATTGTTGGACAGCACATGTTTTGCTCAGAATTGTGTGCACTCAACGAAAATAATTTCAAAGTTTATATTTTTGCTTTATATAGATTCATAGTATTCTGCTAGCGTGAAATCTCAAAATTGCTTTGTATTGGCAAACGGAAAACCTGAGATCGGACCGTTCTATGCACAAAGCTTACAACCTTCTTCATACAAGCTAAAGAAGCATAAGTGTTTAAAAGGAAAATATTCGCTAACTGGGATGGATTTCGGCTTAAAACGTGGAGTATACGGACATGTTAAGAGGGTTATAATAACTCAAAAAAAAAATTATATTCTTTGAATGTCGAGATAATCTCGAATCATCAATAGACCCATTGTGAAGGAATCGTAATATTACTGAGGAATGATAGTTACGCTATTCATTATCCTTTCATTTTATGTGCGGAATGGATATATTTTGGGTCCGCTTGTATGCCAAAGATGCTACAGCGACTTTTGGTTGACGATGACGAAAGGTAACGTCAAACCGCATAATATGTATAAATGTCTCATAGGGGAATGGTAAATTTTATAGAAATTCCATTGCATATACCCATGAGCAAATACAGTTTCCTTTCGCCATAAAATTCGCAATCACTTCACAGACGGTATGTTAAAAGTTAGAGATGTCGACACATGAGAGACTAATTAGGAGACCACCTAACATTCAACGAGTAATGTTCATAATTTACGTAACAAACGAAAACATGTACTTACATCGTTCATTCCACACCACGTTGAATTATAAGTAAATGCCGCGTCATTAAAATCTAAGATTACAGTTGGTGATATTTGACCATGAACACGAACACATCTTCTCTCTGAAATGCTTGTTGAATTAACCGTCGGTCATGACGCAAATCACGTCACCGAATCCGACTAAACTATTCCGTTGTTTTGAGATTAAAACCGCGCAATGTAATGAGATATTTTACGCTCACCTCTAGCATCTATATGGATGTTTGTTGAAGGCAGAATTATTTTTATGCACATGAGTAAAACATCACGCTAAATTGTAAATACAATGTATAGTTCAACCACTTTCTGCATAAGTGTTCTGACAATGTTTTGTTTTATTAATGTGTTTCATTTTATTAATTTAATGATAAGATTTGATACAAGTTATTTTCAAGATTATTATTATTTAAACATGTATGTAAATAATTTATTTTCATGTATATTTTAGTATTGTGTTTAATATAACTTTGCATTTGGGAAGGCTACCTGAATTCACGTGCTTCTGTTTGTAAAGAATTGTAAAACGGCCAAAAGGACATATGCTCCAATTATAAATTCACCTTACAAGGCAGGAATACCGATGGTTATTGGAATCACATTTAAAATTTATGTGATTGTAAAAAAATGCTTCAGTTTTTGTTGAGTCACAATGGAGGTAGAATTAGGTAGTTAAAAATAAAATTATTCTATCATAATTTTATTTTCACCAACGGACGGCCATATTGTAACATGACGCGCTGTCGCCACGTTACAAGGTGCATTTTTATTATATATGTCATAATGTTGGAGTAATTTACATAAATCTTGGGCGACCACCTAAATAGATTTTTGTTGTAATTTTATAAAGTACGCAAGATTCCAAGTGAGGACTGTAATGAAATGGTGAACATACAGTGTATCTTGGTAAAGCGAATATTAAAGAATTATTGAGCTATGTAGGCTTGAAGCTAATCTGGTGTTCCCGAACCTTGGCGACAAGAAGTCGCGGATTTGGGGTTTGCCAGACCACACACTCTGCTCCCTAGGGATAGGCGGTCAACAAGGTTAGTCACCGGACGGGAAATACCTGCCGCCAGAACACAGAGTCGTCCCCGAACGTAGCCAAATATGTCCGACCTCTGTTAGATACTCTGGCCAAATCACACATCGGGGATATCACGTGACATTAGGTGCTGACCTGAAGACCAATCCAAATGAGCGTATAACTTAAAATCCTGGGAATTTTTGTTATATGTGAGCTTCGAGACTACAAAGAGGCGGAGCGAGAAGTTTCCTCGTGGACCGAAGAGCGAGGATCTGGACATTCTGACTTCCATCTTCGAGTCCAAGCTATGCGAGTCTAGTCTGATGTTGACTTGGAAAGTTGGCTTCCCTCGCCAACTGCCGTTGTACGATTTCTGGCTGCCAGCTTGCCTTGCTGGAGCAAGCTTATCACAGCAACACAGCCGGTAATGCGATGATGCGCATTGTCAGACCAGAGATGCCTATAGCCGACTTGTGAGATAATCTCACATATCGTGGGTCCGCTACAGTCACCGCAGACATCAGACGCAGGACTACAATGCTAACTTATTACGACCAAGCCATCTGATTGTGCATTCCGTGAAACAGAACCCGTAAGCGACTTTGAGAGGATAGGTCCATGTTCTCACTTTGTAATTGTAAAAACCCCTGAGCTAGCGGCATAATTTGCCAGAACTAGTTATTTTCGAATGATATATTGTTCATTCTGGCGCCCATGATTGTCTTTTTAACTGTAAAGTCACAGTATTATGATACCTTTGTCTGAGGTCGTCATAACTTGTATTTTTCATTGTTTCCAATTGTCATTATTTCTTGCATTTTGATTCTGAGATATATTTAAAAGTAAATATACAATTGTTTGCTTGCTCATGACGGCTAATTGTAACTCTGAGCGTTGCTTTTATGATTTTGCCAATTTGTGTTAATGTTAACGATAAATTCGCTCAGACTTGTAATCGCCAGTGATAAGAAAATAAATGTCATATTGTGACAATTTTTCCTAAATTCCAACTAACGTCGAGATCCTTGCAAAATTAAATAATTTTCACTCCTTCATAAAAATTAAAATTAAAAATCCACAATTATTCATCATAAAGGTATGAAAGATAATTGTAACGTAGTTTTCCCACTAAGGCACCCACTACAGTAATAAGTTTTCCTTTACTGATAAATAATTTATTCCCTTTAATCGTTGTTAGTAAGAATGCAAACAATCACACGTGCTTCAGATTATTTGGCCAAACACCTTTACGAATTTTTTAAACTATGAAACTTATATTACACCGCGTTTTTAACACTTAATTACACTAAACAATCCAACAAACAAGTATTTCTACATGCTAAATAACTTATTCCCTTTAATCGTTGTTAGTAAAAATGTAAACAATCACATGTGCTGCCGATTTTATTTGACTCACACCTATACGAATTTTTGAAACTATGAAACTTAAATCACACGGCGTTAATGTGGGATCCATACCGCTGGTACAGCTGTAATATACGATTTCTTTGAAGACATTCCTAAATCTTATAGCAAACCTTTTATACCATAATTAAAGAAAAAATAATATTCAGATGCTTAGCAAAATCTTGCAAGTATTTCTTCTTATCTAGTGTCACCATGGACATGAATAATTTTAATTTTTATTCACGTGATTGCATTTTGAATGCACAATTGGGTACAGAAAATGTAATACATATCTAATGCTGATATAAACTAACTGATACGTCTTACCAATTTTATCGTTTCGACAACTGTGTTATGCATTAGATCTTTAACGTAATTTTTCTACCAAGCAGCACAACAATAAAAATCACATAATAACATTTACCGGTTTGGAGTTTAGAAACTTTTCTGGAACCAATTAAGAAATTTCCTAACGCCTATAGTATTCCAGAAATTTTGTTGTGCTTATTGATAACATCAATATTGCTGAATTTATCGAAATTTAGATAAATCTGAACCTAACTGACTTCGAAATGAGTGAACACAAATCCTGTTTTCTAATGTAAACAAGTTTGATTCGGTAGTGACTTCCGTCGTTGTTTGCCGTACGTTATAACTTCAGAGCACGGACGTTCCGAAGTCCTCTCTCTCCTGACGTTTGCCGAAGCCACACAGTTTAAGTCGCTGAGCGGGATTTTCCACAAATACGCTACCAGAGATAAACCACGTCGCTATATTGACAGCTCGTTCAAAATATTTAATGCTTAGAAAAGAGCAAAAATCACAACTGTTGGCAGTATTTCATTTATGACACAGGCTGGTTTGTTGGTTACAATATTTCGCGACAGAAGAAATTTACTCGCAAGGCCAATTCAAACTTTTAGTGTACGCTGATGTGCCAAACATCATGAGCTAACCTCTTCCAGTCTAAATATCCCTTACAACCCACGTCCTCAATTATCTGCTTCATTTATTCTAATCTCTGTCTTCCTCTACAGTTCTTACCTTCGACTGTTCCCTCCACTAACAAATTAACCAATCCAGCATGTCTCAAAATATGACCTATCAGCCTGTTTCTTCTTTCTGCAAGCTTCTTCCATAAACTTCTTTCCTCACCCATCATTTCCAAAACTCGTTCATTTCGTACTTTGTCTGTCCATTTAGTTTTCAGCATTCTTCTGTAGCACCACATTTCAAAAACTTCAATTTTCTTTCTTTCTGGTATTCCCAAAGTTCAAGTTTCGCTACCATAAAGTGCCGTCCTCCACACATTTAGTTTTAAAAAGTTCTTTCTGATTCCCAGATCAATGTTTGAAACTAAGAGATTTCTTTTTTTCATGAAGGCTCTTTTTGCTGGTGCTATTCTGCTTTTAACATCATTCGGTTTTAATTTTGCTTCCCAAGTAGTAGACTTCACTTACTTCTCCTATTGCATCCGATCCTATTTTTATATATAATCTACCAGTATTCGTATCATTTCTGCTACATTTCATTACTTTTGTCTTGTTTTGATTTATATTTAGTCCAAAATCTTCCTTCAATATAATTCAGTAGAATACTAATTTTTTTCCCGAACACTTATGCCACATGAAAATGTTTCTTTTACTTTCTTTATTGCTTCTTCTACATACAAGTTGCATATTAACTGGGATAAACTACAACCTTGTCTCACACACTTTTTAACTGATGCATGTGTCTCATGGTACTCTACTATTGTTATAGCTACTTGATTCTTATATAATTTATAAAGTATTCTACTATCTCGATATTTAAGATCTGACGTCTTTAAAAATTTTAACATCTTGTCCCACCTAACATTATTAAAAGCTTTTTCTAAATCAATAAACATCAATAAAGGTATCTTTGTTTTTATTTATCCGCCCTTCAAGTATCAATCTTAAAGCCAGAATTGCTTCTCTCGTACCACGATTTTTCCTAAACCCAAACTTATCTTCACCTACTATCAGTCATGAGATAGAGTGATTCAAATGTCCAGATGGTGGTAGTACCACGGTAAGCACGTATAAATACGCCACGCAGTGTCGGGGCTTCCATTTGTACTCTCGTGAGTCGTGTGAAATGTGGCCCCACAACATGAATTAACAGACTTTTAACGGGGAATGGTAGTTGGCGCTAGATATATGGGGCGTTCCATTTCGGAAATTGTTCGTGAATTCAACCATAGTGTGAAGAGCGTGTCAAGAATTTACAATTTTTCAGCATTACCTCCGCAAATGGACAACGCAGTGGGCGACCACGTCTACTTAATGACCGAGATCAGCGACATCTGCGTTAAGGTGACAGTTTTGAGAGACAGGCAACACTGCGCCAAAGAACAGAAAAAACTCAATGTGGGATGTACGACAGACGTTTCTGTGCGGAGCTTCCCAAACAACGATAGACTTTTCCAGGATGACAATGCGCCATGTCACCGAGCCAAAATCTACATCTACATCTACATCTACATTCATACTCTGCAAATCACAAACATTGTGGGTGGCAGAGGGTGCTAAGCACCAATCCTAAACCCGCCCATTCCAATCCCGAATAGTGCTGTAGTATATTGAGAGATTTTAGCTATAATATGTTCTAACTTTCGTTCGGGATAATTTTTCTCAAGCTGCAGCTATGTAATATAATTCCACCCAACGAAGCAGAGCTCAAGGTTGGGCAAAGTCACTTCCCGTGGGAAGCAGTCCCCCTACCAGGGTAACTCCGAAAACCCTTAGCCAGGGATTTTAGACGAATAGGATTAAGTCACATGACTTCTCCCCACCACGTTTCTACTCTGGAGAGCGCAGTCTGGAACGCCTCCAGGGGCAGTCGTTTCGCCGATTCAAAGGATGGACCACGTCGCCATACGGCATGCAGATTTTACTAGGTAATGGCTGATGCAATTTATACCCTCTGGCTGGCTGAGAAAGAATATCCCGAGTGGCAGGATTTTATTAGTAGCATATGCCTTTTATGAGAGCTAGTTTATGCAGTATTTTTCATTTATTTCAAGTGTATGTCTATGTGCCCATTTTTACTGAAGTATTAAAGTCACTCAATTCTTTCAACTACATGTTTTCATTTGTATCGCTGATTCCTGCTCATTACTAGCTATAAGTGTGGGCAGAACGTAGTCACTCTGATCTTATGGCCACATATCTTCGAAAGCTAATCGAGGAGTGGTTGATCAGAGGCGAATCCAAACTTTGGCCGTGGTGACTTGCCGCTCAGTTACTACAGCCGCATAAAATGGTGTCAGATTCTGGGGTAGATTACGTAAAATCAGTGATCGATGATAGCAGAAATATTGGGAAAGTATTTTCCTATTAGTACGGCAAAGGGACAAATATTCTCTTTCGCTGTAAAAACCATTTCTTATGTGTAGCAGCCGCAGAGGGTAAATGCAAAGCCAGAAACAGTACGAAGAAGTCAGTATAGCAAAGTAATTTTCGACGCTACAAGGAGCGCGAGTTGGAACCGAAACCGGATACTGCAAGCAGATAAGAAGAGAGCTTCGAGGAGTTCGCGATCCGCCGGAGAGAGGGCAGCACGGACCGAGTCCCAGCAGCCAGCGCGAGAGCAGTGGAGGGGGTGACATCGCCAGCAGCCAATAGGACGACGACGCCACCACAACACGAGCGGTCGGCGCCAGAATTCAAGTCTCGCAGTCTCAACCCAGCAGAACAGTGAGTAATACGCAGTGCGCAGTGTTTCACGATGAATACCGCAACGAGTGAAGTAGGTGTTGAAGAGAGCAGTGCGGGAAAGCTCTCAGTATCAGAAGCATTAAAGTTGATTCCAAATTCGTTTAGCGGAGATAAAGAAGAACTGCAACCTTTCATTGAAAATGTTTCAACTGCATTTAATTTAATTGCTAAGCAAGATCATGATGTTCTCCTTCATTTTGTAAAGTCAAAGATCACTGGCCAGGCCAGGGGGAAATTGCTCGTCCGAGCTTTTACCAAAACATGGGATTCTGTAAAAGATATCTTGATTGAAAACTATGGGGAGAGGCGTTCATTAGATCACTATGCTTGTAACCTTTTTGCAGCTCGTCAGGGTAAAGCAGAACCGATTGTTGAATGGGCCGCGAAAATCGATAAATTATCACATGACTTTAGAAATGCAGTAGCTAAAGAAATTCCTGAAGAAGATGTAAAAGGGAGCCTCACTCTCGTTGATCGCCTGAGTCGCATTACGTTTATTCAAGGGTTAAGTAATGACAGAATACAGACAGTAATTAGAGCACGGGGTTCCACTATCACTTTACCAGTAGCTGTTGAATTAGCACTCGTCGAAGAAAGTGCATTGTTGTCACAGAAAGAAAAAGCTGTTATAGGGCGTTCAGATACACACACAACACAGAGTAATGCCATGAAAAAATGTTTCTCTTGCAATAGAAAGTGGCCATATTAGTAAAGAATGTAGGAGCCAACCCGTTTGCCAAATCTGCAGACAAAAAGGTCACCTAGCCATATCATGTAAAGCACGCACACAGTTCAGAAGAATTAGTTATGTCACTTGTGCATATTGCCATAGAAAAGGACATATGATTGCAGACTGTAGAGTAAAGAAGGCAGTTTGTTACAAATGTAATAAGATCGGGCACTTAGCGTCACATTGTCGCAACAATGACACAACACAAAAGACAAACAAAGGTTCGGGAAACGAGCGAGAGTGTGAGAAATGGCAGCCACTCTTACACTCGTCAATACGGCAAAATACATACCGTAGGCTGTGAACATGAAAATGATTTTGTTAAGATCGCCTGTGAGCAAGTAAACAATGGGGAATTATTCTTTCTTCTTGACACGGGGGCACAGCTGTCTCTTATACACAAGAATGCATTGGCAAATCACGTTCAAATAGATACAAAGAAAACTTTAAGTATTAAGGGAATTATGTCACACACAGTGAGAACAAAAGGAACTATTGTTTTGCAACTAAAACTAAGTAATCATGTGTTCATTAAGCATGAGTTTCATGTGGTTGAAGAGTCTGTTGATATAGTTAAAGAGGGGTTAATTGGGAGAGATCTTTTAATCAAACAGGGAGCTATAATTAACTATGAAAACATGTCTGTATGTATCAGTGGTCATTCTATTCCAATACTAACAGAATCAGAAAATATTAGTGGGCCTAGTAAGCGGGCTAGAGTAGTCTCAAAGGGATCAGACAACTCAAGAGGCAAATGTTCTCAAGCGAAGGGAAACATAAACACAGAGGTACCGCCCAAAAACTCTCGCAAAAGACGAGGAAAACGTGTAAACAGAAAGAATAGGCATAGCAACAAAAACACAAATAATGCTCAAAACAGTAATGAATCCACTACACAACATATACAGAATGAACAACAGGAACATAAACAAACTGTAGAAGTATCTAATCGGAGAGATGCTAGTAATTCAAGTCACAGTAAAGATAGTTTAAAGCAGTTGAACAACAGTTCTAAAGGCACAAAAGAATTTGCAAGTCTTCCGGAGGATTACACAGTAAAGTTAGGGCCAAGAGAAGAACGCATTTTACGAGTTCAGGTGCAATGCCGAAATTGTGCAGAAGCTATTGTAAACAAACAAGAAATTATTCAAGGTGTTTTCATTCCTGAATCATTGGTCAAAGTAGAAAATGGTACTTGTATTTTATCCATGTTAAATACCAGGGAGGACAGTGTTGAATTTTATTGCGGAGCATTACAGGCGCAGCCATATTGTGCGGAGAGCGATATGACGTCAGAGTCACGTGATCCGCCAGCTGACACCCGTCCGCCATTAGAGTTGTAGAAGGTAAACAAACAACTAAACACGTGCAACCAACACAAGGGAAATCACGCACCAGTTTATTAATGGAAAATTTGAGGCTAGATCATTTGAATGAAGAAGAAAAGCGATCCATACTAGAACTTTGTTTATTGTACAATGATATATTTCACCTCCCAGGAGATAAGTTGACACACACCAACACAGTCACCCATGAAATCAAATTAAAGCCAGAAGCACAGGGTACAGTCATCAAACAGAGATCGTATCGAATTCCAGATACTATGAAACCCATTTTACAGAAAGAAATTGAGCAAATGCTTGAGAATGAGATCATTGTTCCATCAACTAGCGAGTGGAATTTCCCAATACTTGTCCTACCTAAGAAACCCGATGCCAGTGGTCAACAACGATACAGAATTGTGGTAGACTTTCGCAAGTTAAATGAAATCACTGTAGGAACTGTTTTTCCGCTTCCACTAATTTCAGAAATCTTAGATTCATTGGGGAAGGCAAAATACTTTTCTACCTTAGACTTAGCTCAGGGGTATCATCAAATTTTGATTAAAGAATCGGATCAACCGTTAACTGCATTCAGTGCAGGTCAAGGTCACTTCATGTACAGGAAGATGGCTATGGGCCTTGCCTCCGCACCCGCAAGTTTTCAGTATCTAATGACAGTCGTTATGAGTGGTCTACAGGGTGATCGATGTTTCGTGTACCTAGATGATGTAATCTGTTTTGGACCAAACTTGGAAGCACACAATGAGAGGTTAAGAGACATTTTTGACAGATTAAGAACACACACACTTCGCCTTCAGCCAAACAAGTGTAACTTCTTACAAAAAGAGGTCACCTATCTGGGACACAAGTTGACAGAACATGGAGTTTACCCAGACCCACAGAAAATTGAAAAAGTCAAAAATTATCCAACTCCACAGACAACAAAACAATTGAAAACATTCCTTGGGTTTGCAGGTTATTATCGCCGTTTCATAGAGAACTTTAGTAAGATAGCTAAACCTTTATATGAATTATTAAAGAAAAATGTTCCATTTGATTGGAGTCCAAAAACTGAGAATGCTTTCCAAACTCTCAAGGAGAAATTGATCTCAGCACCTGTTCTAGCGTACCCAGACGAAAATCTTCCATACATTATTAGCACAGACGCGTCTCAGTATGCCATTTCGGGAGTACTTTCGCAGGGGCAAATAGGCTCAGATAGACCAGTCGCATATATTTCCAGAACTTTAAATAAAGCAGAAATTCATTATTCCACATCAGAGCGAGAGGCACTCGCGGTTACGTGGGCGATAAAGCAATTCAGACCTTACGTCTTTGGCAGACATTTCACGGTCTATACTGACCACCTCCCCCTTACTTGGATTTTTAGTGTTAAAGACCCATCTTCTAGATTACTAAGATTTCGCTTAAAACTTGAAGAATACAATTACACAATTGTTTATCGTAAGGGAAAATCAAATACAGTTGCAGATGCACTTAGTAGAATTAGGGAAGTAAGGGAAGTACAAGAATCCACCCAACCAGACCCTGTCACAGATGAAACAATGCAAACAGAAGAAGAAACACTCACATCCACAGTAGATGCACAAATCCAGACAAATGAGGAGGAATTTCCAACACTAAATGAGGAAGAAAAACTAGCCATACTTAAGGAATACCATGACAGCCCCATCTCTGGACATCTAGGTGTAAATAAGACATATGAGCGAATTAAGAGATACGTTCAGTGGCCAGGGATGAAGTCTTATATAGAAAATTATGTCAAACAGTGTGATAGTTGCCAGAGGAACAAACACTTAGTACCACATACCCGTATGCCATTAGAGCTTACAAAAATACCTGAGCATGTATTCGAACGTTGTGCAACAGACATTGTTGGCCCAATGCCGTTGAGCAACAATGGGAACAAATATGTGTTGACATTTCAGGACGAATTGACCAAATTTATAACTGCAATTCCGATAGCCAGACAAGATTCTGATACAGTGGCTCGAGCATTAGTCTTAGAAGTAATTCTACGCTACGGCGTGCCGTCCATTTTACTTAGTGATAACGGATCGTGCTTTATCAGTCGAAACAATGCAGAAAGTATGTAAATTACTAAAGATAAACAAAATCCAGACGTTGGCGTATCGGCCTCAATCAAATTTTGTGGAACGCGCCCACCGTAGTCTTTCAGAGTACTTGAGGCATTATATTGACAAGAATCAGAGCACATGGGATGATTGGTTACCTTATTTTGTATTTGTGTATAACACTAGTGTTCACAGTGCAACAGGGTACACGCCACACGAGCTAATGTTCGGTAGAATACCAAATATACCAGGGGTATTACAAAGTGATCCAAAGGAAGTTCACTATTCATATGATGAGTACGCAGATGAGTTAAAAGCTATCCTACAGACACTACACAAGCAGGCTAGAGAGATCAATCAGGGACTGAAAGAGAAAAACAAAGAATATTACGATAAGACACAAAATCCACGAGAATTTGAAATTGGAAGCAAAGTTTTGCTAAAAGATGAATCTGTTCGCAGAGGTAGGTCTCAGAAGCTTGACAGTGGTTATAGAGGACCTTTTGTTGTGATTGGAAAACGAGGCGTAAGTGTAACTATTCAACTGGGAAAATATAAAAGACTCACAGTTCATGCCAATAGATTAAAGCCATATCATTGAATAAATTACGAAATAATTCAGTCAGTAGTGAGAACACACCTTAAAAATGCAATAAAGTAAGTTAAAGTACATTTAAAATGGATAGGAAACAGAAAAAGCCGCATTAGAAACACATAAACACAAGGCACGTGGTCGCTTGTTTTGTAAACACCGCACCACGTGGAGTCACGGCGTGGCCGAGCACATGGTCACCCACGCACTCCTGATAAACGGCTGTTCCAAGATGGCCGGCCACCAGTTATCTGGCTCAGCCGCCGGCAAGGCCACTCGCACTCGCCCACGCACTGATAGCGCGGCGAGGCGAGCCCACCTGATAGCAAGGTCTTTAAACTCACCCACACACGTAAGGCATTTAACTCGCAACGAAGAACAGTCGATTGTGATATTACGACGTACACTTTTGCATTTATAATTCAAGTTACACACTTTCTTTTACAGATTGCAACAGTACACTTAACTAAACTTTTATTTTGCTTTCAGATGAAACTGCTGTACGGTCTTCTGTTATTAATTCACGTCAGCGTAGCAACACAAGATTTCATGGTCGAAAAGTTCAGTTCCAGTCAGGCTTATATTTTGACCACATCACCGGCGCACAAATTTATTCTGTGACCTGGAGGCTAGCTGCGTATGTGAATCTGAAGGAATTAGATGACGCTTCTGAAAACTTAGAAAATTATGCATTTCGATCAATCGCTTTTTGTAAAAACAAATTAGTTGAGTTGAATGTAACAACCCATGAATGCGATGAGATGTCCCAAGAAATATTCTGGCATATTAATAAATTAAAGCAGTCGCAAAATTTAATTGGACAAATTACGAAACATGACTCATCTCGAAAGAAGCGCGCTGTTTTCGGATTCGTAGGCCAAATTTCCAAGCTTTTATTTGGCACCCTAAATATGGACGACGCAGCGTAATTGAGATCTAAGATAGATATCCTTGAGAAAGAGCAACGTAATCTGTTGAAATTGTCTAAAGAACAACTAACTGTAGTAAAGAAATCTCTGACTGAAACTAATTATACATTATCCAGTGTGAACCGAAATCAAGATGTTTTGGTTTCGGGGATGAAGAAAATACAAAATTATGTACAGGAATTTGCAAATCATGCAGATCATTCCATTCGAAAATTGGCTATAATGACTGCTACCAATGAACATTTTATAAGATCCTTGTCTATTATATTTGAATTACAAAGACAGTATGATTTAGTTGTATCAGCTATCGTAAACGCTCAGTATGGAATTCTACAACCCCTTATCATTAATCCATCCCAAGTTGTCAGTTACCTAACGTTAATAAGAGATGATATTAAAGACAAACGATTCCCAGTTCCGCTTTCCGAGGAAAACGGTTATCTTCTATTAAAAATGATCAGTTTGGACGTCTTCTTATCGCAAAATATTTTGACGTATGTTCTCTACATTCCTCTTTCGAACAACAATCAATTTAATATTTACAGAATTCTCCCATTGCCTATAGCCATTGGTAATAATTATAATTATTTGTTCATCTTGCCAGAAAAAGATACTTTAATTATTGATGAGTCTCGCAGATTGTATGCTAAAGTAACTCATGATGAGCTCCAGTGTAAACAGTTAACATCTGATCTTAGTATTTGTAAACAAACCTTTGTATTGTCTGCCTCCTTTGACAATGCTCCGTGTGAGGTAAAATTGTTACAGCCAGTAAGATCAATCCCAAGTGATTGTACCAGAAAAATAGTCTCTTTAAATGAAAGTTTGTTTACTAAATTAAACAACAACGAATGGTTGTTTGTTGCACCTAAAGACGAAGGTATGACTATATTATGTGGTGAAAATCAGCCCACGGATATCATTTTCAAAGGAACAGGCAAATTAAAATTCTTGCAAAAATGTCGTGGTTATGGAGCGAATCTTTTGATTGAATCACAGCAAACGATAAGAACGAATGTTACCAGTCCAGATATTATACCTGATTTGAATCTAGAAGTCAATTGTTGTATCATAAACAAAGAGAAACGTAATATTTCAGAATTAAAATTGAATTTACCTATGGAAAACATTGTTAAGAATCTTGATGATTTGAAAATCGCAGGAGTGAAAATTGACCAGCTCCAAGATGAAATTGAAGAACAAGAGAAAAACGCTTTTACAAATTATTCATTGTCTCAGTATTCGATCTTATCGTATGTCTGTGTAGTTCTTATTTTTTGCATCATCACATATTGCCTATGTAAACATTGTAGCTGTCTAAGGAATTGTTTTAAGTATTTTTGGCGTAATACTGCAGGTGAATGTTGTAATCAGATTTGTGTGAAAACCACTATTGTAAACCACTCTAATGGTATTGAATTATCTCGTATAAGAGGAAGAAGACCTATTCACGTTAACCGAGACATTAACAATGAACTCAATGATGAGGATATTGTAGTATTTGAGAGACCTCATTCTGCTATTGGACACAGACGATCATTTGATCCAGATCATGATGAATTATCTGTAATCTCTCGCCATGATCGGAGATAAAAGAAACTTTGATAAGTTTATATATGTATTAGTTCAATTATGTTTTATTTTGAAAAAAATTATATGTATAATGTGCTTAAGTAGAATTAAGGTTGAATGCAATGTAGTAGTTAGAAAATGATGAAGAATACAGCAAGTACAATTAGAAATGTACAAACAATTCATCAAATCCATTAGTGTAGGCAATTCAAGACAAATTATGTAATCAACATTTATTGTGTATTTTTGTTTAAGCATTTGAGTCCGGATATTGCAGACTACCAGGTAAGAGTCTCACCTAGGCTAATGCCCTGGGTTCGACTCTTCCCCAAGGGGGGAAGTGTAGTATATTGAGAGATTTTAGCTATAATATGTTCTAACTTTCGCTCGGGATAATTTTTCTCAAGCTGCAGCTATGTAACGTAATTCCACCCAACGAAGCAGAGCTCAAGGTTGGGCAAAGTCACTTCCGGTGGGAAGCAGTCCCCCTACCAGGGTAACTCCGAAAACCCTTAGCCAGGGATTTTAGACGAATAGGATTAAGTCACATGACTTCTCCCCACCACGTTTCTACTCTGGAGAGCGCAGTCGGGAGCCGCCTCCAGGGGCAGTCGTTTCGCCGATTCAAAGGATAGACCACGTCGCCATACGGCAAGCAGATTTTATTAGGTAATGGCTAATGCAATTTATACCCTCTGGCTGGCTGAGAAAGAATATTCCGAGTGGCAGGATTTTATTAGTAGCATATGCCTTTTATGAGAGCTAGTTTATGCAGTATTTTTCATTTATTTCAAGTGTATGTCTATGTGCCCATTTTTACTGAAGTATTAAAGTCACTCAATTCTTTCAACTACATGTTTTCATTTGTATCGCTGATTCCTGCTCATTACTAGCTATAAGTGTGGGCAGAACGTAGTCACTCTGATCTTATGGCCACATATCTTCGAAAGCTAATCGAGGAGTGGTTGATCAGAGGCGAATCCAAACTTTGGCCGTGGTGACTTGCCGCTCAGTTACTACAGTGCGAGGAAAGAAGGAATACATATACGTATCAGTACGGTATCTTATTTCTCTAATCTTATCCCTCCGGTCATTGCGACCTAAATAGGTTGGCGGAAGAAGTATTTCATTGCACTAGAAATTTAATTTTTTTGTGTGCATATTCTCCAATAAATTCGAACGCAAGCTACGTCGTCTGTCTTCCAAACTATCCCAGCTCAATCTATGTCTCAATTCTGTGACGCTTTCATAAGGGCTGTAACAACAAGTCACGAATCTAGTGGCTCTCCTCTGCACCCTCTCAACTGAGTCAATCAGAACCTTGCGATACGGATCCCAAACCCCACAACAGTAATCCAGATGCGGACGCACTAGTGTTTTATACGCTATCTCCTTTGTTTGAGCATTACAATTCCTCAAAATACGACCTATGAATCGTAATTTAGAATTAGCCTTGCCTACGACGGAAGTTATGTGCATGTCCCATTTCATGTTGCTTTGTACTATCACTCCCAGATACTTCACGGAATCAACCGTGTCAACAGCTGAATTGTTTATTTTGTACTCGTGAACAAACTGATTCTTCTTGTTACTTATCCGCAATTCCTTGCACTTTTTGCAATTAAGTGTAAGCTGCCATTTACGGCACCAATCGAAAATGGCATCCAAATCAGGCTGAATTTCTTAGCAATCATCGTAGCACCTTATTTCCCTATCGTCGGCAAACAAGCGCAACCAGCATTTGACGTTGTCACCTAGATCGTTTATAAATATTAAGAAAAGAAGTGGACCTATTACACTTCCTTGAGGAACGCCCGAAGTAACATTTATCTTAGAAGAGGCTTCTCCGTCAACAACGACATACTGTGATCGATCAGTCGTTAACGACTGGTTCGAGGAACATTCAAGACAGCTCCAGCGAATGATTTGGTCATCCAGATCGCTAGATATGAATCCAGTCGAACATCTCTGGGACATGATCGAATAGTCAGTTGGTGCTCAACATCCTACACCGGTAACTCTTCCGTAATTGTGGACTGCTCTATAGGAAGCATTGCTGATTACTTCTTCAGGGGACTTCCGACCCCTTGTTGAGTCAATGCCACATCAGGTTGCTGCCTTTTGACCGTAAAAAATCGTCGTATACGATATTAGGATTTTTTTTTTTTTTTTTTTTTTTACTTATGGCTTTCCGCTTCGTCGATGTCGATGTCATTAGAGGTGGGTGGGACTGGGTACAAGGAACGGGAAGGAATTCGGCCATGTCCTTTTGCAGGAAGCATCCCGGCATTCGCCTGGAGTGATTTGGGTAAACCATATTAGGAGGTATCCCATGACTTCAGGCACTTCAGTGTTGTTTGTGCAAAAGGAATTAGAGGTTTGTTCGTAGGTCGATGAACAAAAAGTTGTTGCATGGCAATATTTTTTGGAATATCCTTAAAATATTATTACTTCTAGATTAATACAAGGAGGAAATGAGAGTGGAGAGAATTTCTGGGGGTTTATAAGGCACACATTGGTGATGATAAATGGATGGATATAGGGAAAAGAATTAAGAGTAGAATGAAGAATGGAATAAAAGATAATTACCATACTTTTTACTTGATTTTAAGCATAAAAGAGCAGAGAAATTTTCATTTGTATATATGGGAGTCAAAAACGATAATATATTATCGTGGAATAAGCTGAACAATTTCGTCATACATTAAAATCGGAATAATGGTGTACCGGTAATTCAAGGGTAGTGTGTACGAAAAGTATAACCGAGGCATATACAATGTAGCAATTCATAGTAATATCATATTTATCTCTTACTAGAAAAACATAATATTGTTTCTGTAAGTCAGATATTCTCTGCGTGTACCACTTTTAACTGCGGTTGTGTCTAGTATCCTAACCTACGAGTATTCATATGGACATGTAAATGAGTCCTGACAAATGCAATCCACTTGTAAGTAGTAACATCTAGATAACGTCAATTTTTTACTGGTATCTCATAAAACTATATTATAATGTGCTATGTACAATTTTTCATCCCGATTTTGTACAGTGACCATTACTTTCCAAATAAATCAGTTCTATTATCTAACCCTGTAACGAAGCTGTGTCTATTAGTATATTTCTTCTAACATCACGGTAATTTTTTTTTTTTACACGTTATAAACTGAGAACTACTGAACCGATTTTTGACGGTATTTTTACTATTTGACACTTTAAATTGTGTAATTAAACTGTGTCCTTTGGCCCAAGTGCCGGAAATTAAAATTCTGTAACTCTTAGTCTGGCATAACTTAAAAAATACTGAACAGAACTGCTGACAGATTCTGACGTTATCTTAACTTGGGACAGAACAAGTCTATTATTTTCTGATAATCATTTGTTCACTTATCATTCTTGTTCCACAGATCTCTGAAGAGGAAGGACCTCCGGCATGTGGAACACGTCATTGTCAATAATAACTATGATTAAAAAGTATTATATCTTAGAAACGAAAAAAAAAATAATGAAACACTAAAATTTTGAACTGAATTTTGCTAAAGGCATAGTATGTACAATTAATTCTTTTGTACAAATTCTTCGATTGAGCAGAACAAGATGTAGGTAAAATAAACCCTCAGATTTGTTATAAATGCTTTTTTATTACTTGCAATATGTTTATCCAAAACAAATCTATTGGTTATTTTTATAAGTATCGTGTGCTCAGCCTCTAAACGCCAGTTAATTAGATTGAAAATAAAATTATCGATTCTCATAGAATATTATTTTACATGCTGAAAATTTTTACGAGCAATCACATGGACATGCCTTTTTTTGGAAATTCAGGGAATAATCCTTTAACAAAGAAGCTACTTCTAAAAAAATTACCATCTGCAATCTTCATTCACCACATGATTCGTAAAAAAAATTTGTTAGTGATGATAATTTACAAGTCGATAAAAAAATCTACTGAAAGTTTCTTTAGTTCACGTGAAAGAAGTCACGCGCAAAAGTAATATTTAATAACCGAAATCGTAGGAGCATTTTATTCTGTTACTACAATTGAGCATGGTTTAGATCACGATACACTGAACCGCTTACTAAACACCTTCCAGTATAGATCGTGTTACAAGCTTAACTAACGCTGTTGGTTGTTTAAAGCCCAATGCTTCTGGCCATATTATCTCAGCAGCCGTGAACAGAGAGAGGACGCAAAGCAACACGTGTGAATATACTAAGACAAGGACGAAACCACAGGCATTACCCCGCTTTAGCTTCTCAAACTAGATTACCAAGATTCACTGGGTCACGCCCGTATTACTGTCGTATCTCATTCCACTTCGTTGAATCTGTGACCCCTTTTCGCCCTCTGCATTTACACAGGTTATCGATCTCGTTTTTTGGTGGGAATGTGGGGGTTGCGCGACCTGTTTCCAGCTAACTGCAGCTGATACTGCTATCCTAGGCACTGCACTACTTCTTTACAGATTCTAAGATTCACTTTATTATATAGAACTACAGTATGTTGCAATGTGCCCTGAGCAAGCAAAAAAATAAAAATAAAAATAAAAAATTACGATTTACATAAGATAAAGCTACCTCCTATTGTAGTCTTTCTTGAACTGAGAATTCACAAGTGAACTTTAATAGGTATATAACAATTGTGAAGTCATTACTGTCGATAAAAACGTTTAACAAAATCATCTATCTTAAATTGCTTCCCTGTAGTAACATATGTAAAGTAAGTCTTTTCATATAGAACCATATTGATTAATAATATTTTTATTTGTATCGAAGTATTAAATACCTTCTTCATGTGTAAACAATTTATAACACCAAATGTGTCACTAAATCCTTGATTTCAGTCCCATTTCACGCATTTATTGCAATCGTCAGTTAATTTGAAATTTCACTAATTAATAATCAGAAATAAATTATTAATATTTTTTAATCTCATATATTCAGTATGTTTCACAAAATATAAAAATAAACAGAACTTCGGTGCAAAATCCTAACAGCTTTAGGGCTAATCTGGAAGCGTTAGTTTTAAGAGCATTTTAATTCTACAGTGATACGTGATAGAAATGCACATTTGGGACACAAAAGCTTTTGCTGTATAGTTGGTTATAGACACTAATATTATGGAAGCCTCTGCGAAAATCTATATAAAATGTAAAAATCAACACAATTACTTCCATGTACGAGACTGAGTAGGTTAATTATTAATTTTACTATTTATATTATTTTTCCTCGTTACACACCGACCTCAGTTCTCACATGGGATCAAATAGACTGCATCTATTACATTATAGTAACAAAATTTCTTTCCAGCGGATTTATTGCCGAGTTTCAGACGGAAATTGTGATATTCCCAAGATAGTTGATTCAATTTTATATGAATAAGGCTGTCGTCTTTTTTTTTTAACGTAGAAAGGAATTATGAAAATCTACAAACAGCTTTGCAAAACGACAGTATAAATATCTCTCTTAAATGCAGTGTTTTAAATATACTTAAGCCTCATTAAGATATTAGATACAGTTTTCACTAAAATACTTAATCACGAAATACTATTTAATGATAAACTATAAATAGCCATCTGATACAAAGTAAAACCTAAAGAGATAAATTGAGTGAGCTACGTACTGAATTAAGCTTAATCGTCGAAATAAAAGATTCATTATACGCCCTTCAGGTCAGGCAATAGTAATAGTATTTCACTGGTAAAAACAGAATACATGTAACCATATTTTTAGATAAATCTGTAACTCGTGTTTGTCTTTTCGCCTCGTTGTTCCGGCATCACGCAAATCTACTAAATGGATTCACAGTTTCAAAAGTTAGTGTCTGTCTTAAAATTTTAGGCATGTCTTACGACCAACAGACAGAAAATTAAAATCCATTCTGAACTTTAAAAATACTTAATCGCTTGTGACGGTGAATTTATTGCTTGAAACTTTAGACTCAATTAAAATCAGATGCATGTTTAGCCACACCAGGTACCCTACCACCGGAGCACGATATCATAATTTCTTTTAACACCAAATCCTTTTACATATAATCTGGCGTTAGTTAAAAACTACTTAATGGATTATGTCAGAGTTTCAACTGTTTGCAAGCTTAGAGTCTGGCCACGAAATTTTTACATTAACTGGCAACGGAGGAGGAAATTAATGTCTAATCGAAACAGTATTAATGAATTGCGACGCTACTCTAACCCCCACCGGACCCCCTTACTGGTTGTTTAGTTAAGTATTGAAAATTTAGTCTTTAAGTCCGATAGATGGACGTAGTGCAAAGAAGGGGACGGAACAATTATACCCTGTCAACTACGAACTGGCAGCTAAGGTCATGTTCCCTGCCCCCCCTCCTCACTTTACCATCCTCCTCCCTGCCTGCCTCTTCGAGCTTAATGCTCTGTTCAGGTAGGCGCGCGGTTATTTCCCCTACGCATGTATGGATAGTGGAGGAGTAGACTGACCTTGGTCCGCCTCTTTTAACTGAACAGGCTATAGTTCGATAACGATTTTATGGATTCTGAGGGAAAATTTAACATGATGTAAATTGTTTATAGCAATTTTATAGTTCGATGTAGCATATTTAGTAATGACGGTAGTTACTGCCGGAATGAGTAAACTACGTGTAAAATAATTACCACTTACGCTGTTAACTCATTCAAAATTCGTACAAAAATTAGAAAATTATCGATGAAGATAGTGCTGTCATAGTTCTGTTACTGGCTGCGTCTCTTTCTTACATCATCACGCAAATACAAGCAAAAAGATTTTGATGGAATTTTTAGAATTTGAATGTCACTTGAAATCTAAGATATCTCTTTGTCTCCTGACACCATAGCTCAAAATTTAAATCTGTTCAGAAATTATATCTTTTTACCAACACTCTGAAATATTTTTAAAAAACTACATAACGGATAATGGTGTGGTTCTCACATTTGGAAACCTTAAGTATTACGCTTAAATTCTGAGATTTATGTCATCTCGATACCTTGATTAGAGCTGAAGCAGAAAATTAAGATAACTTCCATAGGAATGAAAAATTGGCAATTGATGCTATAGTAACGCCATATTTATCAATATTTAACCCTTTCCTACAGGCTATTGGAAAAAAAGGGAAATTTATAATTTCAATTATATATTTGTATAAAGGTACTTGAAATTAAACACACATATTTTTTCAAATTTTTTTTTGAACTCTAAGTGCTAATTACTAAGCCGGTACTTATAAGTACCGTCAGGGACTTTGTGTATCACAGGATGTACAGTAATAGTAGTTGAAATCAGTTATGTTCATATTGGTATGAAATGTTTGCCTCATGATATTAAAAAAAAAAAAAAAACACTTCTTTTTGCTCATTCAGACACAAAAGGCATTGTAGTGCAACATTTGGAATGATGTTTTGACTGTATTTTCTTCATTCTACATACTTCACATCTTCATCTGATTTTTACAATTTAGGGACAGTGTACACCTCTGTTTCCCAATCTTATATCTCTCATTGTGGAATAGTATGACTTGTGTTGTTTGAATGGATGAGGGCTTGGTGAAATATATATAGATGACCTTTTCTTCCTATCGATATCCTTCATAGTCATCATACCTTGTGCAAAGGATCTTCTAAAATTTTTTACAGACTTTTTTCAAATATCGGACCATTTATGTTATAGGCATTGACAAATACAACATCCAGAATTCCCAAAAACAATCTTTACCATGATTTCGGTAATCTTCTGTCAGCATTGCACAAAGTCATCAGCTGATGAGCAGTATCAACCCCACACATGAAGGTATTGTAGTCCTTGATGATTCCTGAGCATGAAATTGTTGACTTCAATCCATCTTTTTCTTTGCATATAACTAGTGGTGTAATAAGAGGGTGGCAGGATGGGCAAAATGCTACGGGACCTACAGCTGGAGGTGGCCCCCGATGACTGGCCAGAGAGGCCCTCTGGTCCAAGATCAACCAGGTCACCAATCCAACCCGAGAGAGGGGCCCATCTGTTGAAGTTGCCATTAACCCCAACCAGTGTAGTGGAGTTTCACCGCTGCCATGAAAATTTGATACTAAATGTATGACCTTTTTATCCTTCCATTTCCAGTAGCAAATACCTATGTTTGTAAATTCATTGTCACACTCTCCTCTTTTCAGTTTTCCATCAGCAGATTGTTAGAAAGTCCCTTTCAGTAGGGTCTGATCCTCCCACAAACAAAAATTGTTTCAGTTTTTTAATAATGAAACTGATGAAAAATAATGATAATACTAGATAACATCGTCATTGCTCCATTTTATTCAGTCAATTCTAAGACCACTCTTTGACCTAATCAGTAATCTGAGAACATTCCAGTCATTTCTTCATTTTTGCCTTGATAAATTATAAACTTCTAAGAGAAGAGCTTCAATCAGAGCGAATTTCATAAAAATATCCATTTGAAAATATCTAAAACAATGATAAAACCAATTGTATACTTGCTAAATCTATTGACCAATAATCTGTATAAAACTACCCAGAACTCCCTGATGGTACTTATAAGTCCACGTTGGTTTTTCTAGATTATTTAGTAAAGAAACTAGAAAAACATATTTTATAGGTGAAAAATATATGGTTAAATGTTCAAACTAAAAAAGTAATAACAGAAATTGACACTTACCAAGTAAATTATCATCTAAAAATTCATTGTAATGTACCACTTGTTACTTTGGTCAGTATGCTGTCAAGCCCCAACTTAGAAAATTAATTTCTCGGCAATTTCACGCAGAATTTAAAAATAAATGTTGTCATTGTCTGACTTAATCATACAACAATACATCAACAGGCTTAACAATTCAGTGGACACTGGTATTGTTGGAATATATAGTGGTAAATACAGTGGTACTTATAAGTACCGTCAGAGAGGAAAGGGTTAAACCTGCTAAAATGTCGTAGTGAAACAAAGCCACCGAAGTAGTGAATGTTTATGACATGCGAAGAAACAATCTAAATAAATGATGATAATTTAAAGTTTCAAGACAACTGACCAAGAGCTCTCTAGTCTACGTTGAAGAAAACAGACTATAACTTCTACACAATATATCTAGTCTGTGGATAGCTTAGAAAACGAATGGCAGTTTTATAAGCTTTCAAGGACATACTTTAAAGGATCAGGCAACCGTCATTTTATAGTAATTTAATGACAAATTACCACCTCATACATTTTTAATGGGTGTCCTTATGTGGCAATCCAGGAGACGTATCCGAAGTTCGACTTTCTTATACGTTAATAACACGAATTAACTCTTCTTGTAAGCACAAGATAGCGTATTTTCGCTGAAGAATGGGCTGCAAGAAAAGAATCTACACCAGTCACACAAGTGAAATAGGTCTATTAATTATGGGAGTAATGTGATTTAATGCGAGTCACCAAATAAAGAAATTCGATTGTTCAATAATTCCAGTCTGTATAAAGGTCTCCACGATTCCTCTCATCTAGTCATCATACAGACCACACACCAAACCACTGCAGGGTGTATCTGTTGATGAATGATCACCACTGCCGGTGTATCTATTCAATGTGTAAATTTAATTTGCGGGTCGCTGTTTCGTAAAAAAAAATAAAAAAAAACAAAAAAAAAACGTTGGTTTCAGGCTGTTCTGCGCTTAACGGTCACTGCTGTCGGGATATCTGTTTACTGTGTAAATTTAACTTGCTGATCTTTGGTTTATGCAAAACCGTTAATTTCACGCGGTTTGGTGTAACACGATCGCTGTTATTTTTTTGCATCGATTTGCAGTTTTTTTTAAAAATGGTTTGCTCTCCGAAATTATTATTTAGCGACTAATAAAAATTCTTTCTGTGATATATCGTTGCTACTCTCTCCTGGTCTAATACTTACTCAGAGCCAGTACTGTTTCTTGTGTTCAAAAGCAATGATGAACGGAAAACTAGAATTTTCATCAGTGCTAAATATCGCCTTAAAAAAGAATTCCACAGCTGAAAAATTAAATCTCAAAATTATCGTCACTCGTCAAATACAGATACCACAAGAAACGTAGAGCATGTATCAAAGAACTGCTCTCACTTGACAGGGAATCGAAGATCACACTAATCAGGATTGTTAAGAGGAAATGTCCAATATTCAGTGCTGAAGTTGCAAGTAACAAGTTCCATGTACAACTGTGCATGGATGCCTGCCTGTGCGACACGTTTTGCATGGTCTGAGATGGAACTAGTACGAAATAATAAGCTTTTCTATGATTATTCTTTATACACTTCTTACAAATAATCCAAAAAGTGTTCACACAGTTTTGTTTATATGATGGATTTTGACCAAAAATAAATACATACATTGACGTTGGATGATTCGTTCCAGAAATGATTGCTACAGATATGCTGATAATATAGCATTAAGGTGAATCAAACAGCTTGCTAACCACTCACAGATGTGTAGCAAGGAAGTCTGATGATGATCCATTCTAACACAATAGGCAAATGCAAAAAAAAAAAGGTGCCCTTCATATTTGAAGAATCGCGAATTTTGATTTTCTTGGAAGATGTTACTGTAAATCCAAATGTATCTCGATGCGTTTGCTCACGAGTACAAAGTTAACAATTCAGTTATGGACACGGTCGATTCCCTGAAGTATCTAGGCTTAACAGTACAAAGCAACATGAAATGGGACTTGCATATAACTTCCGTCGTAGGCAAAGCTAATTCTAAACTACGTTTTATAGGTCGTATTTTGAGAAGCTGCAATGCTCATACAAAGGAAATAGCGTACAAAACACTAGTGCGTCCGCATTTGGAATACTGTTGTGCAATTTGGGATACGTATCGCAAGGGATTGATTGACACGTTAGAGAAAGTACAGAGGAGAGCCGCTCGATCCGTGACCGCTAGTTACAGTCCTTACGTGTCACAGAGCTGATACATGGGTTAGGCTGGGATTGTTTGGCAGACAGACGACGTCGTTTTCGTTTAAATTTGTTGGAGAATATGCGAAAATCTCTAATTTACGAGTGCAACGAAATACTTCTTCCGCCAACCTATTTAGGTCGCAATGACAGGAGCGATAAGATTCGAGAGATAAGATGCCGTACTGATACATTTATGTATTCTTTCTTTCCTCGTTCTGTTCGGGATTGGAATACTCTAAAATAGGATTGGTGCTTAGCACCCTCTGCCACCCACAGTAATTGTGAATTGCAGAGTATAGATGCAGATGTAGATGCTATGTGAAAATCTTTACTGAGTACTGTAAACAAATTGTTGTCCAATGCTTGTCAAAAAATCGAGTGAAAATATTACAATCGCATATTGCCTGAAAGAATATTAGCAGACAGAGTAAAAATACAACATAATTTAGCATGTATTCAATGAAAAAAGATTGGGGTTAGGTCGCTGTTGGAGCTACTACCGTAAGTACTAACATGAATACGTATTTCGTTAACCAAACACCAGTGAAACATCAAAAATTGTTTGTAATTTTACATTTTATTTAGGTATGCAAAAAGAACTGTTGGGTACTTAATTACTAAACATTTTATTCAGTTACGCTAGAGAAAATATTACTCAGTACTTAACTGATACAACACTTTTTTCAGAGGAGATATACAGAAATAATAAAGCCTAGGCTGATAGATTACGCTTTCTCTCCATTCCTGTGCGCATTCCAAGTGCCTCGGAGGCATTCCCACTGATGGTTTCGCTGAGATCTTGGCTCCCTATGATTTTTTCTAGCTTCGTTTTGTTGCTAAATCGGTAAAGTACACAACTCTTGCTTTTCCAAGTTATTTTTCTTCAATTCCACCTACATCACCCTGGTTTTATATCCATTTTCTTACTCTGTACTTCGAAATTTTCTCTTTCAAAATGTAACTTTCAAAACAAAAAAACAAAAAAATACTTTTACTGATTTTTAGATGGTGTTCAATTGTAGCCGTAATGTATTTAATACGAACTGATATTATTTTGCATAAAGGCAGGCAACAAACGAGAGGGGAACGGTATCTCAAGCCACTCTGTGTGCATTGATTTGCCGTTTTGTTACCCGACTTATCGCGTCACTTCCAATCGACGTGCGCGTGTCGGAAGAGATTCCGGCTAATATTCCTGACCCCTGCAAAGCTTTGTCTGTAGAAAGCTGTCTACCTCGTTATCTTCCGTTAAATAGTTTTTGAATACTAATCGTTTCAAACTGGGAAGTTTTCATACTACTGGTATGCCTCTAAGTACCGACCGAGCGTGGTGGGTTAGTGGTAACTCTCTGGTCTCGCATTCGGGAGAAAGCCGGTTCGATTCCCCGTCCGGGCATCCAGATTTGGGTTTTCCATGGTTTCCCGAAACCACTCTAGGTGAATGCCGGCATTTCAGAACATTGCGTAATATGGGAATGAAACAGGAAGAGCTGTGTTGTTGTGTCCATAGGCATGGCCGTATGAGTTATACGTCAATATATCGTTTCTCCTGCCGTCTCCTGGAAGATTGCAATATGCAGGCGAGAGGGCGTGGGGTATCTTTGGATTCGGCTCGAGTTGCTCTATTCAGTGATGTTAGTCGCATCGATTTTACTCGTGCTTTTTGGCTGAATGTCAAGACATTCTGAGACTGTAGCAAATGTTTTCCTTTAATATCCTCAGAGGAATGTTGCATGTTTTTGTTACACTCTGTCCACTGAGACACATCACAGTGACGATTGAAGTCAGTTGGGATAAGGCGCACAATCATCAATAGAGCGAATTTCGTAAATCCTGACACCGCTTAGTTTGCCCCTTGGCTCAGTTGGTTGTTGCACCGTGATTGTGTCTGACGCTGACACGGGATTAGTTGGTTCGAGCCCTGGTGAAGAAAAAAGGTTTCATTATCAGGATTTAGCCGGCATGATAGGAGGGGTGCTGGTACACAATTTCTGATCACCGGATTGTGCACGAAAATCTTGGGTTAGATCCGAGACCTATCTGCAGTGTGTAAGGAGTGAGGGCATACGATACTGTTGATAGTAATCCGTACGTCGAAAGGGGACGTTAAGCCTGGCCACAATCCCGGTTTCCTTTGGAATAGAAGGCCTGAACGGGCCAGCACCGTTTCACCCTCTCCTTCCTTCATCTCTCATTTTATACAACACTCTATACCGAACACACAAACTATCACAGATATACATACGAACACACACAACGGGAAACTACCCCAGAACATCTTCCCAAGAGAGTTCCGTGGTAATCGTCTATGCCCAAAAGCAGACATGAAATAATAACAAGAAGAATACACGGCTTAATTCACACTAGAGTTGTGCAAACGCTGTGTACGCTCACTTGGTTTATCGCTGCCAGCGTGACCTCTGCTGGCCGAACGCCAGAAATACAGTACAGAGGTTTGTTTTTCCCAATGGCTTACGGCATCTTAGGCCATACAGCCAATTCGATAGTCATTATGTCACTCAGTGCTTTCAGTATCTCCATTATGATTTTTTCCAACTAATTAGACATACCATAGGATGGACATGACATTCACAGACACAACACTTAAACAAGCACACCCGCGGCCGGACTCGAACCGACTACCTTCGGCACGCGGCCCCTACGCTACAGAGAACCGAGCCTGACAGTAGACTCTGTCTGATATTCGCGGGCTACGTGGGGACGAAGCCACGCTGGTAGTCGCTCGGTAAAAGTAACTGGAAAATTCAAGCATGTATTTTCCAAGCGCTGTTGTATCATTTTATAAGATTGTATTCGTTTTCTTTCACTACTCTATGTTAATGAAATAGTAAAAATCGGCAAATTGCACCACATATCAACGTTTATTTGGCGATTATTCAGTCATCCAAATAGGCTCTCTGTAGAGGAAAGAACAGCTTTAATAACCACGTTAGAACAATGAGTATTGATATGGGAGGTGTTTTATCCTTGTCATCTATCATTCTTACGATTTTGTGTACCTATAGTCTGGTCTGTTGCCTCCAATTCAAATAACCTCGAGTAAACGCCTCTTGTCCTCCAAATATAAACGGCAACTTAAAATTCTGAAATTCAGGAGAGTGAATGTTAATAGGGACAAGACGTATGACGTTACACAGATTATTTTCCTGGAACGCTGATGATGAAGAAGACACTTTTCTTACTAGGTGAAAATTTAGAGGAAAAAAGTAACTTTAGATATCTAAAACTATTACTGCAAGGTGGCGGCTGTTCAGCAGAGCTGGTTTCATCATTTTAGAATAGCAGAACGATCTTTCTCCTGAACATATGGTTGAATGTTCCGTTATTTACAAACACTTATGAGAGTGACATCAGCTATGACATTAAAATATGTTCAATGTCGCACAATATTATAAATCCTCACAAAACGTCACATATATTTGAAACCTGAAGTCTCAGTATAAATAATAATGCACTAATTGTTGATTTAGGGCATACTTTACGTATGTGAGTTACTGTAGATAACTTATTTATGTTATGATTTGTATTACATTGTGTTCTGATTTCACGGTTTGTAATCATATGTTTACCCAAACACATACACGTTAACGCATTATGTATCTACAGCGGCTCGGTTGATAGAACATACTCAAAATATTGATAGTAGTCATTGATATACTGTAGGTTCGAGAGTGCATCTGCCGTACCATCTTGTCCTGTTTTCTTTGATCTCCACCCTTGATGTGCAGCACGCGCGAGGTAGACACTGTACCCCATTTCTGCATTCCAGAGCCTTCGTTGTCCACCGAGCCTACGTTTTTCCATCGAACCTGGGGAATCTCCAGCAGTGACAGCTCGCCTGGGTAGAGAGGACCGTTCATAGGAATAACCGAGCGTGCACGACACTAATTCACGCTGTATTTCACGGCCAGCATTGGATTGTTAGTGAATATTTTTTTCATAAACATGTTTTTAAAATTGCTTCCATGCAAACGGGAAGGGATGGGGAGGGGGAAAGAAGAAGTAAAATATATGTTTTTTTTAAGGCTTTACGTCTCATCGACGTCGAGGTTATTAGAGGCGGGATAGGACTAGTGGCAAAGAATGGGAAGAAATTCGGTCATAGCCTATCGCATTCATTGCACCTCTGGCCAAAATCAAAGCAACTATTCCCATATATTCGTCTTGATCAAAGTATTGATGGAGCTGTACAATGGAGTATTCTTCCAGATACATAACCTCGATGTCGTACGTTCTTCCTGATAACTACGTTGGACTGTCATCAAAAGGCTTTAGAGCAAATACTTCTGCAATGGTACAAGGCTATATCATGTTCAATTTTTTTTTTTTTTACAAAATCATGTAAGTCTTTGTGTGTAAATTTTGTTTTTTCTTCAAGGTCCAAGTATACGACGCACTTCTTTGCACTTATCTTTTTAAGACTCTCTCTTCCTTTTCGGCAGTTCTTATATCAATGACCGCTAAAATGCCCACTCTTCCTATCTACGGTTGGCAGACAATAAATTGTCTCTCTTTAATTTTTTTATAAGTTCAGTTACATTGTCATTAGCCATTTCAAATTGGTCACCCAGTTCTTCTTTAAAATTACGTTGTTTAATTTTTTTCTCTTGTATTTGATTCTTTCTTTCTGCAGGTTTTTTAAAGATATTTCTATTCATTATACAAAGTTGCCAATTTAGTAATGCAGTGATAAGATTCTCTCAATGATACACGTGCTTTTTGCCCCCCCCCCCCCGCCCCCACAAAAAAAAAAATTTTTTTCACGAACATCCAAAGGAGCTCTTAAACGCTGACTCAGTTTTACAAATTTCACATTATCTAAAAACACTTGAACCACTTGTTTATGAGAAGGTAATTTGTTACCTAATATTTAATTGCTTTCATTCCCCATCAAATATATATCATTGCAGTTTGCTTCTTAACGTCATTATAACCTAATAACGATCCACGCACTCTTCAATGAAAACACTGAACATCATTCAACAAAAAACACGTTTGATATCTAAAACTAGCGCTATTTATGTTGTTAGTGATTCATTGAAGATCTGTGATTTACTATTTCTTTGGTGTGATTTTACTGTTTAACGTAAAACGGTAAGGCTGGCAAATTTAATTTTTATTTGATCCAGATTCACACAAAAATTACTGGCCGGGTTTTAATAATGTTTCAATAGATGTAAGCGCTCTGACTCGCGGGAAAAATGAGTATGTTTCATTTTGATGTGACGTAGGAGAGCTTATAAATTAAATATAATTTTTATTTGGACGCGATTCACGAAAAAAACTATAAGCCTGATGTTAATTGGGTTTCGATTAACGTCAACCCTTGATCGTGCAGGTAAAAAAAAGTTTTCTTTTCATGTGGCTCCGTAATGTTGAAAACAATTACTGATCCGGCTTTCAATTAATGGACTATACATGGTCGCAATGATAAAACATGTTATGTCTGATTTTTTCATGTTACATAAAAAAATGAAATATTGTCGTTTTTTTTAATGCGATTAACGCCAAATACTGGTCGGCTATTGATATAGTTTGATTGATGTATAGTCCTTGGTGCAATGGGTTAACTGCGTATCTTCCATTTTGATGTTATGTCAGAAAACTGAGAATATTGGCAATTTTCTTATTATTTTTGGTTCAAGGCGATTTAAAAGAAATACTGGTCAGGTTTTGACGCAGGATTCAAGTAATGTAAACCTAGTCGACAAGCATATAAAACAAGATATGTTTCATTTTGATGTGGCGTCTAACAAGTACAAAATTTGGGATACGTTTTCATTGAACGTGATTCACCCAAAAACTACTGGTCGCATATTGACAATATTCTGATTAATTTAATGCCCGTGATACCGTGGCCAAACTGGGACATGTTTACTTTTGGTGTATCATTCTAAAGCTGATATACTGAGTGCAATTCACGCACTGGTTAGATTTTGATAGGGTTTTGATTAATGTACAGCCCGTGCTATCATGTGTAGAATAATGTATGTTTGATTTTTATTTCGCGTCGAAATGGGAAGGGATTGAAATAAAAGTGTTCACAAATTAGTATTCACTTAAAGGTAAGTTATTTACCGCAAACGAAATGTTTATCGTGATGTATTATCGTACCGTATTATTCGGAATCACAAGGTGACAGTTTGTTGTACAAAACCTTCATGCAAAATTAATTTGCTTTCAATGAGCCACAGGGACCGTAGCTATTAATGATGTTGGTTTAAGGAAGAGATCTGTACAGTATCAGTTACTGCGAACTAAGATGCAAGCAATAAATAGTAAACAATTGATCGGTTCACCTTAGAACGTAATCCATTTGTTTTGCTCCTTAAAAACTATAACGAATTATCACGTACCAAGTGTAAGTACGAACGTTGTGAGTTCCTGACGTATAATGGCAGCCAAGTTTACTGTAATCTGTAATGAGCTAAACGGCGAATCCTGGTATATCTAGCAGATAGAGCGGCATATTTATGGCCCTCCCCCAATAAAGGGCTTTAAAAATATTTCCAGATTTCGGAACGTGTTTCGAATTATTAATAAAATTACGTTGGTGACCGCGAATTCAGGTTACAGCCAATTTTGGGTTTTGCGCCACGAAGCCTGACCAGTAGTTTTTGCAGCACCGTGGGGTATTACATTTCAAGTCATCAGTTAGGTGCGTCTTTGTTGTGACGAGACGTTGCGTGCGGGGGCGACATTCCAGACCTCAGTGGGCGCTGCGAACACTCACTGCAACGCTCCAGACTCGACTCGCTGTGAATGAAACGGTAAACACTCCGCCGTGATAGAAACTTGTTGCAACTCCATTCGGCTCTGTCAAAAGACCAACAGACACTCACTTTGCTCTAATCTGAAATTTTGAGTTCAATTAATTGTTTTGCAAATTTTCAAGAATAGTAAACCAATTCATTTTAATGTTTAGTAAATTATTTAATGTCACCAATCTCTTATAAACCCATAATCACTAATCCTGCAACGTCAGTTAATATGTCATCTACCAAGCATGGTGGGTGAGTGGTAACGCTGTGGCCTCGCATTCGGGAGGACGTGGGTTCGAATCCCCGCTCGGGCATCCAAATTTTTGTTTTCTATGGTCTTGCCAAATTACTCCAGGTGAATGCCAGGGTGGTTCCTTCAAAAGATACTGAGACATTGTTAACTCATCTATCACATCTTTCATAGACGATCGTCAGAAATTAAAAGGAAAAGGTTTCAGTCTTATGTCTCATGCAAATTCCATGTTGATCACAAACTCGTTTATGCATTAGGGGATAGGATATTCAGATTCTTAAAGAAACAGCGCCCTCATGGATCTTCAGCTGGATTTTCAAATTTCGTAACCTTTTGTCCACTTTTTTCAAAAGAGTAACACACGGGGAAGAAGAATGCAAGATTCCTAAATGAGTTGCTTCAAGGTCTTTGCTTTTTCTTACTTACGCAAACGATTTGTGCTATGTAACAAATGAAAATTAACAACTGCTGACCTTCTAAGCGTAGGAAATCGCGCGTCTGCCTTGATTTGATTTTTTTTGCCTTTTAGTGTCCTTAAAATTTCACGACGAATGTAAGATTAAAGTATATAACTACAGTGTACAGACGTGAAATAAATAATGCCAGCTGTGTTATCTAAACGGTGAAGAAAAAACATAGTTGTTAGTAGATGATTTTCTTATTTTTGACGATGTAAAATCTGCTATATGTTTCAGACAACGGGAAATGATTGCTAAGATACACTGATCAGCCTTAACAGTATGAGCTCCTACTTTCTGGCATATTGGTCCAACTTTCGAACGCAATACAGCAGCAGTTCGGCATAGCTTGGATTCTACAAGTCCTGGGTAGGCTTCCAGAGGTATCGTCACCAGATTTCTACGCACATGTCGCGAAATTCCGTGCCAGTTGGCGCGGCACATGGGAAGGAGCATCTCGAAAACGGGGAAGCTGGTCAGCTGTTCGTGTGCTACTGTAGTGAGCATCTACGGAAAGTGTTTAGAGGACGGTGAAACCACGAGTAGGCGACAATGTGATGGACACCTACGCCACATCAAAGAACGTGGAGGTCGAAGGATTGCCAGCTCTGTAAAGCAGGGTAGGGGGTGATCTGTGGAAGATCTGACAGTAGAGTACAATTCTGGTACTTCCAGAAGTAGTTCAGAGCACAAGAATCGCTATATGCTAGTAAGTAGATGGTCATAAACTCATAATGTTTTGGCTGATCAGAGAATGTTAACTTGTAACTCTGGAGAAATTCGCGAAGGGACTCCAACTACACGCTCGTAGACAGTGTTTTGAGTAGTCCGACACAGTTAGAAACACTGTTGTTAACACATATTGAATCACTTGAATTGTTAGATGTAATTTGTATTCTTGTAGACTAGGCATTTTGAGACGACTGTCTGGATCCTACTGATGTGTTAATATTTCATTAAACACTGTAAATTGTAAAATAAATTTTCAACGTATAAGGTACCAGTTTCCTCAAGTGGAGAGCGTTGTTCTGTCGTTTTCGCTCCTTTATCGTGTGGGGACAGAGAAAGCGCTGAGAGCGGCCACCCATTTCGTGACTGAGAACTTCTGTTAGAGAGAAAGCGTAATCGAAGTGCTGAAGTACTTAAGTTGGGTAGATCTTAAACGTAAAAGCTTTCGTAATGTAGAGTCCCTCGGATGCTTTAAAAGTAATTAGCAAAACGTCTCCACGAGTAATGTAAAACGCTCGTTGAGAAATTAGCACCGAGCGTGGTGGGTGAGCAGTTAATGCTCTGGCCTTGCATTCAGGAGAACGCCGGTTCGAATCCCCGTCCGGGCATCCAGATTTGGGTTTTCCATGGTTTTTCCAAATCACTCCAGGCGAATGCCGGGATGCTTCCTTCAAAAAGGCCATGGCCGAATTCCTTCCCGTTCCTTGCTCCAGTCCCATCCCGCCTCTAATGACCTCGAAGTCGACCAGGCGTAAAGACATAAGTAAAAAAAAAAGAGAGAGAGAGAGAGATTAGGTGTTGTTTTTATTATTATTATTCGGGCTTCAGGGTGTGTCGGAGGTGGGATAGTTAGCACGAAAGCGATTAGTCTCTGAATCGACTCTTTTCGCGAGTATACCATATTTTCCGACTGCGAAAAGAGATGGGAGTAGGATCAACTTGAAGAGTGAAAGTAGCAAACAATCTGTTATTATTTTACAGGGATTGCTACGACCATTTTCCCGAGTACGTTGAATGTTCCGAGGCTGTTCCCTGAAACGGGGGCACACAACTTCTTCTTCCCCCTCTTCAGCGAGAAATCCCTCCCTAAACTGTGTTAGGATCTGTACTATATTCTCATGTCGCCAAGTTAAGAGAAACTTGAGGAGCAAATAGCAGTGGTAAAACAGTCATTAACAATATTATTTATTGTCCATTTCATTTTTTTTAACATATCTGGTACAACAGTAGCTCAGCAATAACAAAAAAAAGGTAATTAATCCATTAAAATCTTAATTACGTTAGCATAAATATATTGTTCATTTAATTTGTCTTCCATTCTACATAAAAATTAATACTGCATGTACTAAGATAATTGTGGGATAGCCATTGTCTCTCGCTTACACACATTGTAATTATATTTCTGGCATCTAAAGAAGCGCGTCTATGGTATTTTGTTCATTTTCATTGGTCGCGTCCGGCGAGAATTTACGATTGGAGGTGATAGAATTCTGTAGGGCCGTAAAGCGTTTGAACCAAACTGATTGTTTATCAGTTATTAACATTACACACTAGAAAGTTCAAATTATATTATTTCCATGCTAGTATTTAATTAAAAAATTTCAATGAATGTTTCATAATGTAGTTTTGATATTCACGAGTTGGGAAGCAGCTGTTGTTAATATTGTCATGACTCATACTGTTTATACACAATCGGTGTTTTTCTTTATTGCGTGGTATCGCTCTGGCCTCGCATTCGGAAGGACGCGGGTTCGTATTCCCGTCCGGGCATCCAGATTTGAGTTTTCCATGGTTTCCCAAAATCACTCCAGGCGAATGCCGGGATGCTTCCTTCGAAAGACCATGACCGAAATCCTTACCGTTCCTTGTACCCAATCCCATCCCGCCTCTAATGACCTCGACGAGGCATAAAACCATAAGTTAAAAAAATCTTTATTGTTCAGCCATGTTTCAAACAGGTGTTACCCGCTATCTTAGTAAATATACAGAATAGCAATATTTTAAATTAAAATACATTGGCAAAGTTTATTTTTTATGGTATAATGTACTGTGCCAACAGTTCTTAAAAGCTTCCTAGTATGTAAATGTTCATTTCTTTTGGAAATCTTCAAGTACTTAAAATCCTGGTAAGCAAATATTAAAGTATTAGATACGTTTCCACAAATCGAAACAAAAGGCTGGAATAGAGGATAATCTTGTATAAATAATGTTGTGTTGAATCTTATCTTAGTTTGCTATGGAAAAACAAAAGGCGAAGATTTGTTTCCAAGTTTAGGGTAAAACCGTTTCCTACTACTGCTTTCAGTGTGAGTTCTTCCGCGCGGGTGTAAATGCTGCCCTCTGTTAGAACCGAAAGAAGTCGATGAACATAAAACGTAGCAACGTACAACAGCTCTCAGACTGTTCCAGGACTCGGAAACGTTGTTGCGAAGGTAAATTGTTTTATTAGATGTGTGCCGATTCTTGGTAAGATACCAGATTGTGCCGCTACAAGTATTTTTGAAAAATACTCCATGTTCTGGGTGTGATGCATGTCTAAAAATTAGGTGAGGGGGAGAACGTCGAAACAATGACATTTTGGTAGAAACGTCAAATAGATTTTGATTTTGTTTTCATAATACGAGTGAGTGAGAAGAGTGTAATGGTTGCAGACAGCTGGGATTGGAGAGCAGAGGTGTTGCTCCCAACGCCTGAATTTTGCTGGAAGCTAAGAAAGTTAATGAGTGGCTTATTGATGCGAGAATAGAAAAGTTTGCACCGAACCAGGACGAATGACTTGGAGCTGGTCACCAATGACACCGAGCCCTGGTGCTTGTGTTATTGAGTGGACCGAGTTGGGTAGCGCAAGACACATCGAGCGTCAGCATTCCTGGAGCGAGGATGCTGTCAATTGCGAAACAATCCCATTCGTCGCGGTCAACAGGCCACAGCAATTTCGCCCCTGAACAGTGAGATCCGTGTCGGGGGCGTAATGAATTATGGTAATTATTGGTAGGTACAGGACTTTGGTCAAGTGACATGGTCACCAGCCAAAGCGTTGACCTGATGGCCGGCGCGATTTCGCCACTTACTGTGCCAAGCGGGCATCGCCTTCCGTGGAGTGGCGGGAGTGATGTTCGCGAGGTTATTGTCGCCTCGCCAAGCAGGTCACCCGAGCTTTCATTATAGGTGATGAAGTAAGGATCGATCACTTGAATACTGGAGGTGATCACGCGACCCTCAGGGCATAGCATTGCCGACCTAATCAGTCACTCGTTAGCCGCTAAATTCTTCTTTCTGTAAATCGGCATCGGTGTGAACTGTGGTTTCCGGCGGTCGTATGCCGTGTATCGCAAACTTATCAAGGCAATAAACCTGGAGTAGACCATCTACGAATTTTATTCATAATTTTGTAGGCGTAGTACCTCTCTCCTGTTTGATCGCTTCAGTGTCAGAACTACTAAGTATTCACAGCAAGCAGCACAGAAGACTAACGGCGGTCCGGGTCTATCTGCGAGAAGAGAAGTACCAGATACAGTCACAAGTAAGTACACACCCCCTCGGCAACACAATCCTGACAAATCCAGTGGCACCCATCAACACCAAAGGACCCACTGCATCCGCAATGATCAAGCTACACTGGTGTGCAAATCTTAAGGACGAAAGAAATATTGGATTCTGTGTCACTAACAAGCCACGTAGCTCAGCGAACCATATGTAGAAGGAATTGCTTTGAAATGGTAAGCTAGGTAACTGGAAGAAATACACCACGAGTCAAAAGAAATGACTCTTTTACACTGAGAGAATAAATTTCTCTGAAGTCAAGGTGACACATGATGGTCCCCTTTACGTTACTAAAAAGTAGGAACATGGTCCTGAAAGGGGTGTGTGAACATCACGGACAGTGATGTATGTTCTGCAGCGTACTCCCATGCTGGCCACAACATTGGGAAGGAGTTATTGTGATAGGGCGTTCCATTCCATCACCAGCGTGGTTGACAACTGCTAGACGGTCGTTAGTGCTTGTGAATGTCCCACACGTGCTCGATGGGACTTAAGTTGGGGGATCGTGCAAGACAATTCATTCGCCGAATATCCTCTCATTCCAAGACCTTCTGTACCTAGGCTGTTTGATTCGGCCACGCATTGTCATCCATAAAACTGAAGTCAGGGCTGAGTGCGCCTCTGAAAGGACGAACATGGGGAAGGAGACCATAGTCGCAATTGACTAGGAAGTGTACCGCGTTCAAAGATTTGGAAGTCGATATGCCCAAGCAACATTATGATCGTCACAACATCACACTTGGACCACAAAAATTATCATGTTCGACATTTTTCATGGGAGAGTTTCGTGTTACCACCTCTCGCCAGATGTGGATACGTCCAGAATCACTATTCATACAGAAACTGCTCTCATGAGCACACTACCCCACACCACATCGGTGCAGTACTGATGTTTAAGGCACCATCGCAGACTGTGTGTCTTGCAGTCCTGTTACATTTGGTTAAAATTTCAGCCGCTGTTTGACATCGGTCCCTTCGTGCCTATTGTACAATGCAGCAGCCATCTGCTGCTGTTGTTGACCTTGGTTGACCACCTTCTCTCCTTTGGGCAACAGAACCTGTGGTTCGGAATGCTCTTCATGGACGTGAAATAATGTTGTGAGCAAATTAGGCTACACTTGTCACACTTCGTCCTTCTTCGAGTTTCTCAATCATTCTTCCCCTTTTGAAGTTATCCGAATGATGCCTCCGAGACATATTGTAATTAAGAACGCTACAGGATACCAGAAAACATAGTTCCTTGGGCAATGGAGGGCCTGCTGCAAACGGAGAGGACCAGAGCTCGCACTCATTCCTCTCCTCACATTCCCTACCAGTTTATCCACCCCAGCGAAAGATTCCGCCAGCAAACTAGCCCGAAAGAACTACCCGCCATTACAGTGAGGATGGTGAGGTAGGCGCATTTTGCCACCCATATGGGTTCCCGCGGGGAGCGACGGGGACGCGCCGCCAGCCACGAACCAGGCCAAAGAGGAAACCTGGCCGTATAGCTAGAGCCTCTCTGCTAGTACCACGCGCGCCCGGCCCTTCCCACCTCCCGCAAGAGATAGGGCGGAGGCCGCAGCAACTGAGAACAGCGCGAGCCTGCCCTTCGCGCACGTTCCCTCACACCCGACCTAAAGCGCAAGCACCCACGACGGGAACAGTCGCCCGCGCTACAAGGCACGCTCCTAGTGCACGGTACACTGCAACCGACCGGCACATCGGGTATGGGCGCCAGTGACAGGCATAACTTCCTACACACTCTTCCAGGCCTCGCATAGGACCATCGTAGTGCACGATCACGCCACAACACACGAAGTGCCGCAGCGCTTTCTAGTGGAAACCGTGCGCTGCAGCAAATCACACTCGACATACCGGAGACAAGGTCATGGACGGACATCCATGACATGGCTGTCACCTTCAACGGCGCGCGCTGGCTTACCTGTAAGGTACCGTAACAGCTTGCTGATTGACCCACACTGTCTTGTCCCGTTCCTTCAACTGCCTCCTGTTGTGGAACCCGACGCACTGAATTCAGGCTACGTGACGTCCAGCTTTCTGTGCACGTGTGAACGTCCTCCGGCAACTTGCTCCAAAACTTTAACTCATCTCCATCAAGTATTTAATATGATATGTTACTTTATCTGTCTCGTCCTCACGTTTTGCACACCAGTGTAGCTCAGTCAATTATATGTTATGGATTGTAAAATCAAGAAAACCTTTATTTTTGTTTACTAACTGCAAAACATTTAATGACAAAGAAATGGACTTACCAAATGAGAAATAAATTTAATAATTGTGAATGCTTCTTTATTTATCTCACGTGCCACTAAAAGAGATATCATATGCAACAGATAATAATCTGTATTAATTTTAAATCAATAAATTTGTCTCTTACTGCGTGATAAGCAAATTTTCTTGAAAAATACAAAAAATTAATACTGTTTTAACAGATGATATAAAGGTGATTAAGAGAGAAGATATCAGTGAGAGCGGAAATGCTTTCAGATACCAGCTTAGCAATTATTTGTGTGTGGGGACGTTTATGTTTCTTCCCTCAGTTACAGACACTGGTTGTGGCTAAACAGAAAATAGTAAAAGATACAGTAATACTGACATTACAAATGAAATATCATTGATTAAAATTTAATAACAACTCGTTTTGTCTCAGATCGTCTATCAGTTCAGTAGCAAATAATAATTTAATTCTTTCCGGGGAAACAGTCTCTTCATTAAACAAAAATTGGGTTACAGTTGGTATCAAAACATCTTGCAGACATAAAAGGGAAATGTATGTAAAAGTTAGGAATACTGATAATATGCTTCTCAGACAACATTACAAAACTTACTGTAGAATTTTAACCAAAGTAGTAAAAGAAGCTAAACGTTTGGCCATAAACGATGAGATTACTAGTTCAGATAATAAGATAAAAAGTGTTTGGAACATTATTAAAAGAGAAACAACTGTATCATCCCATGAACATAAACCTATAACTATAAGCATTAATGATAAACTTGTAAATGACCCCTCGTATGTAGGAAGTGCTTTCAATAAATACTTCTTAACAGTTGCTGAAAAAATTAAAAGGAAAATGTATTGGGAATACGGATGCTATAGCAATACTTAAATCCTTGTCATCAAAAACAGCACCTATGTCTCTATTTCCCACCAGTAAAAATGAAATTGAAAAAATTATTAAATCCCTCAAAATTAAAAATTCATTTGGTTATGATGAGGTTTCAACCCACGTAATGAAACAATGTAACACCAGCATTAGTAGAGTTATTAGTCACATTTGTAATAGTTCTTTTGAAGAAAGTATCTTCCCTGACTCACTCAAGAAGTCAATAATCAAACCGCTTTATAAAAAGGGTGATACCTCAAAGATTTAGAATTACAGACCAATATCACTTCTACCAGCATTTTCAAAAATCTTTGAAAAAGCAATGTACAGAAGGGTGTATGCACATCTACAAAATAATGACCTACTCAGTAAAGTACAGTTTGGTTTTAGACAAGGCGTTTCAACAGATTCAGCAATTTTTGCTTTTGTAAACAACATACTGGAATCAATGCATAAAAAACTAAATTCCCTAGGTATATTCTGTGATCTTGCTAAGGCTTTTGACTGTGTTGATCATGATATTCTACTAGGTAAATTAGATCACTATGGAGTTAGTGGTAAGCCAGGACTTTGGTTTAAATCATACCTGGAAAATAGAAATCAATGTGTATCACTGAAAGATGCTAATACAGGAGATGTTATAAACTCAGCATGGGGTATAGTTAAATGTGGTGTGCCTCAGGGTTCAATTCTTGGCCCTCTGCTGTTCTTAATCTATATAAATGATCTTCCACATATACTAGGTGATAATGAACACATAGTGCTCTTTGCAGATGATACTAGCATATCGTTGAAAGATCCATCAGCACAAAACCTCGAAAACATAGCAAATGATGCTACAAAGAAAATTAATAGGTGGTTTAATGCCAACAAACTAATACTTAATGTAGAAAAGACACAGTTACTTCAGTTTGTTGCAAAAAATAAAACAAAGGACAGCTATAATGTGATATCAGAAGGGAAAACAATCAATGAAAGCAGTTTCACAAGATTCCTGGGTGTATATATAGATAACAAATTGAACTGGAAACAACATACTCAACAACTTCTTAAAAAACTGAATTCTGCAACATTCTCACTGAGGGTAATATCTAGAATAGCTAATATAGAAACCAGAAAGTTAGTATATTTTGCATATTTTCATTCCCTGCTCACTTATGGCATCTCATTTTGGGGAAACTCGTCACAAGCACAAAGGGTATTTAAATTACAAAAGCGTGCTATAAGAACTATTTGTGGAGCAAACCCATGGACGTCGTGCAGAAATCTGTTTAAAAACCTGGGTGTTCTAACCATGCCAGCACAGTATGTATACTCTGTATTATCATTTGTAGTGGAAAATCCTGAACACTTCAATCTTAATGCTGACATACATAGCCATAATACTAGGAATAAATATAATATTCACAAGGATTACAAATCACTGTCAATTGTACAGAGACGGTTAACATTTACTGGAGCTTCCTTATTCAATGTCTTACCAACAGAAATTAAATGTTACCTACAAAAACCCAACTACTTTAAGTCCAAACTGAAAGAGTTTCTGCTTCAGAACCCATTTTACTCTGTGAAAGAAATTTCTTCTTGGAATTTGGTAACTAAGAATGACTGATAAAATAGTATATATGGTGTATGGAAGGGGAAGGTGACAAAGTTGTCCACAATTACTAAAATGATATATGGTTTTTCTTTCTGTTGAAACTTTTGACAATTTAAGTAATTATTGTGTTTACAAAATTCCACTCATATATAGTAACTAACATGGGATAGCATGCATTCAAAAACTGCTGTGAAAAATTATTATGCTAACAGGTTGTTAAGTAATTGACTGCTTATGAGTTGTTGGTAATATAATTGATATTGTTAATAAGTGTGTGTACTGTTCCACATAAATAGCAACTAACATGATATAATATGTAGTCGCAAATTACAGTGAAACTTATCATGGTTACTGGTTGTAAGAAAATAACTGATTATTAGATGCTGGTAACAAGTGTATACACTGTTCCACATAATAAGTATTAATTAACTCGGGATTGTATTTGTAGATAACAGGAGATATTGGTTATACTAATGGGTTGTAGCTAACTTGATCAATTATATAGTAATATTGACATTACATATAAGTGTATGTACTGTTCCACATCCCCAAGATTATTCTCAAATGGGATCAAAGTGAACATATCTATCTATCTATCTATCTATCTATCTATCTATCTATCTATCTATCTATCTATCTATCTATCTAATTAAATGTTTTCTCTGCTTTCAGATTCTGTTTCCAGTTCTGAAATTGTACAAAAGATATGGTTTTCATACTCTGCTGTATGCCTGTTTCTAAAGGTATGTATGAAGTAATAGAAATATCGTTGATATGATAAACTGTAGTACGTACAGCTCTGGATTTTCACCCTGTTATTAAATCCTTAGTAAAAACAAATAATAAGATTTAACCTAGCAGAGAGTTTACACGAATTTCAAATGAAGACGCAGTCGTAAAACTGGACCTGAAATTTAAAATAATCCACTTTACAATCAACTCATAACTGTTTAAACGATCTTTTCTCTGCCACTCTACATTTGCGAAGCGACCATAAAAATTTCTACTAAAAAATTCAGATTTAATGCTCCAATGCTAATTTCCCATCCCGCTTAATTGCTCCAAATGATTGTTCCGTTTTATTGCCATTCGTCGAACGTGACGTCAATGGAAAACGAGCCGTAAAAATTAAAGGCCCCCTATCCACACTGCCGTAAGATGACATGGAGTGATGAGCTCGTAAAAACAGCATTTGGCTATGATTTGTAGGTATTCTAGGTTGTCGCTTTCAAGCGACGTTCTTATTTCCTGAAATATTATTAGTACATACGACTAGAATTGATTCACAACATGAGGTCGTCATAATTTAATAATTTTTTGTTTTTCGTGAGGAAATATTGAGTGAATATAAAATTAAAACTTTTTCGCGTAACAATTAATACATATTATGGCATTATGCTGTCTTAGACAAGGCAGCAGGATTAAAACTGTGGGCTCTTTTTTAAAATAATTTATCTGCTGAATAAGTAAGAGAATCCACACACCATAACGGTGGTAAAAGATATTAAAACTGGAATTCCAATATTATCAACTCATGGATGTGAAATAAATCAGAGAATAAATTAAAATCATCTATGAATTTTATTTATTTACATTACCACACAGCAAATGAACAAAGCAAGCTTATGAATCAAATTATTTTTGAACAAGAAATTCAAATGCTTTGACATAATAGGCCGATCATTCATAGTTAATTTTGATTAGATTATTGTAAGTGGCTCGATAAATGTGTAAATAAAGTAAATACAAATACAGTGTGTTGTTTGTGTGTATATTTATAGCATTAACCAATCAGATTATAAAAACGTTTATGTTTCCTCCCATTGTATGTTAATTAATGAAAATGGAAGAGTTTCCTTGATTAATTAATTTAAAAAAATATTTCGTATGTAATTTTAACGAGAGTTACTGCAACGGAAATTAGGAAGATGTATGAATTGATACTGTATGTTTATTAATTCCTTTTAGCTTTAAATAATATGCCTGCAAAAAATTAAACATATTTCAATTCAGACAGGCTTTTAATAAGTCAAACAATGTTCAACAGAAATCCAAGTCCTTATGATAAAGATTGACCGCTAATCAGAGAAGATCAAGGTACTAGTAGAACATCACACCTGTCGAAACCTACACACGAATCATAAGCCCCTTCAACATTAAAGGCATAAATTTCATAAAAAATGCATAATAAAAAACTAAATCAAGCACAAACACACACACACACACACACACACTGTACCTTACCTCAACAATTTATTACCTTAGTAACGAGCGTGTTGGGTGAGAGGTAACGCTCTGGCCTCACATTAGGGGAAACTAAGATTCGTATCCCCGACCTACCATACACATTGCGATTAATATATGATTTCCCGAAATCACTCCAGGCGAATTCCGAGATGGTTGCTTCAAAAGGCCATGGCCGGATTCTCTCCTTCCCCCCAGTTCTTCTTTCCCGCCTCTAAAGACACCAACGTCAACGAGTCGTAAAGTAGTAAAAAATAATGATGTATTGTAAAATCACAGGAAAACATTTATTGATGGACTACAGTCAATACGTACCAGATGTTATCGTATGCTTGAATTTTAGTTTTGGATGGCGTTAAGGCTCCACCCCTTCAACGACACTGAATTCTAAACATGGTGTTTCAGAATGCAGGTTCAAACTTCTAGGACACCTAGGGAGCACGAAGGCAAATCAGAATCATGTACCAATGCAGGGTCATAAACAACATGTTAGCTTGCTAGTGTCCAGAGATGACGAGAAATGATGTAGGAACGCATAACAGAATTGATTATCATCAAGTCGTGAACATCTTGTATTTGGGTTATAAAATGTTCCAAAAACACAACCGTGAGCTACTGTTATAGCAAACTAAAATAGAAGATTAGCTATACATGTGTCATGGTTTAATATGTTTTACATTTAAATTAAAATTGAAAACCAACCATAATTAAATGTCTGTACTATGCAACGGAACGGGGTTGATACGATATCTATACAACACTAAATCATTAAAAAACAATTCAGTTTAGTTAAACAATTGCAAGCAAATGAATTTCCAAAAATCATTGCGTTGAAACCGTTATTTCTGAGTTAGTGTTTAAATAAACATGAACTGGGAGGCTGCACCACCGTGATAGTGTACCACATACCACATACCACGGCGCAGCCACTGAAGTACCCATTACTCGTGGAATACTTCCGGCAACTCCTTCCGTCCAGATTAGGAAGCAAAGGCCATTTAAGTGATCCTTACACGTCAATGCTGATACTCTGCGCCCATACATGCACGTAATAGAGAAGATGTTGTTGTTGTTGTTGGTGGTGGTGGTGGTGGTGTTTTAGGGCGCGTCGACGTCTAGGTCATTAGCACCCTAGAGAAGATGATTGCCGCAGGTTTCTTCAAGAACCAGAACGCAATGCAATGTGGTGACGATAATCCTCAGGCGATAATATGGACATACTAAATATAAAATGGAGGCAACTGACGGTCCTTCATAACCATCCATTCAGTGGAATGGGACACACCCAGTGGTGTTCAACTGTTGCTGTGTTGGTGCTTGGATTATCTGCTATATTTCGTAACATACTGACGTCAGGATTGCGAAAACATTGTTGCCGATTTCTGGCATGAGTGGATAGCTGAAAAGAACCACTCTTCCATACTATGCGATGCAGGAATGCTAAAACGTGGTGATTTCCACTCGTCTCAACATTTCTGGTATAGTGTCTCAAAGAATCGTCCACTCCTCCGTATGCATCATCCAGCTGCCTTAGGGAAGCTTAGATTCAGAAATGACGGTATTCGTAAAAGAATCTCACCGGACAACGGTATCAACCGCTTTAAAATGGCATTAGCGACCTGGAAAATCAATTTCTCTACGTGTAACACATGTACCTCTATTATAGTTTATACATCCATTTCCGAAGTATCGTTCGGATAAACTTAGCAAAAAGGTGTGTATAGTACTAGTCCTTTTAACACGCTTTTATTAGCTCGACATGGATGTGGGTATGAATGTAAAGGAATATTCACTCACTTTCAGCTTTCCGAATAATTTTACACAAGTATTACCAACTGATGACAATACAATAATATCATAGATATCTCCTAGTATTATCATTACTTTGACAGTGAAAAAAAAAGGGAATCTCAATACAGCAAGTAGTCGCCTGTATTTTATGCAATCGGGCATACAACGGTGGTAGGTTGTTTGAAAAAGCACAGGCGTCGTCCTCAGCACTGAATAGTATCATAAAATGCAAAATAGCTTCCCACGTAAAACAAAGTATGCTTAGGCTTCGATCAATTAATCTTTTTGCTACCGAACAGTCTTACATAGCTATCAGTCGTGTAAAATCAGAAGATGGTCTCCAAACAGAACAACTAGATTGCTCAAAACTAGCTTGGAGAGTTCCATGCAATGTTGATTTATTGGATGAATAGCTAACGCGAACATGAATAAAATAGTTTTAGTTGCATTGCCACACACGAAATGTTAAAATTCGAGTGCCCTTTCTACTTGTATCTTCGATTTTGTTTTAATACAAGGTACTAAAAAAAAACCTTGCAACAATGCCAACTAAATAGTTATAAATAAAATTATTGTTTAAAAAACCTAAAAAACACCCTTTTGTATGGATGTGAACTAAAAATTTAAAACTAATCATTAATTATATTATTCAACAACGATAGGATGTTACACAATTCAGTATAACTAAATTTTCTGAATAAGCATAAACGTAGAATAAAGTCACTGACCTAAACATTAATGTTTATATGTAAAAAAAGCGTGAGGCGCTCTCTACTGACTTTCAACCTTTATGAATGGCCAGGGATAAAAACTTTAGGACAACTGATATCTTGCACCCCATTTTTTTATATTAAATTATTTTTTGGTTGATGACTGTATTCTTATCATCAACTTATTCTAAAAAATAAGTTATACTGAACTATGGGACATCCTATTACTGTTGGTCAAAATCTTTATACTTTATTTTTAACGTTTTAGTTAGAATTGCTAAAATAGCGTGTTTTTTATTTTCCTTTAAAAAAATTGTTAGGGCATTACATGTTTTCGATGTTGTGGTCAGTACAATCATAAAAGTATCGGGGACAAGCAACGTGAAGGAGTTTGGCCATGGACTTTTAGAGCAACAAACCACGTATTGGTTTGGAGTAAATTCGGGAATCCAGGGCCGCACCGGGGATCGAACCCGCCTCCTCTCTTAACGTCCGGCCAGAGAATTAACCGTTTACCCACCAGGTTCCGTATTTTAGTAAAACTTGGGAACTTAATCTCAAAATAGAATTATGCAATAGTTTGAAACATGAAGAAACTTCAGTTATTGCCTAATGCTAACGTAGGTGGTTCCGAACTCTATACAATTACTTTTGCTCAGTTTTTAGATGTTAAACGTATAGGCCGCTAACTTGAAGAAAAGTTGCATCTATCGGTAAGATCTGTAAACAGAACGTATTGCAAGCACTTTCTAAAGTTTATTTTTACGTATTGGACCAAATCCCATTTGGCTAACCATTTGTTAACGAGATGAAGGGAAGTTTCTTAACTGTTTCACAATGAGGCCTACCACAGCTGTTTCCAAGATGAAAGATGGCACTGCAAAAATCATTGTTGTTACACGGCAGCAAAATCTGTTGCTTCAACAAAACATTAGTTCCACGCTTCTGAGTAATACGATGAGACTGTGCACACCACATCTACAAATTCTGGCTTTGTAATATGGTTCTTTCATTTATCGGAAAACAAAACGAATGTTTCTGTAGAGTCTGTAAGATAAAATAAGATATCGTCAGTACCGAGAGCAAGAAAATATTTTTTAACCCTGTGGACGCATTACAACATCTACTGTTACGGAGCATTAGAGTAGGTTCAGGTAGTATCTATGGCAAAACCGTATCCTGATTACCATGGTTATAGGTTTCTATGAAAGGTTAAATAAAATGAATGGTATTGAGTAGTTTTTAACGCGTAGGGTGTTTTATTTCGTAGAGTCGAGTCCAAATCAAATCAGCGTTTTATACAAGGCAACAATTTCGTCTTTCACACTAAGCTTTCCGAAATTCCTGCGTTTGGAGCTTTGGAAACATGTACTCTTCAGCTCCGGCCATTCTATAAACAAAAAAGTATTCCCGAGTAGATTAACGCTTACAACGATTCAGATTAAACCCGCCAATGAGACTCACTGCGCATATACTCGAGTCCAAGCCCCGCGTTACGGCCACCTTTAATTCATCTCCAATACTTCAAGGAATATGTAACACCAATTACACGCAATCTTCATTCTTTGCAGACTAATGTCAACCAGATATTTTCTTCGGCGTCAAATTCATTGCTTCAATAAAACGTATTACAATCATAGAAATGATTTATTCCTTTCACTCCTCACAATCTTCTTCGTAATCTTTTAGTGAACTACAACAATTATCACCCAATAATGATGAATGGTGATACCCTATACCACAGTCATAACAGATCACAATGACTGCAACCAAAGACGTAATATTTTATGGCATTTTTGCGTAGTCGACGTCATTCTAGGCGGGAAAGCACTGTTTAAAACGAACGGGAAAAAATTGGACCTTGACCTATGGAAGGAACCTTTCGCCTGGATTTAGAGAAACCATCGAAAATCGAAATCTAGATGGACGGGCCAGGAATCGAATTTGCGTCCTCACGAATCCAAGGCCAGGGCTTAACCACTTACCCTTTACTATCGGCAATAAGTTAATTCTAAGTCACGACAGTAACATTTTTTTTTTTCCAAACAGTGATTGTCATAGTGGATCGGGAATGGGATTATTTGATGCAATAATAGCACATAATATTTTTATGCATAGTGATGTTCACGGTTCGACCTTCCAGAATAGAACGATTTTTTTAAATCTTAAATGACAGATTTATGGGTTCTGACATGTGATAGAATTAAAGGTAATAGATTTAGACCTACGGCAAGAGGTAATGTTTTAAATTTAAAGCAAATTATTCAGCCTTGACAACGTCTGTGGATGCCAATCATTGTAAATTGTTACGAAAATATTACAGAATGTCTCGGAAAACTTATTCATGTCTGTGCAGAGTAGTGATAAGTAATTATTCAGAGTTTACCTCCACTATCGCCATCTGAGGGCGAGACAAAGAAGTTTTATGACAGAGTTGTTAGTGTTTTTGACTTTGGTAGCCTTTTTACTGGCAGTAGGATATACCGGGGACAGTTGACTAAGTTTATTGATAAACAAATATTCCTATTTTAATACACATGTGTAATAAAACCACTGAAATTGATAGAAGAATTAATAAGCTATTACACGTGTATGTAAAAATGTTACAACTTCACTATGAAACGGATTTATTTACTTGATTTCCTAGAAAACCCCATCTTGATTAACCAACCGCATGTCTGGGGTTGGTTGATTATATGCTAGGGGGAAGTTGTCCATTATATTAGAAAGTGTAAAATCCTGAGGTAGGCTACTCATGAAAAAGAAAACATGTAAGTTACAACTATGCCTAATATTTAAAAAGAAAACAATCTGATATTGCTTACCGAATATTTTATTCAGGTATTAAGTTTTTCAATTTAAAATTAAAAACTAGTATTCCTAAGTAATTAACAATTACTCTTTTAAGGTTAAACAAAAATCCTTAAAAGCAACATAATATTTGCCTTTTCTTCGTAAAAATATAAATTATGACTCAGCTTATTGATTAATTAGATTTAATATTATAAATTTTTAAGTAGATAATAAAACTAACAATCAATCACATCAGTATCATAATCATAACGTATTTGCTTTTATAGGAACTATAAATACTCAGACTATAATCAGTCTTCTAAATCAATTTACATACTGCTTTAAATATCTCAGACACAACCCTCACACTCTCGCATTCCCAACAATACACAAATACACACATAAACACACACTTTCTCCACACATAATAATATGTAAATTACTTCAAAATTGGAAAGTTTTTGCAATTTATAGCTCAATAGAGATATAGAAGAGGCGATAACGTCCTAGTTTCAGTGAGTGAAAGCACGTCTGTGTATAAAATTGGAACATTACGACGGTTGTATTTTGTCACAGGCCATTGCTTTGATGTCAGGCACACATTTGATATAAATGTATTTGGGTTCCGATATGAATGAGCATACTTTTAGCAAGTTTTGGCTCAGGACACATGCTGGGACGTAAAAAAAGTTACAGTTAAAAGTATTTGTGGAATATAATTGCAACTGAATAATTTATTTTGAACTTACTGTACCCATGCCTTCGTCCATGTGTAGTTCGAGATTTTTATTGCTAATTCACAGATAAGCTATCGAAGAAATAAGAGCATCCCTGTTTCTCCTCTTTCCTTGATATTCTGATCTTCTTCAGAATTTAGGTTGTTTGTAAACGTTTTAAACACATGTGTACGCAAATATGGATAAATATTTTGTTCATCATTATTAACAGTTTATCGCAACAAGAATTCCTTATTAATATCTGTAATACGAGGATTACTATAAAGCTGAGTTGTCAACAACAGCCAGTGTTCCTGATACTTATAAGGTGCCCTTAAGTACACTTGAAGCATTTGTAACTTTTTGTTCTTTTAATAACGTTTTAACGTTTGTGTAGACGCGTCCGTTTGTTTGTTCACCTGATCCTACGCTTAGTGGAAATAGTAGCACAACCTTCCATTGAATAACAGGTGCTTGCTATTGCGATGGATATTTCGCATTTGGTGAAATTCTAACTTATGTGCTATATATGAAGCCAATCCTATTGTTGGTGATGTGATTGTTGTATTAATGCAGCATTGAGTTAATTATACTCCAAGTGTTAGGCTGATCATCCATTGAAATATGATTCAAATAAATAATTACAAATTACTGTCAAGCAACATTATTTTTTTATAAAATTGTAAAGCCTTTTTTAAAAGGCCTTGCGGCCAGTGGCGTAGCTAGGGGGGGGGGGCGTTGGGGGCGGTCCGCCCCGGGTGTCACCCGTTTGGGGGTGACACCCGCATTTCAAAAATAGTAATCGAAATTATTGTGATACAATTGGTTGTTTTTTTTTGGATAGACTTCTTTTATTTATCCTTTGGTATCGAAACACGTCTACCTTTTTTTAAGTTGATCTATAACTTTTTCAAATGCGATCCAGGGGGCTGTGCTCTTTCATTACAGTAGATTATAATTATTGGCAACACCACGCGCTTAAACAAAGAGAGCATCACTCTGTAGCTCCAACAATCACAGGGACTCGTTGTGCTTCACGTCCGTCACTGTTGTTTGGTTTGTTAGAAGCGGCGGTGGATATAATGTAAGTTTTCTTGTATAAAGAGAGGAAGTTTTAAAATTAAATAATATATTATATATATCTAAAATTGTTAAAATCATGGTAATTAGACTTAAATAGTAAATCCTTGAAATTATTTCAGGAAAAAATGTTAGATTTTCCTTTGAAAATGAAAGAAAGCAACCATGTGTATGTCGGACGCCTAGTCTAGACTTCAAAACTGTTTTGCTTATTTAGAATTCCATTAGCTTTCAAGCTAAGATTCACAAGTGCCTTGAAGTATTTTCTAGTAAGTTTTGAATTTATCATCTTGCAGATTCGTGATGTATAAATTGAGTACATTTCGCGTTATCCGATTTACATTCAGCGAACCTACCTATTGTCGACGGTGCACCTATACTCGACTTGAAATCGTATCATGTTCGAATTTATGCAAATAAAATGATTCGGAAAACTGCATTAAACTAGCAATACTGTCAGGTTTCAAGTCAATCCGAACGAGTCCAAGTGTTCTTTGATGGTATCGTCTGTCGTTGGTTATCAGTTTTTAAAACAGTCGGAACCGCGTATCTTGCTAGCGAAATCGTAGCATTAGTAAGCACTTTAACTCTACGTTCATGTAAGGTTGCTGTGCTTTCTACTGATCGAGAATATGCAAATATGATAGCGATGAAATAAATAAGCGTATGATTGTCTAAGAATTTTCCATTATAAATTTACAGAAGATTTTTACTATGGGTAACCTCTCCGTCGAATACAGGTACCTAAATTCTTACGGGTTCCTTAAATTGACAGGGATGTCGAACTTCTGTTCCTGAACAAAAATTGAGCTTTAATCATAAACTAAACGAACATTCTAGCCGTTTACATCTTTATTTATACGATACAGAGCGGCGCTAGAAAACTAAAATTTACACGTGGAGACGGTCTTCAGTACATACAATGACATATTTAGGAGTCTGTAGCTACGTGTATTTTAGGGGGGTAGTCAGGGCCGGATTAAGACAGCGCGGGGCCAGTAGCAAATGTGAAGAAGGGGCCCTTGATTTTTGCCGTCCGGGGAAAAATTGTAGAGTTAAAAAAAAAAAAAAAAAAAAAAAGGCGAACTTGGCGTACATAGCCAACAAAAACTTGTGGACAACAAAGTGTCATGTTACACCACACTGTTCGCCATTTATATGCTAAAAAAAGAAGCAATTTACATAATAAATACCACTGTGATTCTCGTATTATTACATATAAAACTTTCAATTCTCATTCATTTAATACTCTTCATGCGGGCATACTTGGGCCAAATTTCATTCATTATCACATCACCGTTTGGGTGTTGGGATTTCAATTTGCGCCAATTTGTGTATCAGTTGCTAAGTGTAAAGGTCGAGCTGCACTTTGCCAATACTGGCCTGTACCGTCAACGCAACAACAGTCGGCCGAGTGACGGCTCGCCCCCTCGCGTCTACATTTTTCCATAGCTCGCCCGAGTTCCTACCCGGTCTTTAGTCTCCTTTAAGGTTTTCAAGTGATTGTTTCAGGGAATCAGTGTTGGGGATGACAGGCAGATTTGACACCCTACTTTATTATAGAGTACTGTACTTTATTTTGCACAGTTTTGGTACGAAAGTACATTAAAATACTTTTTAATCTGACTCACGTAATCACCTAACTGCTTGATCTTTTATACACAAAAATAGTATCCCAGCTGAATACTAACAAATCATTACCACACTGTACCGGAATGAAAGATTGTCGCTTGTTTCAAAGCAATCTCAATGAAATGTCAATTACTTCGCACTTGACGTGTTTGTTTTGTCTGAGATTCTTTTCGATTCACTCAGTACTTTTTGTTACTGAAGAACGAGATTATAACGCATTTTATTTTAAATATAGGTCGTAAAGCTTTTGTATAGTAAAAATAATAATGTCATGTTATCTCAAAGTTCTAGTCACAGAGTATCTTATTGGGAAACTCGCAGTGCACCTATATCGTAGTCACCTAACTTGAAAAGAAGACCAACAGATTAACGTGAAATTCGAACCACCGAGCGTCCTTCGCATTAACAGATAAAAGCTTTGCCATAGGTATGTGTCAATTTTTAGGCCCGCAAAAATTACAGTCGAGACCGGGATTTGAACCGGGACCTTCAGTTTCCAAATCACACGCAGTAACCATTTGAGTCACCAGTCCGAATGTAGGTGTAGTGAAAAATAAGTTTTCAAACATCATAAAATAAACATACATGTTTTCTATAACATCTATTTTTTATATCAAAAGACAGAATCCACTTTTATGTGTTTGAATACATATTTTTCAGTACTTCTAGATTAATCTTGCGTCTGGTTACGGCGTGCGATTCGGGTGTGTGAGGCTCGCGTTACAAATGCCGATCTCGGCTGCAATTTTGTGGGTATTAAAATTGATCTTCACCTCTGGCAAAGCTTTGATTTTTTTATGCGAAGATACTAGGACTCTTCCTACATTGTACGAACATCTGATGAACATGGATGAAAAAAAAGACTTATTTTAAGGCAAATAAAAACATGAAAACAATATTTAGTCGTAAGGGAAGCGAAATTTCCGAAATCTCTCAATGAGCTTCTCCACATCCAGCAGGCCGACACATCCGCACTGTCAAAACATAAACCAATCCATTGATGGCCTTGTGTCGTAGGACAAACCGTGTCATTTGGACAAACTTCGATCGAGTGAGCGCCAACAAAGAAACTTGTCGGTGCGGTGACGGTGCGGAACAGTATCGGGCAAGTAAGGCCCGATCTTCAGAGTTAAAATTAATCTTAAACCACTTTCGATCACCGGTGAGCAACACGTGGCTAAAATCTTGGCATATTGACTATTGAACATGAAGTAACTCAAATTGATAATTTTGAAGATGTGATTTACGAGTTTGCAGCTGTTAAAGCTAAAAAGAGGAGATTGTGAAAGCAAATGTTTTTAGTTTAATTGTGTATCTTTTAAATGATGTTAATATTACCATTTTATTAAATATAATTTTTAATAACAATAAATAATTATTTAGTTATGTTTTATTAATATCATATTTGACACTTAAAGATAATATATTTTACTTAATTTTGAATTTAAGTTTTCAAGGGGTGACACCATCGATAATCGCCCCGGGTGTCACCCACGCTAGCTACGCCACTGCTTGCGGCTAGTCGGAATCATTATAGCAGGGAGAATACTAGGGTGAAGGAACGGGTAGGAATTTTTAAATGACTTTTTGAAGTGATGAACTGAATAACTGAATGGGTGGATTTCGGAGTATCACGGAAAATTGAAATTTGGATAGCCGGATGGGGACTCGAAGCCGCGTCCTCCTAAATGCGAGAACCTAGCGATATTTCCTCACCCACAGGGCTCGATTAATTACAGTGCTTTAAAGAGTTCCCTTTAAGCAGAGAAGACATGAAAGTTCCGGAAAATAGAATTGTGAATTTCAAGAGAAGGCTTGACTTCTTCCGTCCGAGAAGCGTGTAAACAAACAGCGAGTTAAATAATAATTTGTTAGGGAAGATAAGAATTTCCTGGAACGCTATAAACCTCTGATAAACGCTGTAATCTTAATTTCCCATGAAGAATAAAACGTACATGAAAGTAGTGAAACACAAGCCGTCTTACCCGTGATGTTCAGTTAAAGGAAGTCAGCGGTTTGGGGAGGAGCGTACGGAAAGATGTAATATAATTATTATTGATTTTCTACCCTCCACTGTTGCCTCATTCAGGTTTAGGCACAATTTCTATACGACTCTGCCTGACCTCCTACTGTTTGCCGCACCATTTGCATATTACAAGAACCGGATATTGGAACATTCCCCTCAAATCCCGGACTTCAACCAAACGATTTCCAACTTTCCTGGTAGTGAAGAGATTCCCAGAAAGCAAGCAGCAAGTCAGTGAAAACAACGTGAATCATTCAGTCCGCTTACTGGCAAGGTTTATTATAAGGTCTTCTTAGTCTTGTTGCATTACATCAGTATTAGTACGGTACATGCCAGCGTAACTGCGCGCGTTGAAGAACCACAAGAATTTTTTTTTTTTTTTTTTTTTTGCTCTATGATTTACGGTTAGTCGACGTCGAGGTCATTAGAGGCGAGAAAGGAGTGAAAGGAATTGTCGTGAACGAATTCGGCCATGGTCTTTTGAAGGCCTTCACCTGCAGTGATTTGAGGAAACAATGGAAAACTCAAATCTGAGTGGTCTGACGAGGATTCGAACCCGTTTCCTTCCGATAAGAGGCCAGTAACTACATTGAACTCAGAATATTGGTCACCCTGACTGAGGTTTTTAGGCTGTTCTCCTTAAAAACATAGGCGAATGCTAGTACTACACGTTTCACAATAAAAAATATGCTTATCATACAAATCACATATTACAAGATTCGCAGACCGATGGAAAAACTCAGCAGCCCGTTAGAATTAGATCTCCAGTGTGAATCGTAAGAGCGGCGATAGAAACCGCACAATCAAGGCGAACCAAGCAACATGTATGGGTCTTCCGGCAATAAAAGCCAAACGCTTAGCAGAATACCACTTGCACAATACGGTAAATGTATTGGTGTATTAGCGGTTTACATGCACAAATAAATGTGGATTACTACCCTCAAAGAAGTTCTTGTATAGTCCAAAGTCAAATGATTGGGTTTAAATCGAATTCGTCTCGTAGATAGGTAAACGACCACAAGGTGTATTTGCCCACTTTGAACAATGATCGTGAGACCAATGTCGGGTTGCTCAGTGAGGCGTCATGACCTGGAGAAATGCTAAATTAATTAATTCCGTGTGGTCGTAATGACCTGGTGATAGGGTTTCTATTGGCTGCGCATTCCACCCCTGTCGTAGTGGTCCTAACCTAGCCCGGTAATCCTGCTAAGTACAGGGGACCTAAAGTTTAACGTGGAATCCGAACAACGGAAGTTTTCTGGCATACTTCACATTACGCGGCAAGCTGTGCCAGAGATGAAGGTACGGTTTAGGGCCTATGAAATTTCCCGCCGAGAGAGGGATTCGAACCAGGGACCTTTCGATCTCCAGTCATATGCCTTAACCACTGAGCCACCAGACAGCTCGACGAGAAGCTAACTGACAATGTAGCGTATTTGGCTCTAATGATCTCGCCCCGGTGATGAGCAATGAGTTGCAGCAGTAAAGGTTTCCTAACATTTATGTCCCTGATGGCTCCTCTTGGCGCTTTTACTGCCTACTTTGCTGAAGGCAATATTGTAAGGCTTGTTTTATGAGTTTTTTTGTGACTTTCTGTCAGAAAATATTAAAAATTAATATTCTCCATTAATGGAAGGGAGGAGCGAGAAATCGATTCATCTGACGTGAGGAGGGGATATGGGAGAGGCAAGACATGGATTAACAACTGACGGACAACCATTGTCATTCAAACTGGGAGCGCGCTGGGTGAAAACAGAAAATCAGTTTCATGCAATACTTCTCTCCTTTTCACCATCAGGTGCTTGCTTAGAGCCACAGTGCTTCTTTTAACCTTGTATCCTTCTTCTGGTTGTGTGTATGCACACAGTAAATCACATTTGTTTGATTTCGTGTTCAGCCACATGATAAACGTTACCTTGGTCTTTGCTTCCTGTGAATTTGGAGAATACTGGGTAATTACGTTATTAATGATCCGTTTACGCCTGATCTTCAGAACAGTCCGCTGTGAACATTATCAGACATGCACACAGATGTAATAATAGCCCTCTTGTTATACTGCTTTATTGAAGGAAATAATGCAAAAATAAACAGTTTTTCAGGCTTTTCGATTTTTTAGGATTCCACACTTGATGGGAAAGGGAGCCTTATGATCCTCTTCTGAAACTTAAACAGAATAATTTGGAGACTTCAATTAACACTCATTATTTATTTACTTATTTAACGCAATACGTCTCTTCATTTTACCATCATCCTACCACTGCTTTGATGTATGGATGGATGCGTAAACCGAATATCGTATTATATTTCTATGAAATTATGTGCTGGGTTGTTTCATAGAATGAAAGGGAGTCGAAAAAATTATAATTTGACAATTTATTAAGTAAAGAAATACGATTGTTTTCAATTAGTTTATTTAAAAATAAATAATTACTCGCCCATTAAGGTTTTCGACATTAGACCACTTTTGTTACCGGTCTATCATAGGAACCTGAAATTTGTCAACAATATCGATCATAAGTAAGTAAACCACAAGTACTTACATCATTAACAATATCGTTTTTAAGATTCGAGGAAAACAAACAAAAGCTTTTATTTTGAAACTATTTTGCAATGTATTAATACTATTTTATAGAAAAGATCTCTTAATTGGGACATAATTTTTTCCTCCCTCTCTCTAGAATTCGATTCAGCCACCAAGTACACCATAAAAACTGTTAGGCGCGCTGTACCTATCTATTGTATGAAAGTCTTGTGTCAACTTTGTGTTCTGTATGATAAGTATACTTTTTATTTGTGAAATGTGTAGACCATTAGTACGGCTGGTATGCGGGTAACTGGTTGCGTTCAGTCTTCCCGATCCTTAGCGCACTGCGCTTCCTGGAATATTAATATACCTATAGTCAAATTTATTACATCCATTGCACTTGCGGTTCGAGCGACAAAGTGGCGCGGCGTTGGAAGTCATGGATCGGAAACCATTCATAACCTGAAAACGTTTAAAGCATTGATTTTAGTACCAAGCGTCTAACTGCTGACCTGCTAAGTACAGTCGGGGACAGAATTCGAGAGACCCCTCGCCTTTCGATTATGCTTCGTTCTAGACACGAATACCGCATGGGACAGCATAACTGGTAGGTGGTACACTAAATTCATGATAAAATAGACCTCTCATACCCAGCACTTTACCCAAGACTAAAAAAATGAGCCCGCGCAGCAAGAAACTCGCAGACGCTCAGAGGGAAAGTTCGGAGTTCTGCAGTAAAAATAATCACGAATATCACCATTTTAGTCATAATAATTATTTAAATAACCAAATTGATTAATTATAGAGAGATGGTAACACTTTTTTCGTAATTTTGATAACCGTTGCGTATTTTTTTTTCCTCGAATAAACAGTTAACAATTCGCTAGCAAACGCAATTATATGGCGAATACAGAAAAGAATCGCTAAATTACGCACGGAAAACCAATAAGAGAGTTTGAATGGACTTAGTTACACTTTCTAACGCTGCAGCGTTATAGAACTGTGCGTGTGACAAATACACATAAAGGTTAGGGTAAGTAGAAAGAGCATTCACGAAAGAACTCTAATGGTAAACTAAGTCACGAAATATAAATAAACTATTCCCAGAAAATTAAATGGTGCGGAATATTAACACCTTAATTTTGTTTTCTCATACCATATTTAGAAGGTAAGCTAAACTTGAACGCAGTAGCAACAGTTTTAGTAGTAATAATAATCATTAAGAACAGTAAATAAATAAAAAAAATCCGTCTGCAATGTGAATTAGCGGTTCCACATTTTAAATCTGGAAGATGGAAGTAGTAAAACTATCATCTCTCTCTTTGTTTCTAACTAACACTGATACTTCTATAAAATTTTCTGTCAAGCTTTATTTCCTGCCGTCCAAGCCCGATGGGTTATAGGTAACACTGTTGCCTGGCATTCGGGAGGACGCGAATTCAAACCCCGTCGGAGATCCAGTTTCAGTATTCCATGATTTTCGTAAATCTCTCCAGCTGAACTCCAGAAAAGTTCCTTCAAAAAGCGGTGGCTGAAATTCTTACCCGATCCTAGTTTCCAATACTATCAGGATTCATATCACATTGCCGCCGAAGATATGACGAAGACAAAAAAAAAAAAAAAATTACGTGGTGGGTATGTGGTATCCGGCTTTCGGGAGGTCGTGGGTTCGAATACCCATCTAGCCATCCAGGTAAACGTTTTAGATGGTTTCCCCAAATCACTCCAGGCGAATGCCGGGATTGTTCCTTCAAAAGGCCATGGACGAATTCCTCCCCATTACTTGTCCCCAGTCCTTTCCTGCCTCTAATGACCTCGATTAGATGTAAAGCTAGAAGCAAAACATAATTGCTCAAATAAAAATAATTACATCTCTGTGGTGTGTTTTAGACCTTTTCCTTGTTGGATTTATCTTATTCAACTGCCGGACATGGTAGCGAAGGGACTAGAGTGCTATTTCCACATGTGGAGAGTCTCTAGTTCGGTGTTGTTTTAGGGCTGA
>CM061921.1:356079755-356435246 GCA_031002005.1 Vandiemenella viatica
TTATTTCAAAATTGGAAAGTTTTTGCAATTATAGCTCAATAGAGATATAGAAGAGGCGATACGTCCTAGTTTCAGTGAGTGAAAGCACGTCTGTGTATAAAATTGGAACATTACGACGGTTGTATTTTGTCACAGGCCATTGCTTTGATGTCAGTCACACATTTGATATAAATGTATTTGGGTTCCGATATGAATGAGCATACTTTTAGCAAGTTTTGGCTCAGGGCACATGCTGGGACGTAAAAAAGTTACAGTTGAAAAGTATTTGTGGAATATAATTGCAACTGAATAATTTATTTTGAACTTACTGTACCCATGCCTTCGTCCATGTGTAGTTCGAGATTTTATTGCTAATTCACAGATAAGCTATCGAAGAAATAAGAGCATCCCTGTTTCTCCTCTTTCCTTGATATTCTGATCTTCTTCAGAATTTAGGTTGTTTGTAAACGTTTTAAACACATGTGTACGCAAATATGGATAAATATTTTGTTCATCATTATTGACAGTTTATCGCAACAAGAATTCCTTATTAATATCTGTAATACGAGGATTACTATAAAGCTAGTTGTCAACAACAGCCAGTGTTCCTGATACTTATAAGGTGCCCTAAAGTACACTTGAAGCATTTGTAACTTTTTGTTCTTTTAATAACGTTTTAACGTTTGTGTAGACGAGTCCGTTTGTTTGTTCACCTGATCCTACGCTTAGTGGAAATCCTATGATAGTAGCACAACCTTCCATTGAATAACAGGTGCTTGCTATTGCGATGGATATTTCGCATTTGGTGAAATTCTAACTTATGTGCTATATATGAAGCCAATCCTATTGTTGGTGATGTGATTGTTGTATTAATGCAGCATTGAGTTAATTATACTCCAAGTGTTAGGCTGATCATCCATTGAAATATGATTCAAATAAATAATTACAAATTACTGTCAAGCAACATTATTTTTTTATAAAATTGTAAAGCCTTTTTTAAAAGGCCTGCGGCTAGTCGGAATCATTATAGCAGGGAGAATACTAGGGTGAAGGAACGGGTAGGAATTTTTAAATGACTTTTTGAAGTAATAAACTGAATAACTGACTGGGTGGATTTCGGAGTATCACGGAAAATTGAAATTTGGATAGCCGGATGGGGACTCGAAGCCGCGTCCTCCTAAATGCGAGAACCTAGCGATATTTCCTCACCCACAGGGCTCGATTCATTACAGTGCTTTAAAGAGTTCCCTTTAAGCAGAGAAGACATGAAAGTTCCGGAAAATAGAATTGTGAATTTCAAGAGAAGGCTTGACTTCTTCCGTCCGAGAAGCGTGTAAACAAACAGCGAGTTAAATAATAATTTGTTAGGGAAGATAAGAATTTCCTGGAACGCTATAAAACCTCTGATAAACGCTGTAATCTTAATTTCCCATGAAGAATAAAACGTACATGAAAGTAGTGAAACACAAGCCGTCTTACCCGTGATGTTCAGTTAAAGGAAGTCAGCGGTTTGGGGAGGAGCGTACGGAAAGATGTAATATAATTATTATTGATTTTCTACCCTCCACTGTTGCCTCATTCAGGTTTAGGCACAATTTCTATACGACTCTGCCCGACCTTCCTACTGTTTGCCGCACCATTTGCATATTACAAGAACCGGATATTGGAACATTCCCCTCAAATCCCGGACTTCAACCAAACGATTTCCAACTTTCCTGGTAGTGAAGAGATTACCAGAAAGCAAGCAGCAAGTCAGTGAAAACAACGTGAATCATTCAGTCCGCTTACTGGCAAGGTTTATTATAAGGTCTTCATAGTCTTGTTGCATTACATCAGTATTAGTACGGTACATGCCAGCGTAACTGCGCGCGTTGAAGAACCACAAGAATTTTTTTTTTTTTTTTTTGCTCTATGATTTACGGTTAGTCGACGTCGAGGTCATTAGAGGCGAGAAAGGAGTGAAAGGAATTGTCGTGAACGAATTCGGGCCATGGTCTTTTGAAGGCCTTCACCTGCAGTGATTTGAGGAAACAATGGAAAACTCAAATCTGAGTGGTCTGACGAGGATTCGAACCCGTTTCCTTCCGATAAGAGGCCAGTCACTACATTGAAACTCAGATATTGGTCACCCTGACTGAGGTTTTTAGGCTGTTCTCCTTAAAAACATAGGCGAATGCTAGTACTACACGTTTCACAATAAAAAAATATGCTTATCATACAAATCACATATTACAAGATTCGCAGACCAATGGAAAAACTCAGCAGCCCGTTAGAATTAGATCTCCAGTGTGAATCGTAAGAGCGGCGATAGAAACCGCACAATCAAGGCGAACCGAGGCAACATGTATGGGTCTTCCGGCAATAAAAGCCAAACGCTTAGCAGAATACCACTTGCACAGTACGGTAAATGTATTGGTGTATTAGCGGTTTACATGCACAAATAAATGTGGATTACTACCCTCAAGAAGTTCTTGTATAGTCCAAAGTCAAATGATTGGGTTTAAATCGAATTCGTCTCGTAGATAGGTAAACGACCACAAGGTGTATTTGCCCACTTTGAACAATGATCGTGAGACCAATGTCGGGTTGCTCAGTGAGGCGTCATGACCTGGAGAAATGCTAAATTAATTAATTCCGTGTGGTCGTAATGACCTGGTGATAGGGTTTCTATTGGCTGCGCATTCCACCCCTGTCGTAGTGGTCCTAACCTAGCCCGGTAATCCTGCTAATTACAGGGGACCTAAAGTTTAACGTGGAATCCGAACAACGGAAGTTTTCTGGCATACTTCACATTACGCGGCAAGCTGTGCCAGAGATGAAGGTACGGTTTAGGGCCTATGAAATTTCCCGCCGAGAGAGGGATTCGAACCAGGGACCTTTCGATCTCCAGTCATTTGCCTTAACCACTGAGCCACCAGACAGCTCGACGAGAAGCTAACTGACAATGTAGCGTATTTGGCTCTAATGATCTCGCCCCGGTGATGAGCAATGAGTTGCAGCAGTAAAGGTTTCCTAACAGTTATGTCCCTGATGGCTCCTCTTGGCGCTTTTACTGCCTACTTTGCTGAAGGCAATATTGTAAGGCTTGTTTTATGAGTTTTTTTGTGACTTTCTGTCAGAAAATATTAAAATTAATATTCTCCATTAATGGAAGGGAGGAGCGAGAAATCGATTCATCTGACGTGAGGAGGGGATATGGGAGAGGCAAGACATGGATTAACAACTGACGGACAACCATTGTCATTCAAACTGGGAGCGCGCTGGGTGAAAACCAGAAAAATCAGTTTCATGCAATACTTCTCTCCTTTTCACCATCAGGTGCTTGCTTAGAGCCACAGTGCTTCGTTTTAACCTTGTATCCTTCTTCTGGTTGTGTGTATGCACACAGTAAATCACATTTGTTTGATTTCGTGTTCAGCCACATGATAAACGTTACCTTGGTCTTTGCTTCCTGTGAATTTGGAGATTACTGGGTAATTACGTTATTAATGATCCGATTACGCCTGATCTTCAGAACAGTCCGCTGTGAACATTATCAGACATGCACACAGATGTAATAATAGCCCTCTTGTTATACTGCTTTATTTGAAGGAAATAATGCAAAAATAAACAGTTTTTCAGCCTTTTCGATTTTTTAGGATTCCACACTTGATGGGAAAGGGAGCCTTATGATCCTCTTCTGAAACTTAAACAGAATAATTTGGAGACTTCAATTAACACTCATTATTTATTTACTTATTTAACGCAATACGTCTCTTCATTTTACCATCATCCTACCACTGCTTTGATGTATGGATGGATGCGTAAACCGAATATCGTATTATATTTCTATGAAATTATGTGCTGGGTTGTTTCATAGAATGAAAGGGAGTCGAAAAAATTATAATTTGACAATTTATTAAGTAAAGAATTACGATTGTTTTCAATTTGTTTATTTAAAAATAAATAATTACTCGCCCATTAAGGTTTTCGACATTAGACCACTTTTGTTACCGGTCTATCATAGGAACCTGAAATTTGTCAACAATATCGATCATAAGTAAGTAAACCACAAGTACTTACACCATTAACAATATCGTTTTTAAGATTCGAGGAAAACAAACAAAAGCTTTTATTTTGAAACTATTTTGCAATGTATTAATACTATTTAATAGAAAAGATCTCTTAATTGGGACATAATTTTTTCCTCCCTCTCTCTAGAATTCGATTCAGCCACCAAGTACACCATAAAAACTGATAGGCGCGCTGTACCTATCTATTGTATGAAAGTCTTGTGTCAACTTTGTGTTCTGTATGATAAGTATACTTTTTATTTGTGAAATGTGTAGACCATTAGTACGGCTGGTACGCGGGTACCTGGTTGCGTTCAGTCTTCCCGATCCTTAGCGCTATTATAATATTAATATACCTATAGTCAAATTTATTACATCCATTGCACTTGCGGTTCGAGCGACAAAGTGGCGCGGCGTTGGAAGTCATGGATCGGAAACCATTCCTAACCTGAAAAACGTTTCAAGCATTGATTTTAGTACCAAGCGTCTAACTGCTGACCTGCTACGTACAAGATATCCGCTAGACATATACTATATGTACCGAGGCTCTACTCGCACTTCCCGGGTGTTTTGATTAGTCGTATACTTAGCAAAGGCGCTGGTTATATATGTCACCACTTCCTTTCCATTTACACTGTCTCTCATATTATTAATTCCTTCCACATTAAACCACTAAAGATTATTGCATGGACACGAAATTTAATGTCTACTATACTGCTCTCTTTCGGAGATTCTGCGACAACTAACGCTGTCTCCTCATCCAACGAAGTTCCTACAATCTTATTCATCATTAAATTTACCACTATATAGCTTATAAGCTGACACCAAGCAAGGACTCGAGGGCCACCGAAGTGATCAGGATTCGAACCAAAGAAACCAATGTTAAAGGTTTCTAGCAGGAACAAAAAACGATAAATAATTACATTATTTCAGCCACCGTGTATAAACTTTTAATCCAAATCAACAACCCTTACCACAAAATAACATTTAAGATTAAAGGGAAACAAAATTTATTGCAAATTTCCATTTTTCGGATCGAATAACATTAGCTTGTGCAGAGAGGAACCAGAAAAAAATTTTGTACATTTTGTAAGCCACTCGATCAGGTGAGAAATTTGTTATGGCACTGGTTCTCCCGAAAATTCACGTTACTTTCGTATTCTGAGTGGGTCCACTGGTCTCAAATTCCGATGATTTGATTACGAAACATGATATACATATAACACGTGACGCGAAATGAAGATAACATTGCCATGTGGAAACGACTCAAACTCCTTAGGATTGGGAAAATTTCATGGCTGAATCTTAACCTTCACTAGCATCAGTGGTCTGTTTCAGTGAAACACAACCATAGAGCCACGTTTAGCTGCTTCCTTCACAAGGTCATCGCAGAATTCCTCCTGTTCCTTGTCCCCAGTCCCATCCCGACTCAAATGACCTCGACGTCGACGAGGAGTAAAGCCACAAGTAAAAAAAGAAAAAAATTCTTCTAGTCCTGTAATTTCTGGGAAACCAAGCGGGGTAGGTGAGCCTTAACGCTCTGGCCTCGCATACTGGAGGACGTCGGTTCGAATCCCCGTCCGGGCATCCAGATTTTGGTTTTCCATGGTTTCCCCAAATTACTCCAGGCGAAAGCCGGGATGCTTCCTTCAAAAGACTATGGCCTTTTACCTTTCCGTTCCATGTCCCCAATCTCATCTCACCTCTAATGACATCAACGAGGTCATTAGTAAAATAAAATCTGTGATTTACGTATATCAAAGTACACATTACTTATGATCTATTTTTATAAATCTTTTACAGTTACATTTTGAACCATTTAATTCTCATACAGCTTACTTTATAAAAAAAAAAAAAAATGGTTGGGGTGTAATTTATATATAGAGAGAGAGATGAATGTATGTATGTATGTATGTTTATTTGTTTGTTTGTTCCTCATACAAATCCAAAGTTTCAGTTTTCATCTGTCCTCGATGAAACTTTGCACACTTTTCCTTTGAAACAAGGAGAAAAATACTGTCTACATTTGGTTGAAAATTTCCCGTCGAGTCGAAGATGTGCGGTTCAAATCGGGTAATTAGGAGCCGAGAAATGCATAGTTAAAATGACAGAAATGTTGCCGAAAAATTCGTAGCAAATTGTGTCGATACTCCGCAGTATGCCACCACAATCGGCAATACTCCGTGCGCCCCAGCGGGCGTGTCTCTACTCCGGCCGAGCAGGGCTCAGCCGCAGTAGCCCTCTCGCCGCTTCGCCAAGCAGTTGGCGCTTTAGCTCAGCGGTACCGCGCGCGGCTGTCAACCGTGCACCTTGGGTTCGAATCTTCGTCCAAGCGACTACAATTATAAAACTCACTTTTCTTCAACTTTCTAGTGTGTTCTAAACAAGAATAATTTCCAATTTCTAGCAGAGTGTTCTAGAAGTTTCCACTCCTACCCCCCTTCACCCCTTCCTTTGCGAGAGGGTCTATATAAGCGGGTCCACTGGAGCTCGCATCAGTTAACAGTAACATACAGATCATATCACTGCAACGTAATCGGAGAAAGCACCAAAAATGTCACCGAATAAAAAGAAATAAATAGGACAAGTAAATACGAAAGCTAAACAATCAAAACGGATGCGGGCATCTTAACAACGCGATGCTCACCTCGAACAAATTCCTATCAGGGCTTTAACATCACGAGCTGCTGAAACGCCAGAGCAAAGAGAAGCTCGCGTCAAACAACAGCGAATTAGAGTTTCCACAGTGATGGCTGCGGAAACGCCGGAGCAAAGGGAATCTCGCGTCTAACAGATGCGAATTATAGCTTCCACAGTGAAGGCTGCGGAAACACCGGAGCAAAGGGAATATCGCGTCGAACAATCTTGAGTGAAGATAAATCAGACGAGAGAGAGACTCCGACAGGGTAACCTGCGATTTGGGGTATTTAACTATAACCCTCAGTGCGATTACCATACACATTTAAATTTTCTGATTGGGAAGATGGATGTAGTATGCGGTTATTGTCAAGCAAAAAATTTCCGAGGAATGTGTTGCTCGAACGGGAGAGTCAATTTAAACTTCTTCAAGAGCCACCTGCTCCACCGAGTTCGTATATTTCTGAAAAAAAATCTGAATCGAAGCGGTTTTAAAAAATAAAAAAAATAAAACATCCGGAAGTACAACTCTGGCTTTCAGATGACTTCGTTTGGGGCAAACGTGATCGTCGGAGATGGATTCATGCCTACATTCAAGGTGCAGGGACAAATTTACCGTCGTTCAGGCTCTGTCCTTCCGCTTCCCAATGAGGACACAAAAAAATTCTTGCAAATTTATTTCATGGGCGATGAAGAATAGCAAGCTGCTGATCGACGGTGTGAAACGATACCCGAAACTCGACGAGAGATTATTTTAAATCTGTAAATTCACGGAATTACTTAATTAGGCTGTTTAAGACAGCTTTGGAGAGGATGCCAACGGATGAATATATGGTGGTGATAAGAGCTGACAAACGTCCGCGAGGAGCACATGAACGACGGTTTAATGCCCCACAATCAACGAAGTCGCCATTGTGTCATTTTCGGATAAGACTGTGTTAGGCGAGATATCGTCTTACATAGAAGGAGCGAAGGTTTACAGGGGATATCTGAAACGCACCACTCATATTACGCTTTACAATACCCGCTAATATTTTGGGAATGGGAGGATGGGAGGATGGCTACCATTTCAACGTCATGCAAACATATACCTGCACTGGAGAAACCACTCAGAAGAAAGTATCGTCGATGGAATTCTACGCTTATCGCATCATGAAACGTGACAATTCTTCCTACCACATACTCAAGTGCCGAGATCTTTTTCATCAATTCGTGGTCGACATGTGCGCGAAAGTGTAAAGTGAGCGCCTTCTCTTCATCATGCTAAATCAGAACAGCTTCGAGCTGACGACTATATTCATCTGTGGGACGCAACCGCCAGTGACAGGAACGTTGCAGACATTGGCAGAATGGTCAGAGTGCCAGCGACGTTTATGGGGAGTCCAAGACATATGCACGAGTACGCACAAGACGCAATGGCATATATACGAACACACGGCCGTCCGGATCTATTCATCACAATTAACATGTAATACAGCGTGGGAGGACATCACTGAAAACCTGTTCCCCGGCCAGAGTGTAACTGACCGACATGAGATCATAGCAAGAGCGTTCAAACAGAAACTGGCAAAAACTTATTGATGCCATTAAAAATTGTCATATTTCTGGGGAAGTTCTATGCTGGATGTATTCAGTCGAGTGGCAGAAAAGAGGGCTTCCCCACGCGCACATTTTAGTTTGGCTTAAGGAGAAAATTCGATCTGTCGACATCGACATGGACATATTAGCGAAGCTACCTGACCATGACAAAGATCCTTTACTCTTCGACATTGTATCGAAAAATATGACTCATGGACCATGTGAGCCGTTCAATTCTCATTCCCCGTGCATGAAGGACGGAAAATTCACGAAAAGGTACCCGCGGCCGTTTGTGAATGAAACACAAACCGGGAATGACGGTTACCCTCTGTACAGACGACGCAGCCCCGACAACAGAGGATTAAAAACAAAAGTCATGGTTAAGGTCGATAATCGGTTCACTGAAGTTGAAATAGACAATAGGTGGGTGGTACCGTACTCCCCAGGCACTTCGACAGACGGACTCGACTCGCACAGCCAGTCAGGATGGAAGGTGAGCGCGCTTCAAGGTCTGCAGCGGCGAGCGATGCTGATTCGACGGCTGTCGACGAATCAGCAGAGAGCGATGAGCTCTACTTGGAGGGACTTCGCGATCGTGACAAGTTCGCTTTTCGCGTCGACCTGAAGAACCTAGCTGCACGCCCGCATCCAAGTCTCTTCAGTGAACTACAGCGGAAGTACAAATTCACTTCCTGGTCGCTCTGGGTCGTTCACGCCGGCCTGAAGTACGGCTGGTCATTACCAGCTGATACTAGCGATTTCTATGGAACACTGATGATCAATGGGGACAGCGACGAGGACGTCAGCGTCATCCGTGACGATGCTGAGGCCAAAGGACTAAAGCGTCCTGCGGCCCTAGCATCCATGCCGCTGGTCTTCGACAAGGACTTCTGCGCAACAAAGTTTTTCCGCAAGTTAAACGGCAAACTGAAGCGGCAGCGCAGAAGACAGCAAACTACAGCGACTGAGGACTGGCAGATTGCTGGAAACAAGTTTCCCGCCGCCTCAGAGGGGCTTCCGCCTCCAGAGAAGGAGGCACCTGGCCTCCAAGCTGCTGAGCCTTCCACGCCAACCAGCCCCGCCAGGGACGACGCGGAGGCACTTCGCAAAACCCCAACGTCGCCCACGCCATCCCAGAAGGAAGGGGAGGCACCACCAGCCACTGAGGAGGGACCAGTCCAGCCACTGGTGGTGCCATATGAAGGGAACTGTGGCAGCCTGTATGTTCAGCTTCTGCTGGCTACAGAGTTGCCACTGTTCTGTTGGCCGGCTGAAGGAGGCATCTCCATCTTAGCCTCCTGCCCCTCGGACCTGACGAGAGCCGCCGCCATGTTGAGCGACATGGGCGTCAGCTGCACCGTGGAGCAGCCCAGCCCGCCGAGCCAACCGGTCCCTGCGCCTGCAGCTGTTGAGGCACAACCGAGGGCGAGGGTTAAGATGGCCAACAAGAAGAAGCCCTCTCCTCCCGAGCTCCACCAATGCTTCAACTGCCAGCTCCATGGGCACGAGGCGAGGGATTGCCAAAACCAGCGCAGATGCACCAGATGTGGGGCTGATCATCGTGCGACTGAATGTACCACAGCCAGAGAGGAGGCAGTTTGCTGTAACTGCGGACTTAACCATGCAGCCTGCTTCTCTGGCTGTGAAATGAAGAAGCAGCTTAGGGCGAAACATCGCTCCAAAGCTGCCACGGCGCCCAGGAGTGCCCAGCAGGAGACACGCTCCAGCAAGCCACCCCACACCGCCAGACCGGCGACTTCGCGCGGGCTCCATACGCGGCCCGCACCGCGTCGCCAAGACCAGCCCACGACGGCTCCTGGGTCCAGTCGGCAGCCACCCCGCCGCCGAGAAGGTCGACCTGCCGACCACTGCCACTGCCGTACCGGACCCAGCGACCAGCTCACCGTGGTGGTTACGCTGCTCACGCAGCTGATCACCGCTTTGATGCCACGTCAAAATCAAGCAAATAACAGACAACCTTAACAACTGACGACTTGACCAAAAGACACTTCAAAAAAAGCAGACAGCAGTCATAGGGTTTACCCTGGTACTGCAACGACAATATGGCGTAAGCCATACCGATGACGCTGTGCTGTGCTGTGTACCGTACTCCCCAATCCTGTCAACAATGTTTCAGGCCCACATAAATGTAGAATACAGCAGCTCGGTGAAATCCATAAAATACATTTGTAAGTACGTCAACAAGGGCAGTGACATGGCTGTTTTTGGCCTCGAGGATCCAAATGCGGGGGACGAGGTAATGCAATATCTACTGGGAAGGTACATTAACAGCAATGAAGCTATCTGGCGAATTCTCAATTTCCCAATCCACGAACGCCATCCGACGATCTTCCACCTAAGTGTTCATCTAGATAATTGTTTAAAAAACATAAAAACCGTCTTCAAAAAAAGGGAACTAAAAATTTTAAAATAACTTTACACTTTGTTTAGAAGAAAGTAAATCTAAATAGACAATATTTTACATTACTGTTATTGAAATTTTTACATTAATTAGTTATTTTTGGATTCGGTGCCAGCTGTCAGATCGCGCAGATCGAATTTCTGAACTTTATTTGGTGTTCGAGTCGAACCGAGAGTACGAACAAAAATTCCAAATATTTTACAGCATGTCGTAAGGAAGATAATTTTATTGCGGGAGACAGCTTAGGGAAACTAATTAACGGTATTTTATCCGTGGCTTGGCCTCGTTGGTCATCCAGGCATATCTCTGGCGCTACAGTGTCAGTTGGTAGGCTGCATCACGCAGTAAACGCTTTAAAGTTAGTACAATATCGGTATATCATCTGTATGTATCAGTTTTGTTGAAACATGTTTCTAGAATTAATTGTAGCTAAGTAGTAACATGATTTTATATGTCTTATTGTTTTTATTATTGTCTTTGTTTTTCTTGATTTGGCTGGCACTGACTCCAAAAATAACTAATTAATGTAAAAATTTCAATAATAGTAATGTAAAATATTGTCTATTTAGATTTACTTTCTTCTAAACAAAGTGTAAAGTTATTTTAAAATTTTTAGTTCCCTTTTTTGAAGGCGGTTTTTATGTTTTTTAAACAATTATTTTATTTTTAAAGTTTTAGTGGTATTATTTGGGTGCACGGCAGTGCACCCGCCAAGTCGAGTCAACGGCGGCACTGCCTACCCTTTTCTCGAAGCGATTCGGGCCATTTTTGAATCTAAATTTTTTCTGTTGTATTCATGCTACATGTCTCAAATTTCTGTTCTGCATAGATATCAGCAATCTTAGCAAAGGTACTAAATTTTATTTCGTTACTGTTCTTAGTTCGGTTATTATTAGTATTCAAACTACAGCGATTTTGTCACTCACTCACTGACTGACTGATGATCATCAAAATTCTAAGGCACTTCCCGTAGCCGTAGAAAGCTGAAATGTGGTACACAGATAAAATTTTACCCACATATTATAAGAAAAGTCTGAAACTCGTAAATTTCCATACACCTACCCCCTTACCTACCCCTAACATGAAATCGCTTCCTGCCCTAATTACTTAATAAAGCTCAGATTTTCACTGTAGAGTTAGCTTACTATGTTTAACTAATGTGTTTAATTTTACTTCTTTCCTTTTCTTACTTTGGAAGTTATTGAAATTAAAAATTATATTTTGGCACAACCCCCCGACATCAAAATTCCACTGTACTTCCAGTAATCCTAGACACAAGTAATTTGGTACACATACATGGTTTTATCCCTAAATCATAATAAAAATCTGATATTGGAGTTTTCCCCGTATTTATTTAATTACGATCCCTTACATGAAAAGTTCTGGCACATATTTGCGGCTTAATTACTTTTATCCGGATGAAGCTATAAACCTGAGACTTCTATACTATATAGAAGCAAGCAAGTTTAAAAAAAAGCCTTAAATTTTATTTTGTTAATATGGTTAGTTTGGAAGTTACTTGTTATTTACTTGAGGTGGTAGTTAAACTAGTGGCAATGTTCATTGCGCGGCTACGACGCACATTGTTTGCAGTGATTGGGGCATTGTTGGTAATGATACTGCTGATTTTCCCTGTGTTTATTCAATGGCAACCCAAACGTTCCGGTGCATATTTGCAGGTTAATTGTTTTTTTTTTTTTTTTTTTTTTTTGGATGAAGCTACAATATAAAAAAAAAAAAAAAAAAAAAAAAAAAAAAAAAAAAGTGTGGGGATGTGTGTGTGTGTGTGTGTTTTTAACGTTGCAGCGATTGTAACACATTCTTCATCTGAGAAATACGATTGCCAATGTAACCTAACAAAACAACTTAGGTAACTGGCTTTCTTTTCGTGCGAATAGAAACTGCATATTCACCACTGTCAGGAATGCATAATTTTACAGTTTGGTTCAGGCCTCATTTCCACGTAAACAATAACTCGCTTTCTTTTCGCACTAATCGAAAATACATATGCGCCATTGCCATGGATGTATAATTTTACAGCTTGGTCCAGAATGTATTTTCACGTGAACACCTAATATTGTTGGTGAGCAGAAACATGGACTCATAACAATCAACTTCGCCATATAGCATATTTCCTTCTTGGATCCCTGGCATTGAGTCCTAGCTTAGATCAGCAAGTTTTACTAATATCTTAAATTTTAATTTATTCCTGTGCTTAGTTTGGAATTTACCAGTAATTTTGTTTATGGTGGTAGTGAAACGAACGGCAATTACTCGGCTACGGCGCACACTCACTATTTTCAGGGAGTGGGGCATTGTTGGTAACGTATATTGATGTCTTAAATTCCGAAATGTTCTTATCCAGTGATTTTCAAATGGAATAAATACATTTTAGAGGCGATTCAGAAGAAGCGATAAACTTACAAAAAGAAGTGAGATCCCACAAAAACAATTCTTGTAAAAATAGCCCAAGTCTCGTGTTCATGAGATCTCCTTCTGAGCCAAGTCTACACTTCACTTTGTGAAACAGAATGGTTTTTCTCGGTATCACAGATCGTTAATTTAGGATAAAAAAAATCTGATAACTTGGCATTAGGAATGTCATAATTTGAACTTAAATTGAGGGAATAATATATATATATATACCAGTCAAATTCGAAAAAGAGTGAGGGAAATTTTGGCTTTTACGTATTTATAAGTTTGATAAAGCAACATATTTAAGGTATTTGTATACGTTAACTAAAACGTGGCATGCATAATGGCTAAGTCGTCAGATTTTTTTTATCCTAAGTAAACTATCTGTGATACCGAGAAAAACCATTCTGTTTCACAAAGTGAAGTGAATACACACTGTAAAGTGTAGACTTGGCTCAGAAGGAGATCTCATATCTTTTTGCCACTACATGAACACGAGACTTGGCCTATTTTTACAAGAATTGTTTTTGTGGGATAGTTTATTTTGTATTTTAAATATGCCGCAGCAGTTCTCATTTTGCGTACTTCCTGGTACCTCAGTAGTTAAAGAGAATGCTTTAAAAAAATCTGTTTTTATATACCCTAACAACTTTCAGAATGGTTTGAATTAGATGCTGTGTTAAGTAATGTCACTTTACATTTTGGTCCAGGCTGTTTATCGATCTAATCATAATATCTGTTAAATCTGCTGCTCGATAATCGAAACATGTAACATCTGGATATTAATATATACCACATACACAAATCTGTCTCTGGACTATATCTATTTGTTCCGGCATCACACAGAAAATATAGATATTTAATTGGATTTCACAACGTAAAAGCTCGGTGTCCAAGTTGAAATCTGAAGTACATGTTGAGACATTAGGACACATTATTTTATAAATATTCTGCCTTGACTAAAAAATAGCTTAAATGATTTTGACGGTATTTAAAACTGTGGATTTTGTAAAGAACATTGGAAATTATAAACGATGGGGGTAAAGGGGAAGAGTGATTGGGCTTTTGTATACCAAAAGAAGACTGTCTTATCTGATTGATTTAAAGTATGAGTTTGTAAATTTCTATTGATATCATATAAAAAGCTAGTGTGGACAGTATTATTCTCTTCGTTTTAAAGTATATTTGTGCAAAGTTCCATCGAAACCAGATAAAAACTGTACCTATGTGTAAAGAACATTTTCAATAATTAAATGGGGTATGAGAGTGAGCGGTTGGGTTTTGTAATCAGAATGTTTCTCTTTGTTTTTAAGTATACATGTGCATTGTTCCATCGAAATCTGATAAAACGGTTGGTATCTATATAGAACATTGGAAATTAGGAGGGTATAAGGTAAGGGATTGGGCTCCTGAAACCTAATTTAAACACAATTGTTCAGTATTTTTTAAAGTATACGTGTGCAAATTTTCTTCAGAATCAGATAGATACTGTGCTTTGCGTAGATTAAAGGGGTGGAAAGGGGGAGAAGAGGTTTGGCTTCTCTAAACTAAATGCAGACAGTATTTTTCTGTTTGTTTTGATGTATACATGTACATACTTCCTTCAAAATCAGACAGAAACGGTAGCTTTATATAAAGAACACTGACCGTAATTAAAAGGGGTAGAAAGGGGGATAGGATTTTTGGAAAGTAATGTGAGTAGTATGTTTCTTTTTCTATTTGTTTTAAAGTATACACATGCGAAGCACCACCGAAATCTGATTAAAATGTGGGTTTGCACAAAAATTAAGGGATGTAAAATGAGAGGTAGGGTACTTTTTTATTTTTTGGTCAGAAGTCTATCTTCTCCATAAAGAAATACATATATGTGACAACTTTCATAAAGATCGGTCAAATGGTGTCAACTGTAGCTTTTCAAAAAGAAAATTGACAAAAGCCAAGGGGCGGAAACGAGGAAAGGAGTTCAGTTTTTGGAAACCAAAAGTTGGCATTCTTTTTCTCTGTGTTTTATAGTAAAAGTTTGCTAAGTTCTATCTAAAATGGATAAAAACTGTGGGTTTGTATAAAAATTAAACTGTTTAATGGCTAGAGGGGGTGGTTTTTGGATTTTGTGGTCAGAAACCTTCTTCGTGAAAACATACTTATAAGCGCCAACTTTCATGGTAATCGGTCAAACGGTGGCGACTGTAGCTTTTTATAAAGAACATTGACAAAAATTAAGGGATTCGAAAGAGGGAGAGGGGTTGAGCTTTAGGAGACCAAATGTTGACAAGATTTTTCTGTTTTTTCTTCTTTTTTTTAAGTATACAATTGCAAAGATCAATCAAAATCAGACATTAAATGTAAGTTTCTATAAAATAAAGAGGTGTAAAGGGTTAGATGGGGTGGCTTTTTATTTTTTAGTTAGAAACCTTCTCCATGAAATATTAGACATATATTACAACTTTAATGGAGATCAGTTAAATGATGTCGACTGTAGTTTTGTATAAAGAACATTGGCAAAAATTAAGGGGTGGGTAGGGTGAGAGGGGTTCAGCTTTCCAAACCAAAAGTTAACAGTAATTTTCTCTTTTTTTTTTTTGACCATACATGTCCAAACTTCCATCGAAATCGGATATGTGGGTTTGTATGAAAATTAAGGGTTGTAAAGGGAGAAAGGGATGGTTTTTTTTAATTTTTTTTGGGTCTGAAACTTTTTCCATGAGAAATTACATGTGTATGCCAACTTGAATGGAGATCAGTTAAATGGTGTCGACTTAAGCTTTGTATAAAGACAAAAATTAAGGGGTGGATAGGAGGAGAGAGATTCAGTTTTTTCAAACCAAAAGTTGATAGCATTTTTCTGTTTATTTTGGAGTATACATATCCAAAGTTCCATCAAAATCGGATAAAAAGTGAGGGTTTGTATAAAAATTAAGGGTATAAAGGGGTAGGAGGGGTGGTTTCTCAATGAAATTCATATGGGACCACTTTGGAGGCATACTCTATCCACTATAAAATTTTTATTTAAATCGGTTCAAAATTGGCGAAGATATCGCTGAACATACATCCAAAAAAAAAAAAATTCAGACGAATTGAGAACCTCCTCCTTTTTTGAAGTCGGTTAAAAATGGACAACGAGTTTATTTCACCGAAGCTACAGCACGCGAAAGAGCACTGCAGCCGCAAAACACAACTTTAACAGCATTCTTCAAACTCTGCGAAGAAGATCCCTTTGCCGAAACGTTATTATACGTGGAGGTGCCGAAATAATACAAGTGGCAAACATCCACAAGAACATTCTGCAGACGAAATGAGGACTCGCGACTGACCGAACATCCAGGAGTATTTATGACTGACGCCATTGGACGTGTATACACCGTCCATCCCAACAACGCGGACTGATACTTCTTAGGAATGCTCTTGCACACTGTACGAGGACTAAAATCGTTCGCAGATCTAAAAACTTTCAACGGTGAAATCTGCGAAACGTATTGTGAGTCGTGTCAAAGGAGAGGATTATTGGAAGATGACCAGCACTGAGATACTACATTAGCCGAAGCATCCATCAACAACTTTCCGAAGCAGATCAGAGATATCTTCGCAGTAATCATAACGACCTGCTCTCCATCTAACCCGAGAAATCTATGGGAAAAATTCAAAGAGAATCTCAGTGAAGATATTTTAAGAGCCGCACGCCGAACTCAGCCATCCATAAACTACTGCGCTTCAATATTTAACCGAGCACTTATCAGTTTGGAAGAGAAATATGTTTTGACCGCAGGGAAAACCTTTATTCAACATGGCCTTGATGCGCCCAATCGCGATGGTCAGGAAGTACTTGACAGAGATGTTTGGAGAGAAAATAACTATGATACGGTTGAACTCCAAACGTTCGTTGAGCAGAACAAGCCCGCTTAGTTCACGATCAACGACAGGCTTTTGATGCTATAATAAGTGTCATTGACAGCCATGAAGGAAGTATGTTTTTTTTTTCAGATGTACCAGGAAGGACAGGAAAAACGTTTCTCATCAACTTGCTACTCGCCGAAGTTCGTGGGCGGGGTGAAATCACTTTGGTGTTGGCGTCATCCGAGATAGCATTCACGTTGTTGGTTGGTGAACGGACGGCACATTCTGCTCTTAAGCTGCCATTAGATCTTCATCACACCGAGACCCCGGTTTGCAATATCCGTAAGTCCTCAGGTCAATGCCATTTATTAAATCGTTGTAAGCTCATCGTATGGTTGAATGCACAATGGCTCAAAAACGCGCTCTGGAGGCGTTGGATCGGACGATGCGAGATATCAGGGCAAACAATCAGCTCATAGGGGGAGCAACGGTAGTGCTTGCTGGAGACTTCCACCAGACACTACCATTCATTCCTCGATCAACATCAGCAGATGAACTCAATGCTTGCATCAAGGCTTCGTCGCTTTGGCGACAAGTCCAAACTAAAACCCTGAAAACAAATATGTGAGTCCAATTGCAAGGAGTTGCCGAGATATTCGCTCAGCAGCTGCTTCTTTTTTTTTTTTTTTTTGTAACTGCTTTACGCCTCTTTTTAACATCGAGGTCTTTAGAGACGGGAAAGGATGGGGGGCAAGAATGGGGGCAAGGAATGGGAAGGAATTCGGCCATGGCCTTTTTGAAGGAAGCATCCCGGCATTTGCCTGGAGTGATTTGGGGAAACCATGGAAAACCCAAATCTGGATTTTCGGACGGGGATTCGAACCGCCGTCCTCCCGAATGCGAGGCGAGAACGCTAACTGTTACACCGCCCCGCTCGGTGCAGCAGCTGCTTCTACTAGGAGAGGTCAAGTTTCCAGAGGATCCATCTAGGACACTCATTTAGTTTCCGCCGGATTTTATGTACGGTGCTGCCATCAGTGGACGACCTTACTGGCACATTTTTCTCAAACATAGGTGAAAATTTCAAAAACCATCAGTGACTTTGTGAGAGAGCTATTCTTGTCCCGAAAAACGACAGTGTGAACATAGTGAACGACATCATAGAGGAAAAGGTGCCAGGATCAATCGTAACCTACATCTCCATCGACACCGTGGTGGACATTGAACAGGCTGTATTTTACCCCACAGAATTTCTGAATTCATTGGAACCGCCTGGATTGCCTCCACACAAAATAAATTTGAAAATTGGCTCCCCAATAATCCTTTGCACAACATTGACCCTCTCAGGCTGTGCAACGGGACGAATCTTTCCGTTAAAACATTGCCTCCGAATGTCATTGACGCAACAATAATAACCGCAAATGCTAAGGGAGATGAAGTTTCTATACCCTGCATTCCTATGATACCCGGCACCAATGATTTGCCCTTTGATTTTAAAAGATTGCAATTCCCCGTTCGACATGCTTTTACAATGACTATTAATAAGGCTCGGGGACAATCGCCCAACGTCGTCGGCATAAACTTGGATACACCGTGCTTTTCGCATGTTCAGCTATGCGTAGCCTGCTCAAAGGTTGGGACGCCAAGACAACTTTTGATTCACGCAGCACAGGGTAAAACTAAAAATGTTGTGTCAAGCTTTTATAGGTGTTATGTAAATAACCTTAACACCCGAGCTCAGTCTAACCGACATATTGTGGCGACAAAGCACATGCTTTCTTTAAAGCTGTAAGGAGCAAGGCGCTTGCAGCCCTTTGAATGGCTACCTGTGCCACTCTGTTCCAAACTCGACTCTCAGGCCAAAAAAACCCCTCGCGGAGGTCTGTCCTCCCTCTCGGCGACAAAATCGCCACCAAAGAAAGAGCCAATGGGACCGTAGCTAATTTTCCGATTCTCTGTTCCCGCGCAAAACAACCCTTCGTCGGGTTTAAATAAGAGACCCTGCTTTTCCTTCCTAACAAAAATCACTGAGAATCCAGATATTCTCGACGACACGTCTCTCCAACTCCGCTTCGTTCCCTGCTGCGCTGTCTTCGCCTTGACCAAAACAGCCCTTTTCAGGGCTACCAAGCCAAAGTTCAAATGATATTCCCATCCACAGAACTTTTGAATTTAAAGGAATATTTTCACTTTTCTGGGATCACGTCGAACTTTGTAGAATTGTGTATAAGTTTCTACACACTTCAACAAGGTTCCAGAAAGTTTACAGTTAGACAATTTTGTACAACTTATTGAGCTATCTACCATATTCTACAAATTATATTCGGTTTTCTTTACGTCACTATGCCTGCGCTATGGATATTTCATAGGCAAGCCTCGTTTTACAAGCGGCTGGGATGGCTATTCATATAGACTAGTGCTATTTCTTGCAAATTCAACCCCACACACCTTCTAAAAAATGAAAACATAAATAATATTTAATTCCCGTGACCAAAGCGAGCGAAACCCGCTAAGCTGGCGGGCAAGCCCGCAAGTGTATTATATAATTATTAAAGTACCTGACTCGTCTCATAACTAAAATTGTGTTTATACTTTAGGCTGTCAATCATAAAATAAATGTTCACAAGAATACATTTAAACAATTTTCTGTAGGCAACTGAGCTCTTAGGCATTACAGGGAACCCCAGTTTGATTGTACATCAACTGCTGAGCTGTTTCTCAACGATTTATTACTGAGCACTACAGAATGCATACGAATGGGCGATAGCCGAGTCTAATTATTACCAACTTTTAGGCAGGTCTAACCAGCAACCTCCGCTACCACGATCTAACCCTTTATAACGTAAAAAATTCATTGTTATTACTCATTATAACGCCTGCAATCATTATAAAATCACCCTCCGAACCCGGAGGGTGAGCAGTAATAGGAAAGGTGATTTGCTGAAATGCGCTTTAAATCAAGAGCAAAAGAAGCATTTATATCACCGAAAACAATATTTTCTTTAATCTAGCTACGTTATTGACCAAAATTTTGTTTCGTAATGGAAAATATTGGACAATAAATTTTGCATTAAAGAGGAGCTTTTGCTCTGTACCTCCACATAGGTCCAACGGCGAAATCGATCTTGAAATATGATTGAGGAGTAACAAAGGCAAGGCACAACGCTTAATTAATATTTACAAAATTTTCTAATATTCCTGCGTTACCCATCCACTGATCATCGTAAAGCACTAATTTTTAAAATTCAGGGAAGAAAATCGTATTTTCGATGATTGCAGCATGATAAATAATTATACGGTTTCATCAACATTATCATCACCCATGGTAATGTTATTATATCATTGATTCATTTTTCAGGAAAACACGACAGTGATAGAATAAAATCAGTATGTTTAGGAAGCTTTCCCGAGCTAAAGTAACGCGGGGCATAAAAACTGATATGTATGAGAAACTGTACACCATTGACACAGATTGCAGGACTTTTTCCGTTCAGTTGCGAACGAGTAACTATCCCAGGCACATTCAATATTTCTTTCTCTTTGGATGTTATGATCATTGTTGAAGGGCAAGCTGCTTTAAATCAATAAATCTCAAATTAACTGTCATAAGTTAAAAGCTCTCCTGCACATAGTAATTACATAACGAAAAATAAGGATCGTGTAATATTTATTAAGCCCGACCCCGTTGGTTCCAGTCCTGGTGGTGGAAGACATGGCCAGCAGGGTGGCGCTCAATTCCTAATCATTAGATTGTGCGTATCGAGTGGGAGCATACGATATTGTTGAAAGTGATTCGTCCGTCGTATTGGCACATTAAGCTCGGCAGTCAACTCGGTATATTTCGGAAGAGTAGGCCTGAATGGCCGGCACCGTGTTTCACCATCTCTCTTTTTTCATTTCCCGTCCACAATATAAACAACACACACACACAGTCATCCACACTTACGTAAACACTTACGAACACTGTCACACCGGGAAAAACACGTTTTCTACTTGTGGCTTTACGCCTCGTTGACGTCGAGGTCATTAATTAGAGGCGGAATGGGACTGCGGACAAGTAACGGGAAGAAATTCGGCCATGGCCTTTTGAAGGAAGCATCCTGGCATTCGCCTGGAGTGACTTGGGGAAACCATGGAAAACTCAACTCTGGATGCTCGGACGGGGATTCGAGCTGGCGTCCTCCCGAATGCGAGGCCAGAGCATTAACCGCTCACACACCACGCTAGGTAATGGGAAACCACCCCAGTTCATCTTCACAACTTTTCCCAATGAGGGTACTTCACCCCTAGTAACCACCTACACCCGTACACGAACAAAACGTTCATTGAAGAACACTTAGCAATTTTCCAATGAGCTAGAAAAAGAAGCAACGAAGTAAAAGGAAATACCAAGAAACAATGGGAATGAGGTTACAAAGGCTAGGAAGAGCATATACAAAAAGTTACATAGAAACAAAACAAAAATGACGATTTTGAAACAGTCATAAAAACTGACTACTTTACTGGAGTTACTTAAGCTCCCTGGGTTAGGTAGTTGCGAATTGGAGATTTTAACAGTGATCACTACACTCAATCTGAAGCAGGTACCTATGATATCAATAACTATTGCAGGTATCTTCCTTCTTTACGAATATTGAAAAGTTTTCTGTGTTGGTCAGCTTTTGCTTGTAGGATCTCGATCAATGTTTTAGCATCGTTACACACCACATCATTAAAACTTTCCGTTAACCAGACTCCAACATTTTCTAGTTTACTGCACAGATGCGCCAAATATGTTGAGTATTTGCTGCAAATATATTTCCTTGAGAACGTACTTCATGCGCCGTGTATCCGATAGAATTATACCTGTATGGGCAAATGTAAATAATTGATGCTCTTTCACATTAAATGCGAGCGGCCTGGTAGCCCATTCTTTAAGGTTCACTCTTTCATAATTCTTAGTCTTTGATTGGAAACCCGGTGCGGCTAGGAATTTTTAGGGCTTCGTTTTAGTCTTATCTGAGTTACTGCAGAACGCTCGGTGCTTCGGATTCCGCGTTGAACTGTAGCTCTTGCAGGAAATGAACCGGCCGTCCTACGAGTAATATACTGACTTTAAACGCCTCCTACGAGAGGATCCAACTTTTGTTCGGATTGTGGAGTACATTAAGTTTAAACAGTAAAGGTAGCGAAAAACTGTTTTTACACATTACATTGAGAGTAAAGTGTAAATTAAAATCAAACTTCCGAAGTGATGAATATAATCGTTCCTGTATGTCATGGCTCAGGTGGTAGAGCTTCTGACCGGGGTTCATTACCCGACAAGGCCGAACAATTTTCCTGGAAGTTGAACGTCCGGAACGGCATCCCCAGCCCTCAGCCCACTATGCAGTGAGTACTGTAGAGGAAACTCCGCTGGTGAAATGGCAGGAACATTTCGCTGACCACATTATCTCCCTTCTAGTGATGAATTTTGTAAGGGGAGTGTGGAGCTATACCTCCGTTAATCCTGTGGTTGAATTGCAAAGACCCGAAGAAACCCGTGGGAATAAAAATAATATAAGACTTGGATGAAAATTTGAGAGAACGAGATAAATAGAGTTCAGTGATGAATTAAATAATTTTGGGGAGACCGACAGTAAACAAAACTAAATTTTATAATATCTTTCCTACTTGTTAGCTAAAGATGTTTAGCTTATCATTAAATGTCTTACAGTTAGTCATTCCTTTCCTGATGCCTGTAAACACTCATAAAGCTAACAAAGGAATATTCATACCGCAGACAATTCTTTTTGTGCCTTTACACCATGTCGACGCCGTGGACTCTAATGACTACTGATAGGACTGTGTCAATGACTGGAATTCGGTCAAGGCCTTTTGTAGGAACCATCCCAACATTCAGTTGTAGTAATGTTTCGATGTAATCAGACCAATTAGCGGGAAATTTTCACGCATTTTGAAGCAGCTGGCTTCTGGCACAAACCTGTCTCTTTCCTCTAAACTGAGGAAAGGGTTCGGAAATCGCCATTTGACTGTGAAGTATCTAAGGTTATTTTGCCATTAAATTTGTTTGTGTAGTAACAGTTTCTTTTAAAAAAAAAAAAATCGTATGGTTCTTTGAGCGGATAATTCGGCCACCTTGTGGCAGAGTTGTTTTTCATGCCCGCGTCTTCCTCCTCTCTGGAGTTTTGCAATCTGTCCGCAAAATGTTTATCTATGTTTTGTGTGTGTAGGTTTATAATTGTGAGATGTATAGTTTATGATTTGGAGATCGGGAACAGTCCAGCATTCGCCTGAGTGATTGCGGGAAATCGCCTGAAAACAGCAATCTGTGTGGTCGATACGCGGGCGTCTGGGTTCTTTTCTGGTTCCGTTGCACCTCCACGATACAGCGCGCAACGTCTTAGAGTACTCAACCACACTGGCGGGTAGGTTTGAAAACCATTACAGCATTAACCGACACGATTACTGCAAAACAGATTCTAATCTTTATCATTTGCGACTGCACGGTAGGACCGTTATTTCAACTGGATAGCATTGTGTCTTCTCGTGTCCAGAAGTCACTGTTTTTTATGTCCTCTCCAAAGCTGCCAATTTTTATAATTTTGGTATATTCAGGAAGAAACTAAACATGGAATCTTTACGTATTTCTTAAAACTCCCGTAATTTACAAGTGATCTCGTCTTTGGAAATTAATAATATTTCCAGATTATATCCCGTGATAATTCGATTTTTGGTCATGATAATACCAATTATATTCGAGTTCATATTAATAGTGCTTAGTTAAAGTCAAAAATAGTGAGAGTAATGGTAGCAGAGAGAGCAAGAAGGCGGGTATAAATTGTGAAAGGAAGGAATCCCATTCTCTCGGACCAGCACATTTCCGGCCTTGGCGCTTATCTGCGATCTTGCTAAGCCAAGCGGATCCCACTTCTGGCCAGAATCAATTTTGTCTTCGCCGACTAAGTTTTGACGGCCCGAGAAGTATTTTCCATACTAATTATTCCTGTTGCACGTTCTAAAGTGATTAAATAAGCTCTACATGCAGATAATTTACAAAGTCAGTAGCCAAGCAATTCAACTGAAATCTGTGAGCACCAATTAAATCTCATCAGATGCTTATTGAAAACGGACGATTAAAGATACCATGATGACATAATCTGCATATTTATAAATGGAGAGAAAGAACTATGTCTCCATTTCCCCTTAAGCCAAGTGATTAAAAATTCTGTCAAAAATCGAGTATTAAACTTGTTAAGTGAGAAATTCCAACATGTTGATGAATTTTGAAAACATAGTAGCAGAGAGTTTGAATAAGTTGCAATTAATCTATTTAAAAGTATATCGATTACTTACGTTCAGCCAACTATCACTTATTTTTCTTGTGCTAAATTCTCTCTCTTTATACCATTTACTACCTAATTCTAGAATTGTCTGTTTCCTATAATCTAATCAGCGTCTTTTTTATTTCTTGTCTCTGCATATACCATGAATTAAGACATTGTCTCTAAAGTAGCACAACTTACTACCTCTTCTGTTTATAATATTCTTCAGATCTATTTTCACAACCATCTTTCTAAAAGTCTTCATTTCGTGTTTTATCCACCATTTTATTTCTTAAACTCCTCCTTTAGCACCACCATTTAAATGTTTCAATTGTTCTTCTTTGTGGGAACTTATAAATTCCAAGCTGCAATACAATAAAGTGCTGTGCTGTTCTCCGTAACAAAAGGTTTAGAAACTTCTCTGCGAGTCCTAAATTAATGTTTGAAGAAGATCCTTTTTGTCAGTGCTAATCTACTTTTAACATAATCCCTGCTTACGCCATTAGCTCTTTTTTTACTTCGAAAAGAATTCCGTTACACTGATACATCCATATGTGTTGGGATACTTGCTCCATTATAATTGCTGCCTTTGTTCAAATTATTCTCCCATTATTTTCTTTGTGTTACTGAAAATTGTTGCACATCTCTCTTACCTTCAGACAGAACAATACAGTCAACATCTCGTTCTTTCTGCTGGAAATATTCTTCAGCATGGGCGTCGTTTGTTTAACTTAATTTTTTTTTAACCCGCGAAATCAATATTGGTATTAAAGATTTGCAGCTTGTTCCTATTTAACTGAAGCTTATACCACAAGTTTATCAACTTTCAATATAGCGGTTCTTATATAAAAAGCAAAATATTATTCCATATTTGTTGAGTATATATGTGTAAAAACATCACTTTTATTTTACCATTTTTCAGTTTTCCTACCTATTACTTATCCGTTTCCGAAAATAATGTTATCATATTTATTCCTATTCCTACTGAGTCGAAATGGCACGATTTTAGCAAGAATTTATTTTGCTGTCTAATGAAGCTCGTACTCATTTAAAAATAAAAACTTGGTTCGAAATTTTTAATTGGCTTCCTAAAACTCCTGATAGCGTATCAGCTATTTCCAGTTCGAGGCGCAGTAATGATCATGTGAAAGATGATGTTAATATCAGATACAGCACCAAAAAATTTAGAAATAAGGCATGTCTGTATGTATTACCACATACTTACTCAGTGTGTGGGTTACAGGGCTCTCATTCTATTCTTCGACAGTTGCTTCAGGATCTGTTTTTTTTTTTTTCTCATCTTCTTCTTCACCATATATTCCCAACATTAAGGATCCGTTGCCTTTCATAAGCTTCTACTCTTCACTGACAGGGTCAATTTTGGAGATTCGATTTTACGCCAGCATACTCTTGCCGACGCCAAGCATGTTATGCATACTGCCAGAGTCGCCATCTGTCTGTGAAACCTGAAACTGTGCTCACCATGTGGTAAGTGTATGTGTAGTTTGTGAGGCGGAGAAGCATTTGCCTTGATGACTGCGGTAAACCGCCTGAAACCGCAGTCAGGACGGGCGGTGCCTCGTGCCCGGCACCATTGTATCTACCTGATCCAGCGCACTGAGCCACACTAGTGGGAACAATCGTTTCGAGATTCTACGCCGTGGTAGTCACGAACCTCAGTGAGTTCAATACTAAGCAAATATATTTATTGCTAGTGAGAAAACATTTTGTAGAGGTATTTTGCTTCGGGATTTACTGATTGACAGGTCCTTAGAACCGGGAGAGGATGGGGTCAAGTAATAGGAAAGTATTCTTGAATGGCCTATTGATGGAACCATCCAGACAATTACCTGGATTGATTTCGTGGAAAACCGAAACGTAGATGGCCACATGGTGATTTGAGTGATAGAGAGTTTACGCTCGCCCACCTCGCTCAGTTTACAGCCATCATCTTCAAAAATGGCAGAGTTGCCAGAGTGAGCGACTGCCGTCTGAACAAGTGCGATTCTATTTCAAATAAAGATCACGAAATTTCTTCAAAGCTGAATATCCGGAACAACCTCCAGAGTTCCATTCAGCCACATGTACAGTCAGAACTCGTCAGGAAACTCCTCGGGGTAGTAAAGTACGGCCACTGAATGGTTCTAACCACCTTACTTAGTCCATAGTGTTGAAAAGTCAATGAAAGGAATATGTAGCACTTCACCGAGTGTGGTGGGTGAGCAATAACAATCTGGTATCGAATTCTGGAGGATTTTCCATGGTTTTCCCAAATCACTCCAGGCGAATGCTGGGATGGTTCCTTGAAAAGATCACAGCCGTATTACTTCCCGTTCCTCCTTCCTCTAATGACCTCGATGTCAGTGAGGCATAAAGCCATAATCATTAAATGTAGCTCTTCCTCTGTAAATCCCAGCCTTCAGTATCTGAAAGTTGTTGATCAGTTTCCTCAATTGCTAATAATACTGACAAAGTTATTGAATGTTTGTTTATTTATTCATTTGCTTTGCAAACGAGTTTCACTACTTTTATTCTGAGGTGAGCGGTTAACGCTTTGGAGGACGCCGGTTCGAATCCCCGTCCGATAATACAGATTTGGGTTTTCAATGGTTTCCCCCAATCACTCCAGGCAAATGCCTGGATGCTTCCTTAATAAGGCCATGACCGAATTCCTTCCTTATCCTTGTCCCCAGTCCTTTCCGCCTCTAATGATTTCTACGAGGCGTAAAGTCATAAAGAAAACCTTCTTTTATAGAAGCATCTTCGAAACTGCCGATTGAGTATACATGTTACAATGTTGTTAAGTTTTACATTTTCAATATTGAAGTTTTTATATAAATTATTATCTACTTTCATTTTTCGATACATTCCTTTATTTATTCTCCATCCTCAGCAACAGGGATTTTTGCTTGCTTTTTTAGTAGCAGGTCATTTCTACTTTTTGTAACACAAGTCAACTAGTACTGCATTGCAATGCGCTGTATATTTTGTACGAATGGCCGGTTTACTTCGTTTACTTACGCCTGTGTAACTCTAAGTGATACTGTTTAGTTTTCTTGCCTTTAGTTTTTCTTGTCTGTCTTCCGTTTGATTGGATTGTGGCGTGATTTTTTCAAAATGTCATTTTTGTTTTAGTTTGTTATCAATTGTATTGTTTAACAATGTTTTTTCTGTTTCGATAGGTGTTTTATTTTGTTTTGTTAAATTTTCAGTACTGTTTATAGCGTCTGGTGTGCCAATTTGTGTATTCGTTTATTATATATTTTCCTTATTTTAGCGATTTCTCTGTGTGATTTTTCTCTTGGAATGTTAGTGTTTGTGGATTATTGTTGTTTATGGTATTTGCTTGTCTAATTTCTATGTTTATATTCCTTCAAATCTACTTCACCCAGAAATGGGATTATAAAACAGTTTCACAAATCACTGATGTCTTAAAAATCGATATAACCACTAAAATAAGATTAAAGAGGACAGTCCGATAAGCCTCTGGCTACATAATTCTAAACATTAAATTCATTTCGAAAATGGAATTTCAGTGTCTGAGATGAAACAAGTAACCGAAAATGGAAAACAAAGAGTTGTGTTAAATATGCTTGAATAAATAAAGTAAATGGATTAATACATTATCAGGGAAAAGATGCATCCTATGTTTTTGTGCACAAAAATATCTGAGAATACAACTAATAATTATTCACATAAAGTAGGTAAGCTTCATATTAAAGGTCTCTTCTGTAATTCAATGACGGGAACTGAGAAGTAGAACCTACATGTATGTTCACAATATCATAAGCGTACATTCGTGAATAAAAAACCTCTAATCCCTTGATTTTTCGCTTATTCTCATATATCTGAAAAAAATAACAGAAATAAATAGGGCCTACTTGTTACTTAAAATTATTTGCGTCAAGAAGTAAACATTTTCTCAAGATCATCTTACTGCAATGCTTTCTGAACTTCAGATGGACTGTTTTCATAATGAGATAATTTAAACATGAAATAAAAATTAATTTAATAAATTCGTATCTATTTTTCAATGTAAGTTGCTGGTAAATACTCCAATGGCATTCATACCGATGTTATGAAACGATTTTGGTTATAAGCAAAATAATTGTTGGCCGCATGTACCATATAAGTTGCCGGAAAAGATCTTAAGCCATTTCTTAGGAGTAGACAGATTTCAAAGGTATAATCAATGGTTATTTGCGATCAGGCAAATACTTCACATGTAATTTTCCTCCCACCTATTTCAAAATTGCTTTATCCCAGTTGTGTATTAATGGAGCAAATTTACATCAAAGTCCACGAACTGGCTTAAAACATCATTCAGCTAACTACTGAAGTGATACAGAATCCCGAAAGAAACAGTCAAACTAATATTTTTCTGGTTGAATTCGAGCAGATTTGGCAATTTCCAGCCACAAAACTTCATCATGCCAAATTATTCACGTAATCAGTTCATTTCTTACAACGAACAGGATGGTCGATTTGAAGAATTCCAGTCAACTATAGTGCGATAATTTACAATAGTGTATGAAATCTTAAATATTTCGCGAGCTGTTACACATTAACACTAAATTAAAACAAAAAATTGAGTTAACGTTTTTGGAAGCAGGGTAAAATGCTACAAATGATAGGAGTCAGTCTATTTCGCATACTCTTAGAGATCTTTAACATACATCATGACGCCCAATAAAGCAGTCACAAATACAACAGGAGTTACAGAAATATCAGTTGTTTATGGAACTGTTTCAATATGAGAAGCAGCCACAACACAACAACAACAACAACAACAACAACTTCATCATCAACCTTAACATCAACAACTTATGCTGTTGTTACTTCAACACGAGTAGGTTTTATGGTACGCAAGGGCAACAGTGTCCCCCAAATAGCCACTAGTTGAATCTTAGCAACCACTCACTTTCATCGTGTAAAAGTACGGACATCGTGTAAAATTTTTTAACACACTAAACACTATTGCCTCCTTGAAGCCTCCTGATGTGAAACTTCTCGGTATTAACACTAGAAAATGCAGTCCTGTCACGGGCATAAGCCACGTCAAACTTCTGTTTTTAAATAGTCACTGGTAGATTTTTTGAACCACCTCATTCGTATATTTTGCTAACCCGGTCGTCACGGCTGGATAGCACGCGTGTTTACCTTCAATTCGGTACCTTACCATTTTAATAGCAAGTATTTGGTGCCCTGGTGATATAACATACACACGTGTTCAAGGAATGCGGTATCACACTTTTATTCCAACAGTTTTAACTAGTGCATCACGGCGACCACCAACCGAAAAGCAATGATAATATTCCGAAGTTTGCTAGTCCTTCCGAGTGAAAAGTTCAAGTTCAAGAAAGTCTGTCCAGTAATCAGTATAATCACTCACCACAACAATCACATGGCCACTAAACTCATGGTACAGTACTAAAATTCCCAGGCCAAATTTGGACAGTTTATGTTCTCTGGCTAGTATGACGATGCGAATACAACAGCCAGCAACCTTTTTACCGACGCGGAAACCGGAAATGCGTATACATATGGTCCCAGCACATCTTCATAGTACACTTATACGCAAACGCACTTTACCACAGTTATTTCGCGACTGTTGTTCTGCGAGACTAGCATAACGGTGTGCAAATCGATTAATGGATCTTCTCTTCCGGATATCATCGATACATACACTTATATGCATTTTAATAAAACCACTCATTATTACATAAAGGATCACTGGTCCAATTTATTGTGACACTGTGTTAAATGTAATTCCAATTATGTTATATACAGGGTGGTTCAGACCTATATGTTAAAAATGTAAATGCAGGTAGGTAGAGGGTACCTAAATAATCTTATTTCGTATATGAATGTGTATGCGGTAATTTAGCATTTAAACGCTAGAACATAAAGCAGTATGAATCACAGGAAACTGAAAAGACAAAGAGAAAACAAGTCCACAAGAGCTGCTTGAAAGAGCGGCCAACAACAGCGATGAAAGATTCACAACGGCCGCGCATGGAGCGGCGTACATTAGAAAAGACTTCAGGCATGTCGACCAAATGCCCAAGAGCAACAGACAAGCGGGCAACAAGATCTTCTACTGGTGTGACGGGACTCTCGAACACGACCCCAAAAGAAGAAGTACAAGCAGGTTAAATCAGGAGAATGCGGTGGCCAGGGATCTGATCCGCCTCGTCCTATCCAATGCTGGCCAAAGACAGCGTCCGGATGATTCCTAACGTCTCGGCTGAAGTGAGGTAGGGCTCCAACCAGCTGGGACCAGCTGGAGGAACATCGACCACAAGTTCAGGTAAGACCTGCTGTAGGGAGATGCTGTACGTTTGGCCAGTCAAACGACTAGGTAGAATGTATGGTCCAACTAAGTTATGGTGCACAATGCCTGCCCAAACATTAATGGAAAACCTTTCTTGGTAGCCGTGTACTATTGTGCCATATGGGTTATCATGAGCCCACAGGTGAGAATTATGGATGTTAAACCTACCCGACCACGTAAATGTAGCCTCATCAGTGAATAAAACATTTGCAGGGAAGTTTTGATTGGCTGCAGTCTACTGTAGGTACCAACGGGCATAGTTGAGACGTGGAAGATAATGGTCAGGGTTCATTGCTTGCACTCTGTAAATGATATGGATGCAATCCGTTTTCAAGTCCTCAAAACAGTTGCATGCCTCACAGCAAACTCACGTACTACAGTTCTCGAATTTGACAATGGATTATCCTCTACTGTGTTTAGTATTCTTTCTTCCACTGCAGGAGTTCTGCGATATTTTACAATGCCAGTATCCCGCCTGGAAGCATAAAACGCTCCACTCGTGCTTGACTCCCGATGCAGACGCTCCGGTTGATTCCCACCCGGGAATCCCTGTACATATTTTGCGCAGCTAATCCATTTCCTAGTGCATCCCCATACATGAAATGCATGTCGGCAACCTCTGCATTGGTGAAACAATGCATGCTACTTCACATCCGTGCGGGAAATGTAGAATTCAGTTCACACAGGACTCTCCGCGATGCGAATCAGATGGGGGGGGGGGGGGGCAGTCTCAGACCTCAAACATACTTTTTTCAAATGCAACAAACATGATCTCCCACGCGCCACTTTAATAAGCAAATTAGCAGCGTAGCAAGTACCCTTCCCTAAGTCGATACAATGCTTGCTTTCTACAAACCAAAAAAAGATATATCAGACACTGGCAAGATTCTTACAAGATGCACAAATAACGATATAGTCAACACGACCCAACAGAGCACATGGACAAACCACAGGCTCACGGAAAACAAAATCAACTGACGGAGAAGACAACCCAGGCCATTCAAGAGACCCATTATAGCTAAAAACCCCTAAAAGCAGAACTACTTGAGGGATATAAAGTTTTATGCTCAAATCCACAATTACCAAACATACAATACGGATTTCACCACATAGATGAGGTTTATTATCTTAAATGAATATTCTTAAAGTACCAGCTGTTATTATACTTTCTGTCCGACCGGTATTAAAATGCCTATTATGTCAAATAATACGCTAACATAACTAACAACCGACACCACACCATCGGCACCATTGGTATTAGAAAACTTATACAGAGACAATATGTCCAAATATAGTAGCAAAATAGAGTTATTACACTACCTGCAATATCAGTATTATTACAAAATTGTATAGAACTAGTATGCCGAATAATAGCGTAACATAATCATCAATGGCCATCTCAACATCTGTAATATTGTTACTAATAAAAATTGTATAGTACTATTATGTCAAAATAATATTGTAATACAACAATTGTAAACAATAAATAAATTAAAAAAAAGATAAACTGGAGAAGAAACAAGAAATATACAAGAATCACCTGTCTACTAGAGACCAACAAACGGACACACAAACACACGAAGATCAAATCTCAACGAAGAAAACTACTGGTGAAACAAAGTTTGTAAAAAAAGACAAATGTGACAATATTGTAAATTGGCAATTCATGTAAGGTAAACATACTACCTAATAGAACCATTGTACGGAAAATCAATGTACAAGACAAAATGTGTAATAATGGTTGGTGAAATGGTCGATTGACCATAAACCAATATTGTAAATAAAAAAAGAGAGAGAGAATTCAGTTAGCGAAGCGCTTTTATACGCTGCACTCATCAGCGTTCTCTCTCAGCTCAACGCGGAGTTACCGCACACACATTCCTATACGAAATCTGCTTATTTACTCTACTTGCCTTAACATTTTTTACATATAATTCTGAGCATCCTGTATAATCATCTCCCTCAATCTATTTAAACCGAAGTGAAATTCATTTTGCAAATTTTAAGGCTATAAATAGTATCATGACATGCTCCCGCAAAAACGAAGTCCTTCAAAAAACTTAATCCCCAAGAGTGAAAGTATAATGGTCCAATCCCGACAATCTTACATTTAATATTATGATTGTGGTTTTGTAATTATTCGTGTGTGAGATATCTTGCCTGAGGCACGGGCTCGGACCACTCATTAATGGTGATTATGTGTGAGGCTTTTGCTGATACCTTGCAGAACAGGTGGGATCCTTTGGTATGAGATAATACAGGGTGTATCAAAAAGAATCATCCGATTTAAAAAATCATAACTATTATGTTATTTGATATATGTGCGTGAACAACTTACTGTTTTTTTTTTTGTTTTTTTTGGCTTTAGCCTAGGGCTAATTTAGCCAGGAACATAGGAATAATTTGGCTATTCTTTATTTGAACATATGTCTTCTATATATGATTTTTAGTTTTTGACACATACTTGTATAGTAGTTCACAGGATTTTTTATTGGGGTGGGCGAGAACCTGCATAAGGGTTTGTATATCTCTAATCTGTAGACATTTTTCTAAATACTCCTGTCTTTCGGCTTGATAGTTGATACATCTCAGCATAAAATGATATATATCCTCCTTCTCTGCACAGGATGTACACATTGGGGAGTCACTTTGTTTCATAAGGAATCTTTTGTCGTTTAGTAGGGCATGGCCGGCTCTCAGCCTGTTTATGCAGCTTATCTCCTTTCTGTTGAGGTCCAAACGGTCGTACCAAGGTTTGTCCTCAATTGTATTTATTATTGCTCGGTACCATCTTCCCACTTCCTGCCTATCCTCCCGCCACATTTTTTCCCAATTCTGATTTAGCGTAGGAAGATATTGTGTCCTTATAGTCGATAAATGGGACGGGGATATGTTCCTTGTCTTTGGAATTTAGTTGTTTCCTTGCCGTTGTATCCGCGCTTTCATTGCCCACTATGCCGACATGTCTAGGTATCCATTGCAACTTGATATCTATCCCTTTTGCTGCACTGCTCCTTAATTCCTTAGCGAGGTCGTAAGTTAAGTAGATCTTGCATTTCCCCTTCGGTATTCCCAAAACCGCAAGGAGGGCCGCTTTGGAGTCGGTACATATGACTGTTTTCGTTTGGCCAGTTTGTTGTATGTACTCCAGTGCCATTAGTATCGAATAAGACTCCGTTGTGAAGGTTGAAAATTGCGTAGGTACCGTAAACGCCTGATATGCTTTGTATTCCAGGTCCACATATGCTGCTGAGCTGTATTGACCTCTTGACTTTGAACCGTCGGTGTACACCTTTCTCCAGCCTTTCCAAGTTTCATTTAAGGTTATTAACGTATTTTGTTTGAGTTCTTCTGGAATGTGATTTTCTTTCCTGTTAGTTCCTTCCTGAGGGAGGTACAAATGTGTTTGGAGAAGTTGCATCTTTGCCATACTTCATCTTCCTGGTACATATTATTTATCTCTCGTTTGTGTATGTTCCACGCTTCAGTCATTTGCATGTATTCTACTAAGGCAGATGTTGTATGTTGTTGCCGTTTTTTTAGGCCGGTCTCGTGGGCTAGGGTCTTCACTTTCCTTATCAGCGGATGTTGACTAAAGGAGCATGCTCTGGTCCAGAACTGGAGTCCTATCTTCTTACGTCTGAGTTTAAGAGGCGGTGTTGCTGTTTCCACCTCCATCACTTGAATGGGAGTTGTTTTGAGAAATCCACCTACTACTCGTAGGGCCGCAGATTGAATGCGGTCCAGTTTAGACAAGCTTGACTTGGAAGCTGATTGATATAGGAAGCCCCCATACTCCATTCTGCTTCTTAATACGTTCTGATATACGGTGCTTAGAATTCTTGGATCTGCACCCCACTTAGGCGTTGCCAGTGCCTTTAAGCAGTTTAAGCGCTTCAATGATGATTGGTTTAGCTCCTCGATATGTTTCTTCCAAGATAGTCTGGAGTCCAACCGCATGCCCAAAAATTTAACTTCTTTCACCATCTCCATTTTATTTCCATTGATAGTTATTATGAAGTCGCCTTCTTGGTACTGTCTTTGGGTGAAGACACATATTTTGCTTTTCTGCGGTGAAATTTCCAAACCTTTGTCTAGTAGTTGTTTTTGTATGTCATTCAGCTCTTCTTCGAGCAGCTTCCTTGCTCTTTCCTTGTTAGGATGGGATATGTACACAACAATGTCGTCAGCATACTGTAGAAAGGAAAGCATACTCCTCATTTTTTTACCTGTCCCTAAGGTATACAGGTTGAATAAAGCAGGGCTCATTGGGTCGCCTTGCAGAAGACCTTGGAAGACTTGCCTGCAGGTCTTTTCTCCTCCACTTGTAAAAACATTATTCACTCTGACTGCCAAATAGTTATGGCACCATCGACACAGATTACTCGGGATGCCACAGTTGATCATGATGTCCCTCAATATATCGATTTGTACATTATTATAGGCGTCTTTGATGTCCAAAAAAGCTGCCAGTAGATAGTTCTTCCTAACAAAGGTCAGCTGGATGTCCGTTACTAGGGTACTTATGTTGTCTATGGTAGTGAAACCCTTTCGGAATTCCCATGGTTCGCCGGTCTAGTATGTTGTTGCGTTCAATATGCCACTCTATCCTATTCTTAATCATTATACACATTAACTTAGCCATGCATGAAATGAGAGAGATTGGTCTATAAGATGTAACATCATCCTTTCTCCTGTGGGGTTTCGGCACGGGTATGATTAAGACATTTCTCCATTGTTCTGGAACAACATTTGCTTTTATCATGTCATTAAACAGATTAAACCAATTCCTGTTTTGCCTCTGGGGGTAGGTTTTGGATCATAGAATATGTTATTGCATCCATGTCTGGAGCGGTGTCTTCTCTTTTAGGGCCCATTCCAATTCTGATGGTTGAAATACAGGTTCATCATTGCCAATGGGCGTTCCGGCTGGGTCGCTGTATGTATTGGATGTATTTTCTGTTGGTACAAAGGCGGGGAGAAGGCAGTTAAGAATTGTTCAGCCGTATCTTTATCAGCCGTGATCCAAGTGGATTCCATTCGGTCACCCCTAAACCATCGTAGCTTTTTCCATATTACTTGGGTAGGAGTGCCATATTTCAAACTGGAGCAAAGATTTTTCCATCCCTCTCGTTTGGCTCTTCTAATTGTTCTTCTGGCTTCTGCAGTCCTTTTCTTAAGTTCCAGAAAGTTTTCCAGGGTCGCATCGCGCATGTATAGCTTGCTGGCTAATCTTCGAATAGCGACTGCTCGCGAGCACTCACTATTCCACCATATTTTCCTGGTAGGCGAAGTCTTTGTTTTGTATTACGCGCAGGAATTGCTACTTCAGCAGCGGAGAATATTATTTCCTCCATTTTGTTGTATCTTGTTTGAATATCTGTCGAAGGTCCAACACACTGCTCCAAATTCTTCCCAATCTCTTTCTGATAACGTGACCAATCTGCCTTCTTGCAGTTCCATTGCCTAAAAGAGAGAGTGTTGCCCTGTTTTATTTGGTTATCAAAGCTTATTTTGATTACAAAGTGGTCACTTCCAACCGTATCTCGAAGGATTTCCCAGTTGGCTCTGTGAATAAGGTCCCCTGTTACTAGTGACACGTCAGGTGAGGTATTGTTTTGATGCGGATGACCAAGTCTGGTCCCACCTTTGTTGTTGAGAACAAAAAGAGAGGACTCAGAAATGGCTAGGGCCAGCTCTTCTCCCTGGTGGTCCACCCGGATTCCCTGCCATAGGGGATGGTGAGCATTAAAGTCACCACCCAGGAAACAGCCTTGTGGTAACTGGTTGAAAAATGTGGTCCATTGCTCCTCTCTCATAGTTACCTGAGGGGGCTTGTATATTGCAACGATTGTCGTGAGGGATCCTCCCGTTCCAAGATTGACAGATAGAATCTCCACGTTCGCACTGGGTGGTGCAATTCGTTGAGTAGCCGACTTTATGTTCTCTTAACCATGATGGCAACGCCACCGTATCCGTCTTCTCTGTCTTGCCTAAAGATATTGAAGTCCTTATGGCTTATGGTGGAAGAGTTGCGCAACCATGTTTCAGTGATTATCAATACATCTGCTTTGGATTCTGTGATTACTCCTTTAAAGTCTTCCCACTTCGGCAGGAGGCTGCGGGCGTTCCATTGTAGAATGGAGGGAAAGCGTAAGTGCGATGTTGAAGGAGTAAGGTTGGGAAGACCTGGAACACCGAAGGCGTTGCTCTCGACGGAAGCTAATTGAAAAATTCACGACAGGTGTATTTCGGAATGACAGTCAGCAAATATTGCTACCAGCAACATTCATATCTCGAAATGACCGTGAAATAAGATAAGAGAAATCAGGGCCAGAACCGATTCATTTCTGTACTCATTTTTCCCACGAGCGATTAGGGAATGGAATAGAAAGGATTTACCGGGCGAGTAAACTTAAAATCCGACAGGAGTAGCTTTCGATAAAGCACTCCAGCCATCCTGATCTGGGTTTTTCCATGGTTTTCCCAGATCACTCCACGCGAATGCGGGGATGGTTCCTCACAATAGCCCATGGGCGCCTCCTGCCATATCCCTTATAACCCTTCCAAACCATAACCCTTCTCGATAGGTGCTATGCACCCTCCGCCACACACTTATAGTGAATCGCGGAGTAATAATAATAATAATAATAATAATGTTCAATTGAGTCTGCCTATCCATTTTTAATAAATGCGTTGAATACTTCTAATGTGTATCCACTTACATCCATTTCCTTCATTTCCTGCATGAAGTTTCTCGTAGCTTCTTCTTGAATTTTTTTAATAGCAGTATCAGGTAATTTACCTTTCATATGCTGTGCAAGAGTTTTAACAACTATGTTTACTATAATACGAACTAGGTTTCCTCCTAACTCTGAACTGCTTACTTCTTTTGTGGTTGTGTTCTCCGTTTGTGTGGTGCTTGATTGTTTTGGCACTGGGTTTACGATTTGGGGGGGGCCCACTGACTTGCGTTGTTGTTGATTGCGTTGCTGTTAACTGCATTGGTTGCGCTGTAGCTGTGCTGAAAGTCTTGCTTCGGAGGGATGGAAAATCAGCTGATCTATATTGGTATCCTTGATCTACGTTTGTCCTCCTCCCATTCACCGATTTTTCTTTGATCTCCTCTTGTCTCTTGCGCTCAGGACATCCTTTGTCGTTGGCATTATGCTCGCCACCACAGTTCGCGCACTTCTTAGTTTCGCTAGGGCAGCTGGACACGTTGTGTCCCTCCCCACACTTTAAACACCTCTCCTTTCCTTTGCAGTATTTAGAAAGGTGGCCATATCTTTGACATTTAAAACATTGCGTCACTGGTGGAATATAGGGTGTCACTTTGAACCTTAGATAAAATATTTCTATTTCTTCGGGTAAATATTGACTGTCGAAAGTTAGAAGAACAGTCTGAAGGGGCTGCGATTCTATTCTACCCTCCTTTGAGATTTTCTTGCTAAATCTTCGTACTTCGATGACTTGAGCTGTTGATATAATATTAGATTTTAATTCATCTTCTGTTAGATCCGTTGGAACAAATTTAATTACACCTTTCCTTTCCACTCTGTTAGCTGGTATGTATGCTTTCAGTCCTAGCGACTGTAGAAAGGCTTTGTTTTCTACAAAGCTGTTTGCTGAGCGTGGATTTATGAAGTCCATTGACATCTGGTTCTTTCCTTGCTGGTTTAACCGTCTCAGTCCACCAACCTTATTATGAAAGATTTTTCCCAGCTGGATAGGGTGAAGTGTAGAGCCATCAGAGAGGGATTCAATTATTACAACATATGGTCCTTCTGCCTGATCGTTGTATAGTCTCTTCCGCTGCACGGACAGGTTGTGTTTCTCTCTGAATTCGTCGTCTTTAACTATGTTCTCTTGATTTGATGTTTCAATTCTTGACCTGGTGTTGCCATGACGTTCTTCTTCTTCTTTGTTTGAGATAGGATTTGATTGACAAATTGTAGCCTGACTGCTGGATGTTTCCTTATTTGTGCTAGGTATGACTTCTATTATCATGGCTTCTTGTGCCTTTTCTTTTGTGATAATTTTCTTCGCAACTGCCCTGCGTTTTTTCCTTAAATTATACTTCTCTTCTTCCTCGCTGTCATTTGGATTGCCTCTAGTTTCTTCTTGTTCTTTTCCGACATGTCTTGATCGTTGTAGTATACACTTATCTGGGTGTTGTCATCTTCTCCTGCCGGGTTTGAACCATCGCTTGCTTCTGCCATTTCTCTCTGCCCTCGTGCGACGGCGGGCACGACGAGATGTACTACACCCGAGATGTGTTTCAGAGAAAATTGACTTGTCTTCACGAAAACTAACTTGAACTGTTCACTTAAACACTCAAAGTTCTAATAGTTTTAACACAACCGAAGTTGACGGTGTTGATCAGCGCCCGGAAGCGTTGAGTCCGGTTAGCCGATGCGCGACCGTAAACAACCACTCACTTTCCTGCTCGACCACTAGTAAGCGAAAGCACTATTGACTTCCTCACTCTAACGCTACTAGCAGCGAACTCAACAACTTACTGTTGGAAAGAGCAAACTCTCGAGGTTTACATGGATCCCGCTAGGTAGCAGCAGTGTCCGCCCACTCCAGTTCTATTAAAAATGGCATCGGGACAGCAGAAAGTGTTTTGTGTTCTCAGCGTGACTTTCGTATTAGGTATGGTGTGGATCCTCCTACAACACAGAGCATTAGACGATGGCATCAACAGTTCCGAGAAACAGGTTCTTTGTGTAAAGGCAAATCACCTGGCCGCCCCCGAGTGTCTGACGCAGACGTTGAACGCATCTTCCATACATTCACAAGGAGCTCGCAGAAATCCATTCGCCGCGCAGCTCGACAGCTCAACATGCCCCCGATGTCCGTCTAGCATGTGTTGCGTCCACGTTTACACATGAAACCACACAAACTTCAGCTACTGCAAGCTCTTCGTGAATGTGACAGATAACAATTTGTGGAGTTCTGTTATTTCGTTCTTGGCAAGATGAAGGATGACAGTTTTCCTCCACGCTTAGTGTTTAAATGATAAGGTGAACTCCACGTACCGAAGGTCACCGGTTCGAGTCCGGCCGAGGGCATGGGTGTTTAGTGTTGTGTCTGTAAATGTCTTGTCCGTGTTGTAGTGTCCTTGTGTCAATACTTGATAGCAACAAATCACATTGAGCTGGCTGTATGGCCCAGTAGCCGAATGCCATTAAAAAAAAAAAAAAAAAATAAGGTGAACCGTCATAATGTGAGAATATGGGGTACGGAACAACCGCATGCAGTTGTACAAAATGAGAGGGACTCTTCAAAATTTAATGTGTTTTGTGCAGTATCACAGAAAAAGGTGTACGGTCCATTTTTCTTTTCCGAGAACACTGTTACAGGAATACCTCGATATGCTTGAGAACTTTCTTTTCCCACATTTGGAGACTGATCCGAACGACTTCATTTACCAGCAGGATTTTGCACCGCCACATTGGCATCTGGAAGTGAGGGAATTTTTAAATCAAAGGATTACTGAACAATGGATCGGTCGCACTGGACCAAATGATTCAGCCTCACATTACTGGCCTCCAAGGTCAACGGACCTGACTGTATGTGATTATTTCTTGTGGGATAATTTTGTAAATGAATCCGTCAAAAACAACTGGATTGGTGAATTTTTATTTTTATTTTTATTTGATTCCCCAGACACGTTTCGCCCTTGTGGTGTAGGGCATTCACCAAACCAGTTATTTTTGACGGATTCATTACAAAATTATTGTTCAACAACTGCGGGAAGATGGCCTATCACCATATTAATATTTCTTGTGGGGGTTTATAAAAGACTCTGTTTATGTGCTTCCTTTATCAACAACAGTGAATGAACTGAGACATCGCACAACAGCTGTCACTCAAGACCTGCTCGCTGCAGTGTGGGAAGAATTTGAATACCGCATTGACATATGCCGTGCATCTCAAGGGGGGCATATTGAACAGTTATGAAAAGGTACGAAAAAAAAAAAAAATCTTTTTGAGTTTCCTGTTCATCAAAAAACAGTATTCATTGTATATGTTTATTAGTTTCAGAAATATAGACATACTTGGTGACTGGATAAAAATTTTACAAGAGGGGAAAGTGACAATCAATACGGAGATAGTCGAGGTTATCTCGGAAGTAAAGAAGAAATTACGGAACCTGTCCCTCTTTGTCTGGGATGCGGACTTTTCTCATTGGCCTCTCGAGAACGCAAGGAGGGCTATATGTCGACTGTCGCAGCCGATTGTGTGATCTGAGAGGGGATCGTCGACCAGCCTGTGTGACGCTGGGTCGCTACCGACGATCGTTGCATCTCATCAAGAGACAGCGTCACTCGCAAAGCGACGCACCGTCTCCAAGGGCCATTATCGTCCATCCGAGCCGACACGGCTCTTCCAACCGCACAGTGTACTGTCAGATGCGAGAGTCCCGAGTCGCCGTTCCCACAATCGACGAAGAACTTGTTTATTAAATTCAACTTGCATTTGTTGAGTACTCAAATAATTTATTAATAATTAGTTAATTTAAACTCAATAAATTAATATCTTCATTTCCCATTTAATTATCCTTACTGGTGATGTTCTCGCAACTGTGACGGCACCCAAAAATCAATTAAAATAATTAAGTTTTAATGACTGATTGATGCTAGAACAGTAATCCTTTGCCTTCATTAGCCTTTTGAGGTCAGAAATAGCTAAATGTGGTGGTACAGCAGTCTATAACCTAATCGCCAAATATACAAAGTATAACAAGAGCGATTCCAATCACACGAATATCAAAACCACTCACAGAAAAAGCCTACTGATATTCAGTCATCGTTGAAACTATAAACCCAATAATTTTTCATTTAAGACCACATCATTTATCGTTCAACAGTAATCTACATTCATGTAAAATTCGGACAAACGATTTATAATTATCACTATAGTGATGAAGAGTAAAGTGAAGAGTGACTCTACAGAAATACTGTAAATCTAAGAAACTGAGCCATATTTTGTGTAATCCTTTAATAATTTTATTAAATAAATTCACTTCGTACATTTAATTGTTGTTCGTCATTTAAAATGATTTCTCAAAGGGTTCTACGAGCTCTTACCTCTTTCACACCAAATTTTTACTAAAACTTTCGTTTTATGGCAAAGCAGTCAGTGTAGCTCGTAGTGCTGGAATACTGAAAATAAAATTATATATATTTATATATAAATGAGGCTTCAGTGACCCTTTCGGTCGATGTAAACAATATAATGTTATTTCTTCAACTTTCAATTTTAAATCATTCAAAATTATTGTCGACATTCTTCAGCACTCATTTGACCCCTTTTCAGTTCTTGAACGCATTCGTTAACGGTTTTCAGTGTAGCATACAATCAACTACGAACATAATCCAACTTACATAAATTTGGAATGCTGTTATACAAATAAATTTAGCGAATACTTAAATATCCTTTCCGTCAACGTTTTCAAAATTTCTCGCAATGAATTGTCATTCTAACAACACAACACACAAAATTGAAACTGAATGCAAGTCCATCTCAAATACAAAACGAAAAGGTGGTGCACTTTAAATTAGATTCAAGGGAACTTTAATATCTGGAGTGATTAGAACTCAGAAAATTGAATCCTTGATATTAATACTAATAATTTACTTTGATGATAATCGCAGAGTCAAAAGATATGTTTGCTAACCAGCAGTAATTTGAGATGAAACAGTTGATGAGAGTAAAAATGCAAAGTATTTAATTTTGTTTTAATTGCATCTAATAGTCGTTTGTAGCCGAACGGCTTTAATACCTTATAATTACTTCTCTATTTTCTTGCAAATTAAATGGGGAATTCTCCCTCTATATAATTTGTCCACCACAAATTGCAATGGTCAGTGCGCAAACGGGAGTTACGATATGCACATAGAGCAACTGAAAAATGAAAGAATTAAATGTAGTAAAACAAGCAACTGCCAATGCCGGCTCTTCTGATTGCACTTTTCAGGCATTTTCCCGAAATTATCAAAGTGAATACTGGTACGATCTCCAATCTCCGCATCATAAACTATTCATTTCACAAACAAAAATCTACTTATCCTATACAACACTAGTTAGAGGTTTAGAAAGCAGATGGAAACACAAGCATTCCACTCTTAGTATAAAGGCCCGAGATCTAACAATTCTGGGTTCAACTACGGTGCCCCCCACCCCCTCATGATTCACGTTAGCCCATTCACTTAACAGAGGATGCTCATTGGCAATCTGCACAATCCCCACTCCTCTGCCCTAACTCCTACATGCGAAGGGGAAATTTGTCAGTCGCCTGCCTGGACACAACAGTCAGCTCGCAGTGGTAGGAACTGAAAGGGGCGGTGAGGTGAGGAGCGGGCCCATGGGACATGACCTTGAGCCGACAGTTTGGAGTGAACAGGGTACAGCTATTTCTGTAACAGATAGCTCATGTCTACGGCTGTAAAGAGATACAAAAAATTAAAACCTGTAAATTTGCTAGCGATCGAGTGAAAATGATGCTACGTCTGTTCCAGAGCTTAGAGATACGTTTGATATGATCAGAGCCACTGATAGTTACAGACGATACTCAATTAGAGTATAATGTAGTAATTCAAGTTACTTATTTTATTCTGGAGATACTAGTCGCAGTTTGAGGCGTATCGCTGGAATTTTTACAATTTGGTTGTTTTGGGTTAAAACAACTCACGGGTACCATAATAAGTTCAGTCAACTGCTGCAGTACGCTAAAGGCTCTTGTGGTCATTATTGCTTAACGGCCTTAATACTCTTGACTGACTCTGTTGAAAAAACTGATGTCTCTCCATCTCACCAGATTTTCCATCCCATTCCATTTATGTGAAGTAGGCCTACTGTATCCATGATTATTTTGATATTTCATACGGATTGTAATATTTTTTTCACTGCCCTCCGCGAGAGGAACTGTTCAAAAGAAAAAATACAAGAACTAGAAAATTTAAAACAATGTCCCAACATATTCTAAAAATTCAGCCGGAAAAGATATGCTGGGGCATTCAGTAGTATCACAGTGCCTACACATTTAGAATCCACTCAAGTACCAACTAAACGTGAATGTAGTGGCACCATTTTTGTAGGATTGCGAGCGTGCAATTATTACAGCCACAGAGCGTGCATAGTAGCTTCTTGCACTGCTTTACTTCTCTAAAAGCGGATGAAACTACCCTTCTACTCAGTTGTATTTTACGCTGCGAAATGAATAGAATTCTACATTCTTCAGTGTATTCTTTCAAAGTTAAAGCACATTTACAATAAAATCTTTGTAGAGAAAAATTATCAGAAAGCGTTTTCTTTTTTATCAGTATTTTTGCTGTGTTAAAATAAATCTGTTATTTGTCAAATCTTGTCTAGTGGAAAGTATAGCCAGTTTTAACACCGACCATTTATAATAAATACAATTCGATACTAATATTTCACTGCAGTGTTTTCACTATTCCTGAACGTTTGAGTAAAACTGGAAATTTTTTTTTTTCGTTACATTAATCATTAATTTTTAAAAATGGTGTGAAATCTTTATACCTTTTGCAGTAGTATTATAAAAAAGGGTACTTTTGAAACGAAAACTGGACACTCCAAAGTTGTTTAACAAACCATACCAACAACAGCGATGTACTATGCCTGTTGCTTCCTCCGGCGAGAGAACATTTTCACCGAGCGTGGTGGATGAGAGGAAAAGCTTCCCCCACATTCGGGAGAACGTGGTTTCGAATCCCCGTCTGGCCATCCAGATTTGTATTTTTCATGGTTTCCTCAAATCATTCCACGCGAATGCTGGGATAGTTCCTATAAAAGGTCATTGACGAATTCCTTCCCGTTCCTTGTCCCTATTCCATTCCCGCCTCTAATTGTATCGATGTCGACGAGACGAAAAGCCTCTTTATCTGCTAGGATCACCGGGTTAGGTTATCTAAAAAGGAAAGTTACTGGACACCTTACCTCCAATACCAGGCTAAGTATACATCCTTCGGGAGGGTCTAACAACCTCCATATTGAATACAAAGTTTAGCTTATAGTTTTCGGCTAACTTAGTTCCGGAATATACATTCTACACTAATATTTGTGTTTCAAATAACTGATTGCAAACATACTTGAATCCGATTAAGAAACTTTCTTTTTGAAATGTAATATGCTGACAGTCACATATGATGCAGCATATGTGACTGAGCCATTGGTTTTATATTAATAGTAGTTAAACGTAACTGCTGTATTAAATAAAATAACAAAATATAGTTTAGACATCATGGGAATAACTTCGTTAACAGATCAGAAGGAACTGCTGAGTAAAAATACCTTTGGTCCTAACACATTGTGTGAAGCACATACGTGATATTGAAAGTGTATCCAGTAACTCTTTCGTAAAGGTGGCAGGGGCTCTTGCACTGACTATTTTTAATCCTCATGTTGTAATTATTTACAGGTAAGTACACGAATTACAAATGGATACAGGAAAAGCAATCAAGTTATCAAGCTTTTTGATTAATTTAGTAAAACGTACAGAATTCTTGTAACTTGTTTCCGTAGTTCTGGAACGTCACTGCTGTGTCTGACTTTAAACAAAAATATTACAAAAAACATTACTCATTGGAATGAACCAAACTAAGCTAATTTCTTGTTATAGTTCACAATAATCTTGCGTGCCGTTCCAATGGTTCAGTAGCGTGTACGTCCCAGCTAAGGATACAACCAATATACCACCTAAAAAATCTAACATTTTAACACGTTATATAATTGATGCTCTTCTCTGGTATGTATTATCTGAATGTTATGTCGAAATGAAAAGATATATATATATAAATGGGTCAAAATTATGACTTATTTGTTAAAAATATTATTTTCGTCTTGTTAAACAGTTAAAATCTTTTTTTAAACAAAAGAAATGAATTAAAAAATAACGCCATACGTTTTTGCTTTTAGGAAGTGTATCCAGACCGGTCAGTTAAGACACCAAGGTTAAATTTTTCATGCGAAATGGCAGTATCAATTGACCTGGTGTATAGTATAGAGGGGTGACGCATTTTAAAAACCTTTTAAAATAGCAGTAAAATTACTGTCTGCACCTAATCCATAATACCAGTAAACTTTTGTAATTTTTTTTAGTCGTATAAATTTTTCAATGTTTTTGCATTTTCAATGTAGTATTCTTCGTCACTAGATAAACTGCGAAAAATAGGAACAACATTTATTTAAGGACATTGCACACGCTTATTAACGAAGTAGATATCGTTATAGTCGAGAAAGAACTGGGAGGTAGGAACTGTAAGGAAACTGTGTAGGGCCTATTTGAAGAAACCATTCGTCTGAAGTGATTTTGGAAAACCAAGGGAAATCAAAAGTGGGATGACCGGCACGGGAATCGATTCCGGAGACCAGGTCAGAACGTTATTGCTGTTTTTCAGGAGCAGACTGATCTCTCAGCAAAACCTAAGAAACAGTGCAATAAGCACACTGTATTATTATTATTCTCCAATGACAGATACAATCCATACCATGAAATACCTGTTAAAAAGATGATATTATTTTTACTGTAACCGAAAATGCATACCGTGAATCAGTTTCAAGGATTTACTGGGGCAAATACATTTGCTTTTCTGTTGGTAAATATGTGTGTTATTGAAGAAGAGTGATGGTTTGATAGAAATTCATCTTAGAATTGTGTATGCTTGTAGTAGCATCTGTAGTATTTTTTTCTCACCGTGATATGCCTAACTTAAAGGCAGTCACAACAGACCTTCTCGGTATAAAACGCGAAGAATGCCAGAGTCTGTAAATCAAGTGAGGTTGTAAATGTGTCAGCCCTGTTTTTCTCTTAGCGAAATGCACGTTTTTAAGCACAAACGGGAAATTGTCCCAGCAAAGTAAGCAAATTTAGTGAGTGTTTGCATCTGTTAATCTTGTTATCATGAAATAAAGCTCCAGGAATTATTTTGTTTATAAACCGTGTGTTTTTAAAGTCAAGCAGTGCAACATACGGTTATGCAAAACTAACAGAAAATGTATTCATAAGAGCCTGGATAATGGTGAAAGGAAACATTTCTTTGCAGGGGATATAAAACTTTACAGGAAGTTAAGAAAAATTTGCTATAAAACTGGATTATTGTAATGAGGATTTCATATGTATGTAGTTTCCCATGTTTATTTTATAGCGTAAATAAAAATACTTTATCAATCCAGTTTTCTAGTTTACGTCCTTGATAAGCTTCATAAAAACAGGTTTATTTTTTAAAGGCTTGACGCTTTAACGAGATCATGAGAGTTGGGAATGCACTGTGGGCAAGGAACAGGAAGGAATTCTGCCAAGTCCTTTTAAAGGAACCACTGAGACATTTGTCTGTAGTGATTTCGGGAGTCATGGAAAACCGAAATCTTGATAGCCAAAAGGGGATTCGAACCTGAGCCATCCCGAATCTGAATCCCGGATGAAAGAGGCTAACGTGGTATTAATCCCGATGGATCATGAACCTAGCTATATTACGTGAGTGACATTCTTCTCAGTATTGATTTAGAAAATAATTTCCTTGATAGAGACTTCATGGATAAAGCTTTAAACTTCCATCGTGAACACATAGTATTTTCATAGAGCTATGACTATTGCGATAGAAGCGCGATTTTACTAGTAGTGTTATAAAAACACAGAAAGTTTTAAATCAATGAATTTGCATCAAGTATGGACAATCTTTCATTTGGTGTCAGTCACCAGTACGTGCCTAATCTCTCCATCTAAGCTTCTACGTAATAGAGATCAATAACAGAATAAATCGTATTTAAAATTATATTTATTTTTTCTTAGATAAAATTAAGACTAGAACTTTTTTAATATTATAATCATATGATTTATCAATCTCCATACATTATCACACATTCTAGCAAATTAAATAACATCCAGAGAATATTATCATTACGAATCATTCAGTCTCTGTTGCACTTTCAAAGTTTCTTATCCTTTCTTTTTATACAGGTTGAATTAAAATCTGGCCTCACAACCCACAGTTATTTTTGCCCTAGATCCTTATAGAAACTGAATTTTCCTCTCCGGTATTATAAAATTTGATATGTTTAAAATTTTAAGCATTTTATCACATTAACATTACAGAATTTCCAAACACCCGTATACCTATATTTTATTACTACTTCTAATATCAATTGTGATGACATAAAAACTAACTTCTCCTGGAACTTCTTTACCAATAGATTCAAGCTGATATTTATCTAAAATCTATTTTTTTTTCTGCTCAACTATAAGCTGCCATGTCGTTTAATTGTAAAACAGGTGTTATAATACTGATGCTAAGTTGCTAAGTTTGTTTTCACTGGTTTCTATCTGCCGTCTCCACATGTGTGAAACACATTTTTATTAAAATCTGCATTGCACTGACTCGCAAGCTTTTGGATCATTCTAATTTCTTCCTTTCCTATTTACTCCAGCCGTTTCCAGGATATCACGTTTATTTATAACCTCTTGTTAGATGTAAAATCTTCCAAAACTGCGAAGATATTTTATAGTAGTTTATATGCTACCCGTATGTTTACTGTCTCTTACGTAAAGATGCATTTCATTCATATTTTCCCACTTTATTTTGACACTGAAGGCAATTTAATATAATAGCATTTGATGATGACATGTCTTCATTTCATAATTATGCTTCTACTTATACACTACTGTATTCAAATACTTTGTTCACCAACTTCAGCGTTTATTTCATTTAATTCCTGACCATTCAGTTCGAAAACTTCCTGTGTGATTCGAGGTTTCCGAACTATTTCCATCCATATTTCCGAAGTTTCTTTTATTATTTAAATATTATCTCATCTCAGAAAGTTTTATTCCACATTAGACGAATTAAAAAAGGAGTTTTTAGTTAGAATGGGGGATCCCCACCCAGAAATCTATGTGTGGTGCTATTTTTCATGGAGAACTTTTCCCCAAGGAAAAATAAACAAAATAATATTCCACACGCTTCTAAAGACAAGTGGCAATAAACATTTCCTACTCAACATCCTGCATAGTAATCATTTTCCAAAACTGTTTATAAAATGTTGGTTACACACCTCTAACCACTCCATCGCAAGCGTCAAGTGACTTCTCATTCCATGAGATTCATTTATCCAGCAGAGCCTTCACATTTCAGCACAGGTCGACATTTGACTGCAAGAGGCTAACATATTTGCCTCCAAACCGTTGCGGTCCTCGTGTTTGCGAGGTAAACGATGATATTGTCGTGTGCCCTGTATTTCACTGGTGGATTTTGCACTCACACTGCATACCGGTGTGGGTGCTGTTTCCCTGAGCAGCATTTGTCGAACTTTTACAGTGATTCACGGTCAACAAAAAAGAGCCGTGAAACGACAAAGGTCCACTGCTCGCCAACTGTGGCCTAGATCGTAGTGGAATGTTTGTTCAGTTCATACAAATATTTTGCTTACATCTGTGTTTCGTAGTAACAACTGTTCAAATTTCAAGCATTTCCCTGTAGTCGCATTGATAACAATTCTAAGGATAGTGAAAATTTTTGAGTCGATCATTTGAATGAAAGAATTCCATTTAGCATAGTATTAGCCTGCAAATATTTTGCTGCATCGTTTTTAGCAGTGTAGCTATGCTTTTGCCAAGTTGTGACTTAACACATCTGCACTAGCGAAGATTAGCTGTCATTTTTACTTTCCCTATGTTTTTTTTTATCACTTTTGCTAATAAACAGTAAACTACCCTTCTCCCCTTGTGGCACATAGTTTTTTCCTATTTATTCCAGATTTTATCTTGTCAGGCTATCGTAAATTACATACAGAGATAATTAAATGGCGGAAATAAATATTTACATGCAGTTGTGTTTTATGTACCTTATTTTAATTGTGACAAATAATATGAATGAAAAGTTACGTGGCTTGGCTCCAAACACCCTGCCCCCCCTCCCCCTCGTAGCCCAGCGTAGCTTTCTACCCAACCCCTCTCCCCCCCCCCTAGACCGAAGTGACTCCTGGGCAGCAGTACAATAGTAATAGTGCTGGTAACGACACATAACACGACAACAGTATTGGCAAATATATAACTGAATTACTAAAATCTCAGCATATTTTTTATATAAACGGGAAATGCATGATTCTCAGAACATCTACGTTCGAAAGTTTATATCAGCATATACTAACAATCGTGATACCAAATCAGGACAATATTTATAGTATGAATCATCAGGTCAAGAAAACTGTAAAATAGATTTGAAAATAACATTTTAAACTACATTTTATCCCTGATTTGCCATGTTCCTGTGAACTTGACAAATGCATACGATTTTATAAATCTCTCAGCATGATGTGGCTATTTCCATCTGGACTTAATTTACTACATTAATTATATTTTTTAGAATGCTGTATGTGCTCTTCAGTCCACTTCAGTCGGAACTGCGTTAGAATAACATCTCCAACTGTAACGTACTTTACGATCCGAAGAAACAGTAATTTACTCGTGCACTCACTTTTCTATGAAGCTATCATAATCTTTTATAGGGTCAGCGTGTTGGAAACGTATAGGTAACAAAAAAGAACAAAATTAATGGTTTCTCTTATCAGAATGCTTCGTATTTTACTAGAATTTCACGTTATGCGACGATTTGTTCACGGAGCCACGTGGATCAGCGATAACACTCGGAACTGGTATCCGGGAGGACGTGGGTTCAAATCTCTTCCGATCAATGCAGATTTCGGTTTTCCAAGGATTTTCGAAAACACTCAAGGTAAATGCTGGAATTTTTAATTTAAGAGGCAATTGCCGAATTCCTTACCATTCCTTGTCAGCAACCATCTCGCAACCATAATAATCTAGAAGTTGGTAAGGAGCAAAACTCTAAGAAAAAAACACAAAAAACAAAAGCAAAAAAAAAGAGTCTGTTCATCAAGAATCCTCGCCACAGCAACACCAGTTTCAACGGTCTACAAGTCGATCAGTCTCCTTGAGAAAAATAAAATAAAAAATAAATAAATAAATAATCAAGCATAATTTAACAATCACCACAAGAGCAGGGACTAAGACAGTTCTCTGCCGAATTGGTTTAACTACTGCCACAGCAATTGAAGAAGTCCAGTATCAACCAAGATTCAACGTCCAGATTTCTTACTAGCACAAGTGTAAACATGAGTTTTCCTCGTCAAATTCGTGCAACAATTCCGTGTTGTCACTTGTGAACAGTCATAACATAGACCAGTGTATACTTCGCGTTATCGTTAATATAAGTCTCTGCCTTACTGGGACATAGTCTCAGTTCAGGAGCAAAGCAAGGGACCTGCCGCAGTATTACGATTCGGGTTAAACAACTGGCATAGCACTGTTACGCAATAACCTGCCACCAGTCACTAATTTCTAAAATCCATCCACTGTGAGTGAGATGCCCGTTGCCCCGGATAATCCACCAATACCAGTGTCAGGACCAGTTTTCGTCATTTTTACAAACATCAACATCGAAAAAATAACAGATCTTCTACCGTCAGCAAGCAGCGAAGTATCGCCCGCGTTCACCTCCCACACCGCATCCATGAAAGCGGGGCAAGAGGGTCGCAGTATTCTAAAATATATCGAAACGGACACAATGGAGACAGTAGTAGTCGACCAGCAGTCAAACAGCAGCGGAAGTAACAGGTGAGCAGCTTGTGCCATCCAGTCTGCAACAGCATCAGCGATATGTATTTCAGGATAAATAAGAGTGTAATTAATAGATATAGTGCTGCAGACAATGGTCCATTTTTTGTGGTAGTAAATAGTCCACACAAAAATGTCATCAAGTGGCATCCTATGGCACTGGGAAATTTATTTTTCAACATCACAATCATTCTAAACAGAATATAGACAGCATTATCTATATGTAATAATACGTTATCCCGGCGAATCTGATGCTTGAAGATTTCTCGGGCATGCGGCTGGAACAATTGATAATATTTCAACGAATTTTCGAAGGCGTAACGTGCCATCATCTTCAGGTTGCGTCTGCTAACTGGCGTCCCAACTAAGCTGAGCTTGGAACACAGCACTGAAGTGGCTCCGCAAACATTAGAGCCAAGGCACAGTGCACGACGAGGGTGGCATGCAGACTAAAGATCACTGATCGACGCGTCAGAGCTTACCACCCCCTCAAAGGGTATAAATACCACAACAACAGGTCCAGCCCGGCAGTCGCGTCCTAGACTGCGCTTCTCTCGCCGGTCGGCAGATTCAACCTGAAGATGATGGCACGTTACGCTGTCGAAAATTTGTTGAACTACGATCAATCCCGAGAGATCTTCAAGCATTATCTATGCTAGCCTAAATAATGTTGAAATAGAATAAATATCAGGTAATGCAGCAAATTAGCTAGACCTATTAAAATAGTTTAAAGAATTCGGTTTTGAAGCACATAGTCCATTCTCCTTGACAAAGAAACAAGGCGTAATACGAAATGTTAATACTAATTCGATAAAAACGGAAATTTTTAGAATCTATCCAATTAAAATATAAAGTTAAGACGTTTCTCAAAAAATGCTCTGAGACAATAGTCAGAAATCTGTTAACGTGTTCGTTTAAATCACAAATTCATTCATATTTGTATGTGTGTGTGTGTGTGTGTGTGTGTGTGTGTGTGTGTGTGTGCACATGTTATGTTTAAAATACCTCCATCCACTTCTTACAAATATTCATTGTGTTTGAGAAAATAAAAAATATACCGAATTTTTTTAAATCTAGACACAAATGTCAATTATATTGTGAGTCCGAGCAAACGATGGACTGATAAAAGCTACAGCAGTTTAGTTGAACCTTCACAATTTAGTTATTCGAAGCGTTAAAGATCATTGTTATTATTAATTTACACTTATATGGGAGGGCCACGATCTCCAGCAACGAATTTCAATCAAATTGAATATAGTGAGAGGATATACCCAATTCCTAATCTTCTGAAGGGTTAAGGTCGAGAATACAGTGTTTCAGAAAAAAAAAAATCGAATTCCAAGTTTATGGTGCAGTATCACTTTATGCCCCTGTTTTATAGAAAGACAATCAAAAAATTAGAATTTTTCATAAATACATACATATGTCGTTTGCTTTCTATTAGCGCTTGAAGAACAGCAAAAAACAGAATTTTCCGTGAAGTCTTACATGACAATAGCGTTAAGTTTTTTGCAGTGCTACAAAGATGGAAGCGAACCATGCCTTAAAATCTTGTGTCCGTTTGTGTTGAACTTTCTTTTTCTTTACAAGCACTCATTTCGTTTAATGAATATTATTACAAACTTGTTTTGTGTAAGGAATTATGGGAATCCGGTAATAACTAATACATTTTTTAAAGTTGATGCAAATATATTTCGCACAATAAGCACATTTTCGAATAGTTATTAAAACTGAAATGAACGAAATAACATTTCTCTCTCGTCTATCAGTCACGCTTTATCATAGCCTTCTCACTGCTACTCAGTTGGTTGGAGAAATGTTTTTCGTCAGCGGTACTTTTCTGTAAACATACTTCAGTCACATCGAAGATCACATTTTACACCGAAAATAATTTTACTGCATACCATGGAAAGACAACGTGTGCCACATTTCCATGGTTCCTCACACAAATATATTTCCAATAATAATGATTGCTCAAGTGAGCATGTGAGAAAACAAAATCAATGTTGGCAGCAGACGTAAAGTCGGACACCTTCCAGTTGCCAGTCCACACTCCACACCAAGAGGCCACGGGTCACATAGAAAGTAGTTGAACGTTATTATAATATACGACAACTTAAACTCATATTTCTGCTATTAGTTTATAGTTAAAATATGTTTTATAAAATTAATCATTTTTTATTATCTTTCATTTCCCTTTAGTCCGAAAGTAATACCGCACCATAACCTTGATTATTTCGAAAACTAAGGAACCATCTATAGCACTATAAATTGAAAAAGATTCGATGGTATTTATTTTCTTTCAAACTTTTGCAAGAGGCAAAGTTGTCAATCATATTATAAAGTATCGCATGACAGATATTAATTTGAAATACGCATACAATGAAATTACTATGACGTTTTGGCTATATTATTCTGAAAATATTAAAACACCATGCTGACTTAGCTTTTTTGTCATATATTTCTGAAGTTGCAATAACAAAAGAAATCGCTTCTTTTCAGTTATTTGACTTTTCACTACTGCGAAAGATGTTACTGTCGATTTTATTCGAACTCTGGGAATTGAAATTTTGATTGCCACTGTCAACAGTAATATAATAACAAAATGTAGGAGTATATATAGAAGTTTAATGATTATGAATTCTTAAAGCAGTCGGAATATCCTGGGAATGAATTTTCCGTACAAGCCCTTAAAGCAAAGGCTGCGCGTTTAACGCTGCGTGTAAACAGCCATACTTCCTCATGATTTTCCTAACATACATCACTTGCAGAGTGTAACAAAGATAAACTATAAATCCTTATAATGAATTACAGTGCTGCTCTTAATAGTGCTATCTTCATCTATCAGCTGACACCTAATTTTTTACTTAACAACATAGTAGTTTTTCTATTACCAAAACATTACGCAAAGTAAGTGTTACTCTTTCTATCCGTTATTTTATAATTTTTATCTTGAGACAAAAACTTTAAGAGATTTAGAAACTGATAGCTTTTTGCTTAGAATAAATGAAACGTAGAATATTTATAAAACCACTCCTCTTTCTCATAGTCCTTGTGGATTTTATGACGTCTATTACTGACTATCGTGCTTCTACAACTATGAGGAAACAAACTTTTTGCTTGACACTTTGGCTAAATCGCCAAGAATTTACTTCTCGTACCCCGATTTATACTGTTAGACTGAATTGTTACAAATTTCAGTATCCATAAACGGATTGTGTTTACTTTAGCGTCACTTCAGCATACAATGAGTTAGTAAGTCAATACATATAGATACCAGTAGTTCTAAATTAAATCTTGACTGCATTACTGTTAGCAAACGAACAGGAAATTAATCAAATGATATTTTGGTTGAATGATTGGATTACAAACTGTATTGTTTCATTAAGGGAACCATGCTGCTGTTTGACTAATCTATTACTACCAAAAAAATTTTGATCCTCACTTTTAAAAATGTTTACCAATAATTTTTAGATGCAATTACAAATCATATGTTACATTAATGAATAGCCGACCGAATATGGTGAAGGGTAATGTTCATCAGTGTCATTAGACAGTAGTCAATTCACATTCGCGATCCAGCCATCAAAGTTGAGGTTTAAATAAAAAATCCCGATATTGCTCAAGGGAATGTGGAATTGCCACTTCTCAAAGACCATTGCCGAATTCGTCTACCTTCTTGAAAATTGATCTTTTCTGGGCGGTTGCAATAATAATGACTTAACTGAAGAATAGCAACGAAAATCAATTTGGATTTCTCAATAAATACAAGCAGATATCCGTTATTTTAACTTCTCTATAGGTGTATATTTTCACTGTTCCAGTGTACGGTTAACACAAGAAAAACATAACGCTTCATTTAACCAATTTTTCCCGTGGCCTGACTCGAACCGTGGAACTGCGAGACAACGCACTAGCTTCCGGGATTAGCATCCGTGAATCTGAACCACTTACAGCATCATCGCGTTAGGTTTAACAGAAACGGAAGTTGAGGTAACAACAATTCATAACCAGCATGGCATTATCTTTCCTCGTTCCTACTGCAGACCGATTTTTTTACGGACCACCGTAGAAAGCGGCCAACGCGATAGGACAGGGAAGGTAACTCCATGCCATGAATAATGCCCGGTTGCTGATATGATGAATTACATCAATAGTAGGAGCAGCATGCTGTTGAATACGCAAGGTTCTAATTGCATGTTCTTCGTTAATGAGAGTTTTTTTTTCTCGTAAGAACAGCCATTCACCTTTTCAGTTCTCACAGTTCTCATTTGCTGGTCAACACCGCAGGCTAGAAAAATTCGTTGTCGCACAATAATGACAGCAGCTAAAAATAAATAAAAAATAAAATAAAAAAAAAAACCCACAACGTTTTCGCATAATAGGCAAATTAATTTGATTTAGTTCCTTGTTTATTACGTATCACATCATGATCAGTTTCCCGCCTTTGTCATCAGAAATAAAAAAAAATGGGGAATGTTGAGTGACAGAAATCGCCATGGTTAAGTTAAATTTATCTGAAAACTGTCTTTCAATTCCTACTTTCGCATGCTGCGTTGTCTCTGTCTCATGTCAGCCAAAACATTAATTTTATGATTTTTTCCCCCTTGTTCCACGCTTTGTACTTTCAAGAAATGACAGAACTAAGAGAATTCCTTTTGCGGGCAAGCATATTCACAAGATGACTGTCAAAATTATTGAATCGGAAATGTTGTTGCGTGTTATATACTTGAGAGAACTCTCGGATAACTCTATGCTGTTTCCACTAATTGTTATACAGAGCAATCGTTGAACATTAACGTAAATTTCTATTCATTTTACGTTGTTGTAGACGGATATAAAATCTGCATTTGCTGTTATCCAGTACTTGTTTAAAACCAGCATTTTGTTTGAGAGTGATAACTTTCGTGTTATGTGTGAATACTTAAGGATATGGATGTGACTCAATTTTGATAGTCGCGAGAGTGTACCAGCTACAGGGTATAGTACTGTCTTTGTAGATGTGTATAGTTGGTTGAATAAGCCGCAGGAGGAAATGTAGCGATGTGCAATTCAGGTCGTTCGGATACATATGAGCATGGTAGTAGGCTACATTGTGCATTTCCTCCCTATCTCACACGAAATAGCAAAGAGTATGGATTTAGCAATATGTTGGTTTATACAGTGTGGAGAGATATCGATATATATATATATATAAAGATGAATGTATATATGTTTGTTTGTTTGTTCTTCATACAAATCCACAGTTTTCTTCCGATCTCGATGAACCTTTGCACGCTTATTCTTTGAAACAAGTAGAAAAATACTGTCGAAATTTGGTTGAAAAATTATCTGTGTAGATAATACATGTTGTCTTATAATTTCGAAAAATTACTGAACAGCGATAGACAGACGCGTTGGATGTGGAGGTCTCTGTACTGTTTTTCCCGTGTAGCAGTCAGTTATCTCAGTGGGTAAAGCGCTTGCTTACTAATGTTTGTGTCGTGGTCTTCGTTTCAAATCTCTGTGGAGGCTAAGAATTTTAAAAATTGTTTTTGATCGTAAGAGTCACGCCTGGGCCGTCGGTTATTCGGATTGAATGTTAAACTGTAGATATCACAAAGTTAGGGGTGCAATGCGAGGCAAATCGTAGGTAATCTTGCAATGCTGTAGGTGTACACTTTTTTACGTTATATTGATTCCTCATGGGTGATTCGCAGTCAGTGTGTCTGTGATCTGCAGTAATAATACTATAAATGCGGAAGTAGATATCTGTCTTTTGTTATGGTTTTACAACTAAATGCCTATAACGATATTAACAGAATTTGACAAGAAAATCTGTACGGAGGGTACAGGACATTTTTTTTCGGTATGATTAACAGTTGTAGTCACGAAATTTTGAGATCTTATAGAATGGTGATAGAGAAACGGATGTGTGTGTTAGTCTGTAATGTTACGTCGCTGGCTCAAGCTATGTTTCTCGCGCATTATGTTAGTGTATAATTTGTTGATAAATTTCGTTTAGAGCAAAAATTTATTATTTAGTATAGATGTCGATTTTCTGTCTCCTATTAATTGTTTCTGGCACCAGTTTTTTTTTTTGCCTTCTTTTTTGACATGCCTTGCGTGGGTAAACTGGCCTAAGTTGTAGCTCTAGCAGAGGACCAGCAGCTAAAGTTATTAGAACCCAAGAATCGAATGCTCATGCTGAAGAAAAAAGAAAATACCAAGCTGAAATAAAGCTGTCCTTGTTAACCCCCCCCCCTCCCCCAAATCCCGTCACCTTCGTTTTTTTCTGTTTTTAGATATGTTGGAAATTGATTCTCTTCAAGAGACAGGTTCGATGATAGAATGATATAGTGATGGCTTTCCGGTCATATTATGCCAACTCGGTGTTGTTTGGGACCAACCCTTCGCTTCCAGGAACTATCTATATTCAATTCTGGCAAAGAAATTCTTATTCCACGCGTACGAATTCGCGGGTATCTTCTAGTTCAAGATAAAGTGTGACACACTGAAGTTACCCGTTGAAAAAGGAGGTTTAAAACTGATTGATGTACACACAAAATGTGCTGCCATACTCCTGAAAATTACATATAAAATGTGGAAAAGCCTGGGTTCTGCGGACAGATTATGGCAGCAACACAACCTTGCAGCATTGAAGCTCCCGTTGATATCAGTCATTTAAACTCATATCTAGTTTATATTCGACAATTCTAAGTGACTATAGTTATATACAAAGAGAGATCAAGAGAATCAACCCAACAGCAAAAACGCTTTATAACTTAATGACACTATATAAATACACCAACAGCACAGAAAAAAAAATATAACAGAATGAACCATATGGGAGAACGTACAGAACAAATTGCTGCGCTCAAATGTTCGTGCAGTATGGTACAGAGTAGTAAACAGAGCAATAAGCACGAACTGCAAGCTGTATAAAATCCACCTTTGAGCCTCACCGCTATGCGTAAACTGTAACTTACAGAATACTATATAACTTCGACTATTGAGCTGTGAAAAACCAAAAAATAGGAATTGGACGAGGAAAAAGCTAGCTTTAATAAACAGATCAGCGGCAACCATGTACATACCCGACACCACCTTGCTACCAGATCAGAGACAATTTCCACAAAGTAAAAGAAACGCCCATGTTTGCTTTATAGCCAATTATACTTATTATATTATAACAAATCGAGGAATGGCAAAACTGGAAGGCTACTGGCATCACCTAATAGCAGAACATCACAGAATACTGAGACAAAACAAGTATAAGGACAATTTTGCTATATTCCTACAAGTAATTATGCCATATAGACAACCAAGTTGATAAAAAAAAGAATGTTCTTGTAAAAAATAAAAAAAAGTGTTGGAATGTACGCCGGCCGGAGTTAGATTTCGAGACAATGTGTAGTAAATTGATGGGAATATGATTTGTTGGCGGTGAGCAGAGAGTTTTAACGGTACCTACCAGGAGTTAGTGAACATGAGCTATAGTAAGAGTCAAAACAAATGTTCAAAGTTTATCAAGTAACATACATTAAAGTAAATATGTTATATTTTTCCTCGCAATAAAGATTGTAGTACAAAAAAAAAAAATTGGTTGCGGCACCGTGATGGCGTTAAGCGCTGACATAGGGTTAGCTGATAGTACCATGCTCGTATGTATCCGAACGATCTGAATCGCTCATCGCTATATTTCTTCCCAATACTTATTCAACCAATCCTACACATCTGCTTACACAATCCTATACTCTGTAGGTTATATAGCCAATTGTTCTAATACAATCAGCTTCCTCATCTATTATGCAAGCTAAGTAAAATTATATAAAGATACTCAATTTCGTGAATAAATAGTTATTGATAATCTGAATAAATAATCAAACTGTTAAAACAGAAGTAATCCATTAAATAAAAAATGATAGATCAAAACAGGAGAAAATTTTTTCCATGTCGTTGTGGTCTCTGTTCTACCAATAGAGACATGATTCCTTGAATGCGGAAAAGAATGCTCTGCTAGCAGCAGAAAATGTGACAACCTTGGAGGAAGTAAATATGGCAATGTTGCACCAGGAAATAAGTCGTAACTTTCATATTTCCTTCGGCCAAGAAGAATATATTTATAACACGTAACGTAGGAGTCTGTAGCGAGCTCTCGGAGCAACAACTTCCTGGTAGTTTACGTTTCCTGGTGAAGTTATAACCGAAGCTAGCTAAACGGTCGCGGTAAACAAGTGGTGTGTGTGTGGTAGACGTAATAGTTTACCAAGAAATACAATCTACTGTGTTCTAGGTGAAAATAATCGATTGGTAATCGTGCTCATCTAACATACTAGTCCGTGTGACCGTCACCCACAATGTTCGGTGGGATGTACGGCGAAGGTGGAACTTGTGGCCTTCAGGACCACACATCAGAACTTGAAAACCATAGTGGCACGCCAACCGGGTCGGTAATTGCAGCCGCGTTGAACACAGTCAGCAACCAACAAACTGATGAAGCCATTCCAACCGAGACTGTGAATTATCAGTACAGTGTGGTACCAGACTATCCCATGCTTGGTAGCCAAAGCATAAGTAACAAGCCTGCTAAACGCCAGGTACCAACAGAAGAAGATGTAAGAAAATCAACCCATGCAGCAGAGAAAGTCGCACGGCTCTCAGCGATACATTCAGCAGCTCAGCAGCCGATGTCTACTGTCAACACGACACCAACAACGTCAGCAACTCCAGTAGCACCAGTAGTACCAGCAACAACAGCAACACAAGCGGCAACTGCACCCTCCATTTCCGGCAGCAGTCTACAGGACGCGCAGCAGAATACATCAAGCTACAGGTACGACGCAAGCGATAACGGCCCATTTATAGTTTTTGTAGAGGGGAAGGAGAAGAACATAGGCCGGTTACATCCAATGGTTATAGGAAAGCTACTACGTGAGCAAGGTATCCTAAGATCAAATCATCTTTTGAACATCACGAGTTCTGGTCGTAATAGAATAAAAATTGAAACAAACAGTAGTGCGGCGGCAAATAGCCTCGTAACATCGGAAGTCTTCGCTAGAAACAATATGGTGGCTTACATCCCAAAGTTCATGGTACACAAACAGGGTGTAATTAGGAACGTGGACATCTCCCTGAGTGACATAGAAATACTCTCAGTGATAGAATGTGAGGCCCAAGTAGTAGGTATCCGACGGTTCAATAAAAAAGTTGTAAAACAAGGTAAACAGGAACTTACACCACTTCCCGTATGTGTATTAACATTTAAATCTCAGCTGCTGCCTAAATTTGTCTACATCCACGGGGTTCGCTGTAATGTTGAGGTTTATATCCCATCAGTTACCCAGTGTTACAAATGCTTGCGTTTCGGTCATGGGAGCAATCAGTGCCGAAGCCAAACGCGCTGTGGTTTTTGTGCATCCGATCATAGCATTGAGTCATGTCCTAAAACGTCCCAACCTAAGTGTGCTCTGTGCTCTGGCCAACACTTAGCCACAGATCGACTGTGTCCCGTATATCAGAAGACGAGAGCCATAAAGCAATATATGGCGTTGAATAATGTCAGCTATAGCGAGGCCACAGCTATACATGAGAATAGACCCTACGCTCAAGCTGCAGCCAACATCAACTTGCAGTACAATAGTCCAACTGAATTTCCGCCTCTGCCGGTCATGCACTCTTTTCCTGTCAACAACTACCAACAACCAACCTACCAGCTAGCCTCATTTGATAATAGGCCATACACAAGGGCGGCAGCAACCCCTCCACAGATTGTCTCCCAATCTCCGGTACTGTCTAGACAACAGAACATGTCGCTGTTCCCTATGAGGACAACCCCGCAGAATAATCAGTCCAAGCCACTGCATGGGACAAACCCAGTCCCACTCAGACGAGACAACATGGTACCTCCGGGAATTAATTCAAAAGTCGTCCGACCTCAACAGATCACGACACATAGCAATACAAATAACTGGAAAGATTACCAGCAATATCACATTCCTAGCCAAAGACCAACGGTGCCCTTACAGAGTAATTTAACCAGCACCGTCAATAACATGGAGGATCCTCCAGCCACATCAGACAGGCATCGCCTAATAGAAATAATGCTTAATTTCATTACCATGCTGCTACAGCAGATACAATCTGGAGGAGGGACACTCCCAATCGACGCAATAAGGGATAATATTAGTAGGATTATAGAATCCACAAGCAACCTGCACGGTACAGAGGAAGAAAGAGTGTTAACCTCTCAGGATAATGGAGAAGATTTTGCAGTGGAACGCACGGTCTATTAGGTCCAACAAGGAAAGCCTTATGCAGTTTTTGCAAGAAAATGCTATCCCCATCTGCACTGTGACGGAAACATGGCTAAAACCCGAGGAGAGATTCACATTTCCAGGCTATAATATTATTCGCCACGACCGAGAGGACGGGTTCGGTGGCGTAGCCATCCTAGTACATTCCAATAGACACTTCACCAAAGTCTCATTGGATTTACGAGGAATCAATATAGAATGTTGTGCAATTGAAACCTCTTTCAGAGGCCAGCGTTGTACAGTTCTGGTCATGTACAAGTCTCCTGGTACACCGCTATCCAAAGAAGATCTTCAATACATTTTCAGACAGATTAATAATCCGTTAATTGTCACCGGAGATCTAAACGCCCACCACCCAATATGGGGCTGCTCTACAGAAGATAGACTGGGTAGGGATATAGTACAATTAATGGAAGACAGTAATTTAATACTACTTAATGACGGGTCACCAACAAGAATCAGCAGACCAACAGAATCTCCTTCCGCTGTGGATATCACCCTTGCGTCACCAAACATCGCCTTGGGCACAGACTGGTCTGTAATTCAACATCCCCTTGGCTCAGACCACTTTGCCACTATTGCTGTCCTTCCCAAACTCAAAACAACAGCAATCGATGAGATATCCAAACTATAAATGGAATATAAGAAAAGCAAACTGGCAGCGGTATAGAGAAGCAGCAACACAAGAATTTGCAGATTTTGAAATGAGCGGTGATGTAGAGAGGGACTATCACAACTTTGTAGAAAAAATTGAAAACGCGGCTTCTTTCGCCATTCCAGTTACGCGCCCCTTCACTACACGGAAACATACAAACACCGTGTGGTGGGATGAAGATTGTCAGCAGATGTTGGAAGAAAGAAAGGAAGCATTACGCAAATATCGGAGGTCGGCAACAGATAGTAACTTCCTCGCCCTAAATAAGATCCAAGCAAAAGCCAAACGTCTTTTCAAAGAAAAAAAGAGAATGGCCTGGAAAGAATTATGCTCCACTCTAAATAAAGACATGCCCCTAAGAAGACTATGGGAGAAAATTAGAACATTTAAAAGATCTCAGCAGACATCCGAACCCGAGGTAGAACCAACGGAAGCCGTTCTGGAAGAAATCCTAATGTCGTTAGCGCCTCCATGGGTGGAGCGGTCTGTTTCACCATGGGACAACAACGATAACAGCCACTGCAAATTTCTTATGCAACCATTCGTCGTTGAAGAACTTAACCGGGCATTATCTGGAGGTAAAGGAACAGCCCCCGGTCCAGATAACATTGCCTATCCAATGCTTGGCAATCTACCTCTCACTCCCAAACTGTTGCTCTTAGAGATACTTAATCAAGTCTGGTTAAAGAGCATAGAAATAACAGAAATGAAGACAGCAAGAATAGTTGCCGTAAAGAAACCATCCTTGAGTCCCGACAAACCAACATCCTATAGACCAATCACATTACTATCGTGTGTGTACAAATGTCTAGAAAAACTGATTAAATCACGGCTTGAATGGTGGTTTGAAAATCACTCGCTCCTACCACGTCTTCAGTTGGGGTTCAGGAAAGGCACATGGAACTACAGAAACACTCGCCCACTTGCTGGTTGACACTCAGCTATCTCTTAGTAGAAACAAATACATGGTTGCGGTGTTCATGGACTTAAAAAACGCGTATGACAACGTAGTATTGCCGATACTAGTGAAGAAGATGATAAAAATCGGGGTTCCCCGAAGATTCGTGACGCAATTGTACACACTGCTGCGGAATAGGTGGCTAATTGTCAAGAAAAATGGAAAAATTTTGGGCTCCTCGATGTGTCAATAAAGGTCTGCCCCAAGGTTCGATCCTGGCCCCGTTTCTGTTCAATATTTACACGGCTGACTTGCATCTGATAACCCAAGGAGAAGCTACACTATTACAGTATGCAGACGACCTTTGCATTTATACCGAAGCGGACTCAATTGAGGAGTGTATAAGAAGGTTAAGCAGGACACTACAAAGACTACAAAGCTGGCTTTTGAACAACGGTATGGAGATATCCACTCACAAAACAGCCGCCTGCATTTCACTAGACACAGAATACCTACCATGACGAGCATACAAATAGGCCCATATACTTGCCCAGTTAAGCCCCACGTCAAGTACCTTGGCTTAATTATTGACAATAAATTGAAATGGTCGGCCCACATAAGGAACATACTTACCAAATGTGAAGCATCATACAATGTAATACGAGCCACAACAGGAGTATGGTGGGGCACCGAACCCCCAGTTGCAATACACCTCTACAGGGCGCTCGTACGACCCATCCTAGACTACGGGTGTATCTTTTTTGGATCGGCGTCAGACAACACGCTATCCAAACTCAATAGACTACAATATAAAATTCTGCGTTCCTGTCTTGGGGCCCATGGGTTCGACTCCTACTACTCTTTGCTGGTAGAAGCTAAGGAGCCGCCATTGCACCTTAGAAGGCAATACCTCGCAACGAAAGCACTTCTGAAGTGGTCGCAATTCCTAGAAAGCGAATTGACTGAGAAAATCTCTCAGCTGATGCTGCACTGCGTCACTAGCAGATACTGGTTCAACAGGACGATGCCATGCATAGTAGCAGCCTATATCGACGTACAACCACTACAGAAGCAAATCACTAAGTCATGGCATATAGGATGTTACACCACAAACTATAATAATCTTATAAAAGAATTAAACATACAGTTAGACCTCTGCCAACAACGAAACTCACATGCTATCACTACAACATTGGCACAGCTCAGAGCGCAGTGGGGAGAACCTTTAACATATTACACTGATGGATCTAAGTTCGCAGACGCGGTAGGATGTGCATTCGTTGAAACATTCACAAACAGGTGCGGGAAATACAAGCTACCTCAGTCCGCAAGCATACTGACAGCGGAACTAACGGCGATCTTAGAAGCCTTACGGAATGCCAGCCACTCCGAACGTAAACCAGTTGTTATCCTCTCCGACTCAATGTCGGCAATGCAGCTCCTACAGCACCACACAACTACCACCCATCCAAATCCTGTGGCCCTTCGAAATTATAAACTGGATATCCATACTAGAGAAAAGGGGCCAGCCAGTCACTATGGCGTGGATTAAAGCACATTGTGGGGTAGTGGGAAACGAAACAGCAGATGCGCTTGCCAAGGAAGCAGCCTATAATGGTGAGGTGAAACACCTTGATGTTCCCTACTCCGATCACTTTAGTTATTTCAAAAACAAACTGACGACTGTTTGGGAGGTAGACTGGAAGACAGAAGCGCAGACAAAAGGTAGATTTTACAAATCTGTACAACAATATATTCCTACCAAACCGTGGTTTGAAAATAGCAAATTTCCCAAAAAATTAATTACAACGATCTTCCGCCTGAGAACAAACCACGGGCGCTGGCGTCAACACCTCCATCGCCTGAACCTAGTTGATAACCCGACCTGTGACTGTGACAACAATCAAGATGAAACCCCAGATCACATATTTTTTGGCTGCTGCAAATACACTGTGGCTAGCGACACCCTCATAAGTGCCTTGGTAAGGGAGGGACAGCAATTGCCTACATCAACACCAACCCTACTAGCCTCAAATAACATAAAAGTATACCGGCTCTTGTACAACTTTGTCGCCAGTAACAACATAACGGTCTAACAAAACTCAACTATGGTAAAAGACGGAAATACCCATATTTCATCAAAACCTGATGACCAAGTCAATTCGTTCCTACACATGTAAATGTTGGTTCACAAGTAAATACCGAACCTAAATATGCATATAATTAAACATGTAACTAATTAAATGGTTAAATACGTAAAGGTGTAAATAGTTAAATGTAGAAATACAAATGTATGTGACATGGGTGTATGTATACCTAAACATGTATATACTGAAATATGCAAATATTTAAATATATTGATAGGTAAATATGCAAATATAAATGTATGTGACAAGATTTTATGACTAATTCATATGTATATAGCTAAATAGGCAAATTGTAAAATATGTATATAGATAAAGATGAAAATACCCAAAATGTAAACAAAATGTACGCAGCTTGGCTGCATGGCTACTTGCCAAATGCCATAAATAAATAAATAAATAAATAAACACGTAACGTAAATAATTTATCACTACCAGCACATTCTGCTTAAGATTTTATTGATATTGAATACAATGATCCAACTTGTATATTAATGTTTCAGATCATAGCTGGTATTTAAAATAGGTTAAATTCATGTTATTTTTACGGAGGCAATCCAAAAAGTAAGGTCTCCCAAGCATTTATAGAGACAAATTCAATTTATTTTCTGTAATATTTACTTTATTTTAAATGTTGAACAATTATCAACTTTTCTATATCATTACCATTTCGGAACACATAGTTTTGAAGACGCTGTGACAATTTATGCATGACCGGGCGTGATGGGATAAGCGGTGACGCTATGGCCACTCATTCGGGAGGACACAGGTTCGAATCCTCGTTCGGCCATCCAGATTTGGGGTTCCGAAGATTTCCTCAAATCACACTATGAGAATACTGGTGTATGCTGGTATTTATTTTTGTTATTGTAGTGAAGTAATTCCAAACAAAGAATAACGCAGAAAAGTTCATGCTTTATTAAGTAATTAGCATTTAACTGCCGTAGGTATCAAATCGCAATCTCAATCTCAATGCTGTGTACGGAATATAATAACAGCATTGTAGAGAACGGGAAAAACGATAATTTAAGAATTCTCTGCTTCTAACCCAGATTCTCAATTAACTTTGTTTACTTATACCAGTTATATAATAATCTATGTTTGTCCTACGATAGTAATCTGGTTGTAAATTTTTGAGTGACAATGGTCGTTTAATTTTTTACAGTGCTAATATTTAGTTCTATGCGATCTCCTCTTACGTTTTCAAATAATACTTTTGTTTTCCTTGACGACGGTGTATAATAATTATAGTCCACCTACAAAATTAGAGAAATAATTCCCACTATAAGTTATTTGTTTTTGAAATGTGATGTTAGTTCTATTGTAAAATAATTATTTTAGAAACATGTGTGGAGTTTGTGAAACGACATACGATGTGATTTCAACGAGCTAGAAACGAGAGTAGCTAGCAGTAAAATTCAGATTCGATTCATAGTTTGTGTAATAAAAGCTTATAGCCAGAGGTGTAATGCAGCGAAGCAGTAACATGCGCTCTTCGCCGTTGTTGAGAAAATCGACATTGAAATATTCTGTTGCGTTCAAACGCTTCCTACGTTACGAAAACGTCAAGGCGAGTGTGGCGCAACAAGCAACCTCTTTGCCTCTTAAGGCAGTTGTCTTCAGATCGAATCTCGCTACCGTCAACCTTTTTTTGTGTTTATTATGAGATAATGAGATGCTTCAGGAGTATAAAAAGTTACCAGCGTGCACTGTGTAGGTGATTCCTCTCGTTCTGTCATTAGACGTTTTCATTTACCAGCTTATTTAATCGAGCAAGACCGTGATATCAGTTCCAGACAAGAATGTATGGAAATCCAATCAATCGTTCACCACAAGTTTTCTTCTCCGATTTTTTCCGATATTAAAAGATACGTGTGGTTTCTGTCACACCTAACGGACCATAGAATATGCCTTCAATGTTTTGAACGCCCTTCTGCTATAGCTGTGATGGTAAAAAAAAAATTTGATAAATAGTTTAGATTGGTGAATATCAATAATTTCCTTCCGTACTAAGCATACTACAGAAGACAGTTAAGATCTCTATAACAATCATTCATTAATTGATTTAAGCGATTTGACCGAAGTTGTTAGACATTTTATGATCAAGAAGTTTATCGGTTCTGATTATAATTTTGCCCTTTAGCGTCATTTATGTAGGCCTATACAACGAAGACAGTAGAACAATTTCTTCTGATGACAGGAATTCTGAATATAATTCTAAATCAGTAACTGCTACGCAAACTAGTTTTATCATATCGAATCTTTCGCTTGCTTTCTAAGTTAAAAGTAAGCCTTGGAAGCTGTACTTCTTTTCATGAAATCTTTGAAATTTTTACCATTTCTGCTGGCACTGACATTTGGGATGTCCACTTTCAACTATATTTGTCAGTAATGTTGTGTATGCCATGGTCAACAAAATCAATGCTTTGGTTCTCCGACGATTAACGAAATAATTTCAGTCTAAGAAAGGACTAGTTCACATACCGTGGCCGGATACCTTTGCAGTCCTTGGGAAATAATCTTTTCCGCGACATTTAAAAATATATAACATATTTAAAGATTTAATTGGCAAAAAAATAGACCAAGAAAGCATTTGCCTTAGTTCATCGATACGTGCATCCTCTTCATTCTGTTAGCTTCTCAGTTGATGTATGATGTGACTTTAGTGATCCAGAGTACAGTCAACAGAAGAAGAAAGTATCAGTTCATGAAAATCACTTATTTCTGTGGCTGGACTCGAACCGTCTACTCCAGGAACTACCCGAACGCTAGCCACTATGCTTCCGGGTCGACGCCTACGGTGCCAGCGGCTGATACCTACCAAGACGGCCGCAGAGGGGGCAACAACTCTTATACACGTGTTGACCAGCATTACGTTTCCATGTTCTCAGTTTTCTGTGTATTCTCATAAACAACAGTTACAAAATATGAAAACAATTGCTCATGAATAATGATCTGCATTATTATTAGCTTGTAAAATTTTCGCACCTGTGTAACTTCTTGTTATATTCTGGATTACCAGATGACTGGTAACAATTTTACCCATTAAATCAGTGCGAGTTCTTTTCGGACTACTGTCGGAAGAGGTCATCGTAGTATTAACATCAGTATGGAGTGAAAAGTTGGTCTACAATAATAAATTCAAGTAGCAAAAAGCGTATAAATCGCGAAATGAACCAATTATTTCGTACGAGTCCATTAGCAAACGTAGCAGTTTGTTAATTACCAAATGATTTCATTGCACGTCCTTGGATATTTACCAATAGCTTATTTTATTTACTAATTTTTTGGTAAGAACAGCCAACCAATGTTTCTTTCACTTGTCGTTTGAGTTTTAATAGTAGCAACCACAGAATATCGTTATTGCGAAATAGCCGTGCTAGTTTTTTGTTCTTTGCCTGCTTACAAAACACCACTAAAGCCACAAAGGTGACAAGATTATGTGAAATTGTCTCTTCATCTATTGAACCCTCATCGTGTTTTAATTTTGTTTTAAAAGGAGTATTCAGTGCGCTTTAAGCAGATTTCGATATTAATTGTAGGTGAAAATAAAAATTTTTGACGCTAAAACACTGTCAACTCAGAGTGCGTTGACGACATCTCGTGTCACCGACAACAGTAATTTAGTTATAAGTTTCTCCGTATGTTTCTAAAATAAGTTTAAATGTTGTAGTAAAAGAACAACATGTCTTAATAGCACAACAAAAAATTAACTAACTTCAAAAATCTGCAATTATTTGTCAAACCTCTCACTTAAGAGTATATTTAGCCAGGACAGTTATACATAACAAATATTGATATTATCATTAATATCTGGTTATTTTAAATGATAGATGATCGATATGACGTCTTCCTTTCTTTTGATCCTAGCGCTTGTTCAAAATTAACGTTTTGTTTGAAAACAGTAACATTTTATGTTCTGTAGGAACACTAATTTCTCTTAATAGTTTTAAAAAACTAAAATGAAGTACATTCTATGTCTACACAACTCTTTTATTACCGAAATATAATCCATATTTACGTTTGTAAAACGAATATTTTAAAATATATCACGTTTTCTGTGAGGTAGGTGAGTCTCAACTTTGGATAGACGTGACTATACAACCTACAGGGTATGTGACTGTGTAAGTAGATGTGTAGGAAGCGTTGAATAAGTTTTGGGAGGAAATATAACGATGAGCGATTCAGATCATTCGGATACATATGAGCATGGGAGTACCTAAGCCCAGCCAACGGGTTTCTGCATCACCCTTAATCTTTTACTTCCCTTCCCTTCCCTTGTAACTCAGTTATCTGCATCGGTTTCCTATTACACTGAAGAGCCAAAGAAACTGGTACAGGCATGCGTATCACAGAGATATGTAAACACTCAGAATACGGCGTTGCGGTCGACAACGCTTATATAAGACAACAGGTGTCTGGCGCAGTCGTTAGATCATTTACTGCTGATACAATGGCACATTATCACCATTTTAGTGAGTTTTAACGTGGTGTTATAGTGGGCACACGAGAGATTGGACTCAACATCTCCGAGGTAGCGATGAGGTGGGATTTTTCCCGTACGACCATTTCACCAGTGCACAGTGTATATCGGGAATCCGGTAAAACATCAAATATCCGACATCGCTGCGGCCGGAAAAAGATCTTGCAAGAACGGATCGACGACGACTGAAGAGAATCGTGCAACGTGATGGAAGTGCAACCCATCCGCAAATTGCTGAGGATTTCAATGCTGGCTCATCAACAAGGGTCAGCGTGCCAACCATTTAACGAAACATCATCGATATGGGCTTTCCAGCTGATCACCTGCATCCATTCATGTCCATTATGCGTTTCGACGGACTTGGCCAATTCCAGAAGGACTTTGCGACACCCCACACGTCCAGAATTGCTACAGAGTGGCTCCACGAACACTCTTCTGAGTTTAAACACCTCCGCTGGCCACCAAATTCCCCAGACATGTACGTTATTGAGCATATCTGGGATGGCTTGCAACGTGCCGTTTAAAAGAGATCTCCACCCCCTCGTACTGTTACGGATTTATGGACAGCCCTGCAGGATGCATGGTCTCAATTCCCTCCAGCACTACTTCAGACATTAGTCGAGTACATGCCACGTCATGTTGCGGCACTTCTGCGTGCTCGCGGGGTCCTACACGATGTTAGGCGTTGCGCCAGTTTCTTTGGCTCTTCAGTGTATTATATCGAAAAACGGCTGCATTTCCATCAGAACTTCCAAATGAACTTCAAAATGAAAAATTTGTAAGGCAGATTGTGTTAAATAAATAAAGGCAATCGACCAATTATAACACGTGCTCTTAGCTCCAATTCAACCCAATATTCCGGAGGACATGGGTTTTGATACCCGTCCGGCCATTCAGATTTCGAATTTCGATGATTTCCTAAATCACTATGCCGGGATGGTTCCTCAATAGGTCATGCTTCCAGTTCCTTGCCACCACGATAACCCGGCTATAATGAGTTCGACTTTGACGAGCAATAATGCCTGAAGCAAATAATAATAATACTATGCGATCTGTTTAGCTTTGATACTGAAATTATAATATCCAAATTTATAAACTTGTACATGATTGTAATTATACTAGGTAACATGACGCAGTTAAAAAAAAAGCCAATACACACTTCTATTAAATAGTAGGGTACAGCGCATTACACGGGCAGCGTGCATGGCTACTGAAAATTTCTGAAAGTGTGAAAAAAAATCTACATAGTAATATCCCGCTCTGACCTTCTTTTTTCGCAACTTCCTCCGTAACAGGTAATGGGAGGTAAACGGAATAAACAATGATTAAACCAGGCTCGCACTGAGAAAAAGAACATCGCGTCTCTGCCTAATATTATAATGATTTTTATTCCTGTCCTCTGTTTTTTAACTATTGGGAATTACATCAACAAAACCCGTCAAAAAAGTCGAAAATTTGTATTATTATAAAAAAGTGTCTAAGAAAATTATAAGTTCAAAAACGGATCATGTTAATTTATTTGTTTGATACATTTCCTAATTTCTAACGTTTCATGTAAACTTTCTCTGAGTTTTTAATGAACTTTCCTGTTTCCTTCTTATCATCTGTCAAACTATTTTTAGGTTATGTTGTGATTGCTACTTAGAATATATCGCAAACATCAGATGTTCTTCTCCTTATATGAATTTATGCATTTAATCGTTGTGAATAAACAAATAGCAACATAAAAATTTAAACGATGTTGACATGAATCTGTGCCTATCATTATAATTTTTTATCGATGCACATCGTATTGTGTCACTTCCTCAACAGACAATTTCATTTTAGCTAGAATTGCAGCTACAGTTCCTTTTCACAATTTAAATTCAAATATAATGAAATGGAGTTATTATTTTAAATTTCCTAGCCAGCCAAACAGCTCCGCAGTGGCGACCAGTGCTACCAAGACTCACTGAATATTTCCGAGCTATTCACTTTACTTCCAGTCTCCAGGTTCAACGCATTTTATTAATGTGGTATTTCATAGGGTGAAAATGGCACTCATTATGGAATGAAGTGCTTTATGTGACTAAAGTAAGAAATTATTACTAGAACGCGAGATTTCAAAGCAAAAATGCATTGAATAAATTAAGTAAATTGCTCTCTCCGTGCCCCAGCATATTGAACTCTAAATTAAGACTAAAGTAGAATGCGCAGTACTTGCTTTGAGCTGGTGGTAGCTATTTACTGTGGTTTGCGCTTCAGACTGCCGCCGTGCTTCTGGCGTTGGTGCCGGTCTCTGTAATAAAGTGGCCCGTCATAAAACCGACCGAGGCCACATTCCCTCCGGCCAGCTCCCTGTAGTACTTGTAAGAAAACCCAGCCATGTTCTTCGGAAGCGCATAAAAACGTCAGCCGCCAACGCATCTTGACTGTACACACAAGTGAACAAGCTGAAGATAAACAATTCCCGCTTTCTAGACAGAATAAAAATAATTTGCTGCCAATTTCAGTTGCGTTGGTGACGAGGAGGGGGAAAATTGAACCTGTTCGCAGGTATGTTTCAGCAAATTCATAAATCTTCCTTTCACACGGAAAACAGACCTCTCGTGTTTTACCACTTAACCACGAAGAGAGGAGTAAGAATGAAATCAGATTTCTCGAAAACACCGGATACCAAACAACGACCTTACGGATAAAACACTGATACTCCATTTACGGCTATTTTATGTCATACATTAAAACACAACTATACTACTCTATGGCGTCATCCTCCGGAAGCCTTGGTGTTCTTTGCTTCAGCGAATGATTGAGTCTAGGATGCAAATTCTGCATTTAAAAAGCCATTATGACTAATGCTTACGTGTTGGTAGGAAGCCTATTTGTTTCCTAAAAGGAAGACGTTTCCAGTTATAACGATGCAAGAAATACTGCCACAAGCTTACTTGTTTCAAGCAGTGTTGGAAACGCACTTACCTACTAACAAATCTGAAACGCTTTTAATGGATATAACGTAAACAAGTACTATAAAAGTAACAGTTAAAGAAAATCTGAATTTGGGTACCTCGTACCTCGTAATTTTCTCCAAAAGATGACTTTAACATACCTGTTGTTTGTTTCCATTAATTTTAGCTGTTCTTATGCAACTAGCGTACTAAACTATAAATTCAGGGAAACAAACACGTCAACAATTAATTAGGTATTGCAAAATTTAACGGTCTTCCGGTAGATTACCACAGTCAGGTATGGAAAAAGATGGCGAAAAATATGTGATCTTAAAGCTGTCTAAATCCTATCAAAACGTAACAAAAAAAAAAAAAAAAAAAAAAAAAAAAAAAAAAAAAAAACCTTTGTGGAAATTATTCAAAATAGGTTTTTCGCTACTCAAAATTTTGTAATGAATAGACTCGGAGTTTACTCCAATAAATGAAGAAATTTAATAGACTTGATTTTAAATAATTAGGAATATGTAGCTCAGTTAGTTAAGACGCCTGAATGAGGACCAGTTATAATGCCGGTATCAGCTAGAATTTTTACGGGCATTCAACGTGACATTCACCACTGGTGTTGTGAAGCACGCTACAACGTCCCGTAGTTCGGATTCCAAGTAAAACTGTAGATCGTCTTTATCCGGTAGGATTACCGGGTTAGGTTCAAACCCAGCCAATGTGACTCAGTGTGCTGAGGCACCACATACTGGATCGGGAAGGTACAATGAGACCAGGCTCACTGCGTACCGGCCGTCCTGCCTGCGGTTATAGGTAGTTTTCCGCAACCATCAAGGCGAATGACGGACAGTCCCCAATCTCCGTCTCACAAATCACACATTTCACAAACATAAACTATACTTATCACATTATGAACATGTATCACGGACAGATAGCAAATCTTCACTTCCCCAATTAGTACTTAGTACGACCTTGCAGTAGGTATAAAATGCTTGGTGTGAGCAAGGGCATGCGGTCGTAAAATCATAGTTCCAAAATTGACCATGCCAGCGATGAGTAAAATTCATCAAAGGAATCCGACCCAACAATGTTGGGAAATGATGCTGAATAAGAAGAAAATTTAAAGTAGCAGTGACTAGATACGCGTTCGGGGTCTACAAGCCAATAGTGCCATATGCACTTGCTTAACAAATCGAAAATATGCGCTGGTTTTGAACAAAGATTTACTGTATTTAATTTGCAGAGCCAACATATTCTATCCACTCGATCTACTTTTTCAACGATAGAATAAATTAAAATGTTTCAGTAGCTAATTCTGTTTGATTACAGTTGAGGCTAATTTAATAGTTTCAGCCAATTAATCAAGAATCTATATAACTATCGAAGAGATACTCTCAAGCCATTTTGTTAAATTTCATTTGGATGGTGCTTGGACTATCTGACTCAGTCACTAGTAATAATAATTCCATGTGATCGTAATGCCCTGGTGACAGGGTTTCTGTTGGCTGCGCATTCCACCCCTGCCTCAGCCGCCTTAACCTAACTCTTTTTTTTTTGTAACAGTTTAACGTCCCTTTTTAACAACGTGGTCTTTAGAGACGGGAAAGGATGGGGGCAAGGAATGGGAAGGAATTCGGCCATGGCCTTTTGAAGGAAGCATCCCGGCATTCGCCTGGAGTGATTTGGGGAAACCATGGAAAACCCAAATCTGGATGCCCGGATGGGGATTCGAACCGCCGTCCTCCCGAATGCGAGGCCAGAACGCTATCCGTTACACCACCACGTTCGGTTTAACCTAACTCGGTAGTGCTACCAGGTACAGAGGACCTACAGTTTAACGTGGAATACGAACCACGGAAGCGTTCTGGCGTACTTCACATTACACAACAAGCAGTACCAGAGGAGAAGGTCGGGTTAAGAGCCTATGAAAATCCCCGCCGAGGCAGGGATTCGAATCGACCTTTCTATTTATTACCAGTCAGACACCTTAATCACTGAGCCACCGGATCACTCTCAATCACTACTGGTGCTACATACACTTCATCCAATTACCAAGCCGAACATTAATGACGACACAGCGGCATCGGATATTACGCGGGGGGCAACTGCATATCAGCCAGGTAGTCCCACAGGCGCAGGTACAAAGGGTTGGTCACTGTTTGATCAACAGAGAGTGAAAAGAAATTATCCGCGCTCGAATACGTCCTGATACCAGTCACCCGAGTCAGGTAAGACATGCACAAATTTGGCAATACATAATCGTGGATTAAGGCTGGACTCGGTGAGGTTTAGCCCACCGTGGTGAGGATAATTAAACGCAAAAACAGACTGTTTAGGGAATGGACAATGGCATACTTCGTGAATAAAGCAAGGAATTAGTCCTCGTGACATACATAATTCTAATTCTGAGGTGGCTGTATCTTTCTGTAAGTTGCAGGAAAAATACTGTTTTGAGTCACCGCATTGGTGATAACATTACGGTTCGAGCCACCGTATTCGTGGCAAGGGTCCGGTTGTAATTACCCAGTCTCAGTGGGTGATCGTACATAAATCTAAGCGACAGTCTGTGGCAATCAACGGTGGTAACCCATTCAGGCATGCTAACTGCCTATCAACCACGAAGTTGGCTGATACCTGAGGCGTCACCGCTTGCCCTGATGGGCCAATAACGGAGTCTGGAGGAACATTGATCCTAGCTCCATAAACGAGACGCCTCCAGCAAGAAGACACCGATACAAACGCCTTATAGTGTGGCGCAATGATCGTACAAGTGATGTGTGTTCAGCCACGGGCGAGAAACACGCAGTAACTAACGGAGAAAGAGTTGTCATTGAGCTACCTATGCAAATATCTACAATCATTATTATGTAAAGTAAATTTTATGTTAAAAAGAATGAAAGAATTGATTTGTTTTTGATAAATAAGATTAAATGTTACTTTGCAAACCAACCATAATAACCTCCACTCCCACCCATTTAAATATCATAAGCCATTTTAAAATATTTATCAATAAATAAATTAATAAATTAATGGCAACCCAACTGTGACGTACATCAAGCACACTTGTTCTCCATGAAAGTGAATTATGATAACGAATAACACACTTCATTCCTGGCAGAGGACTTTATCTTATCTTAAAAGTTATTTCTCTTTACACATTGTGCTGTAAAAAGACAAATACTCCTAATAAAAAGTGCGCATGATTGTAATTAGGGAACGTAAGTTGTAGTATTAAATGTTTAATAAGGAATTAGTTAAGAATCCAAATTTTGCTGTAGTGAGTCATTATGAATATTTTATTATGGATTTGAACGTACTGCTGAATGGCAGCTATTCTGGTATGAAGGGTTCGCTTATAAGTAATTCGCTCTCTCTCTTACCGCCATTGTTTTGACGCGGAGAGCCGGGTCCCGCAAGCCCAACCTGACGGAAGTAAATATCAGCACGAGGGAGGCGTATTATCTGTGGAATCCTGTGTATTCTTCCGTAAGGCAGAGAGGTTCCAAACGGCAGCATAGATTCACAAAGTTAGGTTTGGTAACACCAACTTGAGAAAGACATAACACAATCTAAGTTCCCTTTACCCGAATGGTATTTAAGCTGGTCAGAACATAATAGGGACCTTCGGTATTGATCCATTGCTGTTACTGTCTCTATTGAAACCTGCTCTGCATAAAGATGTGAGTCCGTTTTCTGTTTCTATGCCACGTTACCAATGCTCAATCTCGCTAGCAGAGATAGCGAGTAAGACAACAAGCGATCAACTGTACCCCGTTATCCTAAGTCAAGGCGGATATAAACAAAAGCCAACTTCACCACCTCAACGTGTCAGACTATATAGTCGACAAACGTAGGGACCATATGTAGTTACAATTGAGCCGAAGATGAATGGCACTATGCCACATCCAATTCAACAGGTAAAATATTCTATAACAAGGTTAACGGACTGCAGAGGATTAACCAACGGGGCAAAAACCGGATGACGCTAGAATTCTCAAAGGCGGAGGCAGCAAACAGCTTTTTGGGAAACAACGATTTCCTACAATCACTGGGATTAAAAGCATGTCGAATGCAGAGGTATTATTAAATACGTCCTCACAGATCTCAGTGAATAAGAGCTAAGTAGAAATATTAAATCAACTGCTCCGATAGTAGGAGTAAGACTATTTATTAATAAAATACGTTTGGATGAAAAAGTGGAAACAAAGCCTTTACAGACTGTTCTACTTACCTTCGAAAGGCAATTTTTACCCTATGAAGTGGAGATCTTCTATCTAAGATTTAAAGTAATTCCATATGTCTACCCTATGACTCAATGTTTCATGTGTCAAAGGCATGGGCACACCTCTAGCAATTGTAGAAGCAAAGAGAGATGCCCCAAATGTGGTGAGGAACACAATATCTTCAGCTGTCATAATGAGGTTATCAAATGTGTGAACTGTGGAGGTGATCATAAAGCTATCGACATGCCCAATTAGAATACAACAAGAGGAGCTGAAACAGAAACAGGCAGTTGGTAGCAAAATATTAATGGGAGTAGGATACGAACACAAGCCAACCGAATTTCCCCCCTTACAGTCTAAAACCTACAGCACAGCAACAACTGCTGAAAAGACAATCAGTAATAGGGAATTACCTCAAAAAAGGATATCACCAGAAAGAAGAGAAACAAGTGCGGTCCAGATGGCGGATACAGTACATTAGGAACTGGATGTTGAATGCATTAACACCATTGTGAAAATTGTGATTAAAACTATCATGCAACAGTTAAAAGGAAACCTACCAATGGAAGTGATACAAAAATTTCAGGAAGAAGCCACCAGTAACATCATACAAGAAATAAAGGAAATGGGAGCTAGGGATACTACAATGGAGATATGTAATACAACTGATAATAATGGATAGTAAGTCGAAATTCATAACGCTACAATGGAATGCCAGAAGCATGCTACAAAATGGAATGACCTACAGAGAGTAATCGAGGAGCACGCCTCACATGTTGTGCTGATTACCGAAACATGGCTACGTAGGGACACTAATATAAATCATAGAAACTACAGCATCTACAGAAGAGACTGGGGCAATGGTTACGGAGGAGTTGCTATATTTGTGATAAATGATGTGATTAGTGACATTAGAAACATAGTGGAGCCATTTGCTAATATAGAAGTTCTGTCGTTTGACCTGAAACACAGAGATCCTTTGGAGAATGTGATTGTAATCTGCAAACATGCTCATAGCAACACTACGGAAAAGCCTGGGATGCCTTATTCAACCAGTTACCACCTAAAAGACTGGTGGGAGGGGCTTCAATGCGCACCACCTGATGTGGCATGCAGGACAAGCGGATCACCAGGTGAAGAACTCGCTTCGGCCATAAAGTCATCCTCACTTACTGAGCTCAACAACAAGCACGGAACGGGACTCGGGACTCCACACCATAGAAACTCATCACCTGACATTTCACTGATATCGGCATGCATGATGACCAGGACCAAGTGGGAGATTCTACAGGATACATTAGGAAGTGACCATCTAATTCTGAAAAATTCATTGGATTCCCCTACGGACCCGAAGACAACTCCATCAAAAAGGCGTTGGAATTGTAACAAAGCCAATTGGATCCGATATCAAAAAGAAATCAGTTTGCGAATGGAGCATACATACTCAGATACAAATGACCCAGTACAACGATACAACGACCTGGAAAACAGAATAATTAAATCGGCAGAAGAAAGCAACCCAGAATATAAAGTTAGTGAAAGAAACAAGATCATCAGAAAACTCTGGTGGACTACCGAATGCTCCAGAGTAACTGCAAGGCGACGCCTGGAAACAAAAAGGTACAGAAAAGACCCGACGATCCAGAACTTCATGTTACTCAGACAGGCAACAGCAGAGGCCATAAACACGATTAGGAAAACGAAGACAGAAGGATGGAGGACTTTCTGCTCTGCAATCAAATACGGCACTTCGTCGCAGGAAATGTGGGCGAAAATAAGATGGTTCAACGGAAAGAGGCCTTCACCTAACAACATATATACCGATGATGGTCTGGCGGAACAATTCTTAGAACTGACAGCACCGGCATACATACCGACGGATATAGAACGAAATGCACATCATGAGACCAATGAAAACAGTAACAAAACGGAATACCCATTCTTCACTATACCTGAACTTGAATGCGCCATAAAAAAGAATGATACGGCTCCAGGAGACGATAGAATCACATACTCCATTATTACCAACCTCCCTCAAATAGCCAAACAAAAAATCTTAAATATCTTCAACGACATGATGAACACATCATATGTTCCTGAGCAGTGGAGAAACATTTTAATTGTTCCTGTTTTAAAGCCTAACAGGAACAGGAGTGACGCATCCTGTTAACGGCCTATATCTTTAATGCCTTACATGGCCAAACTAATGTGCACGATGATCAAGAATAGGATGGAATGGCACATAGAACACCATCGAAAGCTCAATCGTCGCACTATAGGATCCCGTAAAGGCTTCAGTAGAATATACACTGTTAGTACGCTGGTTACCGATATCCAGCTGAGCTTTGTCAGAAATAATTATCTTCTAGCAGCGTTCTTAGACATAAAAGACGCTTACAACAACGTCCAGATTGATATCCTACTGGAAGCAATGGAAGAGATAGAGCTTCCCAATAAGTTGATAACTTGGTGCTGCAATTATCTTACACGTAGAGTGAATATCATTCAAACAGCAGAAGGGAAGAGAATCGTCCGACATGACCACCAGAGCATTCCACAGGGGGACCCAAAGAGCCCGACCCTCTTCAACATCTACACGACCAAGGTATCCATCGGCCTACCAGTGATTGTGACGTTCCTCCAATATGCGGATGATTTTGTCATATATGTCTCATATCCAGATAAAGAAAAAGCTAGAATGCTCCTAGAATCGGCTGTAACAGCAATCGTAGAGAAGCTAAGACAGTGAAGGCTTGAACTAACAATTCAAAAATGCAAAATATTCATCTTCACTCTCAGGCACTATCAAGAAAATGACTTTAAAATAACTGTGAATGACATAGTTATAGATCTGATGAAAGAGGTAAAATTACTCGGAATATGGCTTTACTCTAAGCTCACGTGGCGAAAGCACATAACAGAGATGAGGGCTTCTTCCCTACTGTGAATAAATATGCTGAAAGCTCTTGCTTCCTTGAGTTGGGGAGCTGATCCTCGGCTATTACGCAATATATACTTCATTGTGAGAAGCAGACTCAAATATGGGGGGATGCTCTACGACAACGCATGCAAATCCCTGCTGAAGAAACTGGACACCGTACAAGCAGCGGCACCAAGGATAATTGGGGTATTTAGTAAGACCACTCTGATAGAAAGAAAATAGGGATTAATTTTTGGCTAAAGGCATGCTCAAAAAAGATCACATTTTGTTGAAGAAAGTACAGATTTTAGCACACGAGATTCAAAGAAAATCACCAGATCTCCACAAGACGCCAAGACGCCAAGACTTGTAAACTACTGGCAATTAACAAATCAATGGAATATCGACACAACAGAAATTAATGACCTATACTCTGAGGACAAACCATGGCAAAAACTGGACTTATCCGCTCGTGTTTATCCAACCCTCACATTAAATCTGACAGAGAGGAAACACTGCATTCCGGAAGAAGCAGTACAAAAGACGATGGAAATAATAAACACCAGATGGAATGGCTGGTCCCAAATATTCACAGACGGATCAAAGGCGGGGGAGGAAGCCTGTGCAGTCACCTATGTTGACCCGGTGGGCGACATCGTCGAAGCATTCCGCTTACCAGATCAATTTTCTAGCTTCTCTGCTGAACTATTTACCATTCTTAAAGGCTTGCAATATATCCAAAAGACATTTTTTTTTTTTTTAACAGTTTAACGTCCCTTTTTAACAACGTGGTCTTTAGAGACGGGAAAGGATGGGGGCAAGGAATGGGAAGGAATTCGGCCATGGCCTTTTGAAGGAAGCATCCCGGCATTCACCTGGAGTGATTTGGGGAAACCATGGAAAACCCAAATCTGGATGCCCGGACGGGGATTCGAACCGCCGTCCTCCCGAATGCGAGGCCAGAACGCTATCCTTTACACCACCACGCTCGGTCCCAAAAGACAGATTTAAAGAAAGTGGTCATCTGCTCTGATTCAAGAAGCACATTACAGACAATCCTGGGGATCCCCAAAGGCGAGAGCAAAAATTATCTGGCATACGAAGTAGCTGGAGAGATAGATAAACTGACAACAAAGGATTTAGATGTAAGGCTACAATGGGTGCCAAGCCACGTGGGCTTACATGGCAATGAAAGGGCTGACAGGGCAGCAAAAGAACAACTAGCAGCCACTGGAAAATTGGACTTGACCACTCCTTACACAGATCTTAGACACTGTGCATCCAACCTGATAAGGCACGTATGGGAAGAGAAATGGGAAAACAACAAAGGAACAAAAGGAATATGGCATCGGGTCATAAGTAATAAGATCAACAAGAATCCATGGTTTGTAACAAAAGATTTAAGCAGGAAAAAGATTATCCTGATCAACAGACTACGCACGGCACACGCCCTATTAAATGATAAAAAGTCCATCATGAAAATCGTTCAGTCACCGAACTGTATCAGATGTGATTCAGTAGAAGATATATACCATTACATTCTTAGATGTGATGAATACAATGAAATCCGAAAACTAATAAGAAAATCCCTCAAAATTGCTGACATAATATCCCTTATGACCAATTTTTCAGATCCAGATACAAAAGTGATCAACACCATATATAAGTACGTCGCAAAAAACAAAAAGTCTAATATAAAATGATAATAATAAAATTAAAATAAAAAAGAAAGTACAAATGATTCTCAAATAGAGTACAACATTTCAAAGCACACTACGTTGGATAACTTGCCATCAACTTTCTTAAAATTTGGTAACACAATCTGGGACATAGACATGGAAGGGAAATTGGTTATGATACATTTTCAAACAAACGTAATCAAATACACCTCTTCACAAGATCCCATCCACTTGCTGCTGTTCCAAGGAACATCAGGTGCCAACTGAACACTGTAACAACTTGGTATGCAGGATGTAGAAGTACTCTTTACAAGATGGGAATCTCAGACTCGCCAGAATTCGAACAACCGTCAACCACATCGCTCACGTAAGGTCCATAACGCGTTTTGATAGAGACTTGGAAGCATTTTGGTTCAGCAGCAGTACACTTGTTAACCAACCTGTATGTACATTTGTAAATATGTTGAGATGCACTTATGTACAATTTTGAACTTTTAATTACAGACCGTATTAGTGGACTGGTGGAGCAGTGGTTAAACCGTTTGACTGGATTTCGAAAGGTTCCGGGTTCGAATCCTTGTCTCGGTGGGGATTTTCATAGGACCTTAACCCGAACTTCTTCTCTGGCACAGCTTGCTGTGTAATGTGAAGTGCGCCAGAACGCTTCCGTGGTTCGGATTCCACGTCAGCCTATAGGTCCTCTGTAAATGGTAGGATTAAGGGGTTTGGCTTGGTATGCTTCTATCAAAAACGTCCTACCATCTTTCGGATTGAGACCAACGGTAGGGGTAGCTGATTTTATGTTATTAAATGATTTCCGTATGTTTAACTTTCTATTTCTTTAATTACATTGTATTAAAATTTTAATATTGGGAAATATCATACGATAAATAAAAAAATATAATTTACTCTGTTACTGAAAATAATGTATCATTGTGTTTAGGTATAGTATTGTTACTGTACCTGGAAAGCCAACCGAACAAATGTGGCAGGCAGTGGCTTAAACATGGAAGCAGTGCCTTGGGCTACTTCCTGCCCGTGCGGCGGAAACGGAAGCAGTGTGTCTGTGCCACTTAACTGAGGCCACAAACGGAACTACTCTCCAGGCACTAGCATGAAGCTCTGCTCATATGAACACCTCCAGTCTTCCATTACGGCACCTGACTCACCAGATATACTGAGACAGGAATATCCCGCGTTACAATGTTTAATAGAGACAACTTTCCGCATTCATTTAGAAGAATGCAAAGAAATATAAGAAGCACAAACAAAATAGCAGACAGATGTTTTCGTTCCATATTGTAGACGTCCTGAGCCAACGTCAAGGGAAAAACCGACAAAACATTAATAAATCTTCATTAAATATTGTAAAATTTTAAATCCAGATATTTCGAAGCCGTTCATTATGCCAACGACGTAATTTTCTTTGTCTTTAGCCGTATATATTAAAAGAACGATCACAAAATACATTAGGATATTATCTTGTACAACTACTAGTATTAGACAACATGGTTTGTATCGTATTACTGTGGAATATGATATTCAGATACTTTATCTAAGATACAGTGTACACTAAAATTCAGCGGTCTCAGCAGCATAAATCGAAGAACTTTAGGTGCCTTGATGTGTTTTACCGTTAAATTTGCTATTCCAAACATAGGTAAACACTATATTTAGGACTGTTCGACGTATTCCTTTTGATGCATAACACTTGAGATATATCGAAGGCTAAAAACATTCTGACTCCCCATTCTCCTGTTGTAATCATATTATCCTAATGCAAATGAACGTGTCTTACTCTAACTTCCTATCCTAGTATCTCGAGCAACCAAAAAATTATAGTTCACTCTTAAATAATCGATTAAGTTATAAGTAACAGATATCTGGTAGTTCAGTCAATTATTCCTGTTATTTACTCGTTTAAAAGTTCAATAGTGGTAAAGCAACTTACATCGTTCTTTTTCTCTATGTATGAAGGAAAATGTGTAATAACTTTCTAATTGGTGTGAACCGTACTGACACTTTTATGTTTTTTTTCTTTCCTCGTTCTGTTCGGGATTGGAATGCACTGAATTAGGATTAGTGCTTAGCACCCTCTGCCACCCACAGTAATTGTGAATTACAGAGTATAGATGTAGATGTAGATGAACTACTGATTTCTGAATATCATGGGCCTGATTGATTTCTTTTAAATTTGTATGTTATCTCTGTCTATGCAGTGCAAACGCAGTTTTAACGTACGCACCTACAGTAAATTGTGTATTTAATTGCAAAATTGTGGAGTTTCGTACCAATACGCTGCTAGTATTGTGTTTTTCTTAAACCAATTTATTAATCTTTTGTTCCAAGCCTTTATTCCAATGTAAATTCACAGATGTTAAAATGAAAGCGTAGACATTAAATCATATCTAATGAGATTAACAGTATATTTAGCTTCCTAAATGGAATATGCAGAATGTGTTTAAAGAGAAACTAGTGTTGATTTTCAGTTTATAGACATATACTTTACCTGCTCCAAACATTAACGTTTGTGTTAATGCAATTTTTTTTCTTTATTTATAAAAACACGCCAAGTTACTGTCGTAGAAATTAGATGATGTGCTATTGGTGTTTTATAAAGATAACTAAATACCTTCTACAGGCATAAAGTACTAAGAGATAATTCGGATCAGCTGTATAAATTGTCAGGCAAATTGCGTGCATCACCTCTGACCTTCTTTTAAATTGTAAACAAGCTTCAGGATCAAAGTTTGTCGATTACAAATTAATCAGCTGCGGCAGGAAAAGACTTTTTGGCGAAACGAGTGCCATTAATTTGTGTATTCAATTACGGATATCACAATGTGCTTAAATGTATTTGATGATGAAAAATATTCATAATTCTGTAATTTACATACAACATTCTTCCCTCAAGGATAGTTTGAAATTCTTTTTGACAAAATCATGTCTTTTTGGTAACAGATCCGTAGCGGAAAACAGAGACGCAAAAACTTTTGTATTTGTTTAACACAGGAGCTTATGAGCGTTGTTTTCTATTGTCAGTGATTAATCTGCCACTCGTATTTACCGCTTAGGCTTAGCAAATATCAAAGGTTACGTCCCAAGAGAACCCTTGGAATTGCTCCAGCCATCTGGCTTGCTGCCAACCTGGAATCAATTTCTATAGCATTACTTCATTCAGCAGGACCATCTCACAGATACAGATATCAAAATTTCAGATAGATTTTAGAGAGTATAAAAATTGTTATACCGGTGAAAGCCTATCATGCTCCCTGACCAAACGTATTTTTGTGCTGTATAACGTCAAGAGTATGAGTGTATATAATTCTAAGCTTGCGCAGTGCGACAAGAAATCTGAAGATAGTCCTCCGTGAAACAAACGATGCAACCCGGAATTTATAGACGTACAGCGACTGAGTGCGAGGTCTACCTGGCCTGGATTTTAGGGAGACGTTTTTATGGCCCACAATAAATAGCTAACGCTAGTAAGAAGGCTTGGCATCTAGGAGAAACTAACAAATGAGTTTATTGGACACAAACCGACACAGCGAAATGCCTCCAGGAATGAATGCGAAACGCGACGAACGTTTCCTCATATTTTGGGGTTGTGAACGACCTGTAAAGGGGGTCTAACCAATTACATGCTCTTGCAAGCAATATTACTAACATTTATATTTTTTCTTTATGTAGAGCCTATCAACGCACGACATCTTCGTGGGCTTTGATCGAATAGGCTGAACGTTTTAACGCCCTCGCTGAAGAGGGAACCGAGGTTTCTTCATGGGAGAAGCATTTCAAGAGAGACACTCTCTGCTGAGACTCCTTCAAGTGAGCTTCAAGCACGCATCATCACTTCTTCTCGATAACATGAAACCCGGGTGGTCTAAATGGGTAGGGCCAAATGTTCAACTCGTCTTGGCGGACGAGCCTGCCATCGGCCGCAGATAAGAGCTGTTCTTCATTGTGAGGGTAGGTTGACCTCGCTATTCGCCCTGACTATGGCGAGGCGAAACTTTACAATCAGTTAAACCCTGTAACATACCCTGAGAACTCACAATTGCACTGGCTGTATAAAATTAGAGTTTTAAAAAACTAGAAACATGCTTCTCTATCAATGTTAGCTGAAATGTTAAAAATAATCTTTAAGTACAGAGGTTTTGACCAACATCGATAGGATGTCCCACAATTCAGTATAATTTCATTTTTTAATAAGCTTAAAATAAGATTAAAGTAATTGACAAAAAGAACTAACATTAATTTGAAAAAATCGTACGGTGCTAGATCTCAGTTGCATTATATTTTTAATTGCCAGCTATTCGTAAATGTAGAGTCATTCTGAAAAGGAAGAAAGGAAGAAGAGAGCACCCCACGCTTTTTTTTTTTTTTTTGTCACTATATTCTTATTTCAAGCTCATTAACATAAGTTTATACTGACTTGTGGGACATTCTATCACTGTTGAACAAAACCTTCATATTGAATTTGGTGCGTGGTGGGGGTTATTATTAGAATATTAAGATGGCTATGAATTTTGGTAATTGGATAATTTTTGATTGCTGTAGGATTACAGGTAAACAAAAATTAAATTTTATTCGTTCTCCTGGCATTTACATTGCTGGGTACATTTAACGTTACTTCTAACACAAGATAATGCAACATTATAAGCAATCTATACCCATACCTTACAATTTGCCGAATTAGAGCAAACAATAATTGAACTCTAAGCATTTTATGTATCAAAGTGATTAATGAAACATCGTGGCGACACAAGCCAACAGTTCGACGTTATGCATATACACATACAAATATTCCAAGGGTGCCATTAAAAACAAAATGAACATTATCTGAATCATATTAAAAGCAAGGAGCTTTCGAAATTTAATGTTCAGTGAAACAGTTAGCAGCTAGCTCAGGGGTCCTGCACAGTCTCACGTTATACTGTGAACATTGGCCTGGCGTAAGACAGTTTCGTGATGAACCTAACACAGCGTGTTACTGTGAGATGTCGATCTCAAAGCTGCGGCCAGTGCCGTTTCGCTCGTCTCGTCCAAGTGTCTTCGATGACTGCATTATGCCACTCCGGCCAACAAAATGTGTCGATGTAGCTTCCTTTAGCCACCAAGAAAGCGATGGCTCCACCTCTCGCAGTCCAGTGACAATGTCTCATGGAGAAAAAGCTGTGTATTCTCTTTTGTAAACCCCGACGCTATACAGCATTGGCGGGACAGCGTACGCCAAAACCACGTGATGTTTTCAACACTCGCTATTAGCTTTTGCTTCCCGCATTTGAGGCAGCGCTCGTCATATGGACCTCCCTAACGTCCGAGTATACTTGGATCTAAAGAGGAAGCGATATGGTATGTTCAAACTACCCGGCGCAGCATCCGTCTTCACAGCGGAAATGGTGGCAATTCAGATGGCAATTGAGTATGCGGAGGTTTCGGTGGACACAACATCGGTCATAATATCAGACTCCCGCTCGTCGTTGACCAGCCTGCAAGGACACACGCAAGTTGCCAACAAAGACAGTATTTTATGCAACATCTTGGAAGCAGCATACCAGGTGAAACAGAAAGGCAAAACGCTGGTATTCGTGTGGGTGAAAGCCCACATCGGCCTAGAAGGAACGAACGGATGGACCAGCTGGCGAAGAGAGCATGCGAGGAAGGCAGTGCTTATCCGTTCGTAACTGTGAGGGACCTAATGACAATCGCCAAAAAAAGAAGCAAGAGAATCATGGAACAGAAAGTGGGAGGAGTTACAACTGTTCAAAGGAAAACACTATGGACAGATCCACCCCGTCAAATACAAAACAGCATTGGTACCAACAACTCAAGATCCCAAGAAAAACTATCGTAACCATCTCTAGACTAAAGTTCAACCATGGCTGCTTCCCAGCACACCTCAACAGAATAAACATAGTTCAAAGCCCCTTATGCGGATGCGACGAGACGAGCATAGGGAACATAGACCATATTTTCTTTGGCTGCAAGAACAGACACATCAACACCACAGACCTAATAGAACAACTGGCAAAACGTCCAACCATCAAAAGTGTCACATCTCGTCGCGAGCGACGACGCCAGGATCTTCACACTGCTATGCAGATTTCCAAAAAACTGTGAGATGGACATCTAAACTTACAGATGCCTTTGAACATTAGTGTTTCCAACTCTTGGTAAATATCTAATAACTTTAATCATGTACTTAACAATAGATATCAGATGATGTATGATAATAGTGATCATGTACAATATGTGATAGATACTTAAGAATTGTGTTATGGACATATTTGTGAAAGAATACTCATAAGCTTTATTATGGCTGTATGGTTTACTGGCCCATTGCCAATAACAATTAAAACGTCCGAGTAGATCGCCATGACCTTGGGCTAACGGCACTCGCCCGTCGCATCCGGCACCCCTATTGTCCTCAAGGCGATTTCTTGTCGCCAACCACCGGCTTTCTCCGACCATGCAGACTTTCAGAATTTAGCACTGCTCATCAGCACATTTAATTATTTCACCATTTATTTGCTCCTTTACATATCAACCTTGCAATACCGCAAGTTATTTATAAATCTTTGGCCACCTGGGATTAGTATAAATAAATTAACCTAGGACTTGAATAACAAAACAATTTGCAATGAATAAATAATCTCAATACAGGGTGTTTGAAAAAGAACTCCCTAGTTTTAGGTATAAATTTAATGTGTAAATTAATGAAAAAATACATCAACAAGTACATACAGTGAAAGAGAAAACCTTCGAGTTTTGTTTAACATCAGTACACTTCAACATGGGATCCATTTGTTGCCCTGCTCACGTCGAGACGATATTCAAATTCTCGCCATGTATTCACCAACATATCAGGTGTAACTGTCCCAACCGCCGTGACGATTCTTTCCCGTAAATGGTTTATGTCTCGGATTTTTTCACTGTACACAACATTTTTTATGTGTCCCCAAAAGAAAAAGTCCAGAGGGGTTAAGTCCGGGCTTCGTGGTGGCCAAGCAATTGGGCCAGCTCTCCCTATCCACCTTCCCGGAAAGCGAGTGTCTAGAGCCGCGCGCACATGGTTACTGTAATGAGGAGGGGCGCCATCTTGTTGGAAAAACACAAGCCCTTTTTCCGCCTCAATATCTTCCATTTGGGGAAAGACATACTCTGTCAACATGTCGTAGTAAATGTTTCCATTTATTGTTCGTTCTGCAAAAATGAAAGGACCAATCACACGATCAACCATCAAGCCGCACCAAACATTAACTTTGGGAGAGTCACGCTGATGCTGAATAACTTCATGTGGATGCTCTTCCCGCCAAACTCTGCAGTTATGACGATTAACTGTCCCACTTACATGAAATGTAGCCTCATCAGAAAAACAAATATTTTTCAAAAAATTTTCATCATCATCAATTCTGCTTAAAAAGTCAATAGCAAACTCTAGCCGTTTGATTTTATCAGTAGGTTTTATTTCATGTAACAGTTGCAATTTGTAGGCACGCAAATGTAATCTTTTACGTACAACATCATAGAGCTTACCTTTAGGAACACCTAATTGTAGACTACGTCTGGCCAATGACTTTTTTGGGCTCCGAACACACGAAACACAGATCTGTTCAACAACATCTTCAGAAGTTCTAGGCCTACCGGGTGATTTCGCTTTTAAAACATTACCGGATTCCTTGAAAGAATTTAGCCATTGACGGATACTTTTTGGTGTAGGAGGTTCACCACCATACTGACGTCTAAAATTACGTTGGACTGTTATAACAGACTCAGTTTGCACTAACCAAATAACACACTGCGCTTTTTGTTGTGGAGTAAACATTGCACCGCACTGCACGCCCGAACACAACTGAGGGAACTGTTCCCTGGCGCCGTCTCAAGGTCAAGCAGGTCTGCCAACTGCTTGGCGGCAAAACTTAGAGTGTTGCTTAATCAAACACCACAAACTAGAATAGTGTATATCACTTTTTACAGATTCTATGACACATTAAAACTAGGGAGTTCTTTTTCAAACACCCTGTATAGTAAGTCGAAGACTATACATATTCCTGTAGTGTAGCATGAACATCACACTACAATAATCTAAGATTATTTTTAACTGTAAGCAAACATTGCTACAACAGCTTGTTTTTAGTTTTTTAATCTATAATTTAATTTCAACATTTTAGTTCAGGTTGCTAAAAAGCATGGTTTTCTAGCGTTGGTTTTTTCTTTGTGTTGTAGTTTAATTTTTCATTATTATTCCCACGAGTAATGGACAGTTAAATGGACATCCCAACCAGAATTTCGATAAACTCAGAAGACTACTATTCTATAGTAGTACGAACTAACTTCAAACGATGTAGTGAATTCTCATTGTTTAACATCAGCTCAAGTGACAGCAAACACTATCATAGTTGCTTGCATTATAGTATTGTAATGTACCATTAAAGAACAGGAGCGAAAGACATGTGTGCGTGCCTCTGTTTTTTATTTGTGGGTCTGACGGGAGGCTGCCACCGCCGGGTCGGTTCTGCGTCGTGTCAGCCCTAAGAGCATAAGCTACATCTGCTGGCCAACCATTAGGCGTGATGAATTGTCGACAGACTGGTGGCACATTCCACAGCTGAGGGCAGAACCGAGGGCCTGGATACGTCTTCAGTAAAAAAAAAAACAAAAAAAAACGGAAATCTGTACCTAAGAATAAAGCGTGATGCGGAGCCAAAGAGTACAGCCAATTGGGGAAATTTTTAATATTGTAACTAACTGAGAGCTGTATGTTGCATGTCTGGGAGGTAACCGACGACGAGACCTTCCCTCCTAAAACGGAGATTGGAGGACTGCCTCGAAATGGGGTGGAGCACGAGGCTTCTCTGCGGCAGCGCGGACCAATGAAGGGCACTTGCTGGTTGCCTACGTAGAGGGGAACCGAGCCATCTCGGCAGTCAAGCACCCCTGATGGAGCCGCCGTTCCTTCACCTGAAGAGCGGGGCCGGTCACCTACTGCACAACTAGATTCGTCTAAACGGTAATGACAATTCAGGAAACAGAAACTTTTGCATCGACCTTTGTGCCCTAGTGAACGCCCTGAGATAGACACTCTTGCTTTACAGAGAAAGTTTATGTACCTTTGTTTTTTTAAAAGAAAATTAATCTTTGTAAAAGTTTGTAAAGTAAAAAAAGTTCAAGTGCTTAATTAAATCGTGAAGTCAGATTGTGAACCTTGTTTCCACTATGTCCCATCCAGTTATATAATATGTCATTTGACTTGGTTAAAAATTCTACTTATTAAATAATTCATGTTCAAATTTACATACCTTGAGATCTGGATGTCGCTTCCCTCATAACAGAGAACACTCCAAAAGGAATCTCTGGCACCCACCTGATTTTGAAATATTAAAACTACTTGTAAATTAATTGCAGGAAGTAAATGTTCACAGTGTGGTCAACATAGGGGACACTTCAGTATACTGAACTGCGCATGAGCAGAAGGTTGTGGAATAAAACCACTTTATGTTGTTACTGTCAAAGTGTTGAGAATACCAGGACATAGCTGTAAAATTATGGTAGTGTCATCGGGTTTTAATACATGTGCAATAATTCAAATAATTCAGACATCTGAAGTGAGTGAAATATGAATTGAAAAATTGCATTACATACATACATTCATAAGAGTCAAGCTAAAAAAAATTGTGTAATAAAAACTGAAGGCTATTAATAACTGTATACGTTCCAATGTAAATAAGCTACTTTTCAAATTTATAATTTTCAAGTTTTAATAAAGTCAATTAAATTTTAAATCCAGATTTATTGGCGCTGCTAGGTCCAGAAATATTTGAAGTGACTTCTTATGATTTATAATTAATAACTGACGTTAAGTTTGTTGTTTGGTCGAGAAGTTATTACACCCACATGAAGTAATACTCTTCAATATACACTGTGAAACATAGCGTTCAGAGTGCTTCTTCTTCTTTTTTTTTATTTTACGTCTGATGGCCGAAGCAGGAATGACGTTAAAAGCAGAACAGCACTAGCAAAAAGAGCCTTGATAAACAGAAATCTTTTCGTTTCAAATATTGATCTAGGACTTAGAAATAACTTTTTAAAACTCTATGGCTGTGTTCCATGTGGTATCATATAACTTATATTATTATATTCGTTGATGTGTGTATTTGTCATTACGAACAAGCAACTTTACATAAATCATGCCAATGTATCTCGTCAACTTATATATTCTCTTACCAGTATGGCAGAAAAATAACTTTGCTGCCTCTGCTGTACATAGAAAACCTTTCAACTTTATGAAGGCAGCACTCTTGTATGAGATATCTGAGGTATTAATGTAGAACAGTATGTTATTGTGATAAAAACGTAAGATTGTAAAGTTAACGCTAAATAAACGTGGTTTTCATTAAACAGTGCTGCAGTTGTTAGTTGTTATGTGATTAAAGTAAAACACGGTAAACAGAGAACGTGTTTTTCGTCCGATAAAAAAGAGTTATTCTTGTATCCTCCGTTCCTGGAATCAATTTAATTAGATAGGTTGCAGCCGGAGGATACCACTAACAAAAACGACGTAGAAAGGTTACTACCTGGACCGCAACTCTGAGCTGTTCAGTGGCTCTTCGTACTGTGATTGTTGACAACTACCGGTAAGCTAAAAAAAAAGTATCATTTGTTCGATCATCGAAAGGAGGGAAGTATGTAAACTGTAGCCACCTTAAAATGCTTAAAAAAGGTTCCTGAGGCAGAGCCGTACGAGTTCTTATGATGGGGCGTTCTATTCCTTCACCAGCATGATTGAAAACTGCTAGATGGTCATTGATGCATGTAGACGTGTTGCAATAACTCTCACCAATGCATCTAGCACATGCTCGGTGGGATTTAAGTCGGGGGAACGGGCGGGTCAGTCCATTCATTGGATATCCTCCACCTGCACTGTTTGAATCTATTGCACTTTTTAATCCATAAAAATGAAAACAGGGCCAAATACAACCCTGAAGAGACGTAAATGGGGAAGGAGTACAGTGTCACAATAATGTTAAACGCGTTCAAAGTGTTGGAGGCCGATAAGCCAATTCAACCTTTTGTCTCCCCATACCATAATTCTTGGACCCCCAAAACGATCATGTTTGACAATGTTCCTGGGCACATTACGTTTTCTCAATTCACGTCTGATGAGTGTAGGTCCAGAATCACTACTCAGACTGAATCTGCTCTCATCTGAGGAGAGCACACGACTAAACTCTTCGTCAGTCCAGTCCTGATGCTTTCGGCAACATATCAAACGGTGTCGCGATATACAGGCGTCAATGGAACACAATGGAATGGTCGAGACCAACCCGACGCGGTCGCCGTGCCACCGTGAAGCGTGAGATTGCTTGCCTTGCAGTCCCGTTAAATGTGTTTGACGTGGGTCCCGTCTTACCAGTTGCACACTGTAGTGGTCGTCTGCTGCATCTATGCTTCGTGTAGAAGTGCCTATGGTTCGGAATGTTTGTCACGCACATTAAACAATGCTGTGAGCAATACCAAAATTCTAGGCTACGCTTGTCATACTTCGTTTTTCTTCCAATTTCCCGATCACTGGTTTGTCCTTCTTTCCGTTTTCCGTTGATGTTTTCCCCTGTGAAATCACCCATATGTTGTATCCGGGTCATGCTGTAATGAATAACACCTTCACAGCGTACTGTGACAGCTCGCTGCTTGACATTCACTGTCTTGTCCAGTTCCTTCAACTGCCTCTTGTTGCAGATCGAGACCCATTTGTTGCTTTAAGTCGTGCTGATCTCACACTATGTGACTTCCAGCTTCATATGCACGTGTGGGAGACCTGTGGGATGTACTTTCATTCATTTTCACGGTGTAATGAATATTTTATGTTACTTTATCTATCTCGTCCTTGAGTTTTGCACACCAGTGTACTAAGCTCATGGAAGATAATGATAAAACTCAAAAAACAATTAAATCTATTGAATCTTTGGTGACGAAGTGTACCTTAATGAACATTCAGTTAAAGTCATTACCACATTAATTAAATATTCAAACAAAACAGATCTGTATCTAGTCCTCTGTCTTCATGAATTAGTGCATTCAAAATTAAAATGTTATTAAGTCATAAAAACGATGAAACTTTTCTCCTGAATAGCTAATTGGAATCTGGGATATTAATAGCAGTATGCCTTTACGGAGTCCCATTATCAAAGCGTAAAATAGTAACTCAAACATACCGTATATTACATATAAATACCACAGTACAAAATTACAAATTTTCTCAATATGACCATGGTAATTAAAAAATCCACAACATGGATGAAACTAAGATTTTAAGAAAATTTATAAACTATAATCTATTTTATTATTAGCATAAAATATTAATTATGAAATTTCATAGAAATGAGACGGTTGCTGAAGCTACCGATATCAGGGAGGTAGTTATAAGGTGCTAGATGTGTAAATAGACCACAATGATTAATAGTCAGTAAATAAAAGGCATGTTAACACGAAGATATGCACAGTTTACGAAGCCTGCAAATAATTAATATGGGATAAAAGTTTCATCTGTATAGTAAGATTGTCACAACACTTACAACCCTTATTCACTTCCATAAAAGAAACAATAAAAGAAATACCACTACGGTGATTAGTTGATTTGGGGATATCGGCATCATGGTAACTTGATATTTGATATGACCGAGCGTTAATGCTCTGGCCTCACATTCGGGAGGACGCTGGTTCGAATCCCCGTAGTGCTATTCAGATTTGGGTTTTCCATGGTATCCCCAGATCATTTCAGGCAAATGCCGGCATGGCTCCTTCAGAAAAGGAAAAGACCGAATTCCTTCCCATTCCTTTCCCATTGTTCTTTACCGCCCCTAATCAACCTGACATCGACGAGGCGTAAACCTAGAAGCAAAAAGAAAATTGTATAGTTTAGCTACAATTCAATACCACATTTACTTCAGGAAATTAAACGAAAATGAAAAGGCTTTAATATTTTTTATTTGTTTGATTGACGTTAGAGTGGGTATAAGTTGATTTTAAATTTTTGACAGCTAAGTTTTAAGATTGACTAAGGTTTCGAGACCTACACTGTATATTCTAAGCCATTGACGTGAAGTTGTGATGCTGCTAAGCCGGCGCCTGGAGACGCAGATCATCTCGGTTGAATATGAAAGATGAGAGTCGTCCTCGCTTCTAGAACAAAAGCGTCATTACAAGAAGTGGCAGTCGCGAAAATAGATGGCCTGGGTCAAACTGGCTCTCAGAATCTCACCCACTCACAGTCTCGCAAGGTCCATTATTTCCTGCGTTAGTCCTACGTTCCTACTGGTCATCAAACTTGATTCTGGACTTCCTATTGAATTACCTGGATTATAATCTTTCAGATGACTTTTATTCATAATATCAATAAAGATGGAAAAAGGTCAGCTCATAAAAGAGAGAGCAATCATTTCTTTTTAGGGCATTAGGGGTACGGCCGTTATACGGGCAGCGTGCACGGCTGCCGAATTTTTTTTTGTTGTCGAAAACCACCCATCCCATTAGTTCAGATGGCGTCCGGAACTGACACGGGGTTACCTGGTTCAAGTTCTTGTGATGGAAGAAATTTTTTCCATCAGGACTTGGTCGGCAGGGTACGAGAGATGGTACTGCACAACTCCTAATCACCAGATTGTGCCCCTAAGTCCTGGGTTACATCCAGTGGGCATCAGACACTTTTAATGGTGATACATTTTAGGATGGGGATGTTAAGCCTGGTTGCTCCCTTAGGTGCTTGCCGAAGACTGGGCCTGAAATGAGAGGCATCGGGTTTCACCTTCTACCTTCTTTATCTCTCATTTCATACAACACAAACAACAAAGAACACGCCAGAATATCACATTCATCCCCAAATGCGATAAAACATTTGGGAAGACCATGTGAAACCACCACAGTTCATCTTACCAAGAGAGATCTCATTGAAACCGCCTACACTGGAATCGGTCATGGCATCATAAAAAGAAGATGATACTGATAATCACCTCATATAACAATTATTACGCATAAAAGTATTTATTTAATGTGGTCCTCCACCACACCGTCAAATACTGTTTTTTTATTTTTTATTTATTTTTTTGTTGAAATAGGTATTTTTCATTTTTTGTTTGTTTAAGATTGTGATAAGAAAAATACGTCCCTACATAATAAAATTCCACTCCGCATTTCGTTTTTTTAATTTCTTTCGTTATTTCTTTATTTGCAGTTACTTTCACAATGACGGAAACTTTCAGCGAGAAAATGAACTCTGCATCTTTGCCTAGCATCATAATATTTGTATCTCTGCTCTTTATATATTTTGCTGCTCTCAATTACTTCCACAAATCCCGTCAGATATGATGGAAATTTTTATTGTTCTGGATAAGTTTCTGAGGAAAGTATAGCTTAACAAACGATTAACTCTATAAAAACCTTCCCTGCTTATCAACTCCTGTCATAAAAAATTTAAGGTTATTTTGCGACCTGGTTCTACTAACTGATTCAGAGAATAGAGCGTAAATATCAAGTTCTCTTTTCCGTGCATCTAATTTTCGTCGTAAATAAGCCAAAAGCAAGACGTACGGTTTAATGAAACACATGCTTATACTTATGGACATTTATGCACAGGAAGCATAAATATCTCCTGCTGTTGTTACCTCCACAAGGAATGCCGGGCGTGTGACTTCACAGATCTGTTGAGGCAACATCCAGTCGCCACGCAGGTAGAGTCCAGTCTTCAGGACCTACTCATTTTATTAGACTCGAAAGGTATATCTGTCTTCTTTATATAAATTTAGAGTTTTGTTTTTCATCGATTATGAGATCCATTACAACAATGGTCGTAAAGAAGATGGATCATTGCGTTTGTAAAGAAACCATCCCGGCATTCAACCGGAGTGATTTCGAAAATTTATGGGAAACTGAAATTTTGTTACTCGGACCGGAGAACGAATCCACGTCGCCCGAATACAAGGCTTACCCAGCGGGTTCGTTCTGCGCTAAATTATAAAACCCAAATTTGCTATAAACCTGCTCTTAAGATAAAATAAGTACTAATAATGATCATGCACTTCCAGATCAGAAAGTATCATTATCATAACCATCTTAAAATGATGTACTTTCTATATAAAAGTCAAATTTTATTTTTGCTATTTTTTGGACGAGAACGATATCAGAAAAACTTACGTAACTGGCATTAATAACAACGACCAACCGAACAACGTTCTGATAAATCAAAACGACGGTGTGTTAGGTTGAAGTACTTAATAGTTACCTACCTTGAAAACAATAACTTGAGTGAAAACGATTACCGAAAAATTAGCTGTTAACAATTTACTTAACTTTCTGACTGTGCTTTGACTTTCAAAGACTGTAACAGTGCTACTTTTTTCGTAGCATTGATTGTAGAGCAAATATTTAGATAAAATTTTTCATTCTTTGATTGAAGATAAACTTGTAGTAATATCTTCTTAGTAGCATGAGTATATTTGAAGTTGTATTTTACTGAATTACAGCATATTTGTGGAAATTACCTCTAACTGAGAAGGACCCATCATGCATTTCAACTGCGCGTTCCCTGGGCCTCACCCGGTTGGTGCGGAGTGTGTGAAACAAAAGACATTTCGATGTATCAACGACGACAATATCTCTGAAATTCGAGATTTTTAAAAACCGGCTTTTCAGCGTTACTTTTAAATAAGTGCAGTTTTTTAATAAACCCACACATCTTATTTACATGTAAGTAATTAACAAAAATGAGATTTAATTGTTTTAGTAACTAAAAATTAAATAATTTAATTCAAGAGTCACTGGCGCATATCGATCGATCTGTTGATGAGGAGAATGCTAAATGGAACTGAATGAATATCACATCATGTATTTTACCAAAATGCTAAATACAACGAACGACATTCATCATTTATTGAAACTAAAATGTTAAACTGGATATACTTGAAAACTGGAAGTTAATACCAAAGCTTACATGTCATTAATGCTGTTTATTCTACCGTCTCGGGAACATGGTGATGGTTGAAGTATGACAGTAAATGCATAATGGAAACGCTAATTTCTTGATGTAAAATTCAGTTTTAAGGAAAGTTTAACCGGGATGTTGAATGACCCGGGCTGAAGAGATAACACTGCAGAGAGCCACTGTTTTGAGGTGTTGGCTAACTGCCGAGAGATGAACAGATTCCAAGACGCGAGAGAAAAACTGCCTCGCATTGTGGCACGTTCACTTCTCCAATGTTTCCTCAGATCGACTGAAGTGAATAATAATTATATCGGAACGGTATCATTTATACATACACGTCATTTGCACTTTCAACTTCTTTTGCAAAGAATTAAAATATTTTATTCAACAACAAATACTCTATTACTGTTCACACTGAAACTATGCAAATAAAATTGATTTTTAAAGTTGTTTCGTTTCATCTGAATTAAATTCACCTGTGTCTATTATGACTAGTAATAGCCTGTGAATAAAGCGATATGTATGGAGATGATAGTTCTCAGGTATTATTTACATGAGAAGGCTCCTTCGTCCAAAATTATTTGAAGGAAGCAGTATTTCACAATATTTATCAAATGAAGAATTTTGGGTACTATTGAACAAATCGCAAAATCATCAGCGTCGTAATAAACTCAATGCCATTTATGACGGCTGTAAAAACTGTGTGCAATTAATTCCTTGGGATGCGTATCAACACAAGACTGAACTGAGATAGGGGAGGTAGTGCAGAAGATTCACACTCCCCACTTACAACCTCGGAAACTGTATGTTACTAATTCACCTTTTCGTTACTACTAAATACTTCAATACATTTACTTACAAATACAACGTCAGCTTCAAATGGATTACATTTTTGTACGACTACTGAATAATTGCCGTGTACCATAAGGAGACAGGCAATTCTGTTGCTGTATCCGCCAAAAATACACACCCAAACTTGTTTCCTGTGGTGTTAATTTTCCTAGAATTTTAAAACAATCTACATTATGGATATTATTGAGACTTTATCATAGATTTTGATTATTCCATAATATATGATTTAATCACAAATCTGGAAAAATAATTTGATTCTTAATTATTCGAAACCAGTAATAGATGACCAACCACTGCGATGGGTTAAGAATACGTATTTTGATATCCCTGGTATTTTTGTCTTAGTTATAAAATAATTCGGCACAGCCGCCATCTACGTTTATTATTCTCAACATTCGTCTTAACACTTAGATGATTCGTTCTTCGATGCACCAAACCTCTGATAAAATGTTCTTAGTCTAGTTGCTGGTTTTCTTCATTGAGGACAACAACCTTCAAACAGTACGAACCGCAATTACTAGCTTAGACTTTAGACAACCATTCTAACTTCTTTTTTTTTTTACTTATGGCTTTACGCCTCGTCGACGTCGAGTTCATTAGAGGCGTGATGGGACTGGGGACAAGGAACTGGAAGGAATTCGACCATGGCCCCTTTTTGAAGGAAACACCCCGGCATTCGCCTGGCATGATTTGGGGAAACAATGGAAAACCGAAATCTGGATTTCCGGAAGGGGATACGAACCGGCGTCCTCTCGAATGCGAGGCCAGAGCGTTAACCACTCACCCAGCACGCTCGGTGGGGAAAAGGAGCAGTAAGAAATTAAGACATGGCTTTTTGAAGCAAGCATCCCGGCATTCACCTGTAGTGATTTAGGGAAACCAAGGAAAACCAAAATCTGGATGCATACAGGGATTCTAACCCGCTTCCTCCCAAATGTGAGGCCTGTGCGTTACCTCTCACCCACCACGCTTGGTCCTACATACGTAAACTCTTAAATGCGTTTGGCGGGCTAATGACCGACATAGCTTAGTTGCTATGTTGTACTAACATATCCCTTCCAAAACATTACCTTCCCGGATAGGTGCAATTCACCCTCCACCACACACTTTTAATGAATCGTGGAGTAATAGCAATACTAATAGCTTCGTCTCTAATTCACTATAGTGTCTAGATCCACATATTCTTCGTTCCCGGCCACGACATCATATCCTCTTCTCGTATGGCCACGTCCGCTTTCTCTAGCCTTTATACATGTCTCCCACTTGTGTTCGTGTCGATTGCCTTTCTATACCTTCCAAAGCAGTAGCAAAACTACTGCTTGGCACCGTTGTCACTAGTAGAAAAAAGTCTTGTAACAGGTTTGACAAATTGCTGATAACTGTCAGAAACTAATGTGTAGTGACCCCCGGGGTTTTCAGGTAAATTAGAATAAGTCATGATTTCATACAACGAAACCAGGAGTCAAGTCAGTTGCAACAGAAAGAATAAACACTTGCAGACATAGGAAGTGACGATGCAGGACGCAACAACCAGTGGAGTACGTCAGTTAGTCAGCAAAATAAGCAGCACAACGACGTCATTTGGCAAGAGATGGGCGCATCACGGAGGCAGCGATTGGACGGAAAGTCTCCCTATCACATGCAAACAGTGGGGGAAATAGGAAGAAAACCAACGTGCACGGAGCAGAGAGGGTCGCTCTTGGCTCTTGTCTTTGATTTAGGTCGATTTGGCAGATCGGTCGTCGCAGACGTCGAGGCAGGCAGCAGCAACGATGGGAACAGTCTATACTATCGCCATCAGTACAAGAGGTGGGACTAAACCACTTTGCGGATATAAAGAACATTATGAGAGCTAAAAAGATAACGATTCAGGCACTGGAAGAAGGGAATAACCGACTTGGACATATAAAGGGCTCAGGGAGTTAATGGAAGGATTAAATGTCTATTAATATAATATTGTATATAAATGTAAATGTTGTATATGCCTTACTGGAGTTTCATTCATAATATCTACCACTCACGTGACTTAGAGTCTTACCCGCATATTAATGTTCCTCTTGGGAAGTGGCAGAACGAGGACAAAAAGATTCGCCAGTCCACCACAAATGACGATCTATAATAGTGATTCACAACAGGGGCGGTACCGCCCACTGGTTGGCTTTGAACAGGTCATAGGGGGCGTTTGGGCGTTGAGGACCAACTTGCTTTCCAGTTTGATATCTGGCTTCGAGGGCTGCATCAAAAAGTTTTTAACTTTATTTCTATCATCATGTATAGCCACAAGAGGATTTAGTGTAGTAAGCAATTTATTTGATAAGAAAAGTAACAGACTGTCAACAGTGGAAAGTTGCGTATTAGGATTTCTGATGACTAATATGGCACAAAAAAAAACAGAAAAACTAGCGTCATTACACAGAGCTCCTCCCTATATTGATACATTTTTTCATAATATCTCTTTGTTAATAAAACTGTGAACAATACACCAATTTTGTTATCGTCTTTTAATAAAGTAATTTTATAAACCTGTCTTTTTTTTAAACTGCTTTACGTGTCTTAACAGCGAGGTCTTTAGAGACGGGAAAGGATGGGGGCCAAGGAATGGGAAGGAATTCGGCCATGGACTTTGAAGGAAGCATCCCGGAATTTGCCTGGAGTGATTTGGGAAACCATGGAAAACCCAAATCTGGATGCCCGGACGGGGATTATAAACCTGTTGTAACAGCCCTAATACCTGAATTTTGAATAGCATTGTACTGTATGAAGTATTTGTAGTGAGCTAATGTTTGGTTTAAAGTGATTTGATATGTTCGTTTTGTAATTTCTTGTAAATCAGTGTATATAGACTTTGTTTTAGGTAAGAAAATTATTCAAAGGCCATTTAATATGTTTAAGAACCGAATGATGTAAGAGAAATTCTTAAATGTTTGTAATTACATGTATTAATGTAAGTTACGATGTCTACATGACATTTTTCTACCGTTTGAAAGGATTTCTGTAAATAATTTTGTATTTAAGTATCTATAATTACCATTTCTGATCATTTTGTAATGTTGTTAATTAATTTTGTATTAATTCCGATTGTTTTTAATATGTTAGATTGTTTGAGTGATTGTTAATGATCGAGAAATATCGGGCGGATGCCTTTGAAGAATTCTCGTAATTTCGATAAAGACTATATAAACAGATCGCCTGGACAGAGAAATTCATTCAGTTAGTAAGTCAGTTTAGTTGACAGTATTCAGTGTTACAGAGAGTTTCAATCATTCAGTTGAGTTCACAGAGAGTTTCTTTGCGACTGTGCATCTCTGTATTATACCTAAACTAGTGAATATCGCTGACTTGTTGATTTGATCAAAATAAACGAACATCAACATAACATTATTTTTTGGTGGACTTTTTATTTAATTAATCAGTAATTAAACCACAGAAGAACGCTAACATGGCGACTGTTGACAGGACGAGAAGTTTTTAAACATCTGTGGGATGTTTATCTTCTAAAAAGTATCTGCAGAAAATTGCGACGAATTATCGGCGATAAGCGAACATAACCTGCGAGAAAATTTCGACCGGCTACGACACGTAGAGGTTATACAGGCGACACGAATTGGACGGCAAGCGGATCTTCTTCGGCCTAAGGCGGAGATTTTCCATCGGGAATCGGCTGTAATCTTCCGACGACGAGTGGATTTTCTTCGGACTCAAAATCGTCTTCCTACAGTGAATTGTGAAATGTGTGGTTAAGTGTTTGAAGTCAGTGTGGTGTTTAATGGTTAAATAAGTGCTTATAAGTGAAATTTAATGTGATACAAAATTGAGGAAGAACTGTAAGTACTGCATTGAATATTCAAGTGATTTCTTTTGCATGTTATTGTGTGGCAGGTTGGAAAGATTTTAATTTTTCTTAATTTTGTTTTTTATGTTGATTTTGCTAATTACTAAAAATGGCTGATAGTCAGAACCTGCAAGCTTTTCTAGAGTCTTTTGTAGCCAAATTTGATAGCAAATTTTCCGAATTTAGAAATGAGTTAAAGAGTGATAATGGTAGCAAATTTTCTGAATTTAGAAATGAGTTAAAGAGTGATAATGATAGCAAATTTTCTGAATTTAAAAATGAGTTAAATTTCGATAGGAAATTCTCTGAAATGAATAGTAAGTTTGACAGTAAGTTTTCTGAAATTGATAATAAATTTGACAGTAAGTTTTCTGAAATTGATAATAAATTTGACAGTAAGTTTTCTGAGTTTAAAAAGGAATTGGATTTTGAGAACAAATTCTCTGAGTTGGCTGATTGTTTTGATAAGAAAATCAGTATGCAATTTCAAGGTTTTAGTTCTAAATTTAAGGAGGACGTCAATAATTTAAATTCGAAATTGGAACAAGCTGTTGTAGAGTGTCAGGAGAATTTTGTAAAGGTTAACCACATTTGTAGAGACACTAAAGATGCATGTGTTGATTTAATTAATGAAGTAGACTGCAAATATAGCAAGGAGATGAAGGGAGTCAGAGAAGAATGTAATATGATGAAGGAGGAATATGTGAGTTTGATCGAAACCAGTGACAGTAAATCTGCTCAAAGGGTCAACGAGTAGAGACAAGAGGTGGGATTAAATATTAATACATTGGTGCAGCAGCAGAAACAGTTGGAGCAGGGATTAGAAAGCAATGTAAATCAGTTAGAGAAAAGAGTTACTGGGTTGCAGGTACAGTTAAGTCAAGCTCCCACACTAGGTAACACAATTGTTAGTGCTGACATTAAGGAAGAATTTGAATTCTATGATGATAGTGGGAGGCTTCACCCTATTGAATTTATAGATAATTTTGAAAGATCAGACTATTTTAATTTGTTACCCGACAATAAGAAAATTGCACTTGTGGGTAAACATCTAAAGTCTTATGCTAGGACATGGGGTGATAGACAAGCTAGGGAAGTGACTGACTACAAGTTGTTTAAAGAAAACTTTTTGAAACATTTTTGGTCGACAAGCAGGCAGATTCAGGAAAAGAGAGAGTTAATGACTGGTAGGCCCTATAAACCTGGTAGGGAAACTCAACATGACTTTTTTCATAAATGTTGGATCCGTTGTAAGTATTTAGACCATCCTTATGGAGAGGAAGAATTCATTGATTTGATAGGAGCTAGGCTACCTCAGCAAACAAGAAATTTAATTGCCACTTTGGATGTAGTAAATATGGATAGAGTTTCTGAATTGTTGAGACGCTTGGATGCCCAGGAGTCATTCAATGAACAACATTACCACCATCAACACCATAGGAGGGGCAGCAGGAGTCCCCCTAGAAGGGGTAATGGGTCAAGGGATGGTAGAACTAGGGGATGGGTTCGTGATAATTACACAAGGAGGAATGATAATGGGGAAGTGAGAGAACAGAACCCTCAATCTGAAAGGGAAAGGCAGCATGGGTGGCAGGCTAACTAAAGACCACCCCTGTGATGGGCCCCGCAGTGGTGGACAAGAAGTTGGGTCCAGGTAACAACTGCTATAGAGTTAATACCATTTTTATGAATAATCCCAGAGAAGACTTATTGGAAGAGGTGGAGGATAAGGATGAAGTTTTAGATTAAGTTCCCATAGTGCAAATTAATGCTTTTAATAAACAAATAGATGCTCTCATTGATACCGGGTCACAGGTTTCTTGCCTTGCTGAGGGATTATTTAATGAAATTGAAAGCACCCATCAAATTGAAGTATTACCCGTTAGTAGTATGACTGTTATTACTGCTACTGGTTCTCGAAGTAAGAGAATTAGGCAGGAAATGTTGATGGAAGGGTGTATGGGGACTGTAAATGTAGAAATACCCATGTATGTAGTCCCTAAGTTGAATGTTAATTGCATTTTAGGCATGGATTGGCTTACAAAAGTAAAGGCTTTGGTAGACTGTGGAGAAGGTAACTTACGGATTAAATTAGACAGTGGGGAACACTGGGTTGATTTTGAGAAGACTGGTTGGAAAGGCATACAAGAAGTAGATCATGTGAGAGTTTGTGATGAACTATTACAACAGATTTGTGTAAATGTGTTAAGGCAGAGTAGTGAGATTAATAGTTTGATTGAAGGTCAGGAGATAAGCGAAGGAAACGTTATTAATTACCCAACAGTATGAAACTATTACCGTCAGACCAACAAGAAACGCTGAAATGTCTAATTGAAGAATATAGGGACGTATTTTCTGACAAAGCAGGTCTGATCAAAAATTATGAGTGCAAGCTTACTGTAAAGTCTGAAGAGCCTTTCTTTATTAAGCCATATCCAATCCCTTTGACCAAAAGAGATGAAGTGAATAAGGAGATAAATCGAATGTTAGAGTGGGGGGTAATAGAGAGGTCAAGGAGTCCTTACAATAATCCCTTGGTTGTGGTAATAAAACCGGACAATTCTGTGCGACTAGTGTGGTGTGACAGCGTCACCCACAATGAATATAATTAAATTGTTGTTAATTATATTCATAATGTTACTAATTATATTCAATTTTATTAATTATATTCAATCTTGTGACGTGTAAATAGCGTAAATAATGGGGGTTGTCTGGATAGATTAAACATATGTTAAACCAGGGCAGCCAGAGGTAGAATTGTTGTAAATTTAATTTTCTGTAAAACTCGTGGCTCAGTAAGGTGGTGAATATTGGAGGCTGAAAACTGCCATTTTCGGACGCTCGAGAGTGGTACAATGGGGGCCTCTCCGACCTGGCGGCGCCACAGCTTCACAACGGCTATCTTCCGTTAGGCGGGCGCTGACCTCACCCCACGCCGCTACTTCGCTGAAGGCCAGGCAGAAAACGCGCGGAGGGATGCAGCGAATGCGAGGCGCGGTATAATACACGTGATGACGGACATGTGTAGATAGCCAATCATAAACATTTATTGGGGTCCACAGTACTAATTCTAGGGAGTTTGTTACATGTGGAGTGGCGACTTTCCGAGGAAGAAGGAAGAAGCCATCTTAAGCAACACTTGCTGCCGGGACGAGTTGATGAACAGACGTGTCAGCCGACACACTCTCGTCTGGTGATCATTGTCTGGTTGTGATCACACTCTTGCTTTGGGAAGCGAGAGTTTATATGGCATGCCTGCCATTGTCTGGAAGTCGTTCTAATAACGCGGTCGTACCCGCTTATTTGGCTTCCACAGCTGCAGTGACATTGAGCATGTCACGCTACTTCACGGCGATGTTTTTATGGTAATGTACCGGATACAGACGGTCACTATTCATTGGGATTTTAACGGACTTGTGAACCCTTAAGCGGCACTGGGATAAGACTCTGCTCCCGCCACTAAATCACTGAGCTAGCTGATTTTATGTTTCACTGTAAATTTCAAGCATCTTGCTATTTGTAAATTCATTTTGATGCTTTTTCTTTAACTTTATACGGCGCCCCTGGGATAATCCTTTGTTACAGTAAAATGTTAGCTTCAATTTGATGGCCTGTGTTGTCACGTTGTTCAATGTTAACTTTGCTGTTTTTTATTTGTTGAAATATTTCATTCAATTTTTGTTTGCTTTCATCGGCGGATTGTAAACGTCGGGTATTGCTTGTTTTTGTTGGTCGAACTATGTTTAACGTAAAGTTAATTATTACCCGGCCTTGTAAAAGCCATAAGAATCAATAAATGGGATATTATTTTGTGTCTAATATTCATGGTTCTGGTTCCTTTTAGCTCCCCTTTAATATATTTTAATGTATTTTCATTTTTCAGATTTATATTAATAATTCCCCCCTCCCTTTTCCGCCACCATTGTATTTTATTACACTAGTTCTTGATGCTCGCACATTAAACAAGCATTTAGTAACAGAACGGGATCATCCTCCACCTATCAGTGAGTTGTTGCACAGGTTTAAAGGTAAAAGATATATTTCGTCTATCGATCTGACTGCGTCCTATTGGCAAGTCCCGCTTTCGGAAGAGTCCCGGAAATACACTGCCTTTCTATTTGATGGCCGTTGTTATAATTTTCGAGTGTTACCATTTGGGTTAAATATTTCAGTGGCCACCTTTATTCGTGCTTTGGATAGTGTGTTAGGAAAGGAATTGCTTGAACAAGTAGAGATATACGTAGACGATATTCTTATAATGTCAGAAACACTTGAGGAACATTGGGTGCTACTCAGAAAAGTTTTAGAAGCATTGAGAAAGGGTGGTATGACTATTAAGTTAAAGAAATGTACATTTTTGCAAAAAGAGGTTGAATTTTTGGGCCATCGTATTACACCACAGGGCATCTTGCCTAGTAATGATAAAATAAATGCCATTAAGAATTTTCCCCGACCTAGAGATAAGAAACAACTACAGAGTTTCTTTGGATTGTGTGAATAGGAGATTTCTTCAGGGACAAGCCTTAAATAGTCCAGCCTTGAGAGATTTGGTTAAAACAAGTGTGAGGTGGGTGTGGTCCTCAGAATGTGAAAGAGATTTTCAAAAAATCAAAGATGACTTATGTAATTCCAATATCCTCTATTATCCAGATTGGGATCTAGATTTTTGCCTTGCCGCAGATAGTTCTGACTACGGTTTAGGAGTACATGTCTTCCAGGAAGTGGAAATCAATGGAGAACCAGATTTTAGGACTATTGCCTTTGCCAGTAGAAAACTACAACCAGCTGAAACTAGATACACAATTACGGAAAGGGAGGCCTTATCTATTTTGTGGGGTTTGAATAAGTTTAGGTACCTACTGTTAGGTAGAAAAATTATTGTATATACAGACCATAAGGCTCTTTCATTTTTATTAGAATGTAAGTTAGTCCACAGTCGGTTAACCCGTTGGGCATTGGTTCTGCAGGAATATAATTTAGAGCTTCGGTATAGACCTGCTAGTAAAAATCAAGTTGCAGATGCTGTGTCACGTCTACCGTTAGGTCTAGATTCCGAAAAGCGGTGTCTAGGACCACAGACTGAGGTTAGAATTGCTTATCTAAAAGGAGTACCGTATGAAACTGAGGTTAAGTATTCCTTGAGACAAATCAAAGAGGAACAGGACAAAGATTTAGCTATAGCAGAAGTAAAAACTAATCTTGATAGCCCAGAACACAGAGATAAGCTTCAGAAATATTATACTTTGCATGGGGGAGTATTATTTAGAAGGACTAGTGAAGATGAAGATGGTTGGAAGTTATGGCTTCCAGAAAGTTTGGTTGAAAAAATTGTTTGGCATCACCACTATAGTTATGGGCATTATGGGCCATCAAAGTGTTACCGAGTGTTAAGGGAAGATACATATTTCTATAATATGAGAAGGAAGATTTCCAAGCTATTAAAATCTTGTCAAGTGTGCCAAAAATCGAAAGTAGATAGTGGTAAACGAGTGGGGAAAATGCAAAATATCATCCCAAGTAGTGTATTGGAATTAGTTTCTGCTGATGTTCTTGGCCCCCTACCCATGTCTCGGGGAGGAGGACCCAGGTTTTAGTTTTATTTGATGTTTTTTCCAAATTCGTTAAACTTTACCCTGTAAAGAAGTCTACGGCTAAAATTTTGGTTAGAAAAGTGATTGATGAATATTGTCAAAAGGTAGGTAAACCTAAGAGGGTGCTTTCGGACAATGCCCCGCAATTCACTAGTAAAGTGTGGACAGAAAAACTTGAACAAGAAGGGATAGAGGTTATACATACTTCTGCTTATCATCCAGCAGGAAATCCCGTAGAACGCCTAATGAGGGAAATAGGACGTTGTTTTAGGACATATTGTACAGACCAACACAGTAAGTGGGCATGTGAAGTAGAAAATTTTGAAAATCTAATTAACTCTATACCTAGTGATACAACTGAAATACCACTCATTGAGCTGATGTTTAAGAAACCGGCTAACAGATTAATTCGAGAATGTGTTAGTTTTTCAAATAGAAAGAGTTTCAACTATGAGGAAAAGGTGGCTTTAGCTCATAAAAATTTAAAGGAGAAGGCAACAAGGAGAAAGAAAAAGCATGATGAAGGTCAGAAGTGTATAGAATATAAAGTGGGTGATTTGGTGTTAGTTGAAGTTCATAGTAAGTCATCAGCTTTGCGACAAGAAACTCGTAAGTTTAACCGTTTGTTTGAAGGCCCTTTCAGGATAGAGTCTATACCAAGGAAAAACTCTTATGAGCTAATAGACCCTGAGAGTGGTAAATGTAAGGGTGTGTATAATGTTGAAGCCCTAAAACCCTTTATTTAATAAGTGGTCACTTATGAAGTGTGCCACTATATGTGTAAATATCTAATTTTGTAAATAAGTTTGTCAATTGATGCATGTAAATAGTTTGTGTGAGTGCTTAAGTTCAGATGCAGATGTAATAATACTAAATGTTTAAGATGTAAACATTTCACTGTATAAAGCAATTTGTGACAGTTTTGTGTAGAAACTTTTGGGGGTTTTCATGATGTTGTGACTTTCTACATTGTGTTGACAAATTATCAGCTGTAAAATGTAAACAGACTGTTGTCATTAACAGGCAGATATCAAGTGTGTAATTTGGTGTGAAAATAATTGTGACTTAAGGTGATGACATAGAACGTTTGTTGTGTAAAAACAGTAACTGAAAAAATGATTGGATCTGAGAAAAGACAATTATTGTAAACAAAATCAGTGTCATGGACTATGTGCAGATGTTGTATGAAGAATTGTATTTGTTCATTGTAAAGTCATTATGGTTGATTGATTCTAACCTGTTTGTGTTGGCAGTATGTGTACATTCAACCTGCTCAGATTCGTGACGGATTCAATCAATTTTAACTATGTAAAATTAAGTGAATCCTGGGGAGGGGTTGTAACAGCCCTAATACCTGAATTTTGAATAGCATTGTACTGTATGAAGTATTTGTAGTGAGCTAATGTTTGGTTGAAAGTGATTTGATATGTTTGTTTTGTAATTTCTTGTAAATCAGTGTATATAGACTTTGTTTTAGGTAAGAAAATTATTCAAAGGCCATTTAATATGTTTAAGAACCGAATGATGTAAGAGAAATTCTTAAATGTTTGTAATTACATGTATTAATGTAAGTTACGATGTCTACATGACATTTTTCTACCGTTTGAAAGGATTTCTGTAAATAATTTTGTATTTAAGTATCTATAATTACCATTTCTGATCATTTTGTAATGTTGTTAATTAATTTTGTATTAATTCCGATTGTTTTTAATATGTTAGATTGTTTGAGTGATTGTTAATGATCGAGAAATATTGGGCGGATGCCTTTGAAGAATTCTCGTAATTTCGATAAAGACTATATAAACAGATCGCCTGGACAGAGAAATTCATTCAGTTAGTAAGTCAGTTTAGTTGACAGTATTCAGTGTTACAGAGAGTTTCAATCATTCAGTTGAGTTCACAGAGAGTTTCTTTGCGACTGTGCATCTCTGTATTGTACCTAAACTAGTGAATATCGCTGACTTGTTGATTTGATCAAAATAAACGAACATCAACATAACATTGTCTTTTGGTGGACTTTTTATTTAATTAATCAGTAATTAAACCACAGAAGAATCCTAACATTGTCCTTGTTTTTCTATATTTGATATTGCACAATTCATCTAAGAGGGGTGCCATCCAGTCGCTGTTTCAAAAAGTGGGTTACGAGCCAAAGTTGTTGGAGCACTATGCGTTACATTATTTATTACGGTAAGGGGAGACGGTGTATATTTTTTTTCCTGGAAAGGGGGAATTAATTAACTTTTTGTTAAACGTAATTTTTTTTCGAAAAGAGGGTTGTAGACAAAAAAGATTTACCACCTATGATCTAGACCAAGGAAGCGAAGTTTATTGTGCAACTTATACGTGGAACGTCGTTTCAGCGGTATTACGCTGTTTGTTTTGAAAAGTATATTTTTGAAGCAGACCATAGGAACTGTCCCTTTATTTTCTACATAATTAAGATTAACCACTTAAGAGCAGTAATCGGGATCATGACAGATGATTGTGTGGTAAAGCTCGAGCCTGGAACTCGGGAAGACGAGGGTTCAAATCCTCGTCGGGCCATTCAGATTTCAGTTTTCCATGATTTCCCGATTTCACTACATGTGTAAACCGAGATGGTTCCTTCAATAGATCACGGATGAATTCCTACCATATCATTTCCCCTAGTCCTTTTCCATCTCTAATGAAGTCAACGCCGTCTAGGCGTATAGTCATATACGTAGGGTTATTAAAAAAGAACGAGCAGATTTTGCATTTTTATTTCTCATAAACTGTAGTAGATGCAAATACGTGTGGTTAGAGGAAGATTCAAAGTTTGCAACCACCGCCTATTAGTTCCACTCACTGCCACCAGCGGCGCTGTTGTCTGTTTACGTGCAAATGGTGATGCCACAGGGGAAGTCGTTTTGAGTACTATAGTATGCAAAAAGTGAATCCATTTTTGATGTGCTGTGTGCATTCCGTCGTAAGCTGTCATAAACAGATTTACGATGGGCATAAGAAATTCGTAGAAGGTTAGAGCATATGCAAAAGGAAAAGCGCTGGTCGTCCTCGAAAGTCAAATGAAGATACTGAGCAAACCAGAAGTGCCTTCACACAGAGCACTCCGAAATCCAACATGTGGGTCTCATGTCGAATGTGTACACTAAAACTTTGAACCCTCCTCTAATCAGTAATATATGGCACGTATTTATTATTTTAGATGGTGAGAAAAAATTGCAAATTGCTCCTTTTGTTTTAATAACCCAGTGCATATACGTAATGAAATCGGAATGGCTGCGGTGGTATTCGAATTAGCATGTTCTAATTGAAGTTTTCGTTTTCAATATTTCATCTGTAATATTATTAAACTTTTTCGTGTTTTGAAGTGTAAATTAATAAATTACAACTCTTTCACACGTTGAAAAATTAGATTTAATTTACAATCTGCAGCCTCGCTTTGAATAGTTGCTGTAGATCTGGATAAGTATTTATCCTGTCATTTAAATTTTAATTGTTTAGTTCACTGTGCAGCCGATGAACGCACAAAAGTCAACATGTCCTACAGTCACAATCAGAATATACATCAACATTTTTTTTTTTTTTTTTTCCTTCCTTAAACCTACAATTAACAGTGTTTGCCAACGTTTAGTGGTTATCGTCAATTTTTATTTTTACCAACACACTCCAATACGATGACCAAGTAGATAAAAGCGAGTACTTCATTAATAAACAATAGAGATATTTCTGAAATTGGTACATCAGTACGAAATGAACGTGTTTTGGAAATGATGGGAAAGGAAAAATTTTACAGAAAGAAGAGTCAGAATGGTATATCTAACTTTAAGACTTGCGGGGTTGGTCAGTTTGTTAGTGGAAGGAGCAGTCGTAGGTAAGAACTGTAGAACTAGAAAAAATTAGAATTTAAAGCAGATAATTGTAGATGTTGGTTCCAAAGTGTATGTTGAGATGAAGAGGTTCGCGCAAGATAGGAAGAGATGAAGGATTGCACCAAACCGGTCAAGAGACTGATGACAACTTAATAAAATCACATACTCCTTCTTAAGAATAAGTTGTACTAAAATGGTATCAGAACTTTATGAAGTCTAGCAAAATACCTAAAGGCAATCTTACCAGCTACGTGTACAAGACAATTTCTAAACTTCTTCAAACTATATTTGACATTAAAATTATTCTTAAAACGCCAAAGACTTTTTGTATAGTTATTAAACAATCTTTATCATTTTTAGTACCATTCAAATGCAGATCCAACCCTCAGACCTAGCATTCGGTACGGCACTGGTTCCAAGACCTGCTCCGCCATTCAGATTTTGGTATACCATAGTTTCCCCAAATAACTCCAGCTGAATACCGTGGTTTTTCCTTCAAAATACCTTGACCGAATTCCTTCCCATTCCTTGCCCTCATTTCTTTCCCGCCGAGGCCTAAAGAAGCCAGAAGCAAAACAAAACCAAAAATGGGAGTTCGAATTTACGTAAACAAACAAAATAAATATCCACGAGCCCCCTTTTTCTATTCATGTGTTTTTATCAACATACTGGCAGTTCTGGATTGGACACCAAGGAACATGAAAAGAGCAAGAGGAAGGTCCCCGGATCGTCGGGATAAAGACATTCGACGAGTAACAGGCGTGAACTGGAAGAGAGTTGCTCAAGATCGATCAACCTGGAAGGAATTAAAACAAACTTATGTAGCCTTAAATTGTACGTATATAGCTCATCTGGCTTTAAGAGGCTGAATCCTGAAACAAGGATTGATAAAGCTGTAAAAATAAAAAAACTGACAGTGATTAAAGATGACGCGCAATATTTTTTTTTTTTTTTTTTTTTTTTTTTTTGTGGCTCGATTTAACCAGGTATAGCTTAATGTTGAATGTAAACCTCTCTGCGGTTCTCTGAAGTAAGGCAAGCTGCTTAAGGAGTTGCGTCCTAATGATGCCACAAGGGGCCGCTAACAACTAAACTAAAAAGTCCTGTTTAGATAACGTTTCGCGAAAATTGAAACATAACGATCCACACAACAACTAAAATCCAGACATAGTATTTTATTCTCAAGGAACATGAAAATAATTGGAATCAGTTAATTTACGTAAAGCACCGTGGTCACATTTAGTTTCAGTTAGAATTTTTATCGTGTACTTTAAAGAGGTTTAATCAATTTGGAGAATAGTGCATAGGTATTTCGACATATACCGTTGTTACAGTGACAAAATCCGCAGAATCTTGCAAGGAGTTTATAATTGTTTGCAAAGAATGATAATCACAATTTTTTGTGTCAAATTTCGTATTCGTTGTTACTCGATAAGATCAACACCTACAATCGTCCGCACGAACTTATACTTAAAATAATTACCATATCCAAGAGATCACCGCAAGTAAAATTTCTGTTTAGAAAAATACAAATAGACTTTAATGACTAAGGAAAGCGGTAGTGAAGTGTAGAGAGGTACAGTACCGTTGAGTTGGTCTATAACTGTTAAAACAAAATAGATAACCGTTTGTACTTAAATAATCTGAAAAATATAAAAAACAAAAAGCAGGAAACAAAAGACAAAAAATCTTATCTACTTCTGATTGGTCATTATAACGATATGCATTAGGAGGGGAAAGTAAACACTGTCATTCCTGTTAGAGTCACATGAACTTAGAGCTAAACAATTTTGGATTGTTTGTTTGTCAAACATGCACGTTCCAAACGAAAACTATTGCTCATGATATTATGGAAAATCGGAAAAGTCGTAATCGCGATGGCCTGCTGGGACATTACTGATGTCAAAATGAGGGCGGTGTACGAAGATATCAGAAGACATAAATGTTTTTGGGACAGGCAAAGCAATGGAAATTGTTAAAAGAACGCACAATTGTAACTTTTTCTCCTTATGGCTCTACGGCTCGTTGACATCGATGTTATTATAGCCGAAAAATATTTATGGTCATAGAAGGGGAAGGAAATCATACAAGGTCTTTTGAAAGAATAATTCTTTGGGGAAATTATAGAAAACCGAAATCGACACGGCACATCTGGCCGTCAAACCAGAGGTCCAGGCACAAAAATTAACCTTTTATGCACTAAGCTTCCTACCATATTTGAATTTCGAACGACAACTCAGTAGAGGACTTTTAAGACTAATGTGGCCTTTGATGAGAGATATTAATATATTATAAGAATCACAACCAACACAGTTAACGCAGAAATTCAGGAAAGGTTATTACCGGTTGAGTGATGTGATTGTTACCAAAAATCCTGAGCTACAAACAATATTAATATAGTGTAGATCATCTTGTTAAGGCATAGCTTCCTTAGTTGCTATGATAGCTATTTTTGTAATTGTTTTACTTTCATTTTATTACTGTCCGAAACTAAATTAATTTTTTTTTGTCTTATTTAAAACATTGTGAAACTACCACTACATTGCATCCCCTCACTTGAAGCCATCAATTATAGTATCTCATCTTCAGGGGGAAATCATGTACCTGGAATTCCCCTTCCGATCTTCCTATGAGACTTACAAATGTCAGAGAAGATCTCAAAATCTGATAAATAGTCAGAGTTAAATTTTCACCAACTTAAAATTTAATGCCCAGCTTCTCTTTATATGGAATTACCGACAGGTTTAATAGTAAATTTCTCTCAGAAGATTTCACCACAACAGCCTTCTTCTGTTACAATCGCAAAATTCGTAATATTTCTTGAATATTTCCTAACCAACTGTAAAACATACCTAACAGTTTCTGCATATGTTTCACAATGACGTATGACACAAGTTCTCTTCTAAAACACATAGTAGCCTAGGCCTAATTACAGATTCTAATCTGAGCAGAATTAACGGTGACTCTATATATACAGCGGAATACTGGGTACGATTTACAGCTTCACTGAACCTGAGTAGTGACGAATAACTATAGTTAATAATTTCACTTCCCTAAGTAACTGACGACCTTCTTATGGCTTCACTTAAAAAAAAAAAAAAAAAAAAAAAAAAAAAAAAAAAAAAAAAAAAAAAAAAAACACTTACTCCCAGTCAGTTTCTTAAAACAATGGATACTCAGATAATTCAGGCAGCAGCAACACTCACGCTCTTCCCACACGACCATACACTCTGTGCTCCCCTATGAATGTCTCACGCTGATGTAATTTTACCGACACGTCCCCTAACTGCGGTTTCTGCATGGAACATCTCCGTTGCAATAAATTACCCTACGTGTGAATGTGACATTGCGGCATGCGTGCAAACCACAAAAGTTACTTTAAAAAAAAACACAAAAAAAACTGAATAATCTCCTTATGGCACTTGCTACCTAGAACCGAAGAAAAATCTTCAGTGCTCTAGGTAAAATATATATTATATACGGCATTATAGATGCCTTTAATAAAGATGAAATCCGTATGCAATGGAAAAGTTAATTTAGTTGCAAGATGAGGGAAATGTAATAAAAATAGCTAGAATAGACCATGTGATGAGTTACATTTATTGTACATTGTGCGGGACAGCTGTACTGTTGTAGCCACGTTTATAGAACGTAGAGTGGCGGTTCATGAGGATCAAAGGAAATATTTATTTTCCCTAAACCGATCAGACAATGAAACGAATGTGGAAGCAGAAAACGAAGATTTAGATTTATATTCCAGGCGCTTAGATACGTATTCCAGAAATAAGTATATTGTAGTGAATTGTAAAAATTTATATCATGATATTCTCAAAGTAACTAAAATTTGAATTATACAAAAGACTTTAAGAATGATTTAATGAATTGAGCTAAAGAGAGTTCTGTATCGGAAGAAATCAAACTCAAAAGGGGAAGTTTCGCTGGGCATATGGTTGGGATGGATAAGGACAGAACGACTAGAAAAGTGTGGGAGACAATAGGCAGGACGAAATGAATGACCTGGTTTAAAGAAGTGAATGTCTATCCAAAAATTAGGAAACCTAGCGTAATTTTCTAGTTTCAATGGTCATACAAGAATAGCAATCCCACACCACCAAATTTTCTCAAACAATACCAAGAACAAATTTCAATATGTAATATTAATTTACAGTTGAGTAACGCCGACTCGTGTATCTCGTAGTCTGACGTAAAGTTGTCAATGTCATTAGTCCCTGTTGTGATTTAACAGCAATTTATAAGTTAATTACATGCGAATTTTGATATGCTAGAAATATTTATTATTTTATGAAAAAGTGATAGCACAAAATCAAGTAATCCATAGAGTAATAAAACCACTAGATTATTTATAATTCACGATTATCATCCATCAAATTATTTCACTCAGATGGTAACAGTTATGTTTCTGGCGTAATCTGCGGGTTTTAACTAATCCAGAATTTACATCGGCACTTCAAATTCATTTTGCGGGAGGAAGGAAGCAATTAATACTATCAGACATACGTAACGTCGATATAAAATATACAAAGTGAGGAGCCAAAATAGCTTTGCACTCTTTGCGTTTTATCTCTATTACACCAAATCCATCTCATGAACCATACTATTGAATTAGAATTCCTAAACTGGAAATTACGCGGTTTGTCAGTGTAATTAAATACAATTTAATCTAATTTAATATAACGTTTGAGGTTGCTTGGTACTGTGTGACATTCAGCTTATTCCTGTTCGTCTAACCACATTGCTGTGCATTTGTTCTACTGGATATTGTCATTTATGCAACTAGTTTTCAGTAACAGAGTCACTAGGGGTATTCATCTTTTCAGTTATTTCAAACAATCAGCAACATAAATCGGCTTAACCCACAAATAATGGCAATTCTATTTTCGAAGTCTATTTCAAGCCATTATGGCAACAATGTTTTGTGGGATTACGCAATTAGTTTCTATATTTTAGTCTATATTAACATTTTAAAACAATTAAATTGAAAGAAACTTTACTGGAGGATGTTTTAATTCATTAAAGGAACATTTTCTTGACATTAGGTTAACTTGTTGCTTGAAATATGTACGGACTTGTGATAAAGACTTATGATTTCTAATGTTACTTACATATTTCAGCAATTAAATATTACTTCCAAGTTCTACAATTTGTCAATATCATGAAATAATATTCGCTAATAGAAACGTAGTTGAGAGAGAGATTCTTGATTGGAGTTTAAGTTCTTAGTTTCGATATTAATAAAAGAAACGATACAATGGCAACTTGTTTCTGCCTCCAGCTAAGTATTGGCTGAGCATACGTAAGTCGTGTTGTGCCTTCGGTGCTCCGTGTTTCCCATGCTCTAGTGATTTCTTTTATAATGATAAATGACCATACCACTGAAATTAATAATTAGCATCTGCGACTGATATACTAATCTGTAAGAAAAATTAGAACGAAAAGCAACAATCTCAGTCCTAACAGAAACAAAGTGGGGTACAAAACTTTTAAATAAACTCGTTAATCCTGTTTCGAGGAAACAACAAATGTTATGTTAAATTTACAAATGTGTATTCAAAATTCTTCCAGTACTATTTCAATGGCTCTCAGTACCCTCGTTGCTAAGTATTCGGTGTGCGGCAGTGATATATACGAGGGCGGTTTGAAAAGTTCTCGGAATCACCGCTAGATGTCAGTGCTAGAGCAACGAGGTTCCCGCGCAATAATCACACATCCTTTGTGAGTGAACACGTGGCGCGTCAGTGCTCTAGCTGTAGGAGTGTGGTAGTGACAACTCTTTGTTGTTGTTCCCGCGTAGTGATTTGTGACAATGGAAAAAACTGAGATTCGAGCAGTAATTAAATACTTTGTAAAGAAAGGTATGAAAGCAAAGGAAATTCATGCCGACTTTCAGAACACACTAGGGGACTCTGCTCTTTCATTTTCAACTGTTTCCAAGTGGACCAGCGAATTTAAATTTGTTCGGGAGAGAGCTTGGATGATGATCCACGTAGTGGACGGCCAAAAAGTGCTACGACCGCAGAATTTATCGCAAAAGTGTATAAAATGGTCATGGAGGATCGTCGACTGAAAGAGTGGGAAGGTGGAGGGATGTCTTCTGAACGGGTATATTATATTTTAACCGAAGAATTGGGTATGAAAAAATTATCCGCAAGATGAGTGCCGCGGCTCTTGACACTGGACGATAAACGCACCAGATTGGAAATGTCCGAACAAAGTCTGGTCCGTTTTCAGAGCAACCAACAAGATTTTTTTCGCCGGTTTGTGACTACAGATGAAACTTGGGTCCACTACTATACCCCAGAGACAAAACAGCAGTCAAAGCAGTGGAAACATGTTGATTCACCACCACCAAAGGAAGCAAATCCAGTGCGTTCGGCCGGAAAGGTCATGGCCTCAATTTTCTGGGATGCAAAAGACATTCTGCTGATAGATTATCTTCCTACTGGCCAAACAATCACGGGACAATACTATGCAAACCTCCTAGACCAATTACAGGAAAGGATACGCGAAACAAGGCCTGGTTTGGCAAGGAAAAACGTCATCTTTCGTCAGGACAAAGCTCCGCCACACTAAAGTGTTATTGCCATGGTAAAACTTCATGAACTGAGGTACGAATTGTTGCCACATCCACCTTATTCACCTGATTTGGCACCATCAGACTTTCATCTATTCCCCAAGCTGAAAAATTTCCTCGGTGGATGGAGATTTTCTACAAGGGAAGAACTGACAGCCGAATTGGAGAGGTATTTTGCAGGCCTGGAGGAATCTCATTTTCGAGATGGGATCAAGGCATTGGAACATCGCTGGACCAAATACATTAGTCTACAGGGAGACTATGTTGAAAAATAAAAACAGTTACACCGAGGTAAGATAGCTAATTCTAATACATTCCGAGAACTTTTCAAACCACCCTCGTATATGCAAGATGTCGCTCGCAACTTTGCGTGGACTGTCACAGACCTATCTCTTAAAAGAACACTATGAAAACAAATGTTATCCACGGCCCCTGTAGCTCAATGAACGCAAATTCTTGTTGCGTGAGAATCTCCAAATCAAATATTTAGACTGCTAGAAGTAACTTACCTTTAAATGGATAAAAATGTGAACGCTTAACTTTTCCAAGCCACGTCAAAATTAAACATACTTTATTTTTCGGACGAGACCACGAGCTGGACTTTAGTCGAAACTCCATTAAAAATTAAAATCCGACAGGTAGTTTCTGCGTGAATCGCGTTAGACCGAAAATGTTATTTAATTTATCAGTTTATGATATCACAACAAAACGAAATAAACTCCGTTTTACCCACGGAGCCACGGGATATACATTAATCAAATCCTCATTAAAATCCTACCAGTAACGATAACGTTCAACGAAAAATTGGTATTAACTTACTTTGTGCAAATTTTATGCAACTTTTTCGTTTTTCGAAATCACATCTAAAAGCAATATGCCCTATTTTTTTTTTAACTTATGGCTTTACGCCTCGTCGTCATCAAGGTCATTGGAGATTGGATGGGACTGGGGACAAGGGACGAGAAGGAATTCGGCCATGACCTTTTTAAAGGTTAATGCAGAAAATATAAAGCCAGTAATAAGGATGATACTGGTCAAGTGTAGAAGCATAATGAACAAAGTAATAGAATTTGCAAACTTAATAGAGATACACGAACCAAAAGTAATAATTGGGGTATAGAGGTGGTTAAAAGAAGAACTACTAGACAGTGAGGTTTTTCCCGATGTTACAGAGTGTACCACAGAGATAGAGGAACAATTGGTGGACGAGTTTTCATACTAGTTAACATAACTACCACAGTTCACTGGTGTTCATAGATCAGGACCATGAGTTACTTGGGGTAGATTTCTGGGGTAATCAAAAAGAAAAAATCAGGGTGTTAGCTGCTTACCGCAGTGGAAGAATGACAGATGAAGATGAGGCTCTTGGGGAGAAATTAAATTCATACTCAGATTTCAGAGTTGGTCATTATTGGTGGGGATTTAAATTTACCAGGTGTACCAGCAAATAAGATTAACAACACAAGGGAACAGAGATTTGAAAATACCCGAATAATGGAAAGAGGATTTACACAAGTTGTAGAGCAGAAGACTAGGGGACGAAATATTTTGGATATATTCCTAATCAATCCCGACGATAACCATGCGGGGTGTCACTTAACTGAAGGAATAAGTGATCATGAAGCAGTTCTGATGGATATTAGTGGATTCAGTAAACCAGCAGCCAAAATTGAAGGGTGAAATAGGTACAATTATAAAAAGGCACAAATTTCGAATTTGAAGAAATATTGCAGAGAACGTTTCAGCAAATGGAACGAAGGCACAAGTACAGTAGAGTCAAGGTGAGAAGAGTTCAAGGAGATAATAAGAAAGGGGGAAGTAAAATGTATTCCATAACAGAAAATAAAGAGAAGTAGAGAACCTGCGTAGTATAATAGGGAAGTGAGGAGGTTAAAGAGGTTGGTAAGAAGAGAACATAACAGAGTTACGAGACAGCAGGGTAGTAGGGAATATTTAAAACAACTGGACAAGGAGTTAATTAATAATAGTTAAGATGGTGGCTAAAGATGGGTTTATGAAGAGTATTGTCAGTGCAGGGGGACCACTGTCTGATACATCTAGAATATGTTAGAAAACTGAGGGGAAAAGGGGGCGTTGAGATACTAATAGGTAAAGATGGAGAAGAAGTTACTGAGGATTTGAAAAAATCAGAGTTTTTAAGTAACTGCTTCAGTGATAGCATTATGGACAATGAATCAGAAACTGGAGGGTCTAACTCGGAGAGCGAGCTTAACAACACAATTAGAAATGAACAGACCAAAAAATTTTAAATTCACCCTGAAGATATCATGAAGGAAATAAAAAAGTTGAAAAAACATAAAGGGGCTGGTGTAGATAATATTACAACAGATATCTCAAAGATGTGACATTGTACCTTATCTTGAAGTGTTATTTATATTGAAACTGGATACTTGATGCTTACCACAGGACTAGAAAAGTGCGGTAGTAGTGCTGGTACATAAAGGAGGGGGGATAAATAGAGTCGAAAATTACAGGCCGATCAATTTGACGTCATTGGTAGGTAAATTAATGGAGAGATTGATATGCAACCACTCAGAAATATATGTGAGGAGCGTAAGTGGTTTTCAAGTAGGCAACATGGCTTTAGGACAGGACATTCATGCGAATCTCAGTTGGTGGGATATATGTAAGATATTTCAGATTAAATGGACAAAGGAGGCTAAATTGATAGTGTGGCAAAAGATCTTTCAAAAGCTTTTGACAGAGTGAGCCATAAAATGGTAGTAAATAAGGTAAAAACTATTGGAGTGGATGAGAAAGTCATTTGCTGGGTAGAAGAATTTTTAAAATGTAGAAAACAGAAAGTTAGGGTACGAAATGCAGTATCAAAAGAAGTGGAAGTAAAATTGGGAGTGCCACAGGGTAGCTTATTGGGACAATTGCTATTCATTTTTCTAATGAATAATTGTGTTGATTGTTTACAATCAGAAATTAGATTTTTCGCAGATGATATAATTCAATATAAAAAGTATCAAAACGGTAGAGGACTGTAAACAGCTACAGGATGATCTGGAAAGGTTACCTAGTTGGGTTGGTAAACACGGGATGAAGATAAATGCAAAGAAGAGTCAGCTTAATAGATATACAATTAAAAACTAAAGGTTGATTACGATTATAAGGTGGGGAAAGAATTGCTTGTTGAAGATTTGAAATATAAATATCTTGGCATTACATTTGATAATAAGCTTAACTGGGCAGGACACATTGGTCAGGTAGTAGGAAAAGGTTTCAAAATTCTGCACTTGTTGGAGAGAATGATGAGGGGATGTACGTGAGAAGTAAACGAATTGGGTTACAAACCTTTGCTCATACAATTGCTTGAATATGATAATGTAGTAAGGGACCCACATTTTGTGTGTCAAATACAGGAGTTGGAGAGGGTGAAAAAAGGACTGCTAGATTTGTTTCTTGAAATTACCGCAGAATGCAATCAGTAACAGATGTGATAAAAAAAGCTGGAATGGGATTCATTGGAAGACAGGAAGAGGGTGAAGAAGGTCATGGGAGTGTAAAAGTCGTATATTGGTGATAAGGCATGGAAAGATATTGGTGTAGGAGTTAAAAGTAATGCATGGAACGGAAAAGATAACCGCGACTAGAAGCTGGCACTCGATTTCAGGCACATGGGTGTACGAAGATTCTCTTTTTTTTTGGTAAGGGTGTCAGGAATTGGAATATGTTACCAAAAGAATTGATGAATAATTTACCAAAATCGTTTAAAGAATTTAAAGCTAAAATTTGCAGAAGGCAAATGTAGGTGCGTGCAGGAAAGGGAGAAGATGGGTTTGTAGGGAAATTGTTATTGGGGCGTGTGCTCCATCGCAATTTAATTAAATATTATTATATATTATTATTAAAGGAAGCATCCCGGCATTCACCTGGAGTTATTTGGGGAAACCATGTAATAACCAAATCTTGATGCCCGGACGGGGATCCCTATTTTAACCGTGGACCTCGGGCTGTTCATTAAACATAACCATATGAAAATCCAATCAGTAGTTTTTGTATTTTTCTTATTCATCGAAAGTTTCTGAAAGACACAATTTTTTTAAAAAATAAGAATATTTTATTCCTTCTCTGTAGCTTATTAAAATCATGCACCCACTCATGTTTTAAAACTCCTAGAATATCTTAAATGTAAACACCTTATAAATTTATAATGGCACATCAAAATGAAATACACCCTTTACTCACACATGAAACCGAGGGCAATAAATTGATCAAATACCTATTAAAAAAACTGACCAGTAGTTTTAACACGAATCACGTTCTGCGAATAATATATACCTATTTTCAGTTATTATTTTTTTAATTTGATATCACATCAAAATGAAACATAGTCTATTTTACCCGCGGTATGGTGGACTGTGCATTTATGGAAACTCCATCAAAATGTGACCAGCAATTTTTGAGTGAATTGCGTTCAGATTGAAATTGTTTTAAATTTATCTTTACGATTTTACATTAAAAGGAAACATATCCTAATGCCCCTGCGGGTTGACTTCCTATACATTAATTGACATTATGCCAAAATCCGTCCAGTAGTTTTGAAGTTAATTGCGTTCAGCTAAAAATAATCTTAAATCGCTCAGCCAAGACATATCAAAATGAAACATACCCTACCCCACCCGTGTGACAACGGGCTGCATAGTGAATCGCAGAGTAATAGTAATAGTAATAGTAGTTGAAATCCCATCAAAATTCGACCAATAGTTCCCGTATGATTTGCCGTCTACGAAAAACTGATACTAATTCCTTTAATTTCTCAGGTTTCTGACATCTTTTCAAAATGAAACATACCCTATTTTGACCATGGGACCACTTGTGCACAACGAACGAAACCTTCCCAAATTGTGGATAATAGTTTTGGGGTGAATCGCATTCATTCGAACTTGCAGACTGGCAGATGGACGGACAAGAAGATACGTATTTTTTTTTTTTTTTTTTTTTAAAAAGTTGATTCCTTTTCTCTAGCTGATTAATGGACCCCAATACATTAGTAAAAAAAAATATCTCAGATGTACAGAGTTTTCACAGGTTACCGTTTTATTCCACGAAAGGTTTTTCTAAGACTCACACAATTTAATAAATACTTTCCTGTGCCACACCAAGCTGTCTTGTGTCCTTTAAAAAATTTCTAAGAGGAATGGGATGTCACATATATATTAAACACTGTTCAGTAAGCGATCGGAATGCAAGAAAACAGAGAATCCGTCGTCCCGTGCTTTGTTCAATCATCACGCTGGTGGCCCAGGCAATGTATCTAGCACCTGCCGATGGGCAATGATGTCCATCTTCTTCATCTTGACATTCGAATGTAACTAATAAAATGGTACGGATATTTAAGTCTTGAGGCTATAATAACAAATTGGAAATAAGCGATGAGGTAATTTTTAGAGTTCATGGGAACTTAAGCGCAGTTGCAGCTGCCATCAACATTATCAACCAGCAATAGCCAAGACCTCGTCAACTACATAGTTTAGTTCACTCAGAAGGTTTTGTTGATGGAACCCACCACTGGTTGAGTGTGTCAGATCAATAGTTAACAATTCCTCGCATCGTTCGGACACTATTGTTCGACAAAGACAGCAGTCTCATGTGTATCAACTTCTCCAGCATCGCGTTTGCAGCACGCTGTGGACTTCTAATATAATCGTCATCAAAAACTCACCGCGCTGGAACTACGCTATAACGTCCTTCGCGTTGCAGATAGTGGCCCTCACTAACTGATTTTAAAACAGATTAACTGCAGTGTTGTGCTGCGAAAGTTTCTCATGCTCACCGGTGGTTAAATTCTCTTTTATTTTCTAACGTTCCGTATATTTTTGCTAGCAAGCTCGTGGCATTATTCAATGTAAATGTGGTAACTTCTGTGAGTTCAGTCGATCTCATTTTATAGTGAAATATTATCAATTATGAAATAATCAAATGAATTTGCTATGAAACTCAAATAAATTTCATGATGATTATTTTACAATTATTTTTCTTGTTGACTAAATTCAGTGTCCATGTATTATAATTGATACTTTCATTTTGTTGGTATAGTGGAGCCCGATCATTTTTCCGAGTATATAGTTTTTAACAAATGCAAAAATTAAGGTTAATTGTAATGATATCACTAAATCATAAGAAACATACCATATTTTCATTGTAATATCAGACCAATCAACCTCATACACAACAATTTAGTGAACTGCGAATATATTCATTTCTCTAACAATTAAAGAGGAAAAGCATGAAAAAGTTTCTTTTACTTCAATACAATTTTATTGAAATAAATTGATTGTAGAAAATCAGCACGCGTTCTATTGTTATCAGTTTGCAACTGTGAAGGATACTTTTTATCAGAACACATGCTAATGACTGTAATAGGCCAAGAACCATCATGAAAATGTTAAAGATACCTTTAATATAACGCACTTCACAGTTCTCTTATCACTTCAAATGCTAATAATGTTTCTGAAAAACTTACATGTTTTGGTGATTGAGTAGTATTTCACAGAAAAGTTGAGTTAAATTTGAGATGTAAATAAATTCCACATAATCCAAACAATGGCATATATCTACATGTTAAGATCAATCAATCCAAACAGAAGAACGTGTGAGATAAGATGAACTTAAAAATGAAATCTCGAGACCCACGATTACCTCATCTCTTATCTGAACCTCATTCACACAGCTTTATACATACGCACCAACTTCAGGTATAGTATGAATTGCCAGGAGCAAATAAACAACTTTAGAAACCTGGTAATTTGTACAGAATGCAGTTTTTCAAGTTGAACTACGAATGTGACGATAGAAAAAGCAAAGCCCCAGCGTCTAGTGATGATAAAGCTCCAATGGTGTATAGGACCACATCAAAGAATATTATGTACAGATTTTCATTGGGTTCCACGGATGTGCAACACACAATTTCACTGGGTATAATGGACAATATTTTAGCTTAACGCCATTGTTAAGTAGGCTATGCGTGATCAGATAATTTCCTGAAAATTGATTGCATGGGACAAAATTCCGCATAAACGGTAAATTATAGGTACACTGAACGTAATGAATTTACGAAAAAATGAGCGCTGTAATATACCGTAATGTAGTTTCCTTCACACATTGATTCTTACGTGGCGTGATCGGGAAATGGAAACTATGGTACATGAAAATGGTGTAAACACTTTTTGACACGTATATTTTATTTAGACGGATACATGAATGTAAGCTTCTCGCTGTAGAAAGAAATTAGTTGAAGTGCATGCGAGTAATATACGCTTTCCGGTGTCCTTTGAATAACCTATAAATCACCAATGGCTCACCAAATGTTAACTTGTGTGCGGTAACCGAAACTGAGACATAAATCATATCCTTCTGACGCCGAAACATCGAAGCCTAGCTCAGCAGCAGTGATACTTCCGCTCCTTCCAATTTCAGTGGAATATTGGAGTTTCGCAACGAATTAAACTTCGGAGAAATATGACTGTGTACCAAAACTTGTGATACTTGGGGTACTGATAAAAGACGAAAAGCTACTAATTCCTAAATTGATAAATTAAGTGGTAAATGGAGTACAAACAGAGTTAAAAATACAATATCGTAGTAATTAATTTACTAGTTCCAAAGAATTCTTTAAATTAATGGAAACATAAGCACTTCTCCACATTCACTTATTATGGCCTTAGGGAATTTAATAAGAGAATGGGAAACGTGATGCTTAATAAATGCAAAAGTTAAATTACATCTTCTACATAAAGGCTTACTAGTCCGCTTCATACTGTTTAGAAAGTACTTAAATAACAAAAACAGCATTCGTTTAAAATGAGTACACATAATTTTGGCTTTTCGTACTACATTATTTTAATATATTTTGAAACGATTATTTGGTGTATTAATTAACAGCAACATTTCCTTTTAGGTTTAAATGGTTAACTCGATTAAATGCGATTTACTATATTAGCTACTCAGGCTATGTGCCAACATCCATCGTCTTTTGTGTCATACAATCATTATGTCGTGTAGCATACTGGTCTTCTGTGAGGTTAACGATGACTTCGAAACTGTAGACAAAACTATTGCTAGTATACAGTACCGCATTGATTTTTTTTAGTTATGGCTTTACGCTTCGTCGACATCGAGGTCATTAGAGGCGGGATGGGACTGAGGAAAGGAACGAGAAGGAAATCGGCCATGGCATTTGAAGGAAGCATCCCGGCATTCGCCGGTAGTGATTTTGGGAAACCATGGAAAACCCAAATCTCAATGCCCGGACAGAGTTTCGATCCGGCGTACTCCTGAATGCGAGGTCAGAGCGATAACCGCTCACCCAACACGCTCGGTCGCTTTGAAATGGCAGGCCAATGTATTTGCCGTCATAAAAAAAAAAGTCCGGTGAAAGAGCTCATAGCTCTATACTCTAGCAATGCCAGTGAGAAATCACTACTTATTGTCTACTCCAGTATGGAATGTCGACGTAGATAATCACAAGCATAAACAGTTTACACTACACAACGTATTTACTTGGTTAATTATTACAAATATTATGACCAATATCTTTATTTAAATTCAAGCAATATATGTAGACGTTATAGACGTTGGGAGTCACAACCAGATGAGTCCGTATTCTAATTCCTGCCGTTCTAATTCCTAGGGAAATATTAACGCAACAAATTTCACGTTCCGTTCCAAGAAAGATCAATGTCAAGCTCTGTGGTAGGCCTATGAACATGGATGTTACATCTCGGAAAGGAAATTATAATTTAAAAAACACGTTTATGTAGTAATTTGAACTAAAAAGTTGAAAATAATCTTTAAATACAAGGATTTTGTTCAACATCGGCGGGAAGTCCCACGATTCAGCTTAACTTTATTTTCTGAATAAGCTTAAAATAAGAATAAAGTCAATGGACAAAAATTAACTTCAATGTAAAAAAAAAGGGTGTGCTACCAGTTATCATTTTTCTTAAAATCTTTATTGCTAGCAATTAATAAAGTTGGAGTTATTATAAAAAGTAAGTAGAGAGCACACCATGCTTTTTTATGTTAATTTTAATTTTTTGGTCAGTGACTTTTTTCTTATTTTAAGCTTATTCAAAAAATTAAGTTATTCTGAATTATGGAACAAACACTTTCTTAGTTTTTTAAACTATAATATTTTCTTGTTAGTCTTAAAACAAAATTGAAAATATGAGTAATTAGCATTTCATGTATGACAATAAACTTAAAATTATTTCATTCATGTTCGCGTACCATAGCTACTTTGTCTGTCCCGTCAATAATACATAGAAACCTTCCTGTTTGCTAGGTGCAATCAATTTCTCCTATTTAGAGACCAACCAATGACTTACAGTAGTCTGCCCGGCAGTAAAGATACTAATTGATCTAAATCTAAGCTGACTTTGTTTTATAAAGGATGCTATTTTGAATTTCATGTCTCTTGAAGATCGTGCTGAGGCAGACGCAAGTATGTCTGCAACCAGATCAGCACTGGTGTTCCCTTGATTGCATACTGTACTTGCTGCGTAGGGATTTCTTTTTCTTTCTTTCTTTCTTACCTTTTTTAATGTCAGACTAATGAGAATACCACTATATAGCTACGAAAATATGTTGTCATCTGTCCATAATACGTGAGAAGAATTTCAAATAATTCGGACTCCTTGAAGTGGGTGAAAATTGAATTGAAAGATTCCATTACATTCATACGTATATACATTCAGGTCATTCTAGTAAAAGCGCGTTTAAACAAGTTAATAAAAACTTGTTAACACAGGTCAAACTAATAAAAGTGTCTTAAAAATATCACTCATATGATAAATGTGTGACTTTATACACATTTAAAACGCTGTATTGTTTAATTAAGATACAATTTATAGCCAGCTAACATCTGCGTATGTAAAATGTTTTAAATAATGTGTGAGGATTCGGTAAATGATAAAATATCGGCTGCCGCCCTACTAATAAGTCATGTGATAGAGTGGAGTGTCAGCAATGTACATACGCCATTAAACGTTGGTTCGGTTGTCGCTTATGAAGATGGAACACATTTGTTTTCTTAATTGATACCAGTCTCCGTTCACAGTTTTGAATAGATTCTCCAGCTTGAGCAGCATTTTATGAAGGTTGTAGGTTCTAAAAGGGACGTTAAAATTGAAGTTATAATTCATTCACAAACTAATATTTCATTTCCCCGTTATCTTACATATTCATTGAGAAAATATTGATGTAGCTGCAGTTGTTTTAGGACGTCGAGAGAGTTATTTCCTAAAACATTAGTTATATCTCAAAACATTTCTTCACCGTATTTTCTTTCACATCTTTCGCAAATTTCTGAATTTTTTTCACGTTTTATTTTGTATGAAATTAACAATAAAGTCGTTCTCAAGGCTTGGAGCAATTCTGCTTCTCTCATACAGTGAATGGAACAGTATAGCATTCTGGCTGTGTATATTTCGTTATGCGCATTCCTATTTGAATGAAGACTTTTGAAGCAGACCGATCTTCTCATTCCCATGGCCTGTGAATATTGTCGGAGGACAATAACCAAACGATTCTGCTGTGCGTATAACAGAAGAGCTTACACTCACAAAGGAAAGAGTTATGTGTGGGATTTGTTATGCTGAAGCTTCAGGAGTTGAACGTAATATGAAGAGTTATTCATGATTCTTTTTAACACGGACGAGTACAATAGTGAGATAGATGTAGAGTGTAGCTGTATATGACGCTATATTGTACTATGCATTATTTCGCTCTAAACTTCTCAGATGTGTTGGGTCGCTGGGTTGAGTCCAGCATCGCCCATGAGCAATTAAATTTGAGTCTTTTATTTTTGGCGTGTTATCGCCAGCAATCAGCATTGAATATTGGTGACAACTTGCACCCTATTTTACCACAAGACATTCTATTGGCTACACTTGTAGATAAAGATATATATGCCCAGATTTGTACGATTATCGTTTCCAAAGTAAATAAAATCCAGAATTTAATTTCATCTTTTAAGACTGAGGAAGTGCTTTACTAAGCGAAATTTCGCATCTTGAAATATGGATTAAAATCCAGAAGTCTGGATAACTGCTGCCACTGAAGGCTTATTCAGTCAATGATTTCCACAGAAAGAGTAACTGGTTACCCAAACATGTGTAATAAAACTTATATACATTTGTTCTTTCGTAGAAAATCATGGCATTTTTTTACTGCTTCTATTTTTAATATGTTTTTACGTTTGTTATTCACTCAGTTGTTGGCATTAATTAAGTAATACATAGAGGGCATACTGTTTTTCACTGATTAAAAAACAAAAAATCGGAAATTGAAATCTAAATTAATTTCCAAAAATTTATGTCATTCGTTTTGTTACAGTTGCTTTATATCCGTTAGTATCAAACTGCCACCAGTCATGAAGAAATCCGTATATACGTAGTAAACACACGAAACATTGACACCAGTGGAATTCAGAAACTTACGTGGACAATGGCATGATTGCGTGGTATACGAAGCTGGTGCAGAAAGATAATGCTGCTGAACTGAACTGATATGGTAAGCCTTGTGTGAGACTAAATGCTTTTCATTCTGCCTTAACAGTGACATGTTTCTGGTAAATCAACGTGCCGTGCCTCAAAAAAAAAAAAAAAAAAAAAAACTTCTTACACCTGAGAGCACAACTCCTCAAACTACTTAAATTGGGTCTATATGATGAGAAAATTTTGCGAGGCTTGAGCCAGAAAATAATCCTCCACGATCTATATTTGATAAAGAGCTTCTGTTTCCAATTAACGTAGATAACAATGTTTTGAGCATGTTCGTTTTTTGGTTGAGGAAAGTCTTCACACATCTGGTGTAGTTAATAGACACAATGACCGCATTTATGACACATAGAAACCACGTATAGTTTTAGAAGAATAGTGTAGTAGTCCTAACGTGAGAATACAGTGTATTTTAATAAATAATAAAATAAGTTTTTGAACTAGCATTTTCTGAAAATACCATTCCAGACATGATGAAACATTACGTAGAATCTCAAAAGATTTTCAGTAGTGGGAAATTTTCTAACCAATTGATCACATATACACTAGGGTTTAGGTGTGTGTTTTACTGGCCTGTCAACAGTAGAGTTCATTAGTGGCGGCAGATGACAAAGGAGCAAGGAACTAGTAAAGAATTCGGCCTTTGTCTTTTCAATGAGCAAGAAGTGATTTCGGGGATACATCAGAAATCTGGATGGCCGGAAGGGGATTCGAAATCACGTACTCGAGAATGCCAGGCGTTCTCAACCACCAGGCTCGGTGAAGCGAGAGTAGCATCCATTGGATTTAATGTGTTGCAAATATTCACCTTGCGTTTCGTTTCACGAAAAATTAGTTTAGTTCTATATAGGTTTCTGGTAAAATGAATTTCTAAATACTGAATGACTTCTTTCTCGTCATGTACATCATTAAATACATAGGATTCTTTTCGTTACTTTTTACTTACATTGTAGGCTAATCTTTCTTTAATTAATTGTTGATAAATAATGGCCAATGCAACTGTTTTATATTTGTTTAATTTCGTACACGTTTCAATTGCACTTGGAGTTTTTTTTACTATCTTTTAATTCACTAAGAAACTGCAGAAAAATGGTCTTCAACAAAATTGCAATAATTTTTCGTTAATTTGTCCTATATCTTCTCAAATTTTGTGTTATAATTGTCAGGAAGAAGTACTTGAGCTTCATAAATCCGGTGAACACGATGGGCAATAGAAGTCATCAGAGATTGGCATTATTCCATTAGGAATGTTTGGTGCAAAATTACATGCAGGGCAAGTTGTATGAGATACTACGCAGCTGTTTAAACCACACATTCTGCGCTCCTGTTCATCAGTACTGGGCAAAAACAAAACTCAACAGATCGTCTGGTACCGACCACTAGTGACAGTAATAACATTTTCATAGTTCTGAATACGCCGCTAGGCCATTCATGAATTAATTTTTGGCTGTCTGTTCAGTTCATTAATAATTATTTGATCGTCAGTAGCGAACATATTTGCTAGTAATCTTTTTCTGTCTTTACTGGTGTAGTCTGCAGTAAATCGGAAGACTAAACCTGGAGCTTTAAATAATCTAATCTCCAGCATTTGGAAGGGTGTTATGGTTACATGGACACCTGAATTCCCCATGTGCGCACTAGTCTTCTCGTAGACGTCCAGGTCAGTAGAGCTAAGGGAGTATAGGAACAAAGAACGGGAAGGAATTCGGCCACGGCCTTTTGATGGGACCATCCTTCCATTGGTCGGAAGAAATTTCAGAAAACCTGGAAAAACGAATTCTGGATGGCCGGACGGGGGATTTGAACCCGTGACCTCCAGAACATTAAGAATGAATGCGTGCCCTGCAGGCCGGAAATAAAGTGGTCATGCCATCCTTGACGTTTGATAATCTGTTGGCTACAGCCGTCCCGCCATATGTGAAGCAAATGACCCATCGGATTTGGATGTTACTGTAGGCAAAAGTCAAATTACATCTTCTACAGTTATGACTAACTTATTAAGTGGTACGCGAATGAAAATAATTTTGTACATTTTTTTCTCTGGTAGCTGTTGTAAGTCACACAACAATATCCTTGAAATTAAGCATTTATAATGCTGATGATTGCATAAATAACAGCTTTTTTCGAATGAAATCTTTGGATAAGAAAAAGCAACACTTAAAAATTTATGTGATATTTACGGGATGTTTAATTTCTGTCACTGTTGATAAGAAGACGTTTTATTTCCGTAAGCAAGAAACTACGAAAAGAAACATTATCGCAAGTTGTTAAATCATTTTCGTCGTTCATAGCTATTGGAGGAAGAAAACTGTTAAAATGTTATGTCTACCCGTACAAACATTTAATTGAAGCTACATTTATATACAAAAAAAATCATCCATTTTCCTTCACAATGTTATCAACGACTTTAAGAATCGTCTTAAATGGTTGTTTGACATTTTGTAATTGCGCTCGTGTTATAACACCTGTCATGAGCATAATTCATGGTGAGAATTCAAGTTCGGATGAATTTCCAACTAGCCGTTGTGTAATAACTGTGGTAGCTGGACAGTGCCGAATCAATCACCTTCTGCATTTACTCTGCAGAATCAACGTATCCACGGTGAGGGATGAAGTTTACTTTTCATATGATGTAAAATTATTTTGGATATTCCGTAGGACCATAAAGATAATTACAGGTTATTGTTGCAAAAACTTGCCGCAGACATCGGGATGTTCTAAAATTCGATTGATACATCACGTTTTCTAGAATGTATCAAGTCCAATAAATCGTCAATGATTGTTTACTTTTCCGAAGCAGGCCAGTGTTATCCGCTAGCACTGATTTCTACAATAACGGATTTCTTAGAATCTGATATCAAAACTTAATTGAAATGATCTATAAAACTGTCGTTATTTCACCAAAACATTAGAACCTTATTTAACACTCTCTCGCCACATTACATTGTAACCGTCAGTTTTAAGCGAGTTGTAAGTAATATTCCTTGGATGAGACCTAACGTAAGTAAAGGTCACGGGATATCGGCGGCTTCCCGTAGGATTCACAGAGGTAGAGCGCCTTTGGCACGGGGTCAGCGCCACGCTCCGGCAGTTTCCTCCACGGTACACATTGGATAGCAGGCTAATGCGAGGAACCATAATGTATTGGTCGGTTATCATCACACAAGGAATCCGATTTCGTATTTATTTTTTGTCCATATGAATATCTAAACTTTCATCATGTGAATCCTTGCCTTATTTTATTTGTATCAAATGGGATAAGCTCTCTCTTCATTACAAAGGTTGCCATTATTGAAATAACCAAACATTCATAAATAACAAAACACAAAGACAAATTACCTTTACAAATCCCACAGACAAATATCAAAACAAACTCATGTTTAAAACTGACTAAGGAAAATAAAGATCCTAATACAAAACAGGCAGATATCATAATGTTCCTGAAATTAATTTCCATCAACATTTCAAGATATGATCCCTAATTTACAATACACTGTTCGTTATAGAAAATAATTTAAATTTTCTGACAGGAGAAATCACTTGGGGTACGCATTATACTCATTAGTGAAATTGTCTGTTGTCCAAAATTATTCAGACACAACTGATTATTAATATTAATAATATTAGCTTGGGGAATTTATAGGTCGAAGCTTATAATGTGAGTCGTGTACTGTTATTACAGGTCTCCCTGCTATGGTTGTAACCAGTAATAACACTACAGAAAACACTGCAATGGTCTACAACGATTCAACCGTCAGAAAGTTCAACTTCACCACTTCCATTCGTGAATCCGTGCTATCTATCAAAACTATTGTTAGATACGTTGCACCACTCTGTCTCTGTGACCTCTACTGTGAGATTTAAACACTTTCCGAAAGAGAATAGTGCAAGTAACTTCCTTGCTTCTTCCAAGTTTAGATCTACCCCGTACCAAGTCCATCAGTCGAATTCTCCAAAGCCAAGTTGTTCGTTCTTGATAGCGGGAATCTTGTCAGCCAGTCCTCAGGCGTAGCATTGTTTAATGCGTTCCATGTTGTCGTGACATGAAACATTTTTTTTCCCTTATGGCTTTACGCCTTATCGACGTTGAGGTCATTAGAGGCGGGATGGGACTGGGGGCAAGGAACGGGAAGGTATTCGGCCATGGCCTTTTGATGGAAGCTTTCCGGAATTCTCCTGGAGTGATTTGGGGAAACCACGGTACACCCAAATCTGAATGCCCGGATGGGGATTCGAACCAGCGTCCTCCCGAATGAGAGGCCAGACATGAAACATATTCAAATTAAAAAGAAGGCGACTTTCAATGTATGTTTTGAGCAACCACAACAAAGACAAAAAATTATATTTTGGAAGAAACGTTCACAGCATCATAGCGTTCCATCTGTAAAGCGAGCGACGGCCGTTCTCAATGCCCCGCTCAATTCGCAGTTCAGCGCGCATTTGAAATTCGTTACTTTGATGTATCAAATTATTTTACAACTTTTTGAAGTGATACCCGCCACGATGTGTTTACATATTTTACACTGATATCTTGCAATATTTTATGTGTCATATTGAAAATGTGGTAAAGCCATTTAGCCTTTGATATTCGTGGCCTCAAAATAAATCCAACGGCACCTAAAAGATCGAAATCGATTAAGCCGTTTAGCCTTAATGAAGGAACAAAGAAATATGCATACATACTTTCAAAAAACACAACCGTCCTTTTGCAGTCTTTGTTCCTGTCAAAGTTAGTCAACAAAATAGATGACTTCCACGTATTAGAAAATAATTAATGTATTAACGTTGTGTAAGACAATACGAGATGATTTGTGACAATTCGTCGGGGTATCATGTGGAACTTTCATTGTTAAATCTTACAAGAAATGCCATACACATAAAGAATTGATATTGACTCATCATACATCAGAGGCAAGAGCTCTAACAATTTCGCTTCTCTGTAAGGATCCCACCTGGTATCACGTTCCACACATAGAGTGAATATTGCCTGAACTACAGTTCATTGATTTAATTAAACAGCTGTAGCTACGAACAGCGCTTAAAATTCAGGTATTAGTTGATTTACGATCAGCAAGAAGATTTGATTCGTTACGATTAACGGGACCGCATTCGAATATGAATGAAATTGAATCTGATAAATTGAATATGAATACCATCTGCATACATATCCGTACATTTACGTTAAAGATACTGAAAGAAATTCTAGTAAATCTCACAGGTCATAAAAGGCGTTACTTTAAAACAGGATTCAATTTTATTTACTTCTTACAGAGAAAGTAATTTGGTAATTGAACCATAAAAGTCGGTGGTATGTTATTCTTTTAACTGTACGGATATCGCTTGCTGAAAGTTCCACTTAATAGTATTTTCTGTGAAGGTCAGAAGACACAACACAAATATGACTACACCAGCCATGACTACTCCGAACCGTTCGTAGCTAAAACTGGTGGTCGGCTCCAAGAAACATAGCAGTATTCACACAGTAGTTTTGCTCTGGTTGGTACACAGGTTTGATTTTTTTATTATCATTTCAAAAGTCACGTTATAAACTGTCTTCATAGTGACTATATTTTGGTGGTAGACAAACATTCACTTTATTTCAGCTGATAATATAACATTCTTAATAAATACCAGTATTTCAGATTTTACGTAACTTTTTTTTCAGAAAAGTTTTTGCAAATATTGAGAATAGAATAACTTATAGAAATAAATTAATAAACGCACAGATTCTTGTTTTTAGAAAGTAAATTTTACCAATCGCTTCAGCTAACTTCAACAATAATGTTTCACGGGTTTAACTAAAGTTGCAGATTCGATGGAGAGACAGATATGCCTGTTAACATAAATAATTAATTAATTATGCTTTCCTAGTAACATAGTTTGGCACATGTTGTATCAAACAGTAACACGTGCGGTATTCAGTTATTTCAATAATCACTTCAACAGTAAGGTAAATACTAAGCAATGGCTTCAGTAGTATCCTTTCAACATCAGAAATAGCTTAAACTTTACTGTCACTATGATTTGTGGGAAAGATGGAGTGTTATGGCCCAGGGAATAAATACTTTGGGTTTGGGAAAGACGGACTAAATATTATTGAATTCAGAATTATCAAGTCCGTTTTTATAATCACTTATGATGCGAATTACAGCCTGACACTAATTCACTTTGTACTTACAAAAAAATATACAATTTGTGGTGAATGGCCAACTCTATTCACATCAAATGAAGACTGGCGAGTTTTCCATTAACCGATCAGATCATAGGATTTAAACACCGATCTAAACACGTCTGTATTCCGGACGCTTCCGGACAGTATTGGATAAACACAATAATTAAATTTAATGTAACGTAATAATTTAATTATGACTGAAATTAATATGATGATGGATTACTAGTAAATTAAAGGAACAATCATCAGGCTCTTGTAAGATGTTTGAAACATGTGTTTAGATAATTCAGGTTAGCGTGAATTTGTCTGTACAGTCATAAACTGTAATAACTGTATCACTACAATGTCTCAAAAATTATGCTGCAGTTGTATTGCACAAAAAATATAAGAACGAATAACTGTTCGAAATACAGTGAGCTCGTAATCTTCTGTTATAAGAATAGTAGTATCATTTCACTATGGTCTTCAGCTAATACTTTATGGTATCAGCATGACGAAAAAGTCAGATGCAGGACTGTTGTAATAGTTCGTAAGGCAGTGAGAACGCACACCTTGAAATATAGAACAATTACATCACAGATCAACATTAAAGCGTACGGCGCAGTTTAGCTCCAAAAACAAATAAATAAAACAGGAATACCGGGATTCAAATCCTGTGGAGTAAAGCAGTTTTCATAGAACTTGAATAATCGGAACATCTACCCATCTTCAATTAGCTGTGTAACAGCAAACCTGAGCGAATTTAAGGAACATCCTATGTATGATGCTTTTAAGCGTGGCATGTCAGTTATCAATCAAATGGCTACATGTTGCCAAAACACCTCTATTCTTGTTCCTAATGCATAGAAATTAATTCTGACAGCTACCTGCTGGATTCCGACTCTATCATTCTTAACTGGCTTAAGTGGTTTTGTCTTTATGTTGCAACCACCTTGTGGACTAAGCCCTTCGCTTGGAATTATTACTGTTATCTGACTTATTTGAATAAGTACAAAATATTTCGGAAACGGCCACTTCTAATCTTAATACAAGAGATCAGTCATTGTAATTTACGTACTGTTAGTTACACTTGTGCACCTGTCATACAGTAAATTGAAAGACATTATTGTTTATAGCAGGCTATGCTACACACAGGAGTGGACAAGATGGGTAACCTATAGATCAAGTACCAAAAGAGCCTTTAGAAAATTATGATTTCTTAGGTGCTTTAGGTTTTCTTACATGGGGAGCAAAGTGACATCAATCCAACAATAAGTTGGAGGTCTTATCTGTCACTTTAGCCTGGAGGTATACACTCAACAGCCAGAAAATTATGACCAAGTACCTAATAGCCTGGTATGTCCACCTTTGGCACGGATAACGGTGGCGACGCATCTTGGCATGGAAGCAATGAGGCCTTGGTAGATCGCTGGGGGGAGTTGGCACCACATCTGCACACACAAGTCACCTAGTTCCCGTAAATTCAGAGGAGTGGGGCAATGCACTCTGACGCCACGTTCAAACACATCCCAGATGTTTTCGATCGGGTTCAGATCTGGTGACATGGTGAGCCAGAACATCAATTGAAACTCGGCATTGTATTCCACGAACCACTCCATCACAATCCCGACCTTGTGACACGGAGCATTAGCTTGTTTAAAAATGCCACTACCGTTGGGAAACATGGTAGTCATGAAGGGGTGTACGTGGTTTGCAATCAGATAACAATACTTATTGGCTATCATGGTGCCTTGCACGAGCTCCACTGGACCCATGAATGCCCAGGTGAACGTTCCCCAGATCATAATTGACCCGCCGCCAGTTTGTCTCCGTCCCGCAGTACAGGTGTCAAGAAGCTGCTCACCCGGAAAACGACGGATTCGCACCATCCCAACGGCCCCACGAAGACGATATCGGGATTCGTCAGACCATGCAACACTCTGCCACTGCGTCAAAGTCCAGCGACGATGGTCACTTGCCCATTTCAGTCGCAGTTGCCGATTTCGTGGTGTTAACATTGGCACATGTAGGTGTAGTCAGGATGCGGAAGCCCATCGTTAGAAGTGTTCGGAGCTCTGTGTATTCAGATACACTTGTACTCCGCCCAGCATTAAAGTCTAATGTTAGTTCCTGCTACACTTCACCGCCTGTCCTGTTTTACCAGCCTGCCCAACCTACGACGTCCTACATCTGTAATGACGGGTAGCTGCCCAACCCCTCGACGTTTGGACGTGGTTTCACCACTTGTTGAAGACACTCACCACAATACTCCTCTAACATCTGACAAGTCATGCTGTTTTCGAAATGCTGGGATGCTTCCTTCAAAAAGCCTTGGCCGAATTCCTTCCAGTTCTTTTTCCCCAGTCCCATCCCACCTCTAATAACCTCAACGTCTACGAGGCGTAAAGCCATAAGTAAAAACATACTACCGTATGAAGAGATTGCGGGGACGTCATGCCGTGAGGGGAACAAAGACACATAGAGAGCCATTGTAGAAACGATGCGTGCGACAAATGGCGAAATCAGCTAACATCAGTGACTTTGTCAAATGGCAGATTGTTATGGCCGGACCCCTTGTAACGAGCATCCCAGAAACGGCGTGGCTGGATAACTGTTCGCGTGCTACTGTATCGTGCATCCATGGAAAGTGGTTGAAGGACGATGAAACCACGAGTAGGCGACAGGGTGGTGCGCATTAACGCTTCATCTCAGATGGTGGAGGTCGAAGAATTGCTGGCTCTGTAAAGCATGATAGGGGGTGATGGATCTGACGGCAGAGTACGATGCTGGTGCAGGCACAAGTGTTTCGAAGCAAAAAGTTCAGAGCACACCGTCGAAGGCTCTGCAAGAGGCGACCCCTACATGTTCCATGTTGACCCAACGACATCGTCAGTTACGACTGAAGTGGGCACGAGATCATTGGCTCTGTGGATCATGACAACGTGTGACCTGCTCGGATGAATCACGTTTCTTGTTACTAAGTCGATGGTCGTGTCCGTATATGCCGTCTTCCAGGTAAACGCCTGTTCTAAACATTCACCGAGCCACGAATTGGGCCGATAGATGCTGTAGGGGACATTCACCTGATCGAAGGCACCACGAAAGCTGTGGACTACGTGAAAATTATTGTGGAACACCTGCATCCCTTCAGTACCTTTCACGACGATGATGTATGGCATATTTCAGCAAGATAACTGTCCGTGTCACAAACTCAGAATCATACTACAGTGTTTTGAGGAACCTCATAATGAACTCACATAGAACATATATGGGACGCTATTTGGTGTCAGGTCCGAGCTCACCAACGATCGGCCCGTAATTTAAGGGAATTGCTTCACCTGTGAATAGACATCTGCAGCCAGATACTTCCTGAAAGCTACCAAGAACTTGTCGAATCCATCCCACATAGAACTGTGTGAGGTCCCACTTCATCATACACTGAAATAATAATAATAAAAGTAATATTTATACGACTTTATGCAATGTATGAATGTAGGAGAAAATAAAATTATTTATGAAAATCAGAAAGATTGTGTAAAGGGTATTGACCAGTTGGAAGAGAAAACAGATACGGCAACAAAAAGGATTTCAAGAATAAGCGATAAGTTAATAGTCATGGATAAGGATGTCAAAGAAGTGACATGTAAAATTGCAGAAATAGCAAGCCAAATGAAAGTTGTCAACGAAGATGTGCGAGAAGAGGTAGTCCAGCTGAACCAGAGGGTTGAGGAGGTAGAACAGCGAGGTGTTGCTACTCTGGGAGGAGGCAACATTATCACCAGTCATTTTAAATTGCCAGAAGTGAAGTTTGACCCTGAAAAAGGTGTTCACGCTGTGGAGTTTGTTAGAGTTTACAAAAATGGATTGGCACGTGAATGGTCAGATACCAGTAAGATAAGGTACGTCAAAAGCATGATGCGAGGAGATAGATGCATTTTCTTGGAGTTGTGAGAATGATGAAGATTGTGAAGATTATGAAGAATTTTTGCGACTACTTCTGAGTAAATATTGGTCACCAAGAAAGCAAAGAAGAGTAAACAGAGATTTCTGGAACTGCCGTTGCTATAGCAGGCGACATGGGAGTATGAAGAATTTTTGTGAAGAAGTGATGAAAAAGCTTCGTTACCTGGACCAGGCGATAGAGGATGATGAAAAGTTCGAAGTTTTGTTGCAGAAATTTCCAAGACCAGTGCTGGAGAAGTTGATAGTAAATCAATGGAGTAATATGCAGAATTTTCTGGAAGCTATTGAAAGATTGGATCGGTGGAGCAATACTAATGCACATGAGACAAGAGATGAAAGAAGAAATGGCTGTCGAGACAATAATAGGTCAAATCAGATGCCACCACGGGAGAATTTTGCAAGAGACAGACGACGCGCCTTTGGATACAACAGAGAGGAACAGTTCAATAGTAACTCCGGTAGAAATACAAGGAGGGAATATGAGGACCGACGGCAAAATCACCAACGGGGGCATCACAACAATGCTTCGATGAACGGAAGGGAAGATGGAAGGCAGCTTGATTCAGGAAGAGCTATGGTAAACTCGGTGCCGCAACTGGGGTGGTCCGAACAGTAGCGGGAATAACAGGAACAGGATCGAAGAAACAAAAAAGCAGGACCTATCCGAAGGGCGATGACATTAACGCTGGAGCAGAGTCTACACAGCGTAAGACAGACCAGGATTTCTTTAATTATCGACGCTAAAAAGGTAGCGAAGATAGCAGTTAAAAAGGATACCTCGCAACTGCTAGTGTATTTCGTTCCGAATGTGAACGAAAACATTAGTGAGCAGGTGGTTATAATGTTTTGGCTCATCAATGTAATATTAAACACCTTAATCTTCCTAAAATATTTGGATCAGCGAATGTAGAAAATGTGTGCAATCTTCAGTGATTGTGGTGTTTTAATTTTTTTAGAGCAAAGATAACACCACTTTTGATGATTTTTTATTATTATTATTATTCATTCACTGTCTTTGACTTCATCCAGTTGACGTTATTTTGTTTCGAACATGTTACATCATCTTAGTAGATTATCAAACCATATTTAAAATCACAATTTTGTAACAAGTACATTGAAAAGCCTATAATATATTATGCATCAACCTTTGAACGAAAAAGAATATTTAAAATCAAACGCATTACATGCATTTATAATAAATTCGACATACTTATAGTACATTATTAGGTCATTATCAAATAAAGTTTTAAGAAAATGTTTGTATCTGTCACCAGTTAAATTAATCACATGTAGGAATCGATTTGAGTAATACAATAATCAAAGCACATTTGGTTTTAACTTTAGGTAAATAGCATTTCAAAACTGCAGGCGTGACGTTTCGGGCCCTGAAAGCTTTTTAGCTTCCAGTGTCACGGAGCGTACAACGGAGAAGGGCACCACCCAGACCGTGTCTAAAAGTGAATGCTGAATTTTCTGCATACATAGAAAAATACCGAGAACAATCAAATTTCTTGTGACAATAGGTTTTCAAAGCGCATGGCCAATTTTAAGATACTTGTTTTGGTGTTGCACTTTGACCAACTGTATAAGAGATTCTTCATGGAGGGAGGCTGCAATCATTGTTCTGGACTGCATGGCCTTTACTGCTGGGAAAACTTACCCTAAGGGCACTTGCAGTTCCACATACTAAGCTCCCGTTTTTCGAGTCCTCAAGCAATGGCTTCAGTGGGTTTTCTGAGTGAAGCCACGCATGGCACTACCGACTGTGAATACACCAGGGCCTCATTCGGCCACATATACAACGCCCTCCCTTCACCAGCTGCTCTGTTATCGTGTGATAGCAAGTGATAATTTTTAATTTAATTAATGGTCTGTAGTCTTTGCAAACATCGAACAAAATGCAAAGTAAAAAATTATGTGTTTTAGTGCTCAAAGAAAAAGGTAGTTTTAAGTTGCATTCTGTGGCGCTAGCAAACGAGCAATAATTCGGTAGTGCGGGACTGCATATCCACAGTAATGTTAACGGATATTCTATTCACGAGTGAGCTCCTTTTTTTTTCCCTTACTGATTTTATTTAGCCCTGACTTTGCCGTTTGTTTTGCATCGGAACGTATTCCATTTGTGCATCTTATATCTTTCAGTTCTATCTCGCTTCTGTATATTCTGCGATTTCGAAATGTTTTTCGGAAACTATATCTGCCCTGAAGTAAAATGCATAATCAAGAATCTGGTTTATAATTCTTTGTTACTCAATCATTTTGGATGAGGGCATTAAAGCACATCCCTACCGGATAATGGGTTATGGCACAATCCACGAACAGCGTACCTGAAATATTATCAACTGTTTCTGGCGTTTCCCGAAGTTAGAACAGCTGAAATATTGTTTATCTTCTCTCGTATTTTTACTACTACCACCTCACATTTCTAAAATCATAGTCCCTCATTCACATCTTTTGGTTAGAGGAGAATCGTCTATTGTACTTCCTTTCCTTCTTTCAATAGAGCTTTTCGACTGGTCGGGTGTAATCATTTTCTGCACACAACATACGTTAAATTAAGTCACCGACTACTCCAAGTATGCACAACTGTATCGTCTTCTTACAAGTCTGCATGTCTGATATTTTTATGATGGATTCAGCTCTATTTTGTATCAGCAGCAACATAATATTCTCACTTGTTTCATATATTCTTATTAACTATAAATATTTCCTTGGTGACTTTGTTGACAGCATTTTTGTTAATATTCTTTTTATTTTGCAACAAAAATTTCGCACGTTCTTTCTCTTAAATGTACAAAACCCATTTCCCTCTGCAAATTTTTCAGCTTACATGACTCATTCACACTTCAAATATTCCTCTCTCCAACAGGTGATTTGCTGATACCTCTTTCCTGAGCTCTTTCTGAGATCCAGTAAGGCAGTATTTTATCCCTTGAATAGTTTATCGAGGACATAGTCATCATGAAATAAAATTGGCGTATTATACTTCCTGTGAAACTGTTTGGTCAGTAATGTAGAGATTTCCCTTTGCTTTCTGTATCCCGTGCTGTTGAATATTTCTGACTCATCTGTCTTCAGGGCCCATTTCCATCCAGAAGAGCAAGAACGTTGTCCTGGACCATTATGTATGCCTCGGTTCCCTCTACCCCTCATCCCCTCTCCCTCAGGAGGCGTTGGGAAGGAGAGGGCAAGTCATTATTCCGGACCAGGTTCAGTCATCACACTCTCTTGTGTTGGAATAGCTCGCACAAAGTGAAGACACTATTTTATGCGTATTCTGTCATACTAATCAGAAAATAAAAGCAATCGAAATATGCAATTCCATACCTATTCAAGTCTAGAACATATAGCCACTCAGTTAGCAATGGAATTTTTTATCCATTAAAAAATTTATAAATCAACGATACAATATTAAGTTTACGCTAGTATATGAGACAGTCCAGACCTTTTCAATACTGATTAGCAAACTTTCGAAGGTAAACATAGTTTTCGTTTGTAAAAAATAAAATGCAACTTTTTTAATAGAAGGTAGTCAGAAATTTATAAATTAAAGTGTTTCGGGAAACTGGCATTCTCAACCAACCATAAGTTCCCCAAAAAGTCGTATAAATGTTTAGTTATGTCCAAAGACGATGTCAAGTAACTTTGCAAACTAAAAGTCTGTTTAAAAAGTAAAGTAGTCATGTAGACGTGTGCACCTCTTTGCTTCATAGCACCGTTCATCTACAGTCATTTGTTATAATTCCTTGCATTCTAGTGGTGTCTTGCAAGCAAAGCTCAACACTAAAGGCCGTAAAAGTAATTGCGTTTACTCACTTATTTATTTATTTATGTTTGGCTTTTTGTCTCGTCGAGGTCATTAGAGGTGGGAAAGGACTGGGGACAAGGTACGGGAAGGAATTCGACCATGGCCTTCTGACGGAACCATCCCTACATTCGCCTGGTGTGATTTGGAGAAAGCATCTAAAACCGAAATATGGATGGCTGGATGGGGATTAGAACCAGCGTCCACCAGAATTGGAGGCCAGTGCGTTACCACTCACCCACCACGCTCGATGAGTTTAGCATTATGGTCCTATGTTACCTGTGTTCCATTAGGTATAAGCAACTCACTTATCGGGTAGGAAGTGCGCCCAATATTTTATTATAGTAATTTATAATAATAAATAATATAATAATTTATCTTTTAAACAATCTCCATCTGAAAATCGAATCATTTTATATATATTTCCCACAAAGAATTTAGACGTACAATGGGCACAAATTTTACATGTCATGATGCTTTTCTCAGATTAATTTTACCTATCCAGTGAAATATAAAACCTAAATTCTTTGGACAACGATTTACTTGCCAAAAAGGATTCTGTAGCCTCCAGTTATTCATTCATGATATCTGCTTCATAATTCTCGTAGCTCAGTTTAATACGCGTTATATCACTGAAAATTAATTACAAATCGGATTCAGCCGCAGAGATACGACCCAAATGAACTCAATGGCGACAAAAAGCTCTACCGAGGTAGTGCGTGCGAAGACACGGTATCTGTGTGTTGCAGATAACAACCGTGGAACATGAGCACCTGAAATTTCTCACAATGTATTCTTTGTTAAAAGCAGTAATTAAATATGTTAAGGCTTCCACGAAATACACCCAACTTCTTTCATCTTCATATAAATGAGTTAATTAAAAAAGTGGCTGAATCAATGAGTCTTCAGTACAGATTATATTGAATTGTAGGGTTTATTTTTATTTATAAATTTCAGTCGCTAATCTCAAGTTCCTGAATTACGAAATCTGTACTCAATGCGGGCCACGGGAGCAGCAATGCAGAGGTGAATATTTAATGTGGCAAGTGGTTTTTTTTTTCTTTTCTTCTAAACCAATTTACAACCGTGGGTACATAGTTTCATCTGAAAGAAAAAATTGAAAACATGGTAAGATGGGAAAGGGAATTTGCTTGAAGGTACAAGTCTCAAATTGGTACAAGAATCTTTGAAGCTTCCTTTTTGCGAAAAAAACATGTATAGCATGAATTAGTGCCAATTTTTCACTTAGTAAGTTTCGACGAGAAAGTTTGTTAACGCACCCATCCTGTCTCAAAAGCTGTGTAAGCGTGCCTTTCCACTTGAGAGTAAATAGTGGCTAGAAGCTCTCGATATTAGTAACTCTCCAATGAACACGCCTCTGAGAGTAGCTCGCAACAAGTGGCCAGCTACTGCCCGACAGCTGACCATAATCGACTTGCCCGCAAGTCGACACGTTATACTTGCGCTGTCTGATAGTAGCTCGCAGAATACGTTCCAAAGTTTGAGAGCAAAAGCTTAGAGCTCTGTGAGAGGTAACAACAAGATCAGTAAAAACTGGTCATCAGAACAAACAGAGGAATTAATTAAAATGTCTGAAGGTAGAGATTTGCTGTGGAACGTGTCGATTACCGGGACAGAATTAAAAAATAAAGTGTTTTGAAGGAAATAGAGAGATATTTTCTTGTTCAGGAGATGGCGTTCAGAGGAAGCTGCACAATTTAACGAATCAGGTAATGTAAATTAAATCTGAACGGTAGATATACATTTCATAACATTTATTTTCATCAATATCTTTTATAAATGTTGTAGATACATTGTAATGACAGTAAAGAAGTTCAACAATGAAGTAAGTTTTTCTTAATTTTTTAAGCTAACTCAAGAAATTAAAAAAAAAAAAAAAAATAGAAAAAGTCGAAGTGAGGCAGATGAACATTATGAATGCAAGTGGCCTTACTTCAATGCACTGAAGTTTGTGATTCCGGGATTGACCACTTTTCCAACAATCTATCAAGCGTGGTGGGTGAGTGGTTAGCGCTCTGGCCTCGCATTCGGAAGGACGCGGACTCGAATCCATGTCCGGGCATCCAGATTTGGGTTTTCCAATTTTCCATGGTTTTCCCGAGTAACTCCAGGCAAATGCAGGGATGCTTCCTTCAAAAGGCCATGGCCGAGTTCCTTGTCACCAGTGCTTTCCCGCCTCTAATAACCTCGACGTCAACGAGGCGTAAAGCCATAGGAAAAAAAATCCAACACAATCTAATTTGGAAAGTTTAATATTTTATTTAGCATGGCCAATCAGGCAGTAATATGTCTATATTGCTAAAACATCCCAACATTGGTAGACATAAAATAGTCTTTGAACTGATCTCTCACATCTTTTTTCAGATGTAGTATAAATATTTCTTTAGCCTCGTTCTTATGAAAAAGAATGTATTCTTCGGATTACTTTCAGTACGCCAAAGCCCAGGCACCATATCTCAAGTTAATTCGTCTTCTGAATCAATCATCACATTTCCCAGATAGGCACATGCATTTCCATTCAACAGAAAATCGTGAAGGGTGCATATTGACAATACAATCTTTTTGGCTATATTGGGTTTCAAGAGCATAGGGTTTCTCGGTGCTCTAAATCGATTTGCTAAAATCCGAAAACTGTTTCCACCGTTCTACATGCCATTGACAGGTGATAATTAAAAATTCTGTTGGGCGCTGGTTGATCTTTAGGTTTTAACAGATACGTTTTCATTGCAAACATATCATCTCCTACAAAATAATTTGGCACTGGCGTAATTCGTCCAGGAAGTGATTCTGAGACAGGTAAAGGTATAGCCTTTGTTCCAGTTTTTTTCATGTAAGTTGCAGTTATGAAACACACTTGCATCAGAAATTCGGTCATTGCATCCGACGTCTATGTAAATTAATTTGTATTAACATCCGCGACTCCTAACAAAACGATACTGTGCGTGCCTTTGTAATTATAATAAAAACTGCCACTATTATCAGGAGCTTGAGTCACTACATGTTTTCTGTCCACGGCTTCCAAGCGATGAGGGAAATTCCATCGCATCCAAAATCAGATAATATCTTAAGCCATTGCTCTGCGTTTTCTGTAATGAAAGAGCAATAATCGATTTAAGCTATCAATATTTATTACACCTTGTGGTATGACAGAGTCATCCCCCAATGAATATTAATATAGTCATAATTAATATTCAAATTTTTATTATATTTGTTTATTGAAAATTTAAATTGTATGGCTAATTGATGCGTAAATAATTATGTATTAAGCCTGGGCGGCCAAATTTATTATTATATAATTTAATTCATTGCAAGATTGCTGTTAAGAAAGTATTAAATGTGGAAAATGTTGGAACTGCAGTTTTAAGCGTTCAAATAGCCGGACAGTATGCCGAGCGCTGGCGTCAGCCAGGGGCCGCATACACAATGGACCAGGCAGTGAAGGACGGAAGATGCCGTTAGGTGGTGAGGGCGATGGCCCCGGCTCTCCGTTGAGGGGTGCAAGTTCAGGGAAAAATGTGCGCGAAACGAGCTACGGCACGAAACAGTGATTGTGGGCTACGTCGTTTCACGAATCGTGCATGGCTACAGGGTCTACATTTGTTAATGAAGGGCGTCTTTTTCCATGTACTGGGAGAGGGATCCTGGCTTTCCGTGGTGGGAGAAGAGGACTCCATGAGAGAGGATTTGCTGTTCAGACGAGCTGGAGTGTAGACGTGTCATCCGATACACTCTCCTAGCTGTTGGTCCACGGTTGGAGCTAGACGCTTTCTGGCTCAGATCTTGCTGGAAACAGAGTGTCTCACCTGGTAGAGGCCATCAGCAGATGCACTAGCGCTAATGGGTCCGTGAATTAGCATCCAACTGTGACACAGCGTGTCACACTTCGTCAAGCAGATGCAGCAATGGTAAAGTACCAATGCAAAGGTCAATGGTTCCATAGGGTTTTAACGAGGCTTACAAACCCGTAAGCGGCCCCTGAGATCAGACTCTCTGCTCTATATTTACTGAGCTAACCAACTTTCCACGTTCATCAAGTTTAAACTTTTAAGCATCTTGCTCATTATTACTAATTCAAATGATGCTATTTACTTTAAATGGCGCCCCTGGGATTTTTTTTGTAAATATTAACTTTAATTTGTTGGCCTGCGACGCCACTTTATTGTATATTAACTTTGCAAAATCTTTGAAATATTTAAAATCTGTTTTTGTTTGCATTTATCCGGCAAATTGTAAACGCCGGGTATTGCTTGTTTATTTTCTTTGAATATATTGTATTTAACGTAACGTTAAATATGCCCGGCCTTGTATAAGCCAGAAGACAGAATAAATTGAATATTTTTGTGTACCTTAGATTCTTGCAGCATTCAAGGTTCTAGTTCACCATTTAACCAAATTAGAAAATTAATATTCATATTCCCGATAAAATTTCAACGTGATGGTATCCCCCCAACTCTCCGGATAAACGGGTTACCACAACCTATCGTAATTAATTACTATAAGTATTACTTAATTAATATAATTATTACTGAGTCTATTTTACAAAGTGTTTTCCGTTTTGGCTTTCAATTTTAGATCGAGGAGTCTTCAAATACTACATCAGACAGACGAGAAATGCTGAAAGTTCGAATAATCCCAGTCATAATGAGGAGGTGACTAAAAAAACTGAAAATAACGCAAAGAAACAAACGAAGAGAAGTCGTCAACAAATATACGACATAGAACTAAATGCCGCATTACAAGCCCTGGCGAAGGGAGTACCGGGACGAATATATTCATTTTAGAGAATTCGTTGAGTTGGAATTGCGCACTCTGCAATCTGATGTTATGAGAAGAAAATTGAAAAATTAAATAAGAAAAGCTATAGTTCGTGCTTCAGATGAAGATGAAAGGTATTCGTTGTCCTCCAGCAATTAATGAGGATTTTTTTTTTTTAATTTTTCCTCACCCTCTGCATTGTTAAAAGCTTGTGAATCTCATTCCGCTAGGGAATTAACTGAGAACTATGACAACACTGAATTTTAAATATAATTGTAATTTTTCTGTATTTATAAGCAATTAAATTTATGATTATCAAACAAAATGCACCATTTTCAAAATGGTTATTACCTGTAAATATGTTCCTTTCAGAATGTAATAAATAGCAAGGGCTATTGCTTTTACTGTTCTGCCAATATTACACAGGGGTACTCAGAAAGATACGGGAGGCTTGAATACGAATCCCTTAGAAAATGTGTCAAGACGATGTAATTTTTTTTTTTTTTCTAAATCTAAAGCAACGTATTACACATAAGACCCAAAGAAATTGGCACACCTGCCTAATATCGTGTAGTGCCCCCACGAGCACGCAGAAGTGCCACAACACGACGTGTCATGGACTCGACTAATGTCTGAAGTAGTGTTGCAGGGAATGGATACCATGCATCCTGCAGGGCGGTCCATAAATCCGTAAGAGTAGGAGGGGCTGGAGATCTCTTCTGAACGGCACGTTGCATGGCATCCCAGATATGCTCAATAATGATCATGTCTGGGGAGATTGGTGGCCAGCGGAGGTGTTGAACTCAGAAGAGTGTTCCTGGAGCCACTATGTAGCTATTCTGGACGTGTGGGGTGTCACATTGTCCTACTGGAATTTCCTAAGTCCGACGGAGTGCACAATGGACATAAATGGATGCAGGTGATCAGGAAGGATGCGTACGTATGTGTCACCTGTCAGAGTTTTATCTAGACGTATCAGGGGTCCCATTTCATTCAAACTGCACACGTCCTACACCATTACAGGGCCTCCACCAGATTGAACAGTCCCCTGCTGACATGCAGGGTCCATGAATTGATGAGGTTGTCTCCATAACCTTACATGTCCATCCGCTCGATACAATTGGAAACGAGACTCGTCAGATCAGGCAACATGTTTCCAATCATCAACAGTCCAATGTCGGTGTTGACGGGCCCTGGTGAGGCGTAAAGCTTTGTGTCGTGCACTCAGCAAGGGTACACGATTGGGCCTTCGGCTCCGAAAGCCCATATCGATGATGTTTCGTTGAATGGTTTGCACGCTAACACTTTTTGATGGCCCAGCATTGAAATCCGCAGCAACTTGCGGATGGGTTGCACTTCTGTCACGTCGAATGATTTTCTTCAGTCATAGTTAGTCCCGTTCTTCCAGGATCTTTTTCCGGCCGCAGCGATGTCGGAGATTTGACGTTTTACCGGATTCCCGATATTCATGGTAAACTCGTGAAATGGTCGTACGGAAAAATCCCTACCTCATCGCTACCTCGGAGATGCTGCGTCCCATCTCTCGTGCGCCGACTATAACACCACGTTGAAACTCACTTAAATCGTGAAAACCATTTTAGCAGCAGTAACCGCTCTAACGCCTGCGCCAGACACTTGTTTTCTCATATAGGCGTTGCCGACCGCAGCGCCATACTCTGCGGTCGGCAACGCCTATATGTGTTTGCATACGCATGCCTATACCAGTTTGTTTGACTCTTCAGTGTATACAATAAGTAAACTAACCTGATGCAAAAAATCGAAGAGTAACCAATGCTGGTTCACGTACCGATACTGAATTCCTAATTTTAGTGTCTGTTTGTAAATTATGTGTTCGACAGATTCTATAATAAACTTAACTTCACAACTAGTTAACCTACAAAAAATTCTATACTGTTGCGCGTCTTCAATATGTAATTCCCGTGTCAGTGAATGTCCAGCTCTAAAAACTCTTCACCCAGCAACTTTTCCTATTCACTTTTTTCTTCTTTTTAGTAACAGCAAGTATCATCACAGCTACTGCGACCTTTGTAATGTGCGCCGCCATCTTGACTACTGTCCTCGGCTCTTGGGTGAACATGTCGCGTGAACTGTCCCGCCAAGCAGCTCGCCGAGTGTTCTGGAGAGTAGAGCTAGGCAAAACCAACTATGAAATGAACACTTTGTAAGGTGACAAGGTCCCTTACATATTTTTGTGAATAATTTTTGTAAAAAAATTAATTAGGTATTAGTCTTGCTTGTGTTGTGTATACAAATGTATTAAATTAGTAAGAAAGAAAGTAAAAGATAAGCATATAGTAAAGTGCCAGAATATCTATGGACAGTGGTCATGTATGATGATGTATATCTTTGGACAGAAGAGAGAAAAAAATATGGCGAGTGTTTTGGACGAGAATATAAGATATAGCTGGCACGTGGTTGAATAAAAACGGAATGAAAAGAAGTGTGTTTTGTACCAAGTGATTATAAATAAAAAGTGCTTTCGAGTGTTTTTCAAAGAATCCATGTCCCTATATATATGTATTATTTTTTGTTGTTGTTGTTTCTGAACTGTGAATTAAAAATAGTCTGCCGACTTCTGCAGCTAATATTACGGCTTGAAGACGGCAGATTATACATATCAAGAGGAGCTAAGGTAAATTACCTAAATCGAAGAAGGTGAACTTACAACCTTCCTGATAGTAACTCTCGAGAGTTTCTCGGTCGAATACTCGCAGGTGGAAACGCACCTTAACGGGACGTCATTTAGATCAATATTTCAGTACCACAATAATGTAATTTTGTTAGGTTTTACAGCGACAAACAGCTGTTGAGCAAGCGTGACTTGCTTGTTGAAACTGCCGATCGACAGTTCAAAGTATACGTAACAGGTGCATTGCTGAGCACGCAACTCACTACTAACAAACCAGAATGCATGCATTTGTGTCACTTCTTTGCACATGGGCAACAAGTAAACGTCAGGGCCTTCGCTACACCAACCTTGCCACTCTCTTTAGTTGTATTCAGTAGGACCAATAATCATCTCTTTGTTATACTTAGATCGGGTTACGAGATACCTCGACTTCACTGTACATCATCGACTGTAATCAGGATATGGTTTTCTGGTGCAGATTAAAAGAGGATTCCATAGTTGCTTCTTTAATTGCAAGTAACCCATAGCTTTCCGCTCCCTCGCCTACAAGTATCCACGGTGCTCACATGAATCCATGATTCTCATATTAATTCGGGATTCAGGTGTCAGTTTAAGATGCAGAAGAGGTCAAGATGACAAGAGATCAAGAACCGAAAGGTAGTCTGCGCAAGTCGTAGGACAATGGTTGATTAGATATGCAATGCTACTAGGTTATGACTAAAGAACAAAAGAACATGATTTTGAAATTATTGTCGATCTTTATGTAATTTCCACTGTAATTTGAGACGCCTTATCACGATCACTTCAATATAAAGGCAACTTCCTGTAGTATTATACAATAGCGTACACTCATCGTTTTCAAAACAGATTTTTTGTAGTGTGTAGTCTTGTTCGTGAATGTCTTCCTACGTGAACAACTAAGAGGTAATGACAAACGTTACCAAGTTTCATTAACTTTCGTTTAAGCTATTAGCTTGCTTTATTAAAACACCCTTTTATGTGAGCGACAGTTCTAAATTATTTTTCTTTAAAAGTATTAATTCCTGTTCGCACGCTCATCATAGAGACTGTGTTTCTAAACGCACCATCCAATTCTGATACACGGATGCGACTAATTCCTAATACCATTTATACTTTGCTTTTGTACAGGATACACAAATGTGACATTTCGTACTCATACTTCTGTAATGTTCGTACCCGGCACTGTGGTACAGAGCACTGGATCAGGAGGTATCGAGTCTGATTGGTGGTTTTAGGTGGTTTCCCGTAATCACTAAGGCCGAATGCCGGGACAGTCCCAGTCTTCAACTCACATGCTAAATAATACGCAAACAAAAAAATAAACTTAGCGCACACAGAACATAGTTACACGCTTCGCACAGATGGCAACACGGAAGGTGTCGGGCTTAGCGACAAGCTGGCCAAATCCCAACACGTCGCGTCCTCAAAAAATGCCGACCCTGCAATAGTACAAGGAAGTACAATAATAATTCTGCAACGTTCGTCTAGGTTCCTACGAAGGTCCTATGTAGTAAAAATATACAAAAGGCTTAGCAATTCAATTAAAATGTGTTAAGTTGGAAATCAAGTGAAGAAGAGAGCGTGATCAATATCGACATTAATTGTCTTATTCTACTGAGTGTTTGAGTACCGTTATAGCCGCAGAAAAACGTATAATTTGCAAGTAATTTCCTAGCGACTGCACATTTAACATGTTCGTGTAATTCAATCATACCGCCAGTAAGAAGCCCTCTGTCACTCAATTATCAATCGCATAAAATCTATATAGAAACAGAACGGAATTAATTCGAATGGTGAAACCACAGGTCATTTTTTAAGTTGAAGAATAAAAAATAAACCGAAAACAACTAATAACAAATTTATGCTACAAAACTGAAAGAAATCCGTAATGACTGTACTAAATTAAGGCCATTCCAGTTGCTTCGTTTGTTGGGATAAATATTGTTAGTGAAAAAAAAAAAAATAAAACTCTGTATTGACAACAAAAGAATAGGTGCAAAAAAATTCTTTCATTTGCCGGCATCTTCTGGGACGATTCATAATCTTCCATCTCTTTTTTTCCCTTCCAACAGGTAAATTGGGGGAGCAGTATATTTCGTAGTAATTCCTTGTCGTTTCATATACTTGCGTATCAACAAGTTACGTGTAGTTCAAATTTTTTCACATCTCTTGTGTATTTCACAGTGAACAACTGGAAATATTAATAATACAAACATTCATTTTCTACAGTTTTAGGCTTATATTATGGACCACCTTTATTTTTTTGCTGACGAGTTTTGTAACTGACGTATGTGTCTCTAAGCTATAGACTGGGGCAAGAGAACGCGTAACTGTTGCAGTCTTCGACCCTTAAATGCTTCACTCAATGTTTATTATGTATGATGTTAATCAGTATGTGATAAGTGTTGACTGTGGGCCATCTCGTCATTCACCTCGATGATTATTGAAAACGCCTAAAATCTATTCTCATAATTTTTAATCTATGAAAGTATATCCGGTTTTCAGACGAAACGCAACTAGATCTCTTTTTAGCCAATACGATGGATATATAAAACCAAATAACTTCGAAATTAAACGGACAACTATATTATAGTAATGGTGTAATACAAGTGATAAGCTAAATCTTTGATAGATAATTCCTGTAGTGTTTAATCCAGAAGACGCCCCCGTTATAACATGTTAACCTGTTGTATATTTAGTAACGCATCACATCGATGGTCATTCTGAGTAGTGTATGTGCGGACTTAGCTGCACATATGTCGAGCAATAACAACTTCAGATGCGCCGGAATCGTCGTGTTTACTGTAATTTTATCATCGTAATTCATCGAAATCCTTGCTACCAAGTTTTCTGTAATGTCCGAAACTACCTAGAAGCGACACAGGTAGTTTCTTAACTTCGGTGTCTTGCTACAAAAGTTTTATGTTCATAAAAGATGGTCCGACTCATGATAAAGGACTTTTTAGACAAACATTTTCATGTTCTCAATTTACATTTTTTTTTCTTTTTTTGCGTTTAGTCAAAAGCAACTGATATCTATCTATTTTCATTTATTTTGTTAGTGCAACATAATTGTTTATATTGGGGCCCAAGTTAATTTGAATGTTATTGTGCACTCTACAGCTTGTTTTTTTAAATAAATTCAGTGATTTGAAGATCTTTCTTTACCATTTATGGTAAATCATTAAAGCTGATTGCCAACAAACACAATAAACAATTAAAGTTTCATTTGATTTAGTTAAATTCCAGGAAATATATTATAATTGACGTAACCGTTTAGCTATGGCCCAAGATATCTGTTACTAGCTTTTAATTCCAACTCCTCTTTTAATAATACCAAATTTTAATAAGTACTTAATTAAGAAATGCAATCAATTAATAATTTCACAGAGTGCTAAACTATAGTTATTACAATACCATTTCTAATTCATTCTCTTTTTAAAAAAGAAATAAATAAAAAAATCGAGCCACATTGAACACGTTGGCATCGATTGAATAACCTTTTTTACTTTCTTGCACTTATAACACGATGGAATCTGGCCATAAATGGGAGTTTTATCAAAATGATAATCTTGATATAATTTAAATAATGCTTTGCTTTTGTAAATAATATCTTGGGTTTGCAGAATCAAAATAAGTCCATTGAGCATTTTTCAAATGTTTATTCAAATTAATAACCATATTATTCCGTTCATGAATAGAGAAATCTGATATCTGCCACAGAGGTAATAAATATAGTGATTATACAGGTATTTAGACACCTTTTCTCAGCGAGTGCTCAGAGAAGCTGATGTTACTTGTTTGATCCTCTTGTTCAGATGCTTGCAAACACAGTTCACCTACCTCACCGAGATCAATAAGTACGATGGTGAACTTGTTATTATTGTGATCGTTATCGGACACAGGCTTTAGGAGAGTTTTGTAGCTGTTTACATATAGATTACCGCTATGCTGCTTGGCTTGTAACTCACTAACTGCGGCAATAACGATGTTAGTAACTTGTTATCGTCCAACACTGTGTTTCTAAATCTCTAGCTGTGTTATGAATGCGATAACGCTTTTACTAACTGCGGTCGTTCTTCCATCTGTTTTAAGCACACCGTGCCTGATGAGCATCATATTCATTTTTATTTTCGATTCCGTGTCTTCTGTTTCGTTGCCGGCGTTCTTCAGTAACAAATTGTATCAACAGCCACTTCGTGAATGAAGGCTATCCCTTCATGTCGCTGAAATAAAATCTTCGCTGGTTCGCTGACTGATTGAATCTACGAAAGACGAGATTTCGGTGGCACAGTCAGCAGCTATCTTCAGGTCTGGCTCTCACGCTGACTCACCACTACTCTGGCGCCGACGTTGTCGCAGCGTGGGGATCGGAACTCAAGATGGCGGCACACACTACTTCGCCGAAAGCTCGTCTTTCATCGACACAATCACGCAGCGAAACCACGAAGATTATATTTCAACAGCCACTTCGCTTTTCATGTAATCATAGTTGTTAGTCAAATTACTAATTCATCGTTGGATATTATATTAACTGTCATTCTTCATCTTATTGCAATTCAAGTTATTCACCAGGATGTGGATTCTCTCATCATCTTGTGACAGATGTTCACAGACTTCACCAGGTATGTAACAGAATCGCTGCAATGCAGAAGGGTTACTTTTTCAAGCTGTCCATTTGTTTCCGGTGAACGTGAGAGAATTTCACAAATGCTTTGAACAACTTGACGTAACCAACGTTCATCGGGAGTCTCTCAAGACAGAAATACAGCGTGACGATGCCGTGGTGAGAGACATCAGCCGCTAGGTGATATTTGCGTCTCGAAAGAGCGAACTAACGCTGATCCTCGGTAATTAACCATTGGAATATTGGGCATCAGGATCGATAGGATCCCACTTCACACTCTGAATGACCTCCCATGCGTCACTTTCCTAACAGGGAATTTTTTATTGAATTTTATCACTAGCGAATCGAGTTCAAATCACAGTCCAGCCTTCCAGATTTCAGTTTCCCATGGTTTTCCCAAATCACTCCATGTAATTGCTGTTTTGGTTCCTCCAAAGATCATTGCTGAATTCCTTCACCTCGGTCCTCTCTCGCCTCTAATTACGAGGCACCGAGCGTTGTGGACTCGCAATCGGGAGGACGCCAGTTCGAATCTCCGTCCTGGCACCCAGATTTCTCGAAATCACTCCAGGCGAATGCCGGGATGATTCCTTCAAAGGCCATGGCCAAATTCCTTCCCGTTCCTTTTCCCCTGTCTCATCCCGCCTCTAATGACCTCGACGTCGACGAGGCGTAAAATCATACGAAAACAAAATTACGAGGCTTAAGACATAAAAAAAGATTCAGCAACTATTGATGTTCTTCAGTAAATGAGGATTCAAAATCAAGAGGCAAATCTAAAATTCCGTTTTGGAAAGAAAAATGGTAACTTTCACTCAGCAGTAAATTGCGATAAAACTAAAATCAAGTCAAGAGGCTCGTTAAAAATTTTATTCCGTTTACGAAAGCAAAAATAAATTTATCTGTATTTTGCTGCAGAAATCAATTCAATATACCGTTTAAATATTCCAGGTAACGTAAACAAGGATAAAGCTTGTTTGAATCACTAATAATTATTCATATTCAAAAATGTGTAGCTTGTACGATGGATGGGACTTCCCTATACGCAGTCACGTTGTCACTTCTATAGCGAGCAAGCTTCAACTGTGCACAAACGAGATTGGACCTCTTCACTGCAAAGAGATTGTTCAGCTCCTCAACGTTCCAACGTGCTAACGTTGACCTTGGACACTGGGCAGAACAATGTCTGGGAACCTGTAAAATTACATTCAACAGTTTTTGTGTGAAACACAAAAACAACATATACATAAAAAAAAAAATCAGACAGGAAATTTCAGAAACGATTGATTTATATCATACTCCAGTATCCCGAATTAATTTATTCGGAAATATAGTTATTTAATATTCCATTTTACCATTATTGTTTTATTATAGGTTTAGATGAAGTGATTGCGTGACTACATAACATTTATAAATTGTTCCATAACATACTTGATCATTCTGTGTAGTCCAGCTGTATGCAAATCTCAATTGTCTGTTGTTCAGAATATACAAAGCGTATCTGATTGCGTGTTCTTAGAATATAGTATTAGGTGCAAGTTGACTGTATTTAGACGACGTTAAGTTCCAGTTTCGCTATTGGCGGAAGCACTGCTTCTAGTGGTTTAAGAAAGTTTCTATGCGCCTTGTTTAACGGTATCCAGAATTATATTCCGGATTCAGCACTTCGCGGGCATAAATAGTTCCACGTTCCCGTTCTAGACTGAACTGACTATCTGGTTTTCAATCTTCTTTTTCTACGAACACCTTGCACGGGGCCCGGCATTGGTGGTTACCCTGGGGGATGTTTAACCCTCGTCTGGAAAGATGAACTGAGGTGGTTTCCCGTTGCCTTCCCCACTGCAATAGTGCTCGTAAATGTTGTTGTAAGTGTCGATGACTGTGATGGTGTGCCTGTTCTGTGTAGTGTAGTTTGTGTTGTGAATGGGAGATGAAAAAATGATAATTTAAGAAAACTAAGTTACACGCTTTCGTAGCAATGTGACCTGAAAGGTTAAAAATAATCTTTACCTACAAAAATTTTTCTAGTATGTTCTAAAATGCAGTATAATTCTTTGAATAAGCCTAAATTAAGTATAAAGTTTCTGATTAAAAAATTAACTTTAATGTAAAAAAAGTGGGGTGCTAGATATCGCCAACTGTAAATGTAGGATTAGAGTCATAATGATTATGTAGAGAGCACCCCACGCTTTTTTTTACATTAAAGCTAATTATTTAATCAGAAACTTTATACTTAATTGAGGCTTATTCAAAAAATTTTACTGAATTGTGTAACACACTAGCGCTGTTGAAAAAAAAACATGATAAGTAAAATTTATTTTTAACCTTTTAGTTCACATTGCTACAAAAACGCGTACCTTAGTTTTTTTAAACTATCATTTTATTTTTAATTTTTAGTTGGCACTGCTAATAAAGCGTTTTTTTTAGTTTTTTTAAACTGTCATTTTCTTCTTTTTAGTTCAATTTTCTACAAAAACATGTTTTATGGTATTTAAAACTATAATTTTGTTTATATACCTGATAAAATCGTGTTAAAAAGCAATGATGCTGCTATAACTGTACTGAGTAAAGTATTTGTCATTACAAAAATTAGAGTTAAAAACAGATCTATAGTATGGCTTATAGAGTGTTTATAGAATGTATTTAATATAAAATAAATAGTTCACTTTTAGTATAAACATAATGGCGAGAACTGGTTTAGCCATTTCGGCGTGACTTGGCAAGAAGCAGACTTAAAAGTATTAAATGAATACGAGCTGAATGATTTAACTGCTAAGGACGTCTTGTAGGCAGTATTCCGTAGGGTCAAAATTCTTGTGAGGGCTTAGCAAAAGTTCGGACTTGAGCTCACCGCGAATGATGCACTTCTGACAGGTTCAACTGTCGCCACACTAAAGTAGAAGGTCAAAAATTTTCTGTTATTACTTTCAAAGTAATACGAAATACAGGATATACATATGAAATTATTGTATTTCCATCTGTTCAAAACACATGTAAAAAATATCAAAGGATTCGGACGTTAGGAAGTGGGTGAACATTGAACTGAAAGATTCCATTACATTCAAACACTTTCTATCGTTACTGTCAAAGTAATGAGGATATCAGGACATAGCTAAGAAATTATTATATTGTCACCGGTTCTTAACACGTGTTCAAAATTTCAAAGAATTCGAACTTCAGAAACTGGGAGAGCGTTGAAATTAAAGATTCCATTGCATTCAGTAGTTTTTCTATTGTCTGTCAAAGTAATGAGAATATCAGGACATAGATATGATATTATTGTATTGTCATCGTTCCTTAACACGTGTATAAAATTTTAGTATTTGAAAGATTCCATTAGATTTATACGAGCTATTAAAAGCGTGTTAAAAAGCAATGATGTTACCATGAAACATATCTAACGAAAAGTTTATCCCTCAACCATTGAAAATATTTTCTTTACAACAAAAAAATAAATTAGTGCACATCTCGTAAGCTATTGTGTCAGAGGTAGGACGACCAGTTTCTTTCCTCTGGGAACTACAGTTTTAACGTGAAATTCGAGCCACAAAATTCTGGCATAGCTCAATTGATCAAACGCAACTCTTAAAAATTCCTTCTTTCGTTGGGATTTGTACTTGGAACTGGATCATAGTGTTTAGAAACCAGACCAATCGTCTGCACATTATATATTTAATACAAAACGTAAAGTTCACTTTTGCCAAAGACATAATGGCGAAAATTGGTTAAGCTGTTTCGGCGTCACTGAGTAAGAAACAGAAGAAGTATTAAACGAATATGAGCAGAAGGATATAGCTGCTACTGAAGTCTTGCAGCCATTTTTTCCTGGATTCAAAACTCTAGCCGAGTTAAGGAGGAGAGTGAAGCGCTCATATTACGCCCAAGTGAGAGGCTTAGCAAATGACGGGACTTACGCTTACCATGTATAAGTAGAAGGTGGTGCTTCTGATAATACCTACTCTCGCCGAGGAATAGTTTATGGTAAACCAATGGCGCCACGCTTATGGAGAAGGTGTAGCAAATGGTGGAAGCGAATTGGTGGAAAGGTGCGCTCGCCGCACAAAAGTGGAGTATTAACAATATTTCTGTTGTTACTGCCAAAGTAATGAGAAAATAAGGAAATAGCTATAAAATTATTGCATTGCCATTGGTTCATAATTCGTGTGTAAAATTTCAAACAATTCGGAAGTCTAGAAGTTGATGATAATTGAATTCAAATATTCCATTAAATTCATACCTACATACGACAGACACATATGTAGTGTTATGGATTATACACTACATGTGGCGCACTTCCCAATATTTGCACCCGGGTTGGTGAGCACTAGCAAGTTGTTGGAAATAGCAGAGGGCACTCAAGGACTGTGTGGGTGACTGAAATGGACAGTTTCTGCCATCTATTGGGCACATACTAAGACAGCAATTTTGGTTACATGCTCTCGCCACCACCAACGGCGCGGACGCGAATCGGCTGGAGGAATCTCATTGGCTGTGCGGTTTCTGCCGCGAAAATAATCTTGGCACGTGGGTTGCAAGGGTGAAACAAAGGGGAGACCGTGTGCTGCTCGTGGAGGAGAAAGAGCCATGTTTGTTACCTGGAGTGAATCAGATTCAAAGTGGGTGAATCAGTTTTATTTGTGAGCAGTGGATGTTTAAGGTGATCACACCTAAGTGCAACGATAATGAAGCCATCGCTTCAACCAGTGCCTTGAATAATACAACAGTGATACGGTAATGTGAAAATAATTTCAGCAGCATTTGTGTTCACATGTCACCTTGGAATAATACCTGAAGCGCCCTGTAAGAGTTTCTTGTTTCTCTGCATTATAACCTTTTCAGCCAATTTAGTTTTGGACAGTAAAGACAGCGACCCAATATTTTTATTAATCGGAAATTGAGTTTAATATTAGCCACGCCGGAAGCAATGTAATGTTTAATATAATTAGATTTTTTCACAATATTTTTTTTTTAATAAATATAAATTGTTTGTCAATTATTACCAAATGTAATTTTAACCCATATTCAATATAATATCAATATTTGAGTAAATTAGCAAGTTTAATTAAAAGTAAAAATTTAATTTAATAATCCAATAAAAGAGGTAACGTTACACATACAAGCGTATAATAAATACAAACTGAAGGATTTAATTGCGATTGAAGTCTTGCAGCAGTAGTCAAAGGCTTAGCAAAACGACGGACTTGAGCTCACCCCGAATTAGTGGAAGGAAGCGTTTCTGACAGACTCAACTGTCACCGCACATAAGTGGAATGCCAATCATTTTTTGGTGATTACTGTCAAAGTAACAGGAATTCCAGGACATAGAAATGAAATTATTGTATTGTCATTAGTACTGAATACGTGTGCAAGATTTCAAAAACCTCGGACATCTTTACGTGGGTGAAAATTGGATTGAAAAATTCCGTTACATTCATACATACATACAGGTCAAGCTAATATAAAGCGTGTCAAGGCAGTCAAACTTGACATCCCGATCAGTCGGAGCAATCACCATTGACATTGTCGTATACGCTAACGCTATCCACAATGCGGAGAGGTTTTGGGATGAAACCCAAGAATTCGGTGCACAATTTTGTTCACCATCACCTCTTCTACCCTGCCGGCTAAGTCCTGATAGTGAAAATTAGTTCTGCCACCAGAATTCCAACCAACCCCGTTTCAGGCGCCCGAATCCATCACGGTGCCGTAACCAACTGAGCCATCAGGGTGTGCTAGGAAGGAATTCACACATGAAATCCAGAGAGCCGCATAATACTATTACATATAACCAGAACATTATGCGATTCTGGGAAAATCTTAAATCGAATTTCTCCTGAGAAACTGAGAATTTCTTTGAATATATTAACGCACAGCAAATTTGATATGCGGTATCATTTATGTTATGTAACCTATTAGGAGTTTCTTTCAACACCCCAAATTATTGAAAGATCTAAAACAAATACTCTTCTTTCTTGTAACATACATAAATTTGTGTCGATATTCCACGGCATTTAGTCGAATTTTATCTCTGTTCAGTTTTCGACACACTTATAATAAATAAAAAATTTGCATTATTTACACGGTTCACGGTAATCGTTTGCCACTAGAAACATTTGTGAGCTCTTGATAAGGAAACTATGTAAATATTCAAAATTATAAAATTTGATTGCTATTTCATTCTTTTAATAGCTTCATGCGTCAGTTGTAATAACTTTTTCCATTGAAATAAATTATGGCGTTCGGCGGACATAAGTTCAATCTTGAATCCGATCTTCCAGATTTAAGTTTTCCAAAATTAATTCAGATTAATGATGAAATGGTTCCTTTACATATGCTACAGACGATTTCCTTCCTGTTCCCTTCCCCAAATTTTCTACAGGCTTTAATGACCCAGAAGTAGACAAACTGCGAAGCCTAAAAAATCAGTAAAATATCTTGTTATATTTCATTGCCTTCATTTTAATTATACTTTTCTTCCTGCTACGGAATGTCCTGTAAGTTTAAGTATCTATTCCTTAGCGTAAATTCCCTTTTCTATTACACCTTCTTCGGTAATGTGTGATCAGTTCATGGAATGAACTTCCAGACTTCTAGAATACCACCAACGCTCTATTACCATAAAATATTTAACAGATGAGTCAATACTTTTTCCCCTGTTTCAAAAATACAAGTAGGTAGTGTGTGCGGCTCGTCAAGATTAGAGGGAATCTGTTAAAATTAATCTCCTGTTAAATTTTCTTCTCACAAAAAATTTCTCTCAGACACTTTGTCGCCATGAATAATTCACTCATGTCGAGCTGTTTTCATTTAATTTGCTACGATTTTTCATTGTTAGCTTTTGTGACTTTTTATCATATAAATTAATGAAAATTACGAAGAGTCATACTAGAACGCTTGTAAAAAAATGTTTCTCATCAATACCGTAGTTACATTTCCATTCATAAAACTTTCTGAATGCTATGAATAATAATAAAAAAAAGCCTACAAAATGGTGACACGCATTTGGGCTTCGACAGCACAGTCAGCTCTGTCCAACATTAATTACCGAGCGAGATGGATGAGCGGTTACGCTTTGGCCTGCCGTTCTGCAGAACGCTGGTTCCAATCCTCGTGCGGTCATCCAAATCTCGATTTTCCGTGTTTCCTCAAAATAGCTCCAGGAGAATTTAGGGATGGTTCCCTCAAATGGACATGGCTGAATTCCATCCCGTTCCTTGCCCTCCCCTCCCAATCCTCTTCTGCTTTAGTGACGACGATACTGACGAGCTGCAAAAACCCAATATCTTAATTTTATTAATATGCATAACAACAAGTTCCAAAGTGTCTATCTATTTTTTATTCATGTTACAGACAAATTTTTATTTTTATCTTAAAAAAATTCGGACATGTAGCTAGCCATTTTGTTACGAAGTCTTAAACATCTCTGTCACTGGAAGCTGTCTTACCTCCTCAATCTTTTTTTAGTCGTCCAAAAGATAATGATGATAAATCTGGAAGAATCTGCTAATTTAACTTGCATATCTGCAGCAGTGTGGGGCCGCTGAAGCAGATAGTTGCTTATCAGAATATTGCTTCTGGACCAATACATCTCTCTAACATTGAGCGAGACTTTACAGTAGAAAAAAGCGTTGGCATTTTGTCGTTCAAATAGCAAATCTACCTACACAATACTTGAGGCATCCCAAAAAACGATTGTGAGAATTTTGCCAACAGACTGGTGGGTTTTTGTCAATCGAATCTGCTTCCCGTTTCGTACGCTATTCTTTCATCGACATCAGGCATATAGTGGTGTACGTATGATTCATCAAACGTGAATGTGAATTGAAAATTAGTTTACTACTGAGTCAAAACTCTCCAAAACTTTTTGAGAAATTTCAACCCTTAAGGTCTATTTGATTGGGTGAAGGCGTAGCTCAGGCGGTAGAGTGTCTGACCACGGCCCGGACGACCGGGGTTCGACCCCCGCCGAAGTCGAGGATCCGAAGCTGAACGTCCGGAACGGCCTCCCCAGGCCCACTCAGCCTGCTGTCAAAAGAGTACCGTGGAGGAAACTCCGCGGAAGGTAAAGAAAAAGAGCCGGGTCGTGTCGCTCCACTCCAGTCCTACGGTCAGGAGATAGGAATGCGGAGCTCTAACTCCGTTAATCCCGCGGGAATACGGCTTGAAAGCTGTGGAAACCCACTGCCTTTACCATTTTTATAGTCTTTTGATTTGCATTCAAATTTCTTGACACAAACATTGAAGCTATTATAATTGAATTTAACTCCTTTTTAATGATTACATACTTTCATAACTTATTCTAGCTGCTGCAACTATTTCATGAATAGTTATTCGAGTATCTTCGTGAATAACATCTTGAATTTGTAAAATACGTGCTGAGATGACGTGAATGAGTGACATTAGAAACTACTCCCCGTGACCACCAATGGCTTCGAGTATTAGAACTTTAATAAACAAGCGTGCACCAATTAGTTTGTCATCACACTCAAACAAATTCTGCGCTGTTAAAGAACGTGTAAGTATCGGCACTTGTATGGTGGAGAGCGCTCTGGTAGCTTCGTGCGTAAGGCGCTTGTTTTCAGAAGTTTGGAGGTTCAAATCCTGAATCGACCAGGTATTTTTAAGAGTTGTGTTTGATTATATGGGGTACCCCATAGTTCTGACGCCACGTTAAACTGTAGGTACGTCCTATCTGTGTCAAAATGGCTTAGTATACCTCCTTATGGAGGATCCAACAAACCTTCGGGTTGTGAACCACTAAGTTAGTTTTCTTGTTGTATATTGGAAGTGATACAAGATTTCGTATCTTGAATTTTGTACTTCTTCCCAATGCATTTTAAAAGCGAAGCATCACATAAGTTTAAAGTAACATCCTGAGCTAGCATGCACATGTGTATTGTCAAATGTTCCATTACTCTTTTAATCCTCAATCTACAATAATATTACTGAAAATGCGGTTAGTAGGTTGAAACACGTTACTGTTCAAGCGCTAATGATTTTACGTTTCTAAAAATAATGTTTCAGAATTGTAATTAACATGTAACTTGAGTATTGATTCGAAAGAAATTTAGTTTGAGTATTACCTTTACAGTCAAACGAAATATTCATAAAACAACAGCGATTTAGCGTGTTCATTTATAGCGCTTTCGTAATTAAAATCCAAGGTGATCAACAATGGAATCTGAATACATTCACAGCAGAACAAAATAGTCTGTAACTGAAAAATACACCTCAAACTGCAGCATAAAAAAATAGCTTTTAAGAACTTAGAGGACCACTGCTAGGTAAAATGATCGTGTAGGAAGCGAATTTACTAAAAGTTTTGTAGTTAATTTAATTTATCTTTAGATGTAACACAACATTTATTTTGCTTTTATGGCTCGTATATACCACGTATAGTTCTGGTGGAGAATATCAGAGGAATTAGATAGTTGACAGATGTTTATGCGTAACCATTTTTATCTAACGTGATGAGGAATAGAATTTACAGAGTCAGGAGGAGGTAATATTTATCATCATCGCCATTAAATCTTGTAAAAACGCATTAGGCAACGTGTTTTCAATAGTTTTTGGTTGTTAGTTCGCATCATTCCATGAGATGTTCACTATTATTCTGTCTTATTCTCAGCTAGATGGTAGAGAAAAGTTTCAGATTACTGCATCAGTTAAAGAGGGTAATAAGTAAATTTGTGTAATCGTAATGACCTGAAGACAAGGTTTACCATCGGCAGTGCAATCCGCTCCTTTCGTAGCCACCTAGGCTAACGAGGTAATCCTACCGGGTATAGGAGACCTGCAGTTTAACGTCTAATCCGATTTATGGAAGCTTTCTGGCGTACTTCCCATTTCACAGCAAGCTTTGCCATAGTTTAAGGTCGTATTAAGGGACGATGAAAATCCCTGCTGAGACAGAGGTTCGAACCGGGGATCTTTCGATCTTCAGTCATAAGCCTTAACCACAGAGCCACCAGGACATTAAGAGAATGATGACGTGATGCATTAGAGAGGTGGGTAAATTGAGATACAAAACCTTGGTCTTACCCATTCTTGTATATGATGAGATAGTTGAGCCTGAAATTAGCCATACAGCAGTTGGAGATGTTGCCAAGGATTGCAACTAGATACGTTTATGAACATTACTACATAATACAATCAGTAACTAATTGTAAAGAAGCTAGGTTTGGGAGACATTGAAAGAGATAAGGCGAGTGAAAGACTTGCTGCGTGTATATAAGGAATAAACTGGCGAAGAGGCATGGATAGATAGATGTAAGGTGAAGGCATGGGAGTAGTATGGGGAACTGAAGCGACCACCATGGCCATCAATTAGAACTTAATTTCGGGCATAAGGGAGTCGGAAAGTCTTCATTTGAACATAATGTCGTTAGGTATTGGAACTAATTATCGAGAGAAGTACAATACTATTTACCACAAAAAGCGAAAGATTTCAAGATAAAAATTCGTTTATTGGAAAAACAGGGATATGGAGAAATTGACACCAGAACATATGCTCAGTTGTAATAATAAAAGGAATAGCCAACAAAACAGGTTTGAGAATTTCGGTGGAAAAACTAAATTTATTACAAACATTAAAAACGCTCCAAAACTGAGAACGACTGATATTAGACGAATAGAGAAAATAAAGAAATTTAAATATCTGGGTGATATGGATTAGACAAATCAGCCATGGAATAAAGCATGCACAGGATGGAAAGAGCGTATGGTATCACTAAAAAAAATATAACAAAAAGTGATTGTCTAAAAATCTTAAAATAAGGTACCACAACTCTGTCGTCAAACCAGAATGTCTATACGCTAGTGAATTCCTTGGATAAACTAGAATTAGTAGAATGAAGAATCATGAGAATAATCTTTGGTCCAGTTAAAACAACAGTACTATGGAAACTAAGAAGAAATAAGGAAATATACCAGAACACAGAAAATATAACAGAATCAATAAGGAATAGGAAATTACTGTTTTTTGGACATATCTACAGAATGAATGATAATAGGCTAGCGAAAGAGATATTATATTACCTTTTGGGAAAGAACCAATAACCAGTTGGATTCAATAGGTCAAGAAAGTTTTGGACAGAAATAAGATAAGAGAAGAGGAAATTATGGAAAGAGAGATTTTTAGAATAAATGTATTGAGTTTGGAAGGATTGCAAGGAAGAAGAGAAGTCTGCTCCGAAGTGGTCTGAGGAGAGATGGAAGAAACATAGTAAAATTTGAAGGAATATTGCATTGAAAGGAAGAAAAAACAACAACAAAGGATGAAGAATTGAGATTTGAACGTGCTCCTAGAAGGGTTTATCGGAAAGGAGAAGAAAAGGAATGTTTGATCATGATGTCAATCATGCGTTACGCTGCCTGGGTAATGATAGCCAGTGTTGTCCATGTTGCTGTTAAAACAACGTAAGTAGGAAGATTACCTATATTATTTGTTTAATGGTTTAATGTGTTACATTTAAATTAAAATTTCAAACCAACCATAATGAATGGTATGCATTTCATTTAAATCTACATGCCACTTATCATAGTGCAGTCAGTTAACAGGGTCACTGTGCCCTATCCCCACTCTGCAGTCCTTATCCCTACCTGCTAAGGAGAAATTTGCCACTCGCCATCCTGAACACAGCGATCAATACTAGAATTATATTTAGATGTTTTTTCATAACTAATCTGCAAGTACCTACGTAAAATATTTTTTTTAACAAATTGCTCTCAATATAACTTCAATGCTTATTCAATTATATTTTTATTAATCAAACTCCATTTCCATAACGCACATACGTTAATGCGAAATTCCGAAAAAAGTTTTAAATTTCGAAGGAAATTAACTGACCAAAAGAAGAAAACGCGGAACATAGAATTCATTACTAATGAACAACTTGTTATCAACTTTAAAAATTGAGCTCAAGTCAACGAATATGAAATACCTTTAAAATCAGACCATTGTTATGAATTCAAACTTGTACAAGAAAACTAACCTTGACTACTAGTTTCAGAGGATTATACTGAGAATAAAGAAATGGAATAAATCGTGTGGGAAGACTGAGGAAATTTTTTAAAAAAATCTACGAAGTGGGCGAAATAATTCATTTACCGGAATCTATTTATGACAGATGTTATGATGTTGAACAATTTCAATGTCTATGTTACCAACTCGCTGATCTAATATAACAAAATCCTGAATACAAGTTAAAACCTTTATTACCCCTCATTGCTTCACTATTGTAAACAGTATGAGTAATTTTAAATGCTTATCGTGGCACTTTTAGCCAATTTAGACTACTATTTAACGTTATCATGTTGCTTCACTGTTCCTTTTTCGGCCGAACTTCAGTAGATGCGATCACTCGTTATGGTATTAGAATTGAACAGTGACATTAGCGTACTCAAAACTATATGAAAAAAAGTTGGAATGAGTCGTTAGTCAACTCGTTTTTTCAGCCACATACGGCGGTACTTACATGAAAATAAACTCAGTGCCTTTTCCATTGGACAGGCTTTGTATGTGATATACAGGGTAGAATCCTCAGTATTGTTAAAAGTATAGTCCCATAAAACACTTAAGATACCTGAATGGCCACAGAAACCTAATTACCTTTAAAAAATTGTCGAGGAGGGGAACTTTTCAGACCACCCTCGAAAACGCAGCTTGCATGTTGTGGCTGTTTTGTCTACTAATGCATGTACTAATGGGGTGATGCTGCGGCAGCATCTGTTTAGATCGCGGAACAACAGTTTTTATCACGCAAAGCCACAGAACATCAGTTTTTATGACGCGAGCTCGCAGCCATCTGTTAAACCGCACGCCACACGAGAATCTTCCCTGCCTGACGCTTTTTTTCGCTTCGTGGCATTGCAGTGCTAATGTTGTCCGTTTGAAAAACACTTCAGCATGAGAACCTTCTTCATCAGCTCGTAACATTTGTTACCAAGAATCTATATACAACTTCAAAGTAATAGCTACAACAATACCTTAATAAAATTAAATCATTTCTATTTGAAATGACCGAGCGTGGTGGGCGAGCGGTAACGCTCTGACCTCGAATTAGGGAGAATGCTGGTTCGAATCCCGGTCCGGCCTTTCCGATTTGGGTTTTCCATGGTTTTCCCAAATCATTCCATGCGAAAACCGGGATGGTTCTTTTATAATAGCATGGCAGAGTTGTTATGAGTTCCATGCCACAGTACTTTTCCGCCTCTAATGACATCGATGTCGACGAGGCATAAATGAATAAGCAAAGCCATTTGAAATGAATGATAAATCGCACACTGTAAACTTGCTTGCTGGGAATCAAACATTAACAAAAGAATTTTTTTGTTGCGAATTCATGAAAATGTTTAAAGACTTGTTAGTAAATAAATTTTGTTTACCACTGGAGTTGGCTGACCTCCCTTGGACTTACGCAAGTTCTAAACATATCGCATATCCAATATCTATTATCATTAGAATAACAATAACATGCTTTGGTATGGAATTACCGAGCGTTGTTGGTGAGCGGAATCGTTCTGGCCTAACATTCGGAAGGACAAGCGTTCAAATCATCGTCCGGCTACTCAGATTTGGGTTTTCCTTGTTTTCCCCAGATCGCTGCAGCCAAATGCCATTGTCGAATTCCTTTCCATTCCGTGCCTCACGTCTAATGACCTCGACGTTGACAAGGTGTAAATCCATAAGGGAAAAAGAAAATGATATTGCTGATGGTGGCATTGTAGTTGAAATTCTGACTTATATTCGTAATATTCATATTGAAGTTTAGTTCACTGTATAGAAAAGAGTACAAATTAAACAAAAACTAATACGCTATTACTTAAAGAATATAAACGTAAAGATACGTGTTTCTAGTTTGTGAGTTAATTTGATTATATTCAACATAAAAATGTAAAAGTAACTAACTCCTCAAGAAAATAAGCGACAATCTCCTCAGAATCCGGAAATATTAAGAAATGATTGTTGAGTACGCTGTTTCTGAACTAGAATATACAAATGCATAAAGTGAAGAAAATAGAGCAGTGAAATTGTAATACATAGGTAAGAAGTCTTTTATAATCCCAAGGAAACATCCAATACAGAATTCGATTTAGTTATTTGAATGTAGATTTTTTCCGGAGTCATTGAATGACACCGAACAAAGAGTATTTACGTTTCGTTTGGTAAAGTTTAAAGCATTCTATTTACGGGCACGCTTTTAAATGAATGGAGTTCATTTATATTGTTACAGAATCAATAACAGTAACGCACAAGCACGATATTCCACTTGCAAAACTATTTTTAATATCAACGTAAATAACTCTCACTTTTAACTATAGTTACCTTTTTAGTAAGTTCTAGACTTTCTACATGATTATATCTATGCAAACGAAAATTATTTATAAAACTAAACTTGTATGAATGAGAAATACAGTTCTGGAAGTTATTGACGATATTTCGAACGAAGCAAATCTGAATTAATGGCATGGTTCTAAATCAGTAAAATGGTAAGAGATTAGGATTTATACCGGTTGAGTTCTATGATGGCTTTCGGCTCTTAAAGAATTTTAGGTATGTAAAGCTTATCTGAAATGTATAAAGGAGTTTAAAAAAATAAAAATAAAGATATATGTACAAAATTACAATAAACTGTGACGAAAATTATAATTATATGGTGTGAAAAAAAACTAAAATCAGAAGCAGACTTAATATTGTGAAAACAAAGAACGTTACGAATGCGACACTTTGAACCATGAACTAACACCAAAGCAAAGAGCAATAAATCTCGTTAATTTTTTGGAATGAACTGAAACTGAAAGTTCGGAAGATCAAGTGCTTTTCTCAGGCATCATTCAAGGAATGGATTTCCTCCCCACCCTCAAAACATTAAGGTAACAATGGTTGGAAATGAATCGGGTCTGGTAGTTCAATGGTTAAGGCGCTTGCTATGAAAAGTTCGCTGCTGCAGTTTGGAGTTCAAATTCCGGTGGTTCATGAAGTTTTTAAGAGTTGCGTTTTTAAAGTAAAATAAAATAGTCATAGATAATAAATAACCAAGCAGACTAGGACTAGGTTTTATACAGTCAACAATTATGAGGTCATGTCGTTTACAAAGCGTTAAGCTTATGTAGTGTATTTCGTGCAATTAATCCTTGTTGGGCTAGTTTTTACAAATTACGTACTTTACCCATGGGTGTATCCAGCGAGGGGCAGAGGGGGGCTGCTGCCCCCCCCCCCCCTAGAAGAAAAATTAAGTTGCCTTCAGTACGCTTCGACGAGTGAAGAACTAGTTCAGGTGCACTTTGGGAGAGAAATATTGTCTGGATTATGTCTGATGTGTGTGCATCGAAATTTTGTGAAAGAACACCATGAGATATTGACAAACAAAATTATTGAAATTGAAAATCCGAGACAATTAATGTTTACATAAAAAACTAACTGCCTTACGATCATAATTAAATACATAGTAGGTCCTTAGATTAAGTAGTTGGGTTACTATATTAATCAATGATAAAAATAGTTTCCTGAATAGGTTTGAGTTTGATTTTGTAATGTCATGTTTCAGTCTACCACCCCATTTCCTCGAAACCAAAATGAGTTACCCCCCCCCCCTAGTTCAAATCCTGCCCCCCTCTAGTTCTGATCCTGGATACGCCCTTGACTTTACCTATTTCATAATGTCAGAATTTGTCAAAGACATGAACAAAGATTTCAAAATCTTTGTAATCAAGGAATGTATAATATTTCCAAGTAATCAGGGAAGAAAAAAAAAACTGCTAATAAAAGACACTCGTGGAATCGGATTAAAAATAAAAGAAACTTGAAAAATTACTTCAGTTCAAAACAGAAATGATGACAAAGGGCCATCTATAAATTACGTTACACGTTAACCGGGGAGAGGGGGGGGGGGGGGGAGAGGGTGGTCCTCATTGTGTGGCATGGTATGATAAAGGGGGACTGCAAGTTGATAGCGCTGTTTCAATCAAGATCGAAATTTAAAATTGATGATGTCACAGCGGTGTTTAGAAAGTGGGGGAGGGGGAAGGTGACACAAAGTAAGACATGGTGTGACAAGGCGTGATAAAGAGGCAGTAAAAAAGCCGTGAAATTTATGAACTACTTTATGGATGACTCCTTACAATAAATGGAGTTTCCATTCGTTAACCTGCGATTAAAATAACGGATTTTGGGTAATCTGATTAGGAAAAAGAATTGTAAATACAAAAATAAGAAAGTATGGTTACGCATATCGTTGGATCCATGAAAAAGATAGTGTAATATTTGTTTACTGGCTAGGTGAGGTGAAGGTCGCGGGGTTCCGACGGCTCATGTCGCTTCCCGCAGGATTCAAGGAGGTAGAGCTCCGCTCTCCCATTACAACCTTCGGCACTAGAATGGATGTGATGGGGCCAGCGCCGCAGAGTTTCACCCACGGCTGAGAGGGCCTGGGCGGACGTTCAGCTTCGTGGCGGCGTCGGGGATCAGACCGAGGCCGTACTGTCTAGGTACATGCTTATGATTTACATGTATTTTAATAATAGAATGAAACACTTATTTTCACGTTTGACTATCCGTATTTTGATTTTTCATGGTATTCCGAATGGCTCACGTACTTGGTGACAAAATTTCTACCCTAACCCCATAAATCTACCGATTAAAGGTCACCCATAATTTTAGGTGGAATCCGAACCCGACAGTTTTCTAAATTACTCCGAACAGATGTGGCTGGCCTGTGAGACCGGGATTTGAACCTGGGACTTATGAGTCACCAATCAAACAACGGAGAAACGGACTTCTCGACAACTCAGAATAAAGCGATTTTAAATAATTGTTAAAAAAAAAACTAACCGTAATCCGTTAGAAAAATGATTTTCTCAATTTTCATCACATCCAAAAAATTAAATATAAATAAAATTAAGTGTTATAAATGAAACAGAAACTATTAATTTATAGATGCCACTAATAATGTTTTTACCTTTTTGAGTATCATAAATAATTTACATTGTTTACACACAGATCTAAATTTGCTGAAGTACACCATTTGATATTAATCTTCCTTGAAAAATGCACCGTTGCCTGTTTCACAAACATAGTACATTACCAAACATTATGACTGCTTATGAATTTGATAATTACAACACCTTTGAATTTGATGTCCTCACACAGACACATAAATACAGCCGTTTAGTCGCATCGAGAAAATCAGGTAAGATTGCGAAATATTAGGTTTCATTAAATTTATTTTAGTTGATATTATGCAGCAACGTCTTCATGTTACCATTCAATATGAAACATTTTTATTGGTATTGATGTCATTTCGCTGAACATTGTAATCAACATTCCGGTAATTTTATATTATTATGAAATGCAAATTAACGAAAATACGTAATAAATGAGGGACTAGATAAATGATTTTTAGAACGTAAATACAGAAACATAAAATTGATCGCGTTGTTTCCGTATTATTTCTCTATGTTGGTTAACACAAATTGTAGAAAACAGTAGCATAGGAAACTCCTCTTGTATCGGTTTGCAACGAAGTGATATGGTGGTAAATAAACGGTGTTGCAATCCCGAGATAACTCGAATTAGCTAACGAACGGCGACGGGAATATTAAGGGATTTGGGGAATCAGATAAACAGGGACGCTTTCAGAATAAACGCTACCAGAGGTGGCCTTTCAAAGACAAAACCATCGCAATACATTTTAGTTTATACTTCTCTGGGTATCTGCGGTATCTGCGACGTTTGGTTTTTTTCATTACGTTTTAACAGTCGAATAGTTCGTACAAGCAGGGAAAAAAACTTTCCCAGGTCACCATTCCATGGTATAAAAATCAAGTTTGGTTTCCAGGCCCTAACAAGGTAAAATAAGACTAGTTACTATATCTACAATCGTAAGAATTACTTACTGACTGGAAAGGAAAATTAAAATGACAATATTAAGTATCTGTTAAAACTGAAAACAGCTTAGCCAGAAACTTTATGTTAAATCATAATCGTCCTTTCTTTTAAAACTGATTTGTTAAAAGCGTTCTATAGTTAAATAATACTTGAAATTTCGTTTAACCGAAACTGAAAACACCCCAAAAAAATTTATTACAACCCGTCAAGTAGGTCTTGAATGATATAGAGTGCTATGGTTGAGGAAACGGGGATGTAGTACTAGCTCGTGTTCATAACCTCAAACCGGGCGTGTCTGGCTTCCTGTTTATCGTTTACAGAGAATTTTTGTATCACTTAGGTGAATACTCAGACGGTCTGCAATTTACTCAACAAACGCTACACCCTGCACAAACAATTTAACGTGTAACACACATGGAAAAACGTAAAAGCTTCACAGAGACCTAATGTCACTTGTGCTTCCCTGTCTCAACACGTCCGCGACTTGCTTTTATCATAATTAGACTGTGTAAACAATACTGTGGCGTTCAGAAGCAAACGTGGGTGCAGCAAACTGCATGAATACGCTATAAATAATTAATTAAAAGAAAGGTACTATTATCACCGCACTTTAACTATTTCCGACCCGCCAGTGTGGCTCAGGTACAACGGGAGTGGGCACGAGCACAGGTTCCCGCGTACTAGCTGACTGCGGATTTTATGCGATTTTCCGCCGGCGACAAGGTGAATATCTCGACGGTCCCCAATCTCCACCTCATAACTACATTTTTTATCAACGAAAAAACACACTTATCACAGACAGAACATAGTTACACACTTCCTCAATTAGTACGTAGTGTGACATAGTAGTACAGGGTGCGGCAGAAATAACTCCCGAATTTGCCACCGCTGTTTCTCTGGCGCTAGTGGTGCGGCGTGAGTCACGGTTGTGGCGTTTGGTTGTGTGTGCCTTGCAATTTCAGTACGTACCATGGCGTGGAGCGGAGAACATCGTGGTTTCGTGATTGAGACTTATTTAAAAAATGGGGACTCTGTTACCATAACGCAAGGATTATTCCGTACACATTTTCGATTACGTCGAAATGCTGTTGTTCCTGACAGGAAAACCATTTTGTCATGGGTCAACAATTTGAGAAGAACGGGTTCGACTTTAAAAACGAAGCCTCCTGGTAGACCTCGCACCGTTCGAACACCGCAGAACATTGAAGCAGTGAGACACGCCATTACGACCTCCCCACAACGTTCAGCCCGTAGGCATGCTGTGGCTATGGGAATATCTGAACGCAGCATAAGAAATCGCGGCAATACCACCCGAACTGACTAGGAAAGTGATGCGGAATTTCAGGGAGAGACTTCAGAAGTGCATAAGATGTGAAGGTCGGCATTTGGACGATGTGATTTTCAAAACTCAGTGATGTAGTGGACAAACATAATGGTAAACATCATTCTTTGAAAGTGTGAAATAAATATCTCAGTAGCTTCTATCAGTGCTGTGTTATTCACATTTTAAATTCGGGAGTTATTTCTGCCGCACCCTGTAGATATCAAATGCTTACCGTCAGCATGGGCATGTCTCCATAGAAACAAAGCATCAAATTTCACAACGCTAATGATGAGTAAAACTTATCGAAAGTAGCCGATACTATAGCTCTGGCCAGATTAATTGGCGGGTGGCGTCAAATGCGCCGTTGCCAAGCCGTGCGCGTAACAGTTGTATTCACCTCTTTACTTGTAGTAATGGTTTGTAACGTGTTTTAAGTAATTTATGATCACTATTCTGTCATAAAATATTGATGCATGTCATTTCGTTAAGAAAGTTATGCATTGCAGATGCGTTTAATATAATTGGAGGTTTCAAAGACCTGTTATTTATTATTCTATTATCTGCGCAGAAAAATAAAATTCTCGACAGACTAAGGAAACTTATGGAAATACTCTTCTTTTATTTGTGGCTAAAAGTCCACGTGTTACATTTTATTTTCAGTTTGTATATTTATAACTAAAATCAAAATTTTATTTTGTCATCCTCTGCACTGAAAAACTTGCTTAATTAACGACAAAATTATCTGTTTATATATTACCACTCATCACTATCGTAAAATTCGTGTACTGTCCTCCTGACAAAGGACTGTCAAAGTCGCTAAGCTTTGTTAGAGTGCTGTATTGTTTCATATTTTTCTTTCGAGAAACAAACGTAGGTTATTTTCCCTCACGACACACGCGCTGGACAGTTCTCAAACCGACAACCACAAGCTGCAGCGCAAATAGCCTGTCCATTCCCTAATTTTTTTTCGCAATATGGTTGTTTTTTGCGGTAACAAATCACTGCAGTTTTTTATTTCGTCAATATCAACTACGTCCATATCTTTCAAGTCTTTTCCTACTAGTGTACATGTAGAAGACAAAATTTCTCGATCATTGTCCACAAGAAATTTGAAATATTTATAAACATTGTGAATGATAGATTTACTGTGTTGTCTGCTTCAGCAGCGGTGGTTCTGCTGTCGATGACTTGCGTCTTGTTGGGAGTCGTTAGTTCGGAAACACCTGGAATAGGAGAATAAGTCTCTTCCTAAGTATCCATTTTTAGTAGCAAGATTCTCTTGCTAAATTTCCCTAATTATAAGTTACTGCACTTTTTGTTCGGTAAAATTATTACACTAAATTACTACCATTAATAAATAACCAAAAGGAATTATTTAAATCGCACGTAAAAATCGTAAATCGCTAAAAAACAAAATATCCTCTCTCGAGCAAGTTCACACTCACACTGACACTTTCTAATTCCGATTCTCAGGTTCACACATTTTTAGTGAAAGGGAGGTGGAAGGTTTGGGGGTGGTTAGAGAGCTGTTGACGCTTGGACTAGGCAACACAGGCCGCACAGCGTTGCAATTTTCAGGTGATAGAAAGAGACCGCATCGCGAGTTTGTCCCCAAGTACGGCAACAGCGCGTTCACACTGACCCGCCAATTAATCTGTCCACAGCTATAATTCTGGGAAAAGATGGTAATGAAGAAGAAAACACTAAACAAGTGTCTTCTACAAACATAGAACAAAACTTAAAACAGGTGGAGGATAGAAACTGGTCGCTACATCTTTCTTTCCTGGCTCAGTACATCTCCTGCCAGAATATCCAACTAAACTTTGGGTTTCCGACTAAACATAACTTTTACTATATACATGTACTCATTACCTACGTTTGCAAAACCTGTTAATGAAGTACTGAACCATAAGTTGGGATAAATATAATTACGTATTGGTCCGAACACTAATCCACTTAAAAGTTGTTAGAATGTCACGTGGTTGCCTTTTAATGTACTGGATCACTACGCCACACAGTGGCTCGTACATGGTTCGGATTCCACGTTACACATTTAGGTCCAGATGCGCGGCAAACGAAAATCTGTTACCAGTTCACAAGACAACACGAATTGACTCTGACTCGAAAAGTATCCTAATTTTCACATTGGGAAACAGAAAAAAGTAAGATGGAGCCATATGGGGAACGTAGCAGAAGAAATATTGTATTTGGCCAATGAACTTGCAGTCCGATACGAAAAATTTATGACATTTTAACCGTTTCTTTGCAAATAGAAATGCATTTACTGTTTCTCTTATTCTGATGACTAACCGTGAGAAACCAAAATTCTCTGCTACACGTTCATACACTAACTGTTAGAAGATCCTCTCGTCCTTGTTTTCCCTGATGTAAGTGAAGTTTAGCACAAATATAAAATCTTTGTCGGGAAAACAAATGTAAATATCCTAAAAGCACAGAAAAATTTTGTAAGTAGGAAATATTCATTTGACAATTTTTTCACTGTTGCGGAAAAAAATAATTCTGATAGACAAATTTCTACAAACCACCACACTCTTCAAGTATAATAATAATAATAATAATTCCGTGCGGTCGTAATGATTACAGATTTCCTACTGGCTGCGCATTCCGCCCCTGTCGTGGCAGCCTTAACCTAACCCGGCAATCCTACTGGGTACAGGGGACCTACGGTTTAATGTGGAATCCGAACCACCAAAGCGTTCTGATTAACTTCACATTTAAGAGCAAGCTGTGCCATAGGTGAAGGTCGGGTTAAGGGCCTTTGAAAATACCCGCCCAGACAGGGATTCGAATTGGGGAACTTTCTATTCCTAGTCAGTCGCCTTAACCACATAGTCACCAGACCTATCATTCTGCAACTAAGTATCGAATCTTATTTCTGTGGAATAGGTGAAGGTCTGGCACTTTTTCTTTACCATCCAGCGGAGTTTCCTCCACGGTACTCATTGGATAGCAGGCTGAATTGGCCTGGCCAGCCGTTCCCGTCGTTCAGCATCGAGGAAAGATCCTGGGCTCCGTCGGTGATCGAATCCCGGTCAGAAGGTCTACCACCTGAGCTAAGTGGCCGCCCTAGTACTGTGGGATCATGGAGGTACAATTACTTTCTTCAAACCAAATTGTACAGACACATTGACTGGCCGAATTAGTGGCTATACTAGTCACCAAGTTAACTCACCATTTACTCCCTTATTTCCAAAGAATCCGACACAAGGGACCATCGATTTGAGAAAGGCGTAAGTTACTATGCAACACCGTTGCAGGTGATGGTATCAGCGGCTGCAGTTAGGTCACAATTGCTTCCTCGATACGCCAAGACAGACGTTGGTATCTCTGTGGTTTCGAGTTCCCTTTTGGCATCATTAGAGCATGGACAACGGTTTAATAAGGAACGGGGAGGAAGTTGACATTTATGAATGCACCTTTCCATATCCAGCTGAAGTGATTTTGGAAGATCCTAGCAAACTTATATCTGCATAGTTATATCGGAAATCGAACCCATGTCCTTCTGAATGCTTCACCTAAATGTTAAAGTTCACTCATAAATCTAGGCTGTATCAAGTGAAATTTCGCAACACGACAAATATTTGCAGTTTTATCGTGCCTGACATAAAGAATGCGAAATAATATTCAACAACTGGGAGAACTCAACAACACGCTGGAGGCCGTCTTTTCGTTTTGCTGCTCCAAGATTTGAGACATCAATTGATTCCCGAGTGTCGATCTGCACGATAGAAGACGAACACAAGAAATATTTTCTCAGCGTCTCTTACATCGCCTACCATTAATATCTCACATCGGCGCTGTCAGCTGCACTGAGCTGAGTGAACGCATGACTGAATTCAAGAGAGGCCGAAATTCTGATGTTTATTAGACTTCGTCGCCCGACGTAGGTAAGGGCTTACAAAACGTACGATTCAGATTATATTGCAGGGAGACACACTTCCAGAAATGATAGCGCTACAATTCAGAGAACTATGTTTTCCGGTCCCTGTGGTTTGAAATATGGAGCCATTGTCGGATACATCAGATCTGGAGTGGCAATAGCAACAGTTACTGCAGCATCTTCGCTGTCTCTGGGTAGTAACAGCTTCTACGGAGGTTGTTACTTCTTTATAGCAGGTTGCCAGGGGGTGTAAAGGGGTGTTCCACCGTCATGGGTTCTCAGAGACCGCGACCAACGAAGCGGGTAAGCTTCATTATGTTAGGCATCCATATACGGGCAATTTAATCTAACTTTGCGAATGCAATGTTTCCTGAAAGATAAAATAGATTTAAATCTAAAGAATTAATGTTACTGTATTCTCGTATTTATGGGTACCACCCCGCGCCTTCATGTTTTGTTTTCTATCTCTGTTTCGCAAATACGGGGATATTCAGAAAAGTTTTAAGATTCTATCAGAGATTGCGATAACGTACTGGTTTCGTGAAACTTGAATTTCGCAAATATTTGGTGATCAGCACAGCCGCTAAAACATACGTAATTTTTAGGATAGTATTTATAAATTTACTAGCTGCCACCCGCGTTTTCGTTTGCATGGACTTTGATTTTTATTGCTAGAATTGGATATAGAAAGCTGCAAGTTACGTAAAGGGTTTCCCAAAATCAAGGACTGAGACTATTATGACGGAGAAGTCATCACCATACCACACTACCATTGAACCTGACTTATTGCACATACCGGTTTGACCACAACGGTTTTGATTTTTCTGTCCTTTTCTACCTTTGAGGGGTTAGATAACCTCGAGCTAGCTACTAGTGTATCCCTGCTACTAGTGTATCCCTGCTACTTTCAGTGTCTGTCCCACGCAGTGCACCGAGCGGTAACGCTCTGGCTTCACATTCGGGAGGACACGGGTTCGAATCACCATCCGGCCATTTAGATTTGGGTTTTCCACGGTTTCCCCTACCCACTCCATGTGTATGCCCCGAGGGTTCCTTAAAATGAATATGACATAGCCGAATTCCTCCCCATTCCTAAAAAAAGGGAGCAACGCAAATCCACATATGTATAGTAAGTTGTGTCTCAAACTGACTGCGAGAGAAACTAAGCCTAAGCGACCAATAAACCATTACAGGAACCTACACTAGATATCCATCTCTCTGTCACCGTTCGGTTAGTTTTCAAAATATGCTATTTATCCAGAAAATAAAGGTATTCTATGGCTTTCCTAATAATACACAGTATTTTTCTTGTCAAATTTAATGAAGATCGATTCAGCCATTTAGTCGTGAAAGCGTAAAAAACGGACAGACAGTACTTTAGCATTTGTAACATTCTTACCAACCCTATGCCCTGTCTCCTCAGTGGACACTACTCCATCACCATCAACTAGCTACTCCTTAGTCTCCCTCTTGACCATTTACCTTGTACCTTCAATTCATTTACTTTAGTTAGTATTCTCTGCACCTCCATTTTACCAATTCAATTACTGTCCACGAATAAGCCATTTGTTTAATTAGGTAATTAAATAGATTAATTCTTCCTCACGTTTTTAATGAGTTTTGCTGCCCTTCAATTTACCGGTAATATACTGGTTGTAGAAATTGGCAGGATTCAGCAAAACTTAGGATTATATTTACCAAGATGCAGGTAACATACTACACATGTATCAAAATATAAGAAATTTGCACTGATAATTCAGTACGATATTATCTATGTCTATATTAGCTATTTATCCTCTCTTAACATTCAGTAACACTATATACTATTTATTCCCTTAACTTTATACTCAGTACATTCATCGTTCTCGACGCCCATATCATCTTAGTATGGCCTTCTCTCTCATTTCATGCAAGAGTTCCTCTCTTACTGTGTCCCTGATTGTTTTGTTCCTTAACCTCTCTATTCTTGTAACCTCTACTCAGCTTCTTAAAAAAATTATTTAAATCGCTTCAATCGTCCCGCTTTCTTACTGTAGAGATTTTGTCGCCACATGTTGTCAGGTAACATTGTTGTCTGACATATCATTATTTTATAAATTGTTGATGATAATAGGTTATCTTTATTCGAGCTGTCTACGTGGCGTGGTTAGATCACGAGAAAAGAGAGTATTGTGTGCGACTATTGCATAAAAAAGCTTTTTAAAAAAAAACACAAAAACCAAAACAACATAAAAATAACAAAAAACAAAAAATATATAAAAAACTGTTATTATTGTGAGATCGATGAATGTACTGAGTATAAAGTTAAGAGAATAAATACTATATAGTGTTACTGAATTTTAAGGGAGAATAAATAGCTAATATAGACAAAGATAATATCGTACTGAATTATCAGTGTAAATTTCTTATATTTTGATACATGTGTTGTATGTTACCTGCATCTTGGTAAATATAATCCTAAGTTTTGCTAAATCCTGCCAATTTCAACAACCAGTATATTACCGGTAAAATTAATGGCAGCAAAACTCATTAAAAAGGTGAGGAAGAATTAATCTATTAAATTACCTAATTATACAAGTGGATTATTCGTGGACAGTAATTGGAATGGTAAAATCACTGGTATTTTAGAGCAGGAGACTTATGAACCAAACACGAAAGCTTATAAGGTGAGAACAGGATTATAGTTAGGATAAGCGTGGTCCTCAACATAAAGGTTTGTTGGACATTTCCAAAGGAGGTACGACGGCCAGTTCCTTTCCTCCTTATCTAACCTAACCCGGTAATCCTACCGGGTAAAGCGGACGTACAGTTTAACGTGAAAGCCGAGCCACAGATGCATTCTGGCGTACTTCACATTACACAGCAAGCTGTTCCAGAGGTGAAGGTTGGATTAAGGAAATTTGAAAATCTCCGCCAAGACAAGAATTCGAAGCGTCCATAGCGGTTTGTATAAGCCAGTGAGCCCGCTGACTGTGTGTACTTCTGGATTTGTCGAACAGCCTATACCCGATGATGACAACAGAGAACGTCGTCCAAATGTTGTCGTTTTATGAAACCATCCAGCTGCAAACCGCGAAGACTAGAATATCTCACTTCACACAACATAGCAACGTATTTCCTTTCTTTCTTTTTTTCTTTTTTTCTGAGATTTAACATTCTTAGCACTACAAAATCATTTTAAGGACTATCTAACCTAAGGGAAAGAAGTGACTGATGTCAAGTATCTGCATTTATTTCAGGATTCTGTGTTATTCTGTCGGTAGCTTATGAGGTGTAACGTTGTAAGCATTTCGGACAAACAAACTACGCATTTCAATTCTGTTCTTAAATAATAAAAAATTGGTTTTAAATATTATCCGGAAAATATTTTTGCTATTTGACCCAACTACCGTTCAATATTACTTACTTTAAGCACAGCATGTGTTAACCATTTGGACTTAACCAAATTTTCGAGTCCCTAGAAACCAAAATCTTTGTGAACCACACTGTCTGTTATCAGGATACAGAGACCAGAAAAATATCCTTCCCCTGCTCTTCATACAAACAGAATATCGCAATAAGGAAAATCCACTACATTAAATTCGGTTTTATACATTGATATGTATTTGTTTTCAGGTAATAGCTCCTAATCTGTTTACATATCGACTCGACACAAATCCGACAATACAGATCAAACAACACCGTAATTTGAAATCTCGCTGATGCACATGGCTCAAATTGGGGGTATTAGCTCTCATTCGCTGCGTGTGATTACTGTTTCATATTGTTTCTCGTTATTGGACAATTATCCTCACAATGTTATAAACGGAGTGTTAACACGTTACGATTTCAATTAATTCAGAGCGCAAGACAGCAGCGAGAAGTAAACACCAAAGGTGTATACATTATATAGTAAACATTTTTCGAGATTTTTATCTGTTCTGCTTTTCTTTTCCAAATTGATGCGTACATTATGCAAATATAGATTTCACGGAAAGACTCTAAACGCTTTCAAAGTTTTATCATTATAAGAAAAATTAAATTCAGGCCTTTAAAAAAGTGGAGAACGTTCCAAACCACTGTCGAGAGTTACAGCGTGGCCGGAACATATTATGAGAGAAAAAATTATAAAAAAATAGTTCTAGATTACTTAAAGTATGTCTGTTACTTATTACATTATACCAGATAATCAGTGTTTGCTAACAATGTGGTATACTGCAAAATAATTTTCATGCCCTAGTACAGTTTTTTTCGCCACACGGTATTAATAACAAAACATACACACTGAAATACCGCGGGGGCTGGGGGCTTTGGGTACTACTTTTTCGTATGAGCTACACCAGAACGTTCAGTGGTTGGGATTTCATGTTAAACTGTAGGTCCAGCCAGAGCGTAGGCGAAATGAACAGCAAATTGAAACTCTGCGACCTGGTCGAAAGACCATACGGATTTAATCACAATTTTTTTAGGATGTAAACAGAGCGTTACCATAGCAAAACAGAATTTTTGCGCATTATGTAACGTAGCTATAACTTGAATGCCTTAATCGAATTTAAAATTATGGAATTATTGAAAATATCCTGGCAGCAAAATCAGTTATTCTTTATAGTATATGATGAAGATAACAAAACTTGTATAATATACAATGTATACTTTCGTGGGATGTAGCAGCGTTCATTTATATTTTTCTGCCTAGAGTTTTGCGCCTAGTCGACTTAGAGGTCGTCAGAGGCGAGGCGTGAGTACACGGGGGTAATGGACATAGAAGTATTCGCCGGGTGTATTCTGAAGGAGGGATTTACGGAAACCACATAAAACCGAAATTTACGTGGTCGGACTGGGCATCGAAACCACATCCTCAAGTTTGCCAATCAATCACCCTGCTCGGTGGGTTCATTTATTGAGTTTTCAAATGAAATAACTGTTCCTTTACACGATACAATTGGATCAGATGACTTTTATTTTGCACTATAACAATTCCTTGAAACTGTATGGAAGAATTGTACAAGCATCATCATAACTGTTAAATTAAAAAAAAATGGAATCAATTGAAATATTGCATAAGTAAGACTGAATGAAACTGTTACTTATATTTGTCTGACTGAGCAGCGCATGGGTTGCATACAGGATGCATCATAGATCGCACTGATAGAGTCTCAGTGCTGTGGAATATTGCTGCATGATGATACGGTGGCTGCATCATGATGTAGCGATGGCGGATGGACAGCATATGTTATGGTTGTAAAGATCTCATCCGACATAGTGTCTCCAAAAGAGGACCAGTAGCTTACCACTGGACTTCACCCTGCTCTCATGAACAGGACACAATGACTTGACCAAGTTCTACTTAATTTTACGTGACCACGGTCACGTTATGAGGTTGGAATCCTACCCCACTTTATTTCGTGGATATCCAATCATTTACGCAGGCTTGTCGACTAAACGTTTGGAAGGAGGAGCCTATTTCTCTGCCGCTACTTGTATACTTCAATCCTAGACAGCAGCCCACACATCTATCGTCGAGTCAGCAGGAAAGTTCCCCCTCTGTTGCGCTGAGTTGAACCGCTTATGTGCAAGTGAGTGAAGCGTTAAATCGGATGAGAAAATGACAACTTCAGTTTATCGTTTGAAAGATTCTTTTATATGTTAAAAAATATGTTTTCAGTGGTGCAGTATTTCTGTATTTCTCGAAAGTTCAGTTGCTGGAATCCATACTCCGCATGGTGAACAGTCCCTTGGTCGCTATAGCAAACAGGTAAATTAAAAATAATAATGATAAAATTATCAACATCCACATCAATGCCAAGTTCCCTATCTTTTTAGCTACCAATATTAATGTTCTCTTCAGATATAAAATTACATTATTTTAGGATAAAAAATGTAATTTTTCAAGAAATATTGTTATTTGATATGCCATGCTTCTAATGATTCTCTTCAGATATTACGTTTGAAACACGTTTAATGCTGGCAGTATCGTTGATGTGCTCAGTATAAGTAGTTCAATAGTACTGAGTTTAATCACACCCAAGCATAATCTTCACTATAGTCCGTTCAGTTGCCAGAGGCGGCTCAACGTCAGTATGCTGTGTCCCCACCCAGCACCCTTTACGCCTACATGGGGAAGGGTAAATTTGTCACTACATGGACACAACTATCAGCTCAGAAGGATTGGGGCCAGACGAACATGACCTTGAGCCGCTATTTGGGAGTGTTACAAGAATAAGAGTTCACCTCTACTTTATATATATAACACACACATTCTAGAACACCGTCAGTGATTTCTTTCTGGATATAATCTCCTCATCAGTCGCCGTACGACATAACATAATTACAGAATATTTTACCAATCACGAACCTACCATATTTTCTGATTATTACATTTCTTCGATACGCGTTGGTTCTTCTGACAAATGGTGTTGACCCCAACCCAAAGCACAAGAGGGTGCTTTCTGTAAGGTCGTTAAGAAAGATAGTTACCTTGTGTCTCTGCAGAATTAAGTTATGTGTCGAGTACAGGAGGCTAATATAAACTGGTCGCAACCATTACAATCGCTGTTCATCACCAGAACGCTTAGAAAAGTGTAAATATCGTTAAACACTGTGCACAATATTTATATTTTGTAACAACGTAAAATTTTCAAAAATCGTAGTCTTTTGTTAATAACGTTCATTCAAAAGTTCATTCCAAATTAATACTTGCTTTGTAAAATAATTAATTTTTGATAGTGATGCTACGTAATATCGTTATATAAACCATAACTTTGGATCCCGAATTAAACTCGTAAACAGTAACAGTGATATATTAGTAAAACAGAGGTGATTTTGCCTGAGGGGTGGCGCTAATGGCCACGTCGTCTCCCCAGCAAAAACCGAGCCCTGAGTTGACGACCATGCATCTCTGACTGAGTGTTCAGCATCCTCCACTTTAGTCGACATCGGAGGCTTAAGTTATACCGAGTTTGACAAATTACGCGTCATTTGTAGAAAGCCGAAGGGATTAATCAGAACGCCTTTGACTCGTTATATCGACTAAAAATTATTTTCGCGTACTATAGTTCCAGCAAAGAATAAGCTCCGTGTTTTTATTTGCGCACCAAGTTCCGGAGGAGACGAGTTGTGCTTACTACGTCTGACACATTGAACTAGAATGATTGATTCGGGAGGTTCTAATCAACCTTTTGACAGTTAAACTAGATTTTTTACTCTCTACATGTGTTATTTAGGCAGTAATATAATTTTCTATGTAACGAAGTTTGTTTCATACAATAGGATGGTTTATTTTTTATGTTTAGATTATTTAGGCACTAATATTTCTCCTTTCAGTTCATTATAAAAACAATGGATTTTGCATCTCTACCTGCCATAATTTTTTTTTCATTTGTATTCAGAAATTTCTTTTTTTTCCCAGCATAACATCATATTGTTGATCATTGTAAGTTCCCAGTATTCTTCATAGTTCAGTTGTATTTGTTTGTTTCACACACTATTTTCTTATCTCACTACATTTGACATTAATCATTAACTCCTTGAAGAAATTTCGTACAATAAGTTGTGAACTGTTTAGAAAAAAGTATTTCCAACCAAATGCCAACCTCTTCTTCACGTGGTGCACCCTGTTTGCATGGACGAGGCTCTGGCGACTGAAAGATTCCCGGTACAAGGAATCACGCACTTCATTCAAACGGCCTCCGAAAGGAGGGCGGAAGAGCGGGGAGCGGTTCAGGCCACCCTCTTGTCCTTGGGATTGGAAACAGCCCCTAAAGGTGGATTAATCAGAAATGATCAACGGCATGGGGATGCAGAAGGCAACGGGAAACCACTAAATTAAAGACCCAAAGGGTATGCCGAGGACATGTAATCCTCCAAAATTACATATATCATGATGGCTTCTTCCTAGATAAAATATTCCGGAGGTATAACAGTCCTCCAATCGGATTTCCGGGTGGGAACTACTCAGGGAGGAGTCATCAGAATGGATAGAAACATTCTACGAGTCGGAGCGTGTATTGTTAGAAGTCTGAATACGGCAGGTAGGTTAGAAAACTTAAAAAGGGAGATGGAACAACTTAAGTTAGATGTTGTTGGGATTAGTGAGATTAAATGGAAGGACGCACAGGATTTCTGGTCTTTGTAACACAGGATAATTAGCACACAAGCTGTCAATGGAGTCACTGGTGTAGGATTTGTAATGAACAAGAAGATAGGGAAACGGGTGAGCTATTATGAACAGTTTAGTGACAGGATTATTTTGATGAGGTTAGGAACTAAGCCCGTCCCAACCACATTAGTACAAGTGTATATGCCAACGTTATGAAACAGGAGAAATTCCAACTGATTTTAATAAAAATATCATCTTCACACTTCAAAAGAAAGCACAAGCCGACAAATGTGAGAATTATCGCACCATTAATCTAATATCACATACTTAAAAATTACTGACCAGAATAATATACAGAAGAATGGAAAGGGAAGTACAAGAGATAGTAGGTGAAGATCAGTATGGGGTTAGGAAACAAAGCGGTACAAGGGAAGTAATTCTGTCTTTAATATTAATACTTGAAGGGTGGATCTAGAAAAACATAGATACTTTTATGGCATTTGTTGATTTAGAAAAAGCTTTTGATAATGTTAGGTGGGACAAGATGTTCAAAATTTTAAAGAAGTCAGGTCTAAAGTATCGAGATAGAAGAATACTCTATAAACTATATAAGAATCAAGTGGCTATAATAAAAGCAGAGAATCACGAGAGACATGCATCAGTTAAAAAGGGTGTGAGACAAGGTTGTAGTCTATCCTCGTTATTATTCAACTTGTATGTAGAAGAAGCAATGAAGAAAGTCAAAGAAAAATTTCCATGTGGCATAAGTTTTCAGGGAGAAAAAAATCAGTATGCTACGATTTGTTGATGACATTGTCTTGTTAGCAGACAGGGCTGTGGATATTGAGAAGTTACTGAATGGCGTGAACAAAATACTGAAGGAAGATTTTGGACTGAATATAAAACAAAGCAAGATAAAAGTGATGATGTGTAGCATAAATGATACCAATACTAGTAGATTAAATATAAAAATAGGATCGGATGCAATAGGTGAAGTAAGTGAATTCTGTTACTTGGGAAGCAAAATTACAACCATTGGTCGAAACAGGAATGATGTTAAAAGCACAATAGCACTAGCAAAAAGAGCCTTCTTGAAAAAGAGAAACCTTTTAGTTTCAAATATTGATATATAAGAATTAGGAATAACTTTTTAAAACTCTATGTGTGGAGCACAGCACTTTAAGGTAGCGAAACATGGAAACCGGAAAGAAAGAAAATTGAAGCATTTGAAATGTGGTGCTACAGAAGAATGCTGAAAATTAGGTGCACAGACAAAGTAAGAAATGAACGAGTTTAGGAAATGATGGGTGAGAAAAGAAGTTTATGGATGAAGCTTACAGAAAGAAGAGACAGGCTGGTAGGTCATGTTTTGAGACATGGTTAATTTGTTAGTGGAGGGAACAGTGGAAGGTAAGAACTGTAGAGGAAGACAGAGATTAGAATATATGAAGCAGATAATTGAGGACGTGGGTCGTAAGGGATATGTAGAAATGAAGACGTTAGCACAAGATAGGAAGAGATGGAGGATTGCATCAAACCAGTCTAAAGACTGACGACAGTAAAAAAAAAAAAAAAAATATTTACATTCTTCATATTTCTTCAGTACTTTCATAAGCTATCATCAATGAGCTTATAAATTCGTCTGTTGCGAGAAGCTGCTACTCCAGGGAGGGCGAACCAATGGCACGCGACGAAATAATTTGGGCACTGCATTAACTAAGTAGGTGCCTAATCGATATAAATAATTTATTTTTTCGTCTACGTGATTTAAGATCATAATAACAGTGATCATCGTGAACGAAACTACCGGCGCTGAAACGACTACAGATTGCGCAAAGGAGGTAGATTTCGAGCGAATATCTGATCGAACGGATATAGTGAGTTGTGGGAAGCTAACATATTCAGTTGTTTGTTTTGTTGAAGTCGTTGACTGCTTTTATCAGTAACGCATAGTTTTTGTGGTTTTTAAACTAATTTCGCTAACACAGCTGTTGTTTATTTTTGTTTGAGTTATATTTACACCTATTCCACATAGCTAGTTTGGCCAAACAAAGTGCAAGATAAGTGTAATACAGAATTTTAACCTTGATGAAGTGAGAAATTTGGCATTATTAATAAATGTGATAAAGAGGCGTGTGTCTGATGTTCTGAAACAGTGGCATGTAGAACATCATCTGTAAAACGGCACTATGAAACAAATCACAAATCTCTTTATCAAAAAAGCGAATCAGAGCAAAAAGAATAAATTGAATGTGCAATTAAAGATAAAAAAAAAATTGACGTTTACGATTAAGTATGTTAGCAAGGATTGTCATACTAGTGCCACAAGTTTTTCGGTTGCAAATGTTAGTGCTCGTCACGGTAAACCTTTTCGCGAGGGGAAGTTTAGAAGGAAGCCTGGTTAATATACGCCCTTCAATTTTGATAATTCCGCTCATCAAAGATCCTCTTTTATCCAGAAAAGCAATAAAAGATAAGATACTAAAACAGCGGAAAACGTAAGATAACAACAAACAAATGACATCAAGTCATCTCCATTTATACCATTGTATGTTGACGAAAGTACTGATGTAATTTTCAGAAGTGATTAACATTAAAATTTTGCTTCCAAACGTTTATCAAATGACTCCACTTCAGCTTCCATTCTGCTAAAAGTAACAAAGTATGAACCTAACAAAGTTATTTGGCATCTAATTTGCACCAACAGATTTTTCAGTAGATTAAACTATTTAAATAAATACAAAACTGTTGATGTCATTATTGATTAGTATAAAAAATGTTTATTTCTGGTTATTTCTTTACTCATTAATTACTAAGTCATGATGGTTTGACGGCACGTCATGGCTTCATTCAACATATCTTTTGAAAAAATGGCACGTTGATCAATAAAGGTTAGCCATCGCTGTCCTACGCTATTATAATATACTACAACATACTTTCAGTTGACTGCTCATAAAAGTAACTTTTAAGGAGACATAATAGCATTAGCTTCCTCGTAAGGTGCATAAAATATAAACTTTAAGTAAACGCTCACAAAAAGTCAAATCAGTACATTAAACATTAGCGCTTTCAGGAATCTAAAAACACAAGACGGAATACCAGAGTTGATAATAGATACAAGACTATATTGAAAGATGTCCGATGGTTTAATTCTCGCCACAGTAACAACTAAATATGTGTTCATGCTTTTATAAACTAAATACGCAAGAAAATAAGGAATAACATTGCGAGAATATGTATACCCTCTTCTCGCCTGTTCCCCCTGTGTGACACTGTTAGTATGGAGCTGGGAGGCTCCGCCTAGCTCCTGTTACTGCAAATAACTTCCTCACCAACCCTCTGCCGCACTCGCTTCCACAGTCGTCTTTTTGTGTTAATTCAACCAAAGTTTCCCTGTTTTCTTGAGTTCACATTCGCATAAGACTCACGTTTTCCCTTTATTCCATCTAGTACAAACTATAATACCGTATGCTTTTCAACTAGTTCGCTATCATATATCTGGTCGAAACACTATGAAATTAAGAATGGTTTCCACATTTAAAAAACGTATTGCGCGATATATTTATATAACGGATGATGTCACGAACTTGAATAATTTTTAAACGGGGTAAGATACTCAGAACCTGACAGCACAGTGCTACACAAACGACAAGAACCCATGTAAGACTGAACAAACAATCCATCCTAATATTGGTTTCGGAAAAGCGAGAATGGTGGGTGAGCGGAACGCTATGGCCTCGCAGTCTGGAGGACGCAGGTTCGAATCCTTGCCTGGCGATCAAGACTTCGATTTCGCGTGGCTTCATAAAAAAAAAAAAAAGTTGAGTTCCGGATTGGTTCGTTCAAAAGGCCGTGGTCGATTTCCTTCCCGCTCCTTGCCCCCAGTCTTTCCCCGCATCTAATGACCTCATCGTCCACAAGCCGTGAAGTCATAAAAATGTTTCGGCAAATATTTTAGTAACAACGTTATTTTCCTCGATTAAAACTAACTCTACCTTGAATACTATGGCTTCAACAATAAAGCCTGGAGAAATATCCGTGAAAATAGCTTCGCTAACGTGGCTGTTGTTAAAGCAGTTATTGTGGAAATAATAAACCCGTCAAGAACTAATAAAATCTTATGGCTGAACCTATGCTTGGAATAAGCCGCAATAATACCGACAATGGAGAATTGTAATAACCGTGCTAATTACAATGCGTCTGATGCACATTAAAGATTTTTTTATATTAAAAAATTGTATTCGGCCTCCGATGAGTGTTTCAATGCATTCTAAGAACAAAAAAATGAGGCAAGAACCATGTAATTAAAGCCAACTGAACTTGCGTCGAGAATCGAACCGGCGATTATCGGAACGTGTGGACAGAACGAGAGTCGCTTGCTGTGAAAGTCAGTGTTAGCAAGAAATACACTGCAGATGACATCCCTTAATAGCAGGCCGCTGTCAGTACGCGAGTTATACAAATACGCTGATGATTATTGGTGCCTGCATGCTCGCAGTTGAAGGTAAATATTGTCTTTAAACCTCGCTGTCTTGTGTTACACCACGATGAACTATAAGATTTTAGTAGCACAAAATTCTTATTAACGTCTTAATATACTTAGGAGTGATTGAGTTTTTCTTAATAACTCCAGAATCACCTGCTCAAATATAGTTGGTCAGTTACAGATGCATTAAAGTTTAAACAAGAAGAACTGGTGACTGACTTATATCACTATGAAACTGCTATGAGAAGTCGTTGCTGTGCACGCTGTGGACTTGCGTTAGGGAGGAGGCAGGTTCGAATCCAGGTCACGGCCATCCAGATTTCGATTTTTCATGGTTTCCCGCATTCAGGTGAATGCAGGGATGGTTTCTTCAAAAACGCCGGGCATTGTTCGAAGTACTTAGTACGAAAAATTGCTGGTCACAGAAATAGTTAGTAAATTACACATGCAGTATGGCTGAGTGCGCTAGATCAGGGAGGTACAACGGACCGGGCACGGCCCTAGGACGTCACGATTGCGGTTCTCAAGCTGTTTTTAGGCAGTTTTCCGCAGCAATCAAGGCGAATGCCGGGAATGTTCCTAAATCCCGCCTTATATATCGCATATTTCAGAAACAAAAAATTCACTTATCACACGCTGGACATAGTTGAGCGGATAGCAACACTTCACTTCTCCCATTAGTTTTTTGTACGACCGAGAGCAGGTATAGATCTGAAAACTGTGATGCGCCTATAAGTACACCAAACATCTTCGAGAACATTAATAAAAGAGTGGGTTATAACTGGCTTGCCGCCTGCTGCTAAATGAACCATTCCAGTAAGCAGCCCAAGCATGACAGGATAATGAATTTAGTAGACCCATGAAAACACTGAAATAACTACTCATAATCTATCGGATATACAACACAGTGATTTATTGTTTAACCCATTGCACGCGTTCGCGAAATAAGCTTTAAAACAAAATAAGTAAGAGTACTGAGAAATATTAGGATCCTAGTAACTCAGATATCTTTTATGACCACATAGCAACGCCTGATAAACTTCAAACTTGAGAAAACCACATCAGAGTTTCCTCCAGTATTGACAGTGGATACAATGTGGCTCATCCTTACATCATTATCCCCTTCATCCGTCAACGTCATACGCAGTTCACCACGCGACAAGGATCCTTACGACCCTTTATCAATCTCCCTCAATATGGAAGAAATCGAGATCGTGAGGCCTGCCTCAGAAAGAACCCTTATCTCATAGTCCTTTATACTGATTTAATAAATGTTAGTTTACAGAGGCTGGCAACGAAAATTCATAAAATAGTTAGTTATGATATCTTCTTCTTAATAACGCTGTCGAAATAAAGAACCCTCATTTAGCATAAATTGAATAACATTAGGAACAATGTAATCATCTAATAGTGATCTACACATATTAATCCCATCACCATAATGCTTTAATATGTACCACTATGTGGGTATGGTAACGAGTCTAGTATAGTTCCCAGTCACGAATTAAGTATCGTCGTACGAAGTTATAATAAAATCAATTCTTTAGTGAATAATCTGTTTATAGTTGGACTTCTTAAGTCCAATTTAAACCAAAAAAGCATCTCAAAGGGTCTAAAAGTGGTAAAAATAAGTTTCTAGTGGCAAAAAGTTTTGTGGTCGAAGGTCATGACCACAAGGCCTAGTCTGGCTGAAATACGAACTCGACCTTTATTTCACCACAAGGGTACAAAATTTGAAGAATTCTTGTTCATTTTGAAGGTGCTTAGAAATATTAAAGAAGATAAGGTACTGTCTCGCTACATAGGGGGTAGATAGTTATGTAAATGAGATTCGACTAGTACCATTGAAGTATTACAGTTAGGATGGGTGGAAAATGAACACACTTGACGCATCGATGGAAAGATTCCTCTCATGGATGCAGTAAAACGTTATACAGATAACGGTTGTAATTTGTTGAAGGCATAGACCTCCTCTAATTGGGCTGTGTGTGATTAAGAGCCTTTACCTGTTGATGTTAAAGTACCGTGAAGTACCTTTGAAATTCAGCTGATTTCGCAATACACAATATAAGTAAGCTAATGAAAGAATGCAATAGTATATTGGAAAACCAGAAAACTTTTTTTTTTTTTTGCTTTTTGCTTTACGCCTCGTCAACATCGAGGTAATTACAGGCAGGATAGGACTGAGAGCCAGGAAATGAAAGGAATTCGGCCATGGCATTTTGAAGGAACTATCCAGGCAACCGCATGGAGTGATTTGGGTAAAACATCCAAAACCCAAATCTGTATGGCCGGAAGGGTATTCGAAGCCACGTCCTCCACGACCTACCGAATACGCGGCCACAGCGTTACCACTCACCCACGACTATGCTCCCGACCAATATGAATTATGAGATACAGACTATGCACACAAAAAAAGTGCTATCTAAAGTGTAGAATTTGATGGTACAGTGCAGATTTATTTGATTTTTCTCCCAATATTGTTTATTGTTAAAATGTTATTTAAAAAATCAATTTTAATTCAAATTATTATTATTATTACAAAATTCAAAATACGCTTGGTACCCAGCAGGAATTAGAGGTATCCATTTCTCTTGTATGGAATGCAAATACTTTCTCTTATGCTCAAAATCAGCATTGAGATTAATTTTTCTCATTTCTGATCCTTTCAAACTCTTGTGAAAATTTGAAACCTTTCTGTGTTTAAAAACTTGAAATAACTGCATGAATTATTCCTAAACTGAATTCTTGCTCGCCGATATCCATTAGAACCTTCTGCAAAGTCAATCAATGCGACGTGTTTGTTGCGTATAATTGCGACTTAAATCGGAAACTGCACCCTAAAGCATGGAGAAGATCGACCCATAAATGTAGATTTGATCTGTGGAATTGGAATTAAACCGTTAGTCGTCGGTACGGCGTAATTGTTAAACCAATATTAAAATCAGTTTTAAATTTAATGGTGATTCATATGGTCAAGTGAGCCGTTCAGCAAGATTTCTGAGCTTAACAGGAAATTCATTATGGGCATAAAGAGTAGGAACAAGCCAGTTGGCAACAGACGCTTCCACAGTATTTCTAGAAGCTACTTTGTTGTCTAGCCGAGGGTACTACCAACTCCCTAATTTTTTAGTGATTTTATTCTTGAACCTTTTGTTTTTTTTTTCCTCGGAAATCACCACCTGCGGAGGGATTACCACGCGATTTTCACCGATTTCCTGATGACTACGACCTATCGCCTGACCTCTCCTTCAACCTCGCTGAGAATAATTATTTTCATCAATTAACTGATTCATCGTTTATTAGATTCTCTATTTTGAAATCAGAAACGTTTTAGGAAACCATACTTTAATTTTATTTTTGTTTAAAAAATTGTTTCTACTTTTACCTTTATTGAAGAGTGATATTCAGGCGAGATTTGAGTGGTCTGGTGGATCAGTGGCTAAGGCGTCTGAATGGAGATCGAAAGGTCCCCGGTTCGTATCCCTCGAGATGGCAGGGATTTTCAAGCGCCCAGCAAACCTTCACCTCTAGCACAGCTTGCTGAGTAATGTGAAGTACGCCAGAACGCTTCCGTGGTTGGGATTCCACTTATAACTGTAGGTCCCCTGAACCCGGTTGGATTGCCGGGTTAAGTTAAGGCGGCTACGACAGGGGCAAAATTCCGAGCCGGTAGAAACCCTGCCTGCAGGTTATTACGACCAAAAAAAATTATTATTATTATAACAGAGATTGAGAGTCTTGCTCGATTGGTCATCAATTGAAGAAAATGAAGCTATTCGTCAACCATCAACAAAAACAATACGTTGTTTTGAGTTCAACTCACACTTCTATATTCTGTAACATATGAGTATTTATCGCAACCTTTTGCACCATACATCGAGATATTCATCTTCACTGTATTTTTTAAAAAATTTCCTACAAATCGGTTCCAAATTTGTAGGTTACGTCCGTCTGCACCTGTTTGAGGTTATTAGCTGTCAATGTGAAATATAAAAACTTGAGGAATAATGTGCTTAATCACTATGCAAAAAAATTACTTTTATTGTTTGATGGTTTTTCCATATCGTCAAAAATCCGGTTTTGAGCTTTGACCTTATTTCTGGCAGACAGCACCAGTTTTGTAAAATACGAGAGTTTATGGGGTAACTAGGCATATCTTCAAAGGCATTTGCACCATATTTCAAGATGTTCCTCTTCACCGTTCAAAAAATAAAAATAAAAAATGCATGCAAATTTATTCTAATTTCATTTTTTGCTGAACTGCCAATTTTAGAGTAATAGTTGAGGGATAACGTGCTTAATCACTATGAAATAATTTAACTTTATCTATTTGAAGGGTTTTTTTTTTTCATTATCCTGTAAAAACCGGCTTTTGTCCTTTTCCAGCACCGACGGCTTCAAACTTCCAATTTGTGAATTTTCGATCGTTTCCTCCAGTGCATGTTGTTTTGACAGATTTTTAATGAGAATTGAGTTATTTACATTTATTTCAGTTTATGGAAGGTTTTGCTAGTCGTTTGCCATTCTATCTTAGAAATGAAGCAAGTAATCCACATTTCACAAAAACTGTCAGGTGTGACGTTACAAAGTATTAACCAAGTAGAATTTTCATTCCTTTTTATCTTTTTTCATTCCTCTGTGCGTGTATAAATATTCTGTTTCCTTTTTTATTTAAAAAAATAAGAAAAGACAGTTCTGTATACCAGCCGGCTTGTAAAGATCCTAATGCTATATTACGGGGTAAGTAGACGCATTTAATCCTCTTCCGAGTATTTCTCTTTAATCTGTTAGTGTTTGAGGTGGACTGGGAACCATCCCAACGCACCGCCAGAAGATATGGTTAACCCTCCAAAAGCTTTGATAAGAACATTCGGTATGCATGCGGCGAGATTTGTAATCTCCTGTCTCAGCTCTCGGGTCCTTTATGGCATCACTTTAGAATACACAGTCCATTTGCTCCGTTATCAAAATATCACATAAGAAAGAGAAATTAAAACCCGCCTGGAGACTATGCAACCAGAATTGCGTTAGTCTTTTAATGGCGATACTTCAACACTATATAGTACAGATACTATCCGCAGCGTCTGGAAAAGTATTTGTTTTCTATATGTGAATCCAACACCATCACTAACAAATTATAGCGCAGAATTAACTGTGGTCATAGTTTGTTGCAAATTTGTTTTTATCTTCAGTATCGTATAAAGCATTTTATAATTAAAATATTTTCATAGTGTATTTCAAATTTTGGTGTGACTTAGATTTTTCGTATTGACGGTTGTTGCGTACAATCAGTATGAACATAAGGCAGGATTCCTTAAGCATCTACAACCCACTGAAATGTGATGGCAATATACAAGTAACATCTCATATAGTGTATTCAAACACGGTGATAGATGTTACATATATCTCACAATACATTATCTTCGGTCTACTACGATACACAAAGCTCCATTGTAAGGTGAAAATGCGAGAATTTGATACAGTCACTGCGTTAAATGTTTCATTCCGATGTCTAAGAAACATATCAGATTAATTTATGAGTCAGTTACAAAATTAAATGATGGTAAATTGAGGGAAAACTTGCAAATCGAGTTAAATGATGTAACAGGTGATTTAAGCACCGAAGACTTATTTAAGCAATTAAACAAAGAGTTGTAATTTTTATGAGGTAGGAAGAAAAACAAAATCTCAATTCAGAATAAATTAATGCTTTTTCTCAGTTGTTTGAGCACATTCGAACAACGTCTTTTTAAAAGAACAAATAAATAAGCAATATGCATTTGGAAGTTATTAATGTTACGTATTGCACACTATTCCCAGTTTCTCATAATTAACACTAGTATGTGATTTAATACTCGCACCTGAATTCCACTGCAATTTCAACAATTATAAGAGAATTTTCTATGAACTTACTTTAGATTAGTCAGTGGTGTAGAACTTTTACACAGCCCGCATGATGGAACCTACGCAGGAAACTCGAAAAAAGTTGGACTGGTAATCAGGAACCTAAGCTGTGCCACGTTTTCCTTGTATTTGGTGGAAATTTGTGATTTTTTTACACTGCTACTGCCCTCTTCTAATTAGAGCAAACATTGTTATCTTCGGTTTTTATTTTAACGGATATTAATTTCAGAATTTACAAACAGAGCAGCACATAAGAATCGAGAACTTACAGGAGGTACTAACACATTTTCCTTTGCAATAGCCTTACATATGTTAAGACTGGAGAAGTTAAAAGTATACACAACTTTTATTTGTCATGATTTTTGTTTCCTTTTTTTTTTAGATAAATAAGTAAAGAAAAACTAGAGCTACACCCCCTTGACTTCAATGCAAAATACATTTTTCTCGGCTTTTTACAGACACTTTTTGTCTCTCCGTGTTCCACAGTATTTGGAGTCACTGTTAATACTTACACCATGTCGATTATTGCAAACAGAAGGGAGACACTAAAACTTAGTGGGAGGTTTTAGTGCAGCCAGCGTGTGAAGGGTTTAAAATATTAATCCCTGTACTGTGTTCTGTTTGCCTAATGATTTGAAGAAATTGGAATCTGAAAATTTTCCTTTAATAACGGATGGAACTAAACCAAGAATAATGAGCCTCATTATAAACACCACATGACCGTCTCTTAAATTTGAATCTAGTGTCAATTTTAACAACAAGAAAAACGTCAAAGGTTATAAAATTCATGTTAAATGACATACATATTCTATGAAATTCATGAGCTTATAGAACTTCATACGAAATATGATCACTTAGAATTTTCACAGTGTTAATACGCAATGATAACAAACGTAATTGGTTTCGTCCTTTCTGGATTTACAAACCAGTGTCAAATTTAAGCCTACATGTAATTTATAGATTACTATGATTAGGTGAATTTTGCTTAAAAGCTATCTAATTATTCCGTTATATGTCCTCATCTCATATACATCGGCACATAACTAGAAATCCCTCTATCTGTTATGGGTGCCATTAATCGCAGAACACACAAATTTAATAGATTCATAGGATCACTGTGTAAAGTATTATCATTGAGAAAAGTCATTCTTAGCTCTCACTAGTCTGCAAACACATGATTATTCCCTATTGTCATGAAACTGAGTATAATTATTCCAGTTTTTAATAGCTCACTAGTCTGCAGACACCTGATTATTTCTTACTGTCATGAAACTGAGTATAAGTAATTCGTTGCAACCAGTTTGCGACTGTAAACGGGGCATGGAAACGAATTCTTTCAAGTCCTTTTGAAGCAGCTTTCACTCTGTTCCTTACAAAACAGAAATGTAGGTGGCCAGACAAAGAATCGAACGATAGGCCATAACGTTAATGCTTATCCACTTATTAAATAAAACACCAGATCACCAATTAGAGGTCCTGAGACTGAGACACAGTTATTAATATCTAATAACTTCAATATAACCAAAAGAGACACCTAAAAATGACACTTCTGTTGATTCTAACAACTCTGGCCTCGCATTCGGGAGGACGGCGGTTCGAATCCCCGTCCGGGCATCCAGATTTGGGTTTTCCATGGTTTTCCAAAATCACTCCAGGCAAATGCCGGGATGCTTCCTTCAAAATACCATGGCCGAATTCCTTCTCGTTCTTTGTCCGCAGTCCGTTCACACCTATAATGACCTCGACGTTGATGAGGCGTAAAGTCATAAGTAAAAAAAAAAGATTCTAACAATTCACACAATCATACACCATACTTATATTCCATATGACGTAATACAGTGTTTTTCCAACAAATAGCAGCTGATCCTGCATTGTCATATGATCTGTTACACAGGGATAGACTAACCCGGTCCGCCACCTTGCTATTGCACTTGCCAAATATTGTAAATGTTAGATACATTCTGAATACTGAAAAATGCAGGGTATTAATATGTTTGCTATATAGAGAACGTACATTAATTGTAATATTAACGTGTGGAAACTGGTAGCATGCCCGAAGCATATAATGCTAATGTTGTTGATGCTATTAATAATCATGAACTGTTGCAGATAATAAAATATCCCATGAAAAAGACAGCAGTTTCGCTTTGTAAACCAGGCACTGTTTGTTGCTATAAATATAGGTACCCGGTGGCCTCGGTGCTCACACATAATTCAGAAGTGTATGACCTTCCGCTCTACATTAAACAATGCTTCAACATCAGCGGAGTGTCGGATCCACTTCCGAGAGAATAAACAAAGCGCGATGGGTAATTCATAAAGTCCGTATAGCAAATGTCAGCTCGTCATCAACCAGAGTCACCGGTGAACACAACTGCGCATATTCTTTAAAGCCGCTCAGGTGCTTTCTTATATGTCAAAACTGATGGCATAAACTGAAATTCTAGACAAATCACAATTAACCATGCGGGTTGGTTTAAATGATCACAGTATTAGATTAATCGGCAACCTAGAAGAAGCCCAAGAGCCAGTTATAACTACATAAATACACAAATACATGTTTTAAATATATTTGCTCCCACACTCATTTTCGCAATAGTTGCAAGTAAAGATACAGATGTAGCGGTTTCCATAGGCTCTACAGATTGATTGAAATAAAAGTTCATAAAACTACTAGTAGAAGTATTGAGGGGTGACAGCATTTGTGAAGTGGTATTTTCCTAAATTATTACCAACTTGTGCACCTAAGCACGATAGGTTTCCAATCCCCAAATTTTCAACAACTGCACACACCACAACTCTTATCGCGTTAGATCTATCACTGATTCAAACATTGTTACAGACTTACACATGATCCTGTCATAACTATTGCCACTATCAATAATTGACTGGTATATGTCATCTATGTAAACAATAATTGGTTGCCTAACTGGAATGTACTGTACATGTTTTGAGAACGAAACACACGAACGCCTCGTCAACGTCGAGAATATTAGAGGCGTTAAAGGACTGGAGGCAAGGAACAAGAATACATTAGGCCATGACCATTTGAAGGAACCATCCCGGTATTCGAGTGGAGTAATTTGGGGAAATTATGGAAAACCTAAATCTGGATGTCCGGTCTGGATTCGATGCAGGTTCCTCCAGAATGAAAGTCCAGAGCGTTATTTCCAACGCACCATGCTCGGTGAAAAACTCACTGAGATTTTTAAAAGTTAAACGTTGGTATATGCGTTCTTACGGTAACTAAAAATAAAGGAAACGAAGAGATGGTGAACTATACAAATATTTACGGCAATGTGTTTAATGATACCAGAGCTATAAGAGGAGTATCCATAGCAATTCTAAAGGCACTGAGGAAAAATCTGCGAAGTTGGAAATAAGAAGACGAATAAATATTTACATTAGAGATAATAAAAAATGATAAAATCATCGTAATTAAAAGATCAAATATTCTCCAAGAGATGATACCAACAATCAACCGAAAGAAATTTCTTGTTATTTTGTCCTACATACTGTTATCAATATGACAATAAATAAAGCATACGTACTAGAAAACTTGAACAATAGAGTAGAAAAAGAAGAAAAACCGATGCTATGATAGAAAAGTGTGGCAAGTATACAACAAATAATTGCGTTATGCTTTCCAGAAACCTGTGAAAAAACTAGGTATTACACGTAATGTACGATTACTTTCTAAACAAAAACATACATAAATTAACTTTTACACAACAAAGTAGAGATTTGTACTCGATCATTGAATATCCAACGCCAATAAGCTAAACTGAAGATCAGAACTGCTGCTCTCATCACCATTTCACTGATAAATATATAATTGTAAGAAGTATAAAACAGTTGAGTGCCAGTGAAGAAATTTTAGTAGATATTCGAAAATAGAATTTGTAAAGTGTAAAACAGTACTCTAAAAGATACCTTTCCAATTTACATTTGCCAATAAATTACAAATAGGAAAAACTTTCCAGTGCCAAGAAAAATTATCTTCAATTAAATGCCTACATTTCAAAAGCTGCTAAAGAGGGCTAAGGATACCGAGAGAAACAAGAAATTTTTTATCTTGGTGAATCAGCGTCCAAAAAACCATTTAATTCTTCAGTTAGTAACCAGCGCAGGCGAGCGTGAAATAGTTTAGCCACGACCGAGGAAGTAGAACGCTTATCAGCAATTCGCCAAGTTACCAAGTACCAAAATACTGCAAGCTGGTAAAATGACCTCATACAGTATGTTAACAACGGAGCCAGGAAGGATACGGAGGAAATAATCTACTAAAACCCTGTGGGCAGCTCCAGCCTGTCTTTCTTGTAGCCATCGCATCGACGTAGTTTGGAGACGTATCCAGAAACTATCAGTCACCGAGGAGATGCCAGCCGAATGATATAGAGGGTGGTGGGCATGGTCTAGATATTACGCATATGTACAACAGTCTCAGTATTACGGAAGTGGATAAAGTAAGGCAATTGTAGCAATTTTCCAGCTACTTTGGACTGTGATGCGCCCATAATATAAATTCTCACCCTTGTCCTTTGCCAAACTACTAACGTCCCCGCCAAACGCACTATAATTATGTTAAGGATTGCATATAATCTTGTTTGGCACCAGGTCACAGCTTATATAAATAAATACGTAAATATACAATTATCATTGACTCTGGTTTATCTTAATATCAGCCGCTTGTCCACTGTTATAGAGATTATAAAGTATTACCAGGCGTGGTGGGTGAACGCTAACGCTCTGGCCTCGCATTCGGGAGGACGCGGGTTCGAATCCCCGTCCAGCCATCCAGATTACGGTTTTCCATAGTTTCGCAAAATCTCTCCAAGCGAACGCCAGAATCGTACCTTCAAAAAGCCATTTACGAATTCCCATTCCTTTCCCTTAGTCCTTTCGCGCCTCTAATAACCCTCACGTCGACGAGACGTAAAGACCTATGAAAATACAATTCAAACAGAAAGGCCATGTTCAGGTAATGTATTTGTGTTACGTCAAATAACTGAAACAAGAAAAACTAGATACCTACCAACTAATACTGCTTACTAGACTTAGAAATAGGTTATAACAGGATGCTCTTGAAAAAGCTTTCTGAAATATTGACGAAATTTGTAGTCAATGTAATGTACGCCCATGTTACTGAAAATATCTATTTATTATCCAAAACTGTTATTGGTCAAGTAAACTGCAGCGCAGAATCGTTTCCAGTAATAAAAAGACTAAAACGGTTATGACAAATATTCCCAACTGTATTTTGGGTATACGAGGTCCGAAAAACGCATCAGAGACGCGAACAGAAGTTGTTGATCGATGTTTAACAACTCTTCCATACCGCCAATAATCCGTAATTAGGACGGTCGGTACATCACGCCAGAGATTTGTACAGGGCGTTCGCCGGGAAACGCAACCCACTGTTAGCGCTACAAGGAAGAAACTGCTCCCGGCGAGCGAGCGCTCAGTTTCCGGCATTGTTCGACCGTCGGCCGCGGACTATTTCATAATAATTACGCTTCATAAACTTCAGAAACTTGTGTGCTAAGCATTTAAATGTGACGTAATTCATTAGCTTACATTATAAAAGATGCTGGAAGTGTTGACCCTCTTGTGTAATGCACATTTCACATCTTCTGAACATATTTCGAGACACACGCTGCCCTAACTGACTTAATGATTTTTTGGGTGACTGTTCTAGTCGAAAAGCGATATCGTCAATTTTCTCCTCTGCGAGAATACGGTTGACCGACAGTCTCTTTTTGTTAAAAAATGAACCCGTTTCTCTTACTTTTTTAACCAGACGCAGAATTGTTGATTTAGCTGGCAGTAAAGCGCCAGGACATTCGCGACGAAATTTACTGCGACACTTTTTAAACGACTTCTTCTTCACATATGTATCGTAGAGAAATATTCTTTGTTGCAAACTGTAACGTACCATAATTTTACTCACACTCAAACACGGTACAGATTAATAAGAGTATGAATCCCCAAACCAGCCAAACCGCAAAGAAACGTTTATTCACAACACTGATTAATAAGAGACTGAAGTCACAAACTATCTACAATGCAAAGAAACCGTTCTTAACAATGTAAGGGTCACTGCACTGCACTGTTGGGGCAGCGGAGGTGTTAAACAGTGCGGTGATTCACGGTGGCGTGTGGCGGAAACTGCTGGCACGACTGACCGAGCAAGTTGCCGACGGCAACAGACTGGGAGGGTAGCGTTTTCCGGCGAACGCCCTGTACCTTCCAGGGCTAGTTACGCAGCGTTGTATTTGAGCGGCCAAACTGGTGGACAGGGTATAAGTATCTAGGCGTTACTATTCCGGAAAACCAAGATTTAGAAAATATATACATCCCAGAGTCCAAAAGTATCAAAAAAAATGTATTCACACTCTGAATTACTTGCAACCATTAAAAGTAAATAAAAACCAAACACCAGTTCTAAAGCCCGTTAATGTGACATATCATTATGAATATTGGCCATATTCGGTGAAGGATGTGAAAATATTGAGACAATGTGAAAGGATTTTGGAGATTAACGTACAGGATTTTCAAGTATGAAGATGTACGTAGTAAAGAAACAATGTGATTGAGTATACGTGTACTGTAATGTTGAAGGAATTCATGAGAGAAAGCTGCTGTAGTATGGTCAAATTGGTCATGTAACGAGCAGAAACACGCGATACTACAAGATTCCATATTGTTCAATAGAATCATTCTTGCTGTGTATAATCATCGAGCACCCTCTGCCACCCACAATTTTGTGAATTGCAGAGTATATATGTAGATGTACAGTAAGTGATGACAGGAATGGTTACTATTTTACACATAGCTTTTCTATAGAGACTTTTTTTTGCTTATGGTTTCACGCGTTGTCGACGTCGAAGTCATTAGAGGCAGTAAATGATGGGGCGTAAGAAACGGGAAGGAATTTTGCCATGCCCTTTTGAAGGAAGAATCCCAGCATTCACCTGGAGTGATTTGAGGAAACTATAGTAAAATCAGATCTGGATGTCCAGACGGGTATTCGAAACTGCATCCTTCCGTATGCGAGGCCAGACCGTTACCACTCACCCACCACCCTCTGATTTTTTCTATTGAATTCATAATACCACATTCACCATTGTATAAAAAATGTTCGGAATATACATTCACAAACAATTAGACTACTCTAAAAATGTATCTGGTCCAAGGACTACCTTGTCCTGCGTATAACTACCATTCACGCAAACTGTTCTTATACACATAAGAAAATGTTTGAAACTAAAGTTGTGAATGTATGAGTGGAAAATAATATTACAGGTATAAATTTCCAAGTGCTAAACTTCATGAACCTACCGTTCATTCAATGATTCATTAGGACTCTTCACTCCTGTTGGAAAAATAAAAAAAATCTGTGTATCTTCATGCTTAGAGCTGGTAAGATAAGATAAAGAACGTAAAATGTATTAAATGCACGGGAAACTGGAGTATTAAGGCATTATTCAAACTATAACTCAAGCATAAAATAAATCTTTTGCATTTGGCTGGCACAGTTGTGGGCTCCTAACATTACTTCAACATGTACAAGAAACTTCGTAGCTGAAAAGCCGGTTTGAAGGTTTTCGGATTAAACGAGAGGAACTTGCAGCAATCAGGTTAGTGAGAACTGGTAACCACCGTCGTTGGCCATTCGAACGTGTAGTTAGGACAAGACGACAAACTGCCTAACGAGGATTCCACGTGCTTAGGTGCTTACGACAAGTCGCATGTAAGTCACGTCACGTCACATCGTGCTAGGTGCTCAGAGAAAATAAGATAAACCTTGTCACTAAAAGACACGGAAATCAGAGAAAAATCACTTCTACAGAAAACACGTTAAAACTCTGAAAATATTCGATGGCTATTTTCTCTCTTCCTATTATTTGGGCTACACAGTCCTTGAGGTACTCTACAGAATATTATAACAAGGCAGATGCGGTTACTCATTACACAAATGGACTTGGGTCTGTTCTTCAAATTATGACTGTGGAGCGACCTTTGAGTCAATATGACTGTCCTCTGCAAGCCTGCAAAGGACCAATAGTGGAGATACCGGGGCATTGATCTATGTAATTGAATGGATCAAAGCACTAGGTATAGAGATATAATTTTGTACTAGCTTGTGATGTGCAAATTTCTCTATACTTATTGTATATCTTGTGAAATATCATACAGTAAATAATAATGATAATAGAACATTATTTTACATTCGGTTTTTTATGTTTTATACTTATGATTTGTGGTTTTTAGTATGACCAGTTATGGAAATATTTTGAAGAGGTTTTTCATGATTTTTAGATTGAAATTGTTGCTTTTAATCTGACTAATACAGTTCAGTACCGTTAAATGGATACAGATAGCAATTTACTAGGTACATTACTGTGTGCTGTTCGCCACATTCACCGAAGATCTGCCCTCTTGCACGAAGCCCCCTTCTTAAAAATTGTCCTAATATTTTCCAACGCCTAATCGTAACATATTTAATGACTTCCAAATGGTAAACTTTTCTTCACAGCCACGGGGCAGTTTTCTTCAAGTTTTTTCTGTTCTGGATGTTAAGGGACTTGAGAGTCCATTGTTATTCTCTAGATGTCTTTGCATCAACTTCAAGAGGCTTTGCGGAATACGTCACTGATTTCAGTCGAGTTGATGCAGCTATTTTAGTACAAATATAACGTTGGACTACGCCAACAAGAGACTATAGTTTCTGAATGGTGTTGGTATTAAACGCCCTGAATTCGGACTGTACGATTTGTTATAGGCTACATCAACTTTCTCTGCCTGTTCAAATTTGTACCATAAAACTGTGGGTATGTTATAATATAAAGCTATATGAATGTAATTCATGCCGTGTAACTAACTTTGCAGAAATAATGTTTATTAGGACACTCCCTTACCTGAAGATGATTCAAGAGTAAAAATAGAAATAATTTAATTTTTAAGAAGCAAGAATGAGATAAAAAGTGAAGATAAACTATCAGATATTAGTTGATGCCACAAATTCCATCACACTGGAACGGGGAATAACAACGGGACCCCCTTCGAGACCTTGATTCGGCGTGTGGGTATAATATGAACGACTGTTGTTCAATGGAAGTTCCTGCTGTTTCCAATATTTCAGTGTGATACAGGCACTCTATGCGAATTTCTTTCCCATCAAATTTTCATAGAATTTCTACTGGATCTGGACTTTTAGGAATGCATTATAATGTCATTCTGCACACGAAAATTTGTGTGTTAAACCGCAGCCTACAATTATCCTGATCACAGACAGGTGGTGAAACTTCCAGGAAAATAAGAAGAACAGGGTTATTGTTATGATGTGAACCAAAACTATGTCAAGATTTAGTTCGCCCTATGATTGTATTGTTTCAGTTCAATGTGGTATGTAAAGAATTCAAAGAGATTAACCATTCTCTAAATAATTAAACACGTTCACTTGCTCTTTCCGTAGTGTCAATGCAGTCACTAATGCTCACTGCTCTAACTCTAGCAATTTTGTTTTCCGTTTACTGGTTGAATAAAACTAAACGTACGAATTATAATTTTTATGTATCCTTGGATAGGTAAAATACTCGCAATACTAAACTTAACTGTATTTTTTCAGTTAATCATAGGTCGGATATCTAATCGATGATGTCAGACTGTCTTGAACAACATTTCCCGTTACAATTATGACGTGCAAACTTAATACGCTATGCATTTTTACGGAACTTAAATACAACTGGCAATAATTAGCTTAATTCAGCGAAATATGATAGACCACAAATATATATCGTCACTCTCTTCTGAGGTCAACATATATGCAGCCGCATTATGAAACAAAATATTTTATACTTAATTTTAACCGGACCGCCTTTGTCAACCAAGGAATTATTCAAAGTTACATTTACGTGAGATCGGCAATAATATAATTCATTCACATTTATGGATACACTTGTCTGAAGTTACAGCAGCAGCCACTGGTTTAAACTCTTACTGAGATAACAAATTAATGTTGAAAGCTCACTGTTGCAGTGACGGAAAGCCGGCCGAACTTAAGAGCCTGAAAATACACAGCAGTTCCCCTCGCGCTACATCCAGTAATTCACAGGTCATTGCTGAATGACCGCAGTACTTCCTTCTGGAAGACAGAATTCATTTTCATATGCTAAACATACCATAGTAGGGAATTTTTACGCTGTAACGTTGTTAAGTTTATAATGTTCAAGGTAAGAAATAAGCACCACATATTTACTATTACTCAGTACCTACTGATTGGTGAACTCTCGTTCTGATCTCACAAATTGGCCATTAACAGTAAACGGTGAAGTTAGAGCAACCCTAATAGGAAAGATATATATTAGTCAAACCTAACAAGGACAAACTGGTGCATACACATAGATTCGATTACAGATACAAAAAATAAACACAGATGAATTCCTCTCAAGACTCGATAGTACTCAGCATTCGTGATGAGTTAGTGGAGTGGGAAGCTAAGTATTCTTAATCTCAGATAAAGGATGAAGCATGTACAGTAAGTTGGTTACTCGCCCACGTAAAAACACATCAACTTGTTTATTTATTTTATTTATTTTATTATTTATCAATCTTGTTCCTTGGATCCCTGCTGAGGAAGGACCTCTGGGATGAGAAGCATGTCATGGTTAATACACATACATACGAGTCATAATCATAGCGAAAACAATTATATTAAATGATAAAATGATGCCAATGCAACTGTTTTTGCAGCTTTATTGCCGTACGCGTTTCGCCTCTCATCGAGGCATCATCAGCGACGAATATATTTTAAAAATTTACATTGTGTTTTTAAAAACTTTATATGATGTTTGACGTAATTCTAAATAGATACGTTTTCTGATTATTTACACTTACTCTTTACATTAGTGGTTTTCAGGTTCGTAACCACACATCTCTGCTTTTTCTTCAAAGCATGTTTCCGCTAAAGCCATTTGTCTTAGCCGCTGCGTACTGGATGTAAACATTGAGTCTACTACAACTCACTTGTTTTCTGTGGCCGTCTTGTTTTCTTAATGTTAAAGGTAGAGGTGCGTTGCAGCTCTAGTTTTGAATTTACTGAGAAACTGCGGGAAAATGGCCTACAACAATACTGCATTGAAACAATTATACGTTACAAAGACAAATAAAGAGAATAAAAATATACACTAATTTTTACAACTCAGTTTTGCAAAAGGTCACATTGAATACAATTAATTATTTTGTTCCAATTCTTAAATGATGTAGAAGAATTGACAATAAGATAATCTCTCAGTTTTTCTTTAAATATATTTATATTAGCTGCATACTGTTTTATACTCTTGGGAAGTTTATTAAACAGATGTATCCCAGAATAATTAACTCCTCTTTGTACTAATGTCAGAGATGTTTGAGTTTTGTGAAAGTTATTTCTGTTTCTTGTATTGAAATTGTGTACCTGTGAATTAGATGTAAACAGGTTAAAATGCTCTATGACAAAGCACATGAGAGAATATATATACTGAGAAGTCATTGTAAGATTATTGAGTTTTTTATAGACTTGTCTGCAAGAAGTTCTTAGTTTTACCCTACACAGTATCCTAATAGTTCTTTTCTGTGCTATGAAAACTATTTTTTTTTTTTTTACTTTGTGAAGAGTTTTACCAAAAAGTTATGCCATATGACATCACTGAATGAAACATCAACATCGCCTCGGAGAAGAGTTCTCCAACTGAACTAATGAATATGGCCATTAATATGGCTAAGGAAATTGGGATAGCACATGAAAATGACAGATAATTAACAAAGAAGAACTACTAAAATGCAAAAGGGAAGAGAAAATTGGTGTCACAAGTTACATGAATAAAGAATGAAGAGAACATGCAAAGATATATAATGGCACAGAGCCAGCATAGGCGTGGCTATTCACGTATATAAATAATGGAAACAAAATACTGTAAGTTATTATAAAGGAATATAAGTAGTAATTCTGGTTATACAGTATGCTGGATAAAATGGAAAAGATAAATATCGGAAGAATTCTAACGTCAGCTTATAGGATCACTAAAAATTATAAACGTCAAAATGAAATCGCTAGCCGGAAATCAGATAATAGCTGGTACAGCTGGGCCATAGAGAGAGAGAGAGAGAGAGAGAAAAAAATTAGCTTGAACATCGTATAATTTAACTCTCGTCCTTCAATAGCCACAGGTGATACATAGTTTCTTAATTATATCAAAAATTACAAATATACATGATCAGCTAGAGCCACGAGATCCATAATTGACAATACCTGGCTAATTCCACACGAACACCGCAGATAACCAATATCGGTGTGTACAGAGGTTACGGTGTAAACACCGATTACTGTGACAATATCGGAGATCCTTCAGTACACAAAATGGAGGAAATGCAACTGACGCATTAGCTAGATCAAAATCAAAAGCTCTTGAAAGTAAACCAACTTCAGGTCTGGAGCATACGAAAATTATCTCAGAATAGATCAGATAAAATACTGCAGCAATATACTATCAGTGAAGTCACAGAAAATTAATTAAAAATGTAAAGAATATATTAAGAAGAGCAGCATTGGAAGCACAGGGCACCAAGAAAAGTAACATGAGAAATAAGAGTTTAAAAAACGTGGGCCCGAGGAATGACCAAAAATTACACCAAAGAAAGTTAACGTTATATGAAATTATCTTTAACTAACAAAATGAAATGTAAAACTGGAAGGAACAGTATATAACGCTTTGTCCATTCAAAATCTACGTCATTATGATAACAGGATGCATACTCCTAACTGCAATGATCCAATAAATCATGATTGTAACTGTCTTGGTAAAATCATAAAAAGTGCAAAGCAAAAGGAACGAATGGGATAGAAGTAGAGGTATTTAAAATCAGTCACCTATTCTTTACGATTTTTACATTTCTTGCGTATGTGCTGAAATATCTACAATATATCTTAAGAATGGATGGATAAAAAAAATTATATTGCTTTTTAAAAAACAAATAATATATAAACTACAGAGGATTTTTTTTTTTTTTTTGACATAGTCTGCCTACGCATTTTAACCCTACGCTACTAATTGGAATCGATCAGGACCAGTAATATAAGCAGTGATGATTCAAGAGCAGAATAGCTTAGGAAAATGCCATTCTCGCACAGATATTTTTTTTCACTGTTCTACAAATAATAAAAACAAAAATCTAAGAATTTAGTATAGAAATACGTATTGCATTTCCGGATTATGAAAAGGAGTGGAAAAATACCACAAAAATAGAAAGTGATCCAAGACTTCCGCAAGGATGTAGTAACCTGTCTTCTACTTAATTTAGGATATATGACACATGGAGGCATAACAATCATCTGACTGGGGAGTGAAAGGCCCCCGTTCGAATGCCTGTATCGGCGGGGATTTTCATAGGCCTTCACCTATGGCACAGCTTGCTGTGTAACGTGAAGTACGCTACAACGCTTCCCTGGTTCGGATTCCACGTTAAACTGTAGGTTCCCTGTACCCGATTATCGAGTTAGGTTAAGGTGGCTACGACAGGGGCGGAATGCACAGCCAATAGAAACCCTGTCACCTGGTCATTCCGACCACACAGAACTATTATTATAATAATCAGTAACAAGAATATCGTCTCAACATTAAATTTTTCAGATGTTCAATTGCTTTTGGTAGATAGAAATAACCTCTAAACAATGTACATCTTCTTTATTCTAATTTTGAATATAAGATCTCGATGGAGGAAACTGAGACAATGGATTTTTCAGATTGTAATCTCCACCCTTCGTTTTATATTTTTCTTTCTTAATCGGCTTCCCTTTGTTATGTTCTATTCCGTATCTGAAGGTCCAAGTACTGCCTCAGTTTACTTTACTCTTCTTTATGCAAGCCGATTCTTTGACGAAGACTGGAAACCACTCGTGAGCACTTTTAGATTGAATAATGAGGGAGTTAAATTAAAATAATTTATTTTGAAAGTTTCTGTTCCCTCACTTAATCACATTTATATATGAGTGCAGTATTTACAAAATACTTGAGAGAGAGAGAGAGAGAAAATAAACGGCTTCATTGTAGTGAATCCTCCCTGAAGCTGCAAATAAAGGTTATCTTATCTACACCCCATGTTTCTCCTCACAAACACTTTAAAAGTCACTGAACTTTTAATACATCGAAGGACAAAGGCCAAAGATGAGAAGAGACCTCTCTTCATACGTGATGAGTGTTCGTATGCTTTCTCGATTAACGATACTTAAACACCTGTATCCAATACTGCCTACGTATTCGCTTCAAGCTTTTTGATACTACCAACTTTACACAAATGCTATTCACTGACCCTTCTAGTTTCTCTGCCTTACGGACCAACTGATATTGTTGGTCAAACTCTTCCTACAGATTCGTTTTTCTTTTTACAAGGTTAGCTCGCCAGCCACTACCCTTGGCGCCAGGCAGGCGGCGCACTAAATGGAGGGTCAGCAAAGCGTCACTTTTTTCCCACCATACTATTGTTTGGTATCCTCCATCTTTCTCAATGTTGGACGCCCACAAATTCCATATCAACAATATCATCTCCCACTCCCTTGTCGTTACCTCGCTACTATGTTTCTTATTCTATTTCTTATTATCTAATTACTCCAAATCATAACGTTCCTATTCATTAGCCCTTCTCTAGCGTTCTTTTATATTTTCTTCGTCTTGTTGACACCGATGTAATGTCGTCACTTTACAAGGCATTTAATCAGTAAGAACAAAAGCAATTGATTATTGTTTGCTTAAGGCAAAAAACTTCAAGATAACTAAAACATGATACCAATATTATCAAAATAAATAGATTTAAGCTCTTATGTTGAACTGTACATAGAAATTTGAAGAAAAAAATAAATAAAAATAAACAACAGTAAATTCTTTGCAATGCCGGACCTAGCATATGTCAGTGAAGCATGAGTGAATGTGAAAAAATGCAATTCTTAAGGATGGATCAGAATCGATAGCATAGGGAATGAACATATCTGAAAAATATTATTCATAAAACACTCTTATATATACGAAACTATATTACAAGAAAAGCTGGGTAAACTACGCGGAATGAATGGAAGAAAAGTGAAGCCGCAAACAGAAAATAGAAAAAAAGTGGAAAGGCTGGTGATACGTTGATTTTTCGCGTAAGGAAAATTTGCACAGTCCGAGTGAGGATGTACTTGAAGAAACTTGGTGTTACTGCTGCTATGTATATTTATGACTGGTATAAAAAGCGATGGAGCAAACACGTCAAGGACGGACGAATCTACGGTGCCAGGAAAGCTTCAAAATAACACTTCAAAAGTTAGAGAAACCCGGGACGTCCCTGGAAACGATGCATTTGAAGAGAGATAGAAGCCAGTATCCGGTTTGGCAAGACATTTGAGATGCCTAACCGTAAGGAAAAGAGAATTACCGTTTTCATTGTGTTCTTGAATCTCTAACTGAGGTCGTTTCGATTTATTAAAGCTAATAGTTTTCACACTGTACTCTGATGAAATGGATGTTGCGATGGCTGATAAGTTCACCAGGAAAATCAAGAAAACGTTACAATATTTTTCTGTATGTAATAGATTTCACAGTAACATAAGGTTAGGGAATATAAACACAGGAAGGTCATATGTACAAATTCAGCTTCCGTATCTAAGTTTTTTGCGGGACACTACGTGATCGAGAACTAAGGCTTCTACCAGATGAATCTAGCTGTCATAGCATCAACGCATGAGAGGGCAAAACACGTGCATAAGAAACAGTGAGCGTGGAAAGTGCCATGATTAATCTTCGCCGGGTTCGGAAGCAGATAGAAGAGGGAGATAGAAGGAGAGTAAGAAAAACATCTACAACAGGAAGACGGCTGCGATGGTGAAACGCGATAAGGGATGCATCACAGTTCTTCCGGAAATGAGATGCACTTTTCTCTGACAGCAGAGGAGCAGTTTAACATGATACACATCAAGCGGTATGCATTACAGGTGCTACGACGAGATTCACTAGACTTAATCGACAAAATCAGTGACTGATACTAAATTAATAGCTCATCAAATGGCTTAACAGAGCTTCTAGACACAATAGGATGTCTTCATTACTGAATTCTTAAAGACATGTAATGGCAATTTTGTATGTGAGAACTCTAATAAGTTCTTGAAGTGATGTGCTGATAAATACCGAAAATTAAGCGAAGCGTTTGCTCCATACGAACGTTCAGATTTGGTATGATAACAATTTAAAAAAAGGATCTATATCTATGTCACGTTCAAGTTAAGACGCAAATGGAAATTTTGGAAGAAGTTAAGTCCAGCCATTGTTCAAAGTAGGCTCATCTAAAGAAGGACCAGTAATACTGCTCTTTACAGAAGACAAAATTCAGGAAGATAAGAAAACCAGGAATAAAACGTTATCTATTATAATTGCCACCTGTGCAGACGCTCAATACAAATTCTCCACCATTTGCAACATCATATTGAGCAACCAATTACAAATGCCATCCGTAAATACGGTCCGAAAGGTTTCTGTTGTAAACAATTTGTAAATTTTTTAATTAATTTCGTTTAAATGCTGCAAAAAATAATAAAGAAAAGTAAAGGCTCAGCAATGTAGTTCTAGCATTCCTGGTTATAGAAGCCGAGATGTGTGTACGAAACTATGAATACTTAATTGCACCGTTTTACTGTTCCAACCAGTACATGTGACAAACTGGAGTCATTTTTCGTAGCAAAGATTTAAGTGTGAACACTCCACAAGAATTAACAACAGCTATCGTTGCTCTTCTTAGGACCTCATATTTGATAGTGAGTTCTATAACAGCAAATGCTATCAAAAGTTTCCAGATATCTTTCTTAAGGTTCTATTTCATCGATAACACTGGTTAAAATTTTTTCTTGTGTATCAAGTGACGAATACGAGATATTTGAAAGCACATTTTCTGCTCAGCTATTAATATGTATTGACGAATAGGTGTAGCAATTTCCAGTCACTGCTTTGTAAGGAATGGACCTCAGGTATTTTTCAAACTCCCTTAGTTTGTTTCTTTACTCGCTCTTAGCTCTCAGATATAGAGTCAACTGGCCTTGCCCCATTCTTATACGGCAGTTTAAACTCAGTGACTGGTAAAAAGTCAAAACTCAATAAATATGCAACCGCATCGTTGTTGCTAGTACTTGAAGAGCGGATCCAAAGAATTTCACCACCTTGTGTAGTGCCATTATCGATTCTCTGTTGGACTACATCTGTCTCTGTTGCGGGATCACGGCGCCACACATCCTGGAGAAACTGGATTGTTGCCAATATAAAGTGCTGGTAAGATGAATTGGGTGATGACTCCTGCGCCAAGCAGCGTTTGCCTAGTGAAAAGTATCGTCACTCCACACATACTCGATAGTATTAACTGACCAATCAATTCAGCTTAAAGCAGTTCCTGTATGCGCACAACCCACAACAAGGATATCCAATTACAGTCAGCAAACTGCCTAATCGATGGATATTGGATCAAGAGAAGCGCACACCTTCCTAGGGCTAGTGCAACAGCCGATCAACGAGTTTAATTTAATTTAATTGCAATGGAGCGCATGCTCCGGTGGCAATTTCCCTACACATCCAACATCCCTCTATCCTTCACTCACCTACATTTGCCCGCTACAAATGTTAACCTTAAATTCTTTTAACGTTTTCGGTAGGTTATTCATCATTACCCTTAGTAACTCATTCCAATCCCTGACACCCTTACCTAAAAAAGAAAATCTTCCCACACCCTTGAGCCTGAAATCGAGTGCCAGCTTGAGGTTTTGGTCATCTTTTCCCTTCCATGAACTACTTTTCATACCTACTGCAATATCTTTCGATGCCTCATCGCCAGTATACGCCCTGTACACTCCCATTACCCCTCCTCATCCTCCTCCTGTCTTGCAATGAATCGCATTCCAGCTCCTTTATCATATCTGTCACTGATTGCATTCAGCGATAATTTCCAGAAACAAATCTAGCAGTCCTTCTTTGCACCTTCTCCAACTCCTGTATTTGATACTCAAAATGTGGGTCCCATACTACACTACCATATTCGAGCAATGGTCTGACCAAAGTTTTGTAACCCAATTCCTTTACTTCTCTCGTGCATCCCCTCATCACTCTCTCCAACAAGTGCAGAATTTTGAAACCTTTTCCTACCACCTGTCCAATGTGTTCTGCCCAGTTAAGCTTGTTATCAAATCTAATGCCAAGATATTTAGATTTCAAGTCTTCAGCAAGCAATTCTTACCCCACCTTATATTCATAATTAACCTTTTATTTTTTATTTGTGTATCTAATTAGCTGACTCTTCTTTGCATTTATCTTATCCCATGTTTACCAACCCAACTAGATATCCTGTCCAGATCACCCTGCAACTGTTTACAGTCCTCTATCGTTTTGATCCTTTTATACAGCATTATGTCATCTGCAAACAATCTAATTTCAGATAGTGAACAATCAACACAATTATTCATTAGAATAATGAATAGCAATGGTCCCAATACGCTACCCTGCGGCACTCCCATTTTTACTTCCACTTCCCTTTGATACCGCATTTCCTACCCTAACTTTCTGTTTTCTACCTTTTAAAAATTCTTCTACCCAGCAAATCACTTTCTCATCCACTCCAATAGTTTTACCTTATTTACTACCATTTTGTGGCTTACTCTGTCAAACGCCTTTGAAAGATCTAGTGCTACACTATCAATTTGGCCTCCCTTGTCCATTTCATCTGAAATAGCTTGCATATATCCCACCAACTGAGATTCGCATGAATATCCTTGCCTGAACCCATGTTGCCTACTTGAAAATCACTTACGTTCCTCACATACATTTCTGATGTTGTTGCATACCAATTTTTCCATTAGTTTACCTACCACTGAAGTCAAACTGATTGGCCTGTAATTTTCGACTCTATTTCTCACCCCTCCTTTATGTACCGGTACTACTATCGCACTTTTCCGGTCTTGTGGTAAGCAGCAAGTATCCAGACTCAATTTAAATAATATTTCAGGATAAGGTATAATGTCACATCCGGCTATCTTTAAGATATCTGTAGTAATATTATCTGCACCAGCCCCCTTATGTGTTTTCAACTTGCTTATTTCCTTAATGATTTCTTCAGGATGAATTTCAAATTTTTTAGTATCTTCATTTATAATCGTATTGTTAAGCTCGTTCTCCGAATTAGACCTTCCCGTTCCTGATTCATTGTCCCTAATACTCTCGCTAAACCAGTTACTTAAAATCTCTGCCTTTTTCAAATCCTCAGTAACTACTTCTCCATCCTTATCTATGAGCATCTCTACACCCTCCCTTCCCCTCAGTTTCCTGACATAGCCATAGAAATTTCTAGATGCATCAGTTAGTGGTCCTCCTGCACTGACAATACTCTTCATAAACCCATCTTTAGCCAATTTTCTTGCTGTTATTAAGTCCTTGTTTAGTTGTTTCAAATATTCCCTACTACCCTGCTGTCTCTTAACTCTGTTATGTTCTCTTCGTACCAACCTCTTTAACCTCCTCACTTCCCTATTATAGTACACAGGTTCTCTACTTCTCTTTATTTTCTGATTTGGAATGAATTTTTCATCCCCCTTTCTTATTATCTCCTTGAACTCTTTCCCACCTTGACTCTACTGTACTTGTGCCTTCCTTCCATTTGCTGAAACGTTCTCTGAAATATCTCTTCAAATTTGAAATCTGTGCCTTTTTATAATTGTACCTATTTCCCCCTTCAGTTTTGGCTGCTGGTTCACTGAATCCTCTAATATCCATCAGAACTGCGTCATGATCACTTATTACTTCCGTTACTTTGACACCCCACGATGTTATCATCGGGCTTTATTAGGAATATATCCAAAATATTTTGCCCCATAGTGTTTTGCTCTACCACTTGTATAAATCCTCCTTCCCTTATTAACGGTATTTGCAAATCTTTGTTCCCGTGTGTTATTAATCTTATTTTCTTCCCAGTTTACACCTGGTAAATTTAAATCCCCACCAATAATGACCATTCTATTCTTACCTCTGAAATCTGTGTATGAATTTAATTTCTCCCCAAGAGCCTCATCTTCATCTGTCATTCTTCCACTGCGGTAAGCAGCCAACACCCTGATTTTTTCTTTTTTATTACCCCAGAAATCTACCCCAAGTAACTCATGATCTTGATCTATGAATGCCAGTAACTGTGGTAGTTTTTGCTAACTAGTATGAAGACTCCTCCACCAATTGCTCCTCTATCTCTGCGGTACACTCTGTAACCATCAGGAAAAACCTCACTGTCTAGTACTTCTTCTTTTAACCAACTCTCTACCCCAATTCATTACTTGTGGTTCGTGTATCTATTAAGTTTGCAAATTCGAATTACTTTGTTCATTATACTTCTACAGTTTACCATTAACACCCTTATTACCGGCTTTATACTTTCAGCATTTATCTCCTCTTTCCCAGATTTACCCCAGCCAGTTATTGTTTCAGCAACTTCATTTATTTCTTTAACATCTATGATCTTTCTCATCGTGGATCTACAATCAGTATCACTTTGATCATCTATTTCCGTCCCTTCACCAGCAGCCCCTAACCTAAAAAAGGCACAGTCCTGACTCCATCATCACTGGAAATGGGCTCCCTTACTGCTTTAGCTAACAACTCAGAAAGTACTCCCTTCCCACTTCTATTTAGGTGTAGGCCATGCCTAGTGAAACCCCACCTACCTATGGTGTTTACAGGCACAACCCCCAACACAGAACTAATGCCTTTCCCAAGCTAGCACTTCCGTTTCCACATTTACACGCCTCACAGCGTAGTTCAATTATGGCCGGTCATGGCGTCTTAGGACCTGCATGAGCTCCACCCTGGTATGCTGTGCCTCCTTCATCACCTTCCTCAGGTCACTCTATATACTATAACTCGCGTTTCTATCAATACTATTCCCCGCCCCTCCCACTATCACTACACTATCGTCCTTAGTGTAACTCCTACAAAGTGAACCTATATCCTCTATTGCCTGACCTAATGTTGCACTAGGTTTGAAAAACTTGTGACCTGGTAACCTGTACCTAACTGATACTGCAGAAGAGGGCCTAAACCTCTCCCATGGCTACTACCTAGCAGCAGAACCCTTTTATTTCCTATTCTTGCCCTGCACGCCCTTATTCCTAAAGTACTGCTGCATCTTACCTACTCCTACATCTACATGAGGCTCTTCTCCTCTTGACTCTGGCAACAGGTCAAACCTATTTTTCCCCACAATTACTGAAGTGTCTAGCTTCTTCATCCTGTTAACTATATTTCTCCTACGACCTGTTACCAGCTCCCACCCATCCTTCTCAATTTTCTCCAACCCACTATCCCTACTTTCAGCCTCTACAGCATGAGCCTCGACCAGCTCAGCCCCCACAGGCTGTGCCTGTGCAGTCTGAGCCTCCATAGGCTGAGCCTCCACAGGACGAGCCTCAAGAACCCTGATCCTTTCACGCAACTCCCTGATCGTTTCGCCCATCTCCCACATCCTATCCTCCCTAAAACAAAGTGAACAAAACCATGGGAGAGCCTCATTTATTTCCCCCGTTTCCTCTTCCCCACATGCCCAGTGAAACCACTTCTTACACCAACTACAACCCATCCCCTTCGCAACGTACCTACGGCAGGCGCCACAGTTTCCAGTCACGATTTTCCCAAATACTTCAAACGCCTTGTAAACAAACCATAAATTTATTTGATAAAGTAGTCTAATAAAGTTTATACTATATTTTTAACGTTTTTTATTAAATATTATAGGCGCAATACTCGACTAAGCTGTTGAATTTATATATATATATATATATATATATATATATATATTAAATTGAAGCTTTATGAATAATAACTAGGTAATAAAACTCCTTAAGAACCAATTAACTTAAGCTTATGAATTTCGGAACGAACTTATGATGAAGAGCCGATACTATTTAGAGCTAATGTGGATAACAACTAATTAGTTACTTATGAAAGTTTTTTTATTTTTATAAAATAAGGCTAAGAAGTTTCTATTTTAGTGTTTTAGATGACAATTAAACACAATTATATTTCACACAAAAGAGGTTAATTACTAGAACGTACGTTTTTGTTGTTGTAAACTCGACTGCGATATCGATAGTGGAACTTAAAATATCGATATTTTATTAACCTATTGTAAATAACTGGAGGCTATATATGAATACTTATGTATTATTTATTATTTCTAGTTTTTTTATTACTATTCCAGAACTAATTAATTAACAAACTGTGTTATTTTAAACCGAATAGAGTCTTAACATAGAACGATACAAAAACCTTAACAATCGAATTTAGGACTAGTGTTTTGAGTTATTATTAGAAAACACTTTTTGCAATCTTTTAAAAAATTTATGTTTTTAAATCACAGCAAATTTAAGTGAAGTAAACATTGTTTCTTTTAAAAGTTGACTGAGGGAGACGTGGAAATTGTTAAGTATTACCATTACCATATATACTGCAAATTCTGTGTTTAATTAAAGCATCTGGAAAAATAGTTTATATTTTAGTCAAAATTATATTAACAATATAATTATGATAATAGAAATTATGCTGGCTATACTGTTTGAGCCGGGAGGAAAGATTTATGTTCTGGGAGAGAGTATACCATTAAAATAAAAAGTTCTTTTAAACACCTGTATCCAACGGTTTATAAAAAAAGCGGTTTTAATTTTAAATTACACAAAACTTTTTTTCAGTTTACAACTGTAGCTGTGTTGAGAATTCACAATAATTTCTCGATGGACTTGTTAGCCCTTTGAAGAAGATGGCGTGCTGTTTACCGAAAACCATAGACATGTGGCTGTATGTAGCTTGGACATAATATATACACCGGCACTATCACGATGTACTGACTGCCTTAACAGAGATACTAAACTTAATAGGAGGATGAACAACATCAGCCGTTTAAGTCACAGTCTAAATTTTCAATTGTTTTGCGTTATTTTGTGTTGGAAAAATTTCTTTAAACATCCCTGGCTTACATGAGTAGTATACACTATTCCAAAGTAATGTGCACAGCATCTTAAATTACGCGTGCTTGTGTCGCAATAGCCAAGGAAAAGCAACCCACTCCCCTCCTCTCTATATGAGGAACCTGCAGGGTAAAAGACTGTGCGTTATCTATACACTTTTTCGTGGTTCATACGAATAATCCATTGTGTTTAGAAAAACAAGTGTACTAAAATTTCTATAAACATATTAGAAAGAATGAATTTTAATATATAGATGATGGTAAATTACGCAGCTACTATCAAGTTATTGACCCAAAATATAACAAAATTAATAACGTATGATCCTAATGTTTGGATAAACTATACAAAATACTATTTACTTAATCTCTTGCGTCATCATTACAAAAGATGACTCAGCGAAGAACGAACGGAGTAAATTACAGTGCATAAAACGAAAGTCGTTCTGTATATAAATTAATATCAAATTCTCTAAACGCCATATTCTGAAATACAACAATAAATCTCAGAACGTTTTATGTGAATGACGGGTGAAGTGCATTACTTTCATATCAAAACAAAAAATATTAATTTACTCATATTTATGATATTCTTCTCCCTTCATACATTAGCCAATTTTATTTCAGTCGTTTCAATCGGAAAGTTCAAAGACTCTGTTCGGAGGAATCATGACGGTCCTCTTCCAGTGTAGTCTGTATAAAAGACCTTACGTGGGGAACAATTTTAACATAACACTGACACAAGAAATACTAAATAAGTCAAAACATATCATAATAATACAGCCGCGACTAGGTACCTGCGGGTGAGAGTGGATTTCCACGTATACGAGGACGCCGACAAAGAAGCTTTTAGCGTGTGCGGTGCTTGACAGGCCGTAAAAGAACTTAAAGCTGGATTTGGAAGTGTGAGTAGCTTTTGTGATGTATATTTTAACAGACACCCTAGGACATAAGAATATTTACAGTAGTAAAGTTAAGTCTAGAAATTGACAAGTAATATGAAACAATGAAACTGCATTTGTTCAGATGTCTTGAAACCAATTAAATATGCGTAGCTTCTGTTTCGTGTGGCTTACAGAAAAACAAGATTTAATTGCGGAAACACACGATAGGTGGCATACTAGCCCACTAAAATTGCAAGACATAAGAACCAAACCTAATGCGGTATCGGGTTGTGGCTACTAGGGGTATTACGTCTCGACTTTTGCTCAAGAGAGGACGGCTACGTGTAGTTGTGGTGGATAGCTGGATATTTTACGCTGTCCTGTTAGCTGCTCCCTGCATGAGACTGATAATCAGGTAACTGCTGCGGCTATTCCATCTCTTGACTTCAGATCAGAATACATTGCAGACCACTATCTCTTAGTAGGTAAAATGTCACCCATAACTTGTCCATAAAGATCGATAAACAAACCTTCGATACGGCCTGTTCACATAATTTTGATGTATTATCGTGTTCTATAAGTTCAACGGATGTGTTATGTTAAAGTTGAATTTAGTTTCTGTTTAAATAAACCATTCGTTTTGAAGATTTAATAAATACCTGAGCTATAAATCTTCTCGGGTTTGCAGCCTGATTTTATTACAAAGCGACAAGCTTTCGGCAACTAGCTCAGTAGCCATCTTCAGGTCGATTATGTACCAGGCCTGGTATTCGTAACGGCAAGATCGCCGATACATATCGACCTGAAGATGGCTACTGAGCTAGTTGCCGAAAGCTTGTCGCTTTGTAATAAAATCCGGCTGCAAACCCGAGAAGATTTGTTGTCATTTATTCGCCGGGAAAGCCTGCATTCACATACCTGAACTATACTTTAACAATTCATATTTTCGAATGCTAATTTATCCCTGTCAAACCAATAATTTTAATTTTTATAAAATAAAGTTCTGTTATGCAAGTTTCACATATCACACAATATATTAAAACTTCAATAAATACTTAATTATCTACAACATTTTACTATACAATGTACGATTTTTTTACTTGGTTAAGCCATGGCGGTGTTTTCAAACTTGCTTTTCAGCAGTAAAATAAGTTGTCATTAATTATTTATTAATTTCGTATTTTATCTCTGCACGTATTTTTCCCCATTTACCTTAAAAATATTATTCTTGATGAATTAATTCTCCAGTTTATTCAAAATACTAGGCACTTCTATGATTCCTTTCCCATTTTTCAGCGGAATGTCTTACTAGCAATTCGGCAAACGTAATGAAATACTCCCATATTTGGCTGAACATATTATATTTGTTGCTGACAATGGGACGTCTGTGACCAAATAAATAAACAAAAAGCAGTCTTTCTTAGAGATTCTAATATTTACTACACTGACATCTTCACTAAAAAAAAAAAAAAAAAAAAAGCAGAAATAATTTTTCTGGAATAAAAATTACCATTCGGGCATGTCTAACCATCATTATTAATTCAGACGATCAAGTAACTATCCAATATTACCAAGCTAATCCCCCAAAATAAGCTTGCAGTTAAATAAAACGTAGAAATTTCGGAATCAGATATTAAAAGAATGGTATTTAAAGAAAAGTTAAGTAGAGGATCAAAAAAAGTTCTAAATAGCATAGTAATATGTGACATAACGTCGCTGTAGCTGCATAATTGCATAGGACGCAGCTGCGGAGCAAATTAAAGCAGAGAAATTAGATTACGTACAACTGGATATAACGTATTTTATCCCATTCAAGGAATGCAGCGAAATGGATAAAACGTAACTAGCTGAACACCCAAGATTACAGCAACAGTTCTGGATTGTAGAGATGTGCATTCCTCCACGAGCAGGCTATAACAGGCCAGTGGACTGAATAGTTCAATCTGAGTTGCTTTGAGAGGTAATTAATTGGTGCATCACGCCTAGACAGATTCACCGTTTACATTATCATCGCTCCTGCTTCAGGTCTGCTGAATTTCATTTTAATTAGAATTCACTGCTGATGAGATTTCAACTGAAGCTTTAACGAAACCGTCAAATTAATCGCGATGAAAATGAACGTAGTAAAACTTCGTGTGATACCCATGGACAAAACAAAGTTATTTAGGTCCGTAATGCGTATTTAGCAGTGATTTCAAAACGTGTTCTGATCTCTGCTAAATAGTTTCACACAAAGCTGGGAAACGTTTAGTCACTTGGCGCCGCTCCAAATAACCATCAGAGCTGGCGCTTGATCTTAGAACACTATCCACATAATTTTCATTCCTAATACTCATTTATAATGACATCAGTGTGACAAGTGTTTATTTCTGAGCATTGCCTATATGTAGCGAGAACCTTTGCGCTTTAATTAGAAACATTGGTATTTAAGAATCAAGTCCACTCCCGTTGGTATATTTTTTTTAACTGCTTTACGTCTCTTTTTAACATCGAGGTCTTTAGAGACGCGAAAGGATGGGGGGCAAGGAAGGGGGCAAGGAATGGGAAGGAATTCGGCCATGGCCTTTTGAAGGAAGCATCCCGGCATTTGCCTGGAGTGATTTGGGGAAACCATGGAAAACCCAAATCTGGATGCCCGGACGGGGATTCGAACCGCCGTCCTCCCGAATGCGAGGCGAGACTCCCGTTGGTTAAAAATTTTTTTATAATTCAGGTATTTTCCAGCAGGGCAGGAGATTTGTCATCCGCACATTAAGTACTAGAATTTTGGATTAAATGCCTAACAATTTCGATAATTATTTATCATTTGTGGTAGTAACCACCTACAACCCGATACCGTGTGAAACATACTTGCCTACAGATGATCAAAAGCAGAGTTTAATTTTTATTTTTTAACCGTGTTCAAAGAGTCAGTAGGCTCTTAATTCAACCCTTTGAATTTTTTAAATTTGTGAATACCAAGTCCTTCCAAACAACAATTAAATTTTTGTGGATATTTTTTCGGGTGAATGATGATGTTTTATATTTGGTCCCATCTAAATTTCATACTTTTTGGTAAATGTTAGTCCTGCAATAGTTTGTAAACTCAGCAAAAACCACAATAATAGATTTTTTTCATGTAAGCACACCGATTTCTCCGAAATTTCAATATATTGATAGGTTTCCATTAAGATTTTATTTAAAAAATAACAGAAAATAATTGCGGAGTAAACAGTACGAGAAAAAATTATTTATAGGAGGAAAATAATAATTTTCTTCAACGAAAACAAAACTGGCTTTGTGACAGGCGGGCGGTAACGCTATGGCTTCGCATTTGGGAGGACACTGGTCAGAAACCCCGTCCGGCCATCAAGATTTGGATTTTCCGTGGTTTCCCAAAACCACTCCAGGCGGGATGCCCATGGCCGAATTCCTTCCGGTTCCTTGCCCCCAGTCCTTTCCCGCCACTAATGAACTCGACGTTGGCGAGGCGGTGAAATAGAAGAAGAAAAAACTTCCTTCAAAACACCACAAAAATATATTTACAACAAAGTTCTAAGTATTTTTAAGAAACATTCCTATCAATAGATTATGGCACCCATCTACTATTTATTTTAAATGTAGCGTTATTATTATCATTGTTGCTCACCATCATCATCAATTTTTCACTTCAACAAACCAGGTGAGGGTATGAACAAGTCTTCTGTGTTTCCATCACTTCTCTTCTAGTATCTTTTCCCACTCTGTTCATGGACTAGCTACTCGTTTTTGCGCTTGCTTCATCTAACTTGTGGTCTTCCTATTCGTATTTTTACAGTCACTGATATATTTTTTATATACTTTGGATAATCCGTTTGGGGCCATTCCCATCATGTAACAAAACCATTTAAGCTTTGAGTCTTTTAATGTGTCTCGAAAGTTTTTTTATATTCCTGGTGGAAGTCGGACTGATTCACTTTTGATTTTGTCTCGTCTGGATACTTGATCTGAGGAATTTCATTTCATTCGCAGTGTGGCAGCTTCTAACGGGTTAGGAGGGGGAGCAGGTAGGTTTTATATAAAGATACTTTTACTGCCTGAAGAGAAATTTTCTTCTACAATATCGTTCTTATTAGTAGCTCTTATTATTTTTTATTACGACTTTTTAAGCAACTACATCTTCTCAAGTCGTCACCACACTATAAACATTGCGAAATGGTTTGGGATTTAACACTGGACTGGTGTAAATAATTCTGCGAGTTGTGTCCTCAGTTGTGAAAATTCCTTCCTCCACCGAGGTTCAACCCTGTTGCGGTCACTGGAATCCCATTAAATTATTCGGATGACCAGAGAGAACAAGTTTATAAATATATTTCAGGGAAGAATTTACAAATTTCAATTAAATTCAACAAAACAAAATATTACTTAAAAATATTTATAATGTTTTAATCATTAAGAATATTCACACAAAAATAAACAGAATGCATACTAAATATTCGCATTTTACTAATCTCACTTTAAAACATGTCTGCACAAAAATAACAACACAATCTAAATATACTCTAAACAAACATACCTGATTCATTTCTGAAATGAAATACATAATGCTAAAGAAAAATCAGTCCCAAATAATGTTTTCGAATACCACTAATAATGTGGTGAGCCTTTTTTTTTTTTTTTTACTTGTGACTTTACGCCTCGTCGACGTCGAGGTTATTAGAGGCGGGATGGGACGAGGGACAAGGAACGGGAACGAATTCAGCCATTGCCTTTTTGAAGGAAGCATCTCTGCTTTCGCCTGGAGTGATTTGGGGAAACCATGGAAAACCCAAATCTGGATGCCCGGACGGGGATTCGAGCCGGCGTCCTCCCGAATGCGAGGCCAGAACGTTAACCGCTCACCTACCACGCTCGGTCTTTTCGTGCTAGCTTGCAGTGGTAGTTTACTTAGTGACTTTAACTTCGGCTTTGGTGACATTTTAAAACAGTAATGCTAGTCGCGTCCACTGCTACGACCCTCTGTAAATCACGAACATCCCAATTCCGTGCAATGGTCCTTGGAAGTCAGGCCTCTGCTTCCACACCTATGCCGACTATTCATCTGTTGACAATGTCAGTTAAAGCTGAAAACTCCTACAATCAGTATGTGGTTCAGGTTCAATTTTATAATATAAGAGCTCTCATAACATTCTTAATTAATGTTGTTTAATTAGTGTACCAAGAGCTTTGATACATTCGGCAATTAACTACACAATCTATTATATTATATATATTTGTAGACATTTCTTTCAACATACAAAACAAAATACCGTACAACAATTCATATACTCTCAGTGATTGTCTGTTCTCGTTTTATACCCACAAATTCAGTTTGTTAAATGCATGGTAATTGACAAGAATAAGATTTACAGTGATTTAAAAATCTGCTGTATAGCGATAGTTTTTTTTCTTATGTCTCCAAATTATATCACGGTAAGTAAAACAAAGTTGTGATCATCCTATTAACGAATAATTTTTTGTCGTTTCATATCACTTTTTATTTGATTTCAGCGGAAACATTAGCCATATCTACCTTTATTTGTAAAGGTGTTTCAGAATTACCAGGATTTTATTCCATACAACAATATTGTGATGGTATGAAGCCGATCACAAGTAAACCAACTGTTAAAATGACGCGAATCAGTTTAGTAATGACATTGTGATTAATATAAACATTTAGAGTACGTATGGACGTGCACCGGGAAGGTAGTCAACCGGCCAATCACCGCGGACTGCCTGGAAGTGCGTTCTCTAGCAAAACCACCCTCCCTCCCACGAGCGAAGTGGTTGCTGAGTTCATAGCCCTCGAGTCCGCTCAGTAGTCCATAGCTGCTCTGTCTTCGGTTGGCATATAGTGTGAGAAAACTTGATTGCTCACAAAAATTAAGATTTACATGAATTTGTTTTGTATATATTGGAAAGTAAGACTGTTGTTTTAGTAGACGTGATTACTTATTTCCCCCCGAGATTAAGGTATCTGTGCTTAAAGAAACCAAAATAAAAAATAAGAAGTATTAGTAAGAATGACAACACCTAGCCTGGAGGATGAGGGATAACGCTTGGGCCTGGCATTCAGGAGGACGTGGGTTCGAATCCTCGTCCGGCCGTCCAGATTTCATTTTTCCATGGTTACCTGAAATCAACCCAGGCAATGCAGGGATAGTTCCTTCAGAACGCCATGGCCGAATTCCTTCCCGTTCCTTACCTCCTTCCTTTCCCGGCTCTAATGATATCAACGTTGACTAGCAGTAAAAAAATATGTTAACAACAATATGACATTGGTTATAACTAATAATTCGATAGTCTAGGTAATCTGAAAGGGGTATCCAGAAATGAAGAGGTTAGCACAGGATAGGAAAGGATGGAGGATTTAATCAAACCAGTCGAATGACTGACGACAGCAAAAAAAAAAGGTAATATAATCTATTAGTATCAGGGTTTCGTAAAAAATAACTTTCATCTCTTAGGTAGTTTTGTAAATATATTCATGCGTGGAGTTTTTTAAGTCAGTTTTGATTTTGTAAAAAAAAAATATGTTTACGGTACTTTGTGTTCTTAATAGTAACAACTTTCCTATATCGGAACACAAAGGAAATGTCCGATATCTGCTATTGTTTCAAACAATTCGTTTCCGTCAGTAGCTACAATAGCATTCTAATTATATCTTTCCATCAGAATTTTCTCTAGATAAGTGAATAATGATCCTCATGTAAGGGTAATACGTATATTATAGTGCAGTGAAAGTGCAATGAAGTTGTCCATAAAGATGCAACAAGCACCTGTGAGGCAAAATGCCACTACAGACACAGCTGATACCAATATACTGTGCCGAAATAAGTAAATGTGAGCAATGAAAAATATAAGAAAGCTTATATCTATTTACACCATAATTTACATGTGTAAATTGTAACATAAGAAAAATTAATTACATGTATAAACACCCAACAGACAGAACCGCTGAAGATCCTACAGAGAATGAATTGAAACGTGTTCGGGAAATAAAACAACAAATTCAATTGCACTGGCGTGACAATTATACATATAAATTGTTTCTATCGCAATTGAGGAAATGACCCACAATATCCAGATGTTTACAATAACGAATCTTCTCCAAAATAGAAAAACAATAAATGGAAAAATGGGAGCCTTCCGTTCATTTCATTCGGCTTCGGAATGGAGAGCGAGAGACAAAACTGCTTGACGAACGAATGAAGTTGAAAAATTGGAAAAAATTGCATTCTGCAGTCAGGTGGATATTATAAGTGACATAGGGTTTCTTATAATCTAAACAGATAAATTAGTTTCCATGATGAAGATAGCAGGTGAAAAAATAGTTTTACATATTTGGATCCCAATTATGACTAACAGTAACCGATGGGTGAAAGGAACTTCAGAAAATTCCTTTAAAAGTTCTTTCTTTGTTCATTATATTTTCCGTAAACTGAATTGCACCTGAGTATGATAGTAAAATAACATTTCACTATAACAAAAGGCAAAATGCTTCCTCGTATTTTATGCAAATGAATGCGAACAGTCACCTAGCCGAATATTAACAGCTATTAAAGTTTCTCTGGTTTATTTAAGTCTGCTCCGGGATCACATACACAAAGTGCACTATGAGTTATGCTTTCACCTCAAACCTTGTAATGTAAGATTTTTTAAATGTTTCGTGAGTCAACTGTACGCAGTGGAGACTTGTAGGAATTACTTTAATGCTTCCATTTTTCACCTAGCCTTAGCTTAAAATGTGAATGTTTCTTTAGATAAATGAAACATTTAAACAGGGTGGTGCGCAAAGTTATTGAGGTGGAGAATAGATTATTACATACATCATTATATGTTGTAATGATAAAAATAAATTAAAAAGACTTAGGAAATTATATTTATTCGTAGACAGTATAGATGACCAAATTTTATCGATTGTAGAAGCGGAAAACTTTACTGGTCACCCTCGTGTACTCAGAATTTTTGGTAAAGTGTGAAATACATTTGACGTAACGTCTAGTATTTTCTCTAATTTTTCTTTAAACCTATGCAGATTGTATACCTTTTAATTGAATCAAAGTGGAGCAGAAAAATTCCGTAGGCTCTTTGCTTCTTTTAGAGCAAGATGCCCTAGTTCGTTGAAGGCTAAAAAATTGGGGAAATCTGAGACTGATGAATAAGTTGATTACACAAGTGCAGGAGGAGATGGAGACTGTAATATCATACCATTCATTTAGCGATTACAGAACCTGATACTTGGCCAACAGTGTGGTATCTCTCTGCTAGTAGCTGCCCCATCATTTCGTTAGGGAGTTCACTGTATTTCCCGAGAGGGAAACCGGCTGGAAAATATCTCACACAGATGTTGCAAATGAAAAGGTGCCTGACCAGGAGTAGTTAAAGATCTTTTTTTAAAAAAGTGTTGAGGAACTATTAGTAGCCGAAATCCAAATGAGAGTGTATGAGGCACGTTCACAACAATTTAGCAAAAGGGGGCGTTCCATCAAACATTACACTCCGACTAACAGCAGATTTATTCTTGTTGATTAGTTCGTGGATATGAGGCCCCTAGCTTAAACGGGGCTCGAAAATCATGGAAACTGAAGCGCGATTTAGCTCCATGATTAATTCATGCTTTCGTTAAATCTGAGTATGTTATTTTGTTTATCAGTAAATAATACCAACTAAGAACAAAAATTTGCTGGCATTTTATTTTCACCTGGAAGAATACTTCTTATCTATGTGAATGCTAATTTAAGGGCTAAGACGGTTTAGTCTATGGTATGTTGCCGCTTGTGGTTGATTCACGAAACTTTTGAGCTGTAACTAGTTCATATCGATTTTTCTAGGCGTTTGTTATACACTATTCACATGAAATGTAGGCTAAGAGAGTGGTTTTGTATGAATGGGTACCATTTGCATTAAATTTTTTGTGGTTTTGCTTTACAGGGCCCTATTTATCAGTAAGCGCTTCCATTAGTACGAAATTACCGTCCCACGCGTAAGCTGCCGTTAACACCACAACACATGCGGCTGTGATTGGAATGGTGCCGCGACCGGAAAACATGGACTGCTGATGAATGAGGTCGCATTGTGTTCAGCGACGAATCGCTGTTCTGCACTCCACTGGATGACCATCGTCGGCGAGGACGGTGACGAACTAGTTTGAGAGGCACAGTGGTGTTACTCCTGTCATCATAGTGTCAGAAGCCATCGCAAAATGATTTCAGGTCACAACTGGTAGTTACTGAGGAAACTCCGATGGCACAGCAGTACGTCACGGACATCCTGCGTCCTCTTGCGACAGTATCGTGGTGACGCTTTACAACAGCACAATGTTCGTCCACACATATCACGTGTCTCTATGAATTGTCTGTGTGTTGTTGATGTAAACCTGTGGCTAGCAGGATCCCCAGATCTGTACCCGATATAAAATGTATGGGACTAGCTCGGACGTCATTTCCGTCCCTGTGGCTATCAAGGACTAGTAACAACAGTTGTGGGCCATCTTGCCTTAGAAGAGGATACGACGGCTTTATGGCGCCCTTTCCAACCGAATCGGTGAATGCATCCAGGTCAGAGGCGTTTCAATTTCATACTGATAACTATACTCATACTGCGAAGTTCAAATCTGACTCGATTTTGTAATTACTGAAATAACATCGCATACGTTCCCAAATCGTTTGATTCAATTTTGTTTCCTCCTCCCCTTCTGCGTGATTTACTTTTTTGTCAGATGCTGTAATCCAGTCGCAAAATGGTGGCATGCCTCGCCGTTGTACCAACCTCTAACAAACACGTCTTTTTAAGAAAAAAATGTATTCCACTGACGAATTCCGGTGTAAAATTTCCTTTGTATTTTTGGTGGTAACAACGCTTCTCTTAACGCCTTGCTCGTAGATCAGCACCGAGATCCAATTCCTATCTTTCTTCATCCTGATGCACAATACTAGCAACATATTGTACTTAATACATTACCTGAACACAGTTATCTACACGTACAGTAACACTTCATAACATCAACAGTAATGGGAAAGGTAACAGAAAACACCTCTAAGACAGGAAATGGCACACACTTTAAATTAGGGCAGGATACCAAAAAACGACAGATACGTACTTTATTACAATAAGATAGGCACAGCAATTTAAACTGAATAGTACAACACTTACTGTCCAAGAGCGTCACCGCACAGTATTTGAAAAACGCGAATCATCCAATTTAAAGAATCTTAAATAAATATTTTTTCAGTTATAACTTTCTCAGTCAAACAAAACAAAATACTGATTATCGCAAAGCTCGGGTTATTTATTCATGGTATTAGGTTTTCCAAATATTTTTCAGATGTCTTTGTTATTATTGTTATTTTTCTAAAAAGATTTATAGACCTAATGGTAGGAAATCAAAACCTCTCACGTGTCGACTCCACCATGTCATTATAATATGTAGCATAGTTATGAATATGGCAATGGGAATGTTATTTAAATCAAGATGTTTTTTCAAGTAATTTGGTGCAGCTGGTTTTTCCTGAACTCTGAATTATGTTACCATATCGTACCGAACTCTAAATACAAGAAAACTTTCGCCGCAGTCTTGACTGAAGTGACAATATTAAGACTAAGAAAACATTTCAGACGTCCGTTTAAAAAGAAAACCCACCAAGAAATTTAAATATCACTTAACTCACCTTTTGAAGAGATATATCGTTTTATTTGTAATCAAGATTACTGTGAAGTTGTTAAAAAAAAATAGCAACACAAACGATATAAAGATATTTCTTCAAACCGACAAATCAAATTACGTATCTATCAAGAAAAAATTCACTAATCATCATAGTTCATTAAAATCACGCTAAAAATTATTTGTTCTATAACTCTAAAAAAATACTGGTCATTTTTTATAATTAACAAACAACAGAAATTTTAATATTCAAGTCAACTAAGCATTCTTGCATGTTACTGCGAAATTTAATCTCGTTCGTGAAATTTCAGATGTAAATTTATTGCCAGTCTGTGACAATACCACAAAGAAACAAATAGACAGTATTTATACTTCATTTTGAAAACAACCAAATGTTCCGAGGGAGTCATAATATGTGGAATTCCGTTTACATCGCTAAAGTAATTTCTTTACGAATAAATAGTTCTTGATATCTGCCCTTTTTTTTACTTCTTTTTTTTAAAAAAAAAAAAATGAAGTATCCCAAACATTTTAACGAACTGCTAACAAAACAACAGACATGTATTTCGTTGTTTTAATGTAATATTGTTTCATGAGCATCCTATAGAACGCGAAATGTACACTGGGCGAGTTCAGACTTCAGACCATTGGTATTGTTCCGCCCTTCATTCAATGTTCCCATTATAGTTCTAGCATAGCCGGAAATATTTTAACACGTAAGCACACAAGCGCTGTCAGCTTAATTGGTTTTTCCAGCAGGAAAAGGAGAGGAAAATTACTGCTATGTAGATATCGACTACATTTCAAAGAAAATACGATCGTATTAACGCGTCCAGTAATGGGCACAGAAAGGTCCAGCGACTTTTGATAAAACCAGTGGTTTCACGTACCAATCCCCAAATCTTTTCCCACAGAGCCTATTGTGAGAGAAGTACTCTTTGGGATGTTGAAAACTAACAGACGTCTACATCAAAAACTGTAGTGTTACAGCGTAATTATTACATATCTGTAAATTACTGCAACTACTTTGTTGATACCTTTAAAAAAATGTGTGAGGTGTCATGCAAAAATTGTTTATTTTGTTTCCTGAACTGGACTTTAATCCTGTTGGGAGATTCTTAAAAATATAATTTCTGACTATCTCACTCTTATAAGATAAAATATTAACCACTTTCATTACCTCTTGTAGTGTATTGCCACACTACATCAAAATATATTTGCAAGAAGTTGGACCCGTAGCTCGAACAATAGAGTAATGGTAACTGCCCGGATCCGTTCAGGAATGTGAGCATGGGCCGAGTCGCCTTCAGTGTTTCTCGCCTCGCATTCGGGAGGACGGCGGTTCGAATCCCCGTCCGGGCATCCAGATTTGGGTTTTCCATGGTTTCCCCAAATCACTACAGGCAAATGACGGGATGCTTCCTTCAAAAAAGGCCATGGCCGAATTCCTTCCCCTTCCTTGCCCCCATCCTTGCCCCCCCTCCGTTCCCGTCTCTAAAGACCTCGATGTTAAAAAGAGACGTAAAGCAGTTACAAAAAAAAAAAAAAGCCTTCAGTGTAGTATGACGCGGTGGGGATAGTACAGTGGATTGCGAGCTTCGTGGTGGGTGCGTGGCCAGCCTGCAGAAAGAGATTTGCGGCAACTAACGACGGTGCGGTGTGTGGTTGTCGTGTTCCATGCAGTGATCCGAGTGGACGAAGGTCTCCTACGGCACCAGAAAACTGAATCATCGCGTCGGACGACTGCGGGCAGCAGACTCGGCACCTTCTGCCAAATGATAACCCCGCCGATATGGTGATCACCGCAAATCATTATCGTATTGATCACACAGTGTCGCCCTAGGGAAAACCTTGTTGTCCCGTTGATCTTAATCAGTGGACATATACACTCATCAGCCAGAGCATTATGACCATCTACCTGATAGCCGATATGTCCGCCTTTGGCACGCATAACAGCGGCAACGCGTCTCGGCATGGAAGCAATGAAGCCTTGATAGGTCACTGGAGGGAGTATGCACCACGTCTGCACACACAAGTCACCTAATTCCGGTGAATTCCGGAGAGGGAGGCGATGAGCTCTGACGCCACGTTCAATCACATCCCAGATCTGTTCGATCGCGTTCAGATCTTGCGAGTTGGGGGGCCAGCACATCAAATTCAATTCGCCACTGTGTTCCTCGAACCACTCCATCACACTCCTGGCCTTGTGACATTGCGCATTATCTTGGTGAAAAATGCCACTGCTGTTGGGAAACATGGTCATCATGAAGGGGTGTGCGTTGTCTGCAATCAGTGTACAGTACTTACTGGACATCATGGTGCCTTGCACGAGCTCCACTTTACCCGTGGATACCTCCGTGAATGCTCCACAGCGCATAATTTAGCCGCCACCAGTTTGTCTCCGTCCCACATTACCGCTGTCAAGAAGCTGTTCCCCTGGAAAACGATGGAATCGCACCATCCCATCGGTATGATGAAGAAGGTATCGGGATTCATCAGACCATGAAACGCTCCGCCACTGTGCCAACGTCCAGTGACGATGGACACGTACCCATTTTCGTCATAGTTGTTGATGTCGTGGTATTAACATTGGCATATGCATGGGTCGTCGGCTGCGGAAGCCCATCGTTTGATATGTTCGGTGCACAGTGTGTTCAGACACATTTGTACCCTGCCCAGCATTAAAGTCTGATGTTAGTTTCACCACAGTTCGCCGCCTGTCCTGTTTTACCAGTCTGCCCAGCCTACGACGTCCGACATCTGTAATGAGGGGTGCCCGCCCAACCCCTCGACGTTTGGACGTGGTTTCTCCTTGGTTTCGCCACTTGTTGAAGGCACTCCCCTCAGCATTACTCGAACACCCGAAACTCGTGCAGTTTCCGAAATTCTCGTGCCTTTACGATCTGCCCTAGGTCAGACTCGGATAGATCGCGCTCCTTCAATATTCTAAACACGGATGGCACTCTCAGTGATACTACATGCACCGTACGTGTGTCTGACTAGCAGTCATTCCTCGTCAGCTGACGCTTCTATCGCCTGGACGGGTTTAAATCAATAGTAGGTATGTCATCATAATGTTCTGGCTGATCAGTGTGGAAAAACCTGAGAATTGATTTGAAATTGATGGATTTAAAGATGTTTGTTTCATTGTCATACTATTGTTAATAACATCTGATGAAGAATAATTTTGTAATAAACGTATATTAAAATCAAATGTAGGTACAATGGCGTAATTAATGTGCAAAGTAACATCCCGATTCCTCATAACAGCAATTTCAATCATTAATAATATTTTGTTGATAATGTATGTAAACAAAAATTTAATTCTTAACAAGAGGGAGTAAACCTAACTCTGAAGAATATTTTTCTTCTGGTATCGTTGATGTAGGTTTCCCTGTTTGTTTTGAACAGAAAATATTTAGTAACTACAAAAGACATTAATCTACATCTATAATCGGCAATTCACAAAATTTTGGATGGTAGAGGGTGTTTTCAATCAAAATCAATCTCCTCTGTGTGTATTCCAGCTTCTATTGGCACGAGGGAATGTGGAATACATATAAGAATTACCGCGGCGGTTCTTTTGTCTTATTTTATGACGATGAAGCCTCTTAAATCAATTAAGCTTTCCAGGTCTTTAAAACCCCTTGCACTTCCAGACTGTGCATTTATTCTCCATTGCTCTCTCACAAAATTTACCAATATGCGTGTGCACGTCGTTAAAGCAATTTCTTCTGTCACTGTCCGCATCGGAATGACTCAATAACTTCCCTTGTTATACATGAAGAATATTTCCACATGTTTTTAGTGGTGTCTAACCTTTCTTAAAGGATTCTTTCAGTCATTCGTTCACCTGTTGATTGTACTGTTGCGATTACGGATTTATGATCGCTTACACCTGTAGTCGTTGAAATTTCTTGGAGTAAGCCTCGCACTGATTTTAACCATTAGATTTAAAACGTTTTCATTACCGGGTTCAGTAACCAGATGTTCGAAATGGTAACTGGAGAACAGATCGAGAAGGATTTCTTTAAAAAAATCTGCCACAAATTCTATAAATATATTTAATCTAGTAGATATGAGGCACATCCTAGTATTACTACATCATCCTAAGACTGTTTACCTACAGCATTTACATTATAATTCAGCGCACCAGCTACAGGTATGTCGGCTCCTGGTGGACGGTAGAACGAACCTAATACAAACTTCGTGTTAGTTACGACGTCCAGATAATTCCAAACTATTCTTTCGGGAAAAGTTCACGAGATGTTTCCAAAAATTGAAAAAATAACAGGTTTCACCAGCTATCAGTGTCGATTACGATATTTGCTTTTCTGGTACTTATAGTAAGCATCCTAGGTTTAATTATTAGTTGCAAAAGCTTCTGCAATTATCTAAGATAAATCTTTTAAACATTTTTGATTCGGTTGAGCTATATTTCGTAGGAGGTGTATAATCTATTTTGGTTACAGGTGATCCGATGCTTCCTCACTTTTTTTTGGTGGACGGTAGAACGAACCTAATACAAACTTCGTGTTAGTTACGACGTCCAGATAATGCCAAACTATTCTTTCGGGAAAAGTTCACGAGATGTTTCCAAAAATTAAAAAAAAAGAACAGGTTTCACCAGCTTTCAGTGTCGATTACGATATTTGCTTTCCTGGTACTTATAGTAAGATAGTATAGATTTAATTATTAATTGCAAAAGCTTCTGCAATTATCTAAGATAAGATATTTTTTTTACAGGTGATCCGATGCTTCCTCACTTAAAAAAAAAAAAAAGTGCTATGTTCAACACACGAGAACTGCCACCCGTGTAGCAGATTTTTGTATTTAATGCAACCCTCACCTAGTCAAGAGAACCCTACACAACTCAACCTTGTAACGAGACTGCTGTGTCAGACTCGTACAATGTTTGAAATAGTAACAACAATTCATATTGAAAGGAGGGCTGGAATATTTTTCTGGAGAGTATTTTCGCTTTAAGTCTGGAGGGAGACACCTGCAAAGGTGGATGCGACCCCTTTCATACCCTGGCTGAGTGGCAACATATTTCACAATAGGGAGCGAAGGCCCGCTAATCTCCGGCAAGTGCCAGCCTAACTGACCTTTCTCCAGTCAAGTGAATAATTCGGCTGGACAATCTATTGTGCCGCGAGATGAGAGATCGCCGCACCTAACGAGAAAATATGCCAGATCATCTAGGTGTGAATCATGTGACTGTGAACTCCCAATCAACGTGAACGTTACAAAATAATAACAAGCTCTTTGGTGTGTTCTGGGCCCACATGTCTTACGAACCCACGGATTGGATTTCGACGGAGCTGGAAGGGATTCCGATCCGATATCGAGATAGAGGGACGATTTCCAGGGGTCTTGCGGTGGTGACTAGCGGAGAGTGTGGTCACGTCATCGCCTGGTCTTCGATTACGACAAGACCCCGAAGAGTACGGTTTGAACCACCTCTGGCTTGTGGTACCTGTTTCTACTGTCTGAAGGAAGCGACGCTTCGCTACTGCTATGTAAACGGTAAAGACATTCCGCCATTCAAAAGAACTCAGTGTATCGCGTTCCTCGACCCCTTCAACGCCTCTGAGCAGAGTATCACTCTTCGACAATCTTTCTGAGCGTGTTAATAGCCGTGAGCAACCTGATTTGATACGGGAAGACTGTCGTATATTCCTATCAAACAGAAAATATCATTTTATTTAGTGGCACCCTGTTTGAATTCATTTCTATAAGCTTGTATTCGTGAACAGCTTTATAAATAAGCATCTTGACATAGTGCTTAAATTTCACATAAAATATGTCACTGTTGTTTGTTTAAAATTAACGTCTAATGCCTCATATTGCAAGACTCGGCATTAATTTTGTTTGAAGCCTTAATTTTCATGTATTAAATTATTAAGTACACCGACGTCCGTAGACATTCAATGTTGAATTTGAATAAATCTCTCAGATTATAACTTTATTAGTGATGCAAGATAGCATATCACTTTGCACCCTCTTCCCATTTGATAAAATCAAATTATTAAAATTATTAAGTTGACAAGATCAACAAAATCATTAATATTTAAATTAATAAAATCGTAAATGGAATGCTATAAATATAATTACCCAAGCAAACCCCATCTACTACCACAACCTATATAACTGAAATCAAGGATCCCAGAGCAGAGATCGACGCAGAAACGCCGTAGTTTCTGATTGAGAACCTTCAGTCGGCTCCGAACCAGAAGTCCACAATCTGTTCCCTCGGTAATGCTGCAGATCGTTAGCTCTGCCGTTATCTGGCGGCCTCTAGTCGCAGAGTTCACGTTTGTAGCCAGCCGCCGGAAGGAAGAGAAGATAACCTTAGATCCCAGGTAGCAGGCATCGTTGGTGCCGACATGCGCCACGATCTGGTGATGACTACAGACCGCCCGTTCAAACATATGGCCTTTTATATATCTGGATTTCTCCCCCTCTGATTCGACGTTTCTTTAATAGGTTCCGCAATCCGCCTAATATGGGAGCTATCAGAATACACCTCTGCTCAAACGGGGTGTGGGGTCAAACTTAGTAGGTAAATAATGTGAAATCTGACAGTCTGTGAAAACTGTTGTGGCTTCGAATTCTGGTCATCATACTTCAGCCACCGAAAAGTGACCAACGCACGATTCCTCGCTCTCCGCCCGGTATGCAGGGGTGACCCATACGAGTACCCTCTTCTTCAGGGCCCCCCTTATCACGTCTGCCGCAATCTCTTACGGTAGATCCATCTTTGTGATTTCCAACAAAGCTGTTGCTGTACGCGCAGTTCAGCCATCTTAACCCGTGTCTGCACATAACAGCGACAGTCCGTACACAAACCTATTACCTTCCTGGAAACGTAACCCCAACAGGGGTATTGTTAAACCTGCGAATTACCTATACATAATACAGCGTGTCCCCGAATACCATGTACAAATTTGGAGGGGAGGTAGAGAACATCGTGAGGAACCATAATTACATCAGAAAACATGGGCGGAAAAGTAACCCTAACGAGATAAAGAGACACAAAGACAGTAAGGCCACAACACAGAATGTAGTGTAAAACGATTTATTACACAAAAAACAATAATAAATAAAAAGTATAACATAAAATCATCACAGGAGGTGTTCGAAATTGCGGCAAGTATGCACACTCGACACTGAGGCCACATGGATTGGCGTTTCAATGGTTATTCGTGCCACCAGGTCCATTTCAGAATTGACGGGCGTGTCGTACATACGGCTCGTCATGGCACCCCAGAAAAGAAATCCAGAGGAGACAAATCAGGGGATCTGGGAGGCCAAGTGACTGGACCACCACGCCCAATCTACCTGTTTGGAAACGTCCGGTCGAAATGGTCACGTGCACACCTTCCATAATAGCCCCTCACGATGTTCTCTACCTCCCCTCCACATTCGGCATTCGGGGACACCCTGTATAAGCCTACCTCTAAGGTCACCATCAGTAACATCTAAGGAAGAAATCAAAGACTCAAAGCGGAAGAAAATCTACAAGCACAAGTAGGAATCAATTATTTCAGAGCCCAGATTCTTTACGTAACTAAACTGTTTCACGTCAATGAACATTTCGGATCAACTAATGGAAAAGCTGACTATTGAAGGTAAGTCTATAACAAATGTTAAGGCGCGTAAAAAGTTGTCAAGTATAACTAAATGGAAGATACAGAAATAAAAGGTAAATATGATGCTGAATGTGACTGCTGGCGTCAACGGTTACTCCGCAGCTGCAACACTCACGTGCTCTAACCATAAAGTGATCATTCTAGAAGATTTAATAAAACAAAGCTACACGACTAAAAGAAAAATACAATGGCGAAATTGGGCTTTTTATTGATTTACGCCTCGTCGACGTCGAGGTCATTAGAGGCGTGAACCTGGTTTCCTGCTCTCAACATTTACTCGACAGTTAATGATATACTCTAACTACAGATAATTAATAATTAGAGTGTATTATTTTGTATATATATGTTTCCAGAAATGTTAAAATCATAATTCCTTTAACAGCTCTCTGCTGACCCAGGACATAACCATATTAGCCACTGCTGAGCTAGAAGTATATTATCCCAATTAGTATAATTGTCCCAAATGATTATTGGATATCTCTGCCTAAAAGATAAGACCTTTCACACACTGATCATACAGAAACATATTACACGTACCAAAAACAGTTGGTGACACTCAGTTTGTCCGTTAGGTAATTGCTCAAGGTAGAGGCGAAAGACGCGGATATTGCAAACTCTGACACTAGCCGGTCGAACCCTCTGGCGATATCCCGGCCATATCAATCCATACAGAGAAATAATTACTGTATGTAATATTAAGGAGTGATAATAAACAAGTTTGTTCATACTGATGTTACCTATTCCATACGTGGCTACACTTTATCGCTTTTCAAGGTGTAGGTATGTATACTTCAATATAAACAGGGATCAGTACGTGAACACGGAAATTTTAACGTTTCTTGCTCACGAATAAATTAGACTGCCAATCTTATACTTACGCCTGGTGCTAATCTATGTGACATGCTGAAGTGTACATTTGTACTATGATTTAGCAAAGTTTAGGCACATGTCATTAGCTGTTAACTAGCTATTCACATTCAAACAAATCCGTGTGTAAAAAAATTATAAACTGTAAACCAATTACCGAAATAATGGATCGCTGACGATACCTCGACGAGAGGTGAAAGCGTCAAAAATAAACAAAATTCAGCAACAAATGCATTTTCGTTTCTTTATATACAATAACTTATTATTTTAACCAGCAACAAGAGAAGAAATTGGGTACAATAATAATATATTAGGATATTATATAATTCTCGAGAGCAACTTTTAATTAGTTTATCAAAAATTCCACCGTGGCTATTAGAGGATCTACTTTTAAGACATGATATCTACTTTTCTAATTTTATCTGGACCAGCTGAATCTACGTATAAAGCATAACATTTTTCTGAGAATAGTGTCTGAATTAAATCCATACAGAGAATGACAGTTTTTGGTAGTCACGTTATCCGTAACAGGAAAACATTTCATTAAAAATTTCTTCATTTAAGAGGTTGGTCCTCGTCGAACTTTGTCTGATAAATATGCTAGCTGATTATTTTATCATACCTCTTTTCACATTATTTCATATTTTATCATACCTCTTTCCACATTATTTCATATTTTATCATACCTCTTTCCACATTATTTCATATTTTTAATTTGATTTCCAGTTATGAATCTTCTGCTTTTAGTCTATAGTCCCAAAAGCTTTAATCACTTATGCAAGTACTTTACAGTAATGCTAATAATCTGCTTTGATGTTAGTATCCTGACTGCTCGTAGTGACCATATAAAAATGCATGACATTGGTGCCGTTGTAATGCCCACAGTTATCCAAAGTTTTTCTTAGAATCCTGACACCTTTTCTTGAAGTAACAGATCTCTAAGTGACTCAAGACAAAGCTACAAATAGCATTATTATTTCGGTAATGCCTTGTGCATTGTAAACATTTCTGCAATTTGAGATATATGGGCAAATTCTAAAAAAAAAAAAAAGTATTCGCATTCTATTACTCGTTGCAATTTGCAGTTTAAAATCGTTATGTTAGTAGTTTCTGTTGGCATGTAGATGTTGAGCATTTGGGTACCACGTTCAGGAAGCCCACTTATAATTGACATGATTGCCTGCCAGAATTTTTAATTTTGATATTTCAAGCAAAACACCATTAATTCTCGAATTCGTATCTCTTGTAGTAAAACAAATTACCTGTGTTAAATTAGCTAATGGTTCCATCACACAAGTTGTTTAGAAAACCATCACGCAACGTCATGTTAACTAAGTTTCTGGACAAAATAGAATTAATACTAGATGAAAATACTTCAATCAAATAATAAATCCAAACGAAATGTAACCCAGTATATAAGTCCGCTGAATTTCAACGTTACTCCACTAACGCGACATACTTTCTGGCTTAGGAAAAAGCCTCAGTTCAGTTTTAACAGACAATAGATATCTTATCATACTTTACAGTGCTACCTACAGCTATTCCGATTTTTCCCCCTTTTTTCCAGATTCTACCTTTATCTACATCATATCTACCCTAGATTAACGACAAATTTAATTTTACTAAATCTCTCCATTTCTGCCCACCACAATACCCACCAATGAATTTTCATCCTCGGGCTTCGCTTTGCTATTTCTACTGATTACCAGAGCTGAGCAATCCCAGGTTGATTTAGTTCTATTATACTTAAAAAAAGCTTTCAATACTGTGCCTGACACAAGGTTACTTAGGAAACTTTGCGGTTACGGCATATCTAGACAAATATGCGACTGGGTTGCAGACTTACTGAAGGTAAGAACACAGTGTGTGTAGTTCTCGACGGTGAGCGTTCATCAGTTACTGAAGTGAGGTCCGGGGTTCCTCAGGGAAGCGTGATAGTGCCTCTGTTGTTTCTCACATACATTAATGATTTGTGCGACGTAATAAGGGGGATGAAAAGATAATTTGCCGATGATGCTATTATTTATCGTGAAATCACAACCCAGTACGACTGCGCTTTGTTACAAGACGATATTATGAAAATAATTGCGTGGTGTAAAGATTGACAGTTGGAGTTAAACGCTAAAAAGTGCCAAGTCATGCGTGTAAGTAAAGTGTAAGTGACACTATTTAGCTCTGAATATACAATTAATGGTACTGTCCTTAGAACGGTAGATACCTCTAAATACCTAGGGGTAATAATTCGTAATGATTTGTCGTGGATTGAGCTTATCGAGAATGTAATTGGGAATGCAAGTCGTATGCTTCGATTTCTAGGTTGTAATTTAAAACAATGCACTCCGGACGTTAAATCGATTGCATACAAGTCACTAGTGCGTCCTCACTTAGAATATTGTTGCTCTGTATGGGCTTCCCATCAAAAGGGATTAATGGAGGCATTAGAGAAGGTCCAAAGAAGAGCCGCCCGATTCGTGACAGGTATATATAGTTGGAGGGAAAGCGTAAGTGCGATGTTGAAGGAGTTAGGTTGGGAAGACCTGGAGCACCGAAGGCGTTGCTCTCGAGAGAAGCTAATTGAAAAATTCTCGACTGAAGTATTTACGAATGACAGTAAACAAATATTGCTACCAGCAACATACATATCTCGGAATGACCACAAAAATAAGATAAGAGAAATCAGGGCCAGAATCGATTCATTTCTGTACTCATTTTTTCCACGAGCGATTAGGGAGTGGAATAGAAAGGATTTACCGGGCGAGTAAACATAAAATCTGACTGGAGTAGCTTTCGATAAAGTACTCCGGCCATCCTGATCTGGGTTTTCCATGGTTTCCCCAGATCACACCAGGCGAATGCTGGGATGGTTCCTCACAAAAGCCCATGGGCGCCTCCTGCCATATCCCGTATATCCGTTCCAAACCATTACCTTTCCGGAAAGGTGCAATTAACCCTCCGCCACACACTTTTAGTGAATCGCGGAATAATAGTAATAATAATAACTTAACTCCTCACCTAACATTGCTATAGTACCGGGATAGTCTGCTGTGATCCAGGCCATTGTGATAGCCAGGAGGGTCGGATCAGCTGACTCATCAGGACGAACTTTTGAGTTCCGGAAGTTTTAATGTTCTCTTTGCTCTATGTTTTATTGATCTAAATCGATTAAGGTTCCGTGGGGCAGTTCAAATCCCTGGTGCTGCCTCCCTTGCCCGATCGCTGTTTGATCCAAATATCTTTTCTTTTTTAGTTGCAAGATTTTGTTGGTTACCTCGTCAGGTGTACGCCATGATGGCTCTTATGGGATGGTGTCTCGCGTCGATGTTTTCTACATTCCCTGCAGGTCTGATGTTCGCACTTCTTCCATTTCTGGACAGTCCTATGTAACGTGTTTAGTGGTTCCTTTTCTTCGGCACTCGCATAGGCTGATTTTCTTCAGTCCTCTTCTGTGCAGTAGACTGTTATACGGTCCGTGCCCCGTAATAAATTGTACTAGGACTAGTTTTGGATCAAAATATTGCAAAGAGTAGAAATGTCGACTCATACTATTGTTTTAATAAGAAAATAAGTGCGACATACAATGCAGAAATGTTTGACTGCTGTGGGACAGTTAAAGATATTTACGACTCGTCCTCGCTCATTTCGAGTGAAACCAGGCATAAATGATGTGGAGGTGCCTGGACTCGAAACGATACAAGGGACGTTCCCATTCATCCACGCTAAAGGTGGCATTCCACGGCCCGCGCATTTGCCGCTATCAGCAGCGGGGTGGGAAGGGAGCCACTTCTACTGGTAGGGACGGCGCAACCATATCCGTCGCCTAGTCAGTAAATATCAAACGCCCGGAAACCTGAAACGACACTAGGCAAAGTGGTGGGGAGGTGGCTGCGAGGTGGTGAGGGCTGCCTGTGGCGCGTGCATGGCGCGGCCTACAAAACCACGGGCCGTGGGAAGCCACCATAACAGCTTCACAGCATGAATACAGCTTAGTCACAAGCTTTTCTGAGCAGGGTGGCTGTAGAAAATGCGCTGTTTCTGTAGGGGATGGGAGACAGCAAGATTGGCGGGTGAAGATAATATTTGAGAAAATTAAAGAACACAACCAAATACATGTAGCCAATGAGATTTTTTCTCTGTTTCTGGTTTTGGCTGATGGACTTGGATGGAAAATGAAGCCAGCGGTGGAGGGGGTCGGTTCTTGCCGTGGTGGCGGGTAGGTCAAGGCCCTAGTGTGCAGGGGGTGTGCTGTGCGTGGGTCTTATTTACGGCGTAAGTGCACAAGGTACTAATGGAAGTACTGTCCTTGCGGTCGTAGAGAGTTTGGGGACCACATTCACGGAAAGGAGGGAAGGATTAACTTGAATCAGCCAGTACGTCTCAGTTCACCGTGCCAGAGCAAATGTTACAAGTGCACCGAGTGTATATATACATACTGTCATGGTAGTGTGAGCCAGTGGTGGTTTTGAACACCACAAAAGCAGCGGCGCAGTATCTCAAGACACCAGAAACTGTAATTTATAAAGTTTCAATTACTCCGGTGCATTGCTTCACTTGGATACAACCTGAAATACTCTTACAGGTAGGCCTTTACAGATGAGAGTATTTCTCAGTGACTCTACCCTTTTACTGTAGTGAAATTAAATCTGAGCTTTGCTGATTAGCGCCCGACTGTTGATAGTTGCTTTGTTTTCTTATAATAAAGATTGGAGAACACAATTTCTAAACATATGAGGTATCGGTCGAATGTTAGAGACAAAGAAACTGAATTTGTTGATGTACTTCATTTGCATAGTAATAAGTATATTTTAGTGTGTTATTTTTTATGCCTGATTTACGTAAGATAAATTGTCAATAAATGTTAAATTGTAAAACATTAAACATTATATTCGTAAATGTAAAAAATGCTAAGATATCATATGATAAAAGATAATAATTAACTCCAATATATAAATAACTCTAATAATTAAATAATATTAGTAATTAATTGTATATTTCTCCCCAGCAGTATAATTTTTTCATGTTTTTATTAATTTTTTCAGTATATAAGTTGGCGTCTTTCTCGTATATTTCTGAACATGCTCTGGGTCCTTCTTCCTGATGGGCTACTCTCCTACCACTCCTGCCATCCTACAATTATTACATTTTTTTTTATCTCCGACGCCGTAAGGGCTATGGTTCACACAATATCATCTAATTTGGCCCAATTATCTGCCCGCAGCCAATATAGTGCCCCTCTTCTTGTGATTGATACAATGCTTACACAGTTTGCACACATGATGCCTTTTTTCACGTCGCAAAGTTCGCCTAAAAAGAAACCAAAACAAAATTAAAATTCGTATTTCATATTTCAGTCGGTGTATCTAGCATTTAATATTTCATTGAAACATTTTAAAACATACAAAGCTTTATTTGAATTAAATGCAAACAAAGTAAATAATCAGATAATCATTTTCCCTCTCTCGAACCTGTGACCGTAAGAGCAACGTGGTAAAGCTGCGTTATGGTGGGCTGGCTGTGGCGTAATTGTATCGAGTGCCATTAAAAGCTTCCTCGTTGTGCCGCTAGCGTTAGTCTGTTCGATCGGGTTGGGTTGTTCTGAATTCCCTTCACTAATATTTCTCCGATGCGTGGGGTTCTATGTTATGTTCTGCTAACACCTAACTCCACGATACGTAGCAACTGAACAGTAAAGGATGTAGGCGGTGTCATGGTATTTACTGGAATTTTTCTTTCTAAGGTTTGAAATAAATAAAGCTCGATCTAAATTGGGCAGGTTAACAAGCGTAATGGTAAGGCGCCTGCGGTTCGAAACCTGCTGAAAGTTACATATTATTATTATGTGCGCATGGACCCAGTTGGATTACGCAGTGCCTTTATGATTAGTCTTTCTGATCTTCCAAATAGCTTTACTTTTCTCTCCATGAGCTGTCTTTCTTTCTTCAGTCCACTTAGTTCCTGGTCTCTTTGGAACGTCATTCTCTGGCTGCACTACCCACCTGTTGACCTTCTAACTGAAATTTTTCCTGTCTAAAACTTCGAAAGTGTCTATATGGGTCCTCTCAAGGTCCTTTATATATATTTTATAAAATAAAATCTATAATTAAATCGAAATTTTTACAACTTTTTCCAGTTTGTATTTTTTTGGACAAATTTATATTATTATTTCAATTAGTAGACTGGTATTTTTGAAGTTAGTTCTACAGTTTAGGGGCACATCATTTAAACATTCTGGAACTCCTTTCATAGCCTTCGGACATCTACAACTTTATGACCAAAAACATCGTTCTCTCTTGCAAAAAAAGAAGACTTCATAATACTGTTTAAGAATACTGTTACATAAAAGAATAGATGACTTCTATATGTTTCCGACCGCTATTAATGTTTCTTTCTCCCATTGATGAGATACAGAGCAATTTTTGAAAAAATAACTTTTGAAAGAAATAATAGAAACGGGAAAAAATTGTAACTTTGGCAATTCCAGCAGGACAATGCGACACCCCACACGTCCAGAATTTCTACAGGGTGGCTCCAGCAACACTCTTCTGAGTTTAAAAACCTCCGCTGGCCCCCAAACTCCCCAGAAATGTACATTATTCAGCATATCTTGGATGCCTTGCAAACGTGGCGTTCAGAAGATATCTCCACCCCCTCGTACTCATACGGATTTATGGACAGGCCTGCAGTATGCCTCCAGCACTACTTCAGACATTAGTCGAGTACATGCCACGTCATGTTGCTGCACTTCTGCGTGCTCGCGGCAGACCTACACGATATTAGGCAGGTGTACCAGTTTATTTGGCTCTTCAGTGTAGAAATTTCAATGACATAAATCTAAAAATCAGTCTAATACTCTCAAAGTTCCTTGCACTTGACCCAGGAAGGATCCAATAGATTCTTGTGGCTCTATGGAATTGTTATAAATGGTTGTCAGTAAGAATTTCATTTCCTTGTCGAAGTTCAATGCACATGGAAGAATCACCAACTGAGTAGTATGTTAGGTAGGTATAACGAACAAGTGTTCTGCATGTTGCAGTAAATAATCATACCGCTTGTGGCTCTTATTCCATAATCTCTACTGTTGTTTTTCTCTGTCTTTGACAACTCTGGATACAAACCACTGCTGCCCAGATCATTTAGCGCAGTAACAACAGCAACACCAGTGAGGTAGAGTCATCACTAAGGCTAAAATAGACGATATCAACATTGGCTTAGTAATTGAACTGTTACACAAAATAAAAGAACTCTGTACTATCCAGAAACAAGTTAGAAATCCTATCATACTGTCTTGGATGTTTGAAGTAAGGCAAATGGCTCAGTGGTTAAGTCGCTGGCTTTCAAGACAATTGCTGCTCCGGTCTCGGGTTCGAATCGCGGCAGGTGAAGGAATTTTCGGAGTTGTGTTTGATCATATGAGCTATGCCAGGACGCTACGTTAAACTGTAGGTCCCAGAGGAAAGGAATTGGCCATCCTACATCTGACACAATGGCTTAGTATGCCTCCTGTGGGAGGACCTAACCAACCTTCGGGTTGTGGACTAAGTTAAGTTTAAATTTCAGTTGCTGTATGATTCTTCAAACCTGAATCTCTTGAAATTAAATATCCTCAAGAGTTACTTAGATCTTATTATTATGTTTCGATTAATTTCTTTTGTTTGTGATAGACTTATAAGAATTACCATTAATTCACAGTCTGAAAGTGGACGCTAGAGCTTGTGAGTTGCACAACCCCACCACTTGTGAATTATTGTAAAATTATTTTCTGTTAAGTAATTACGATTTTGGATATTAACTTTGGGTTTCTAAATTCTAAGGTCACAGAACTTCAAGTAAGAGGTATAGAATATTTCTCGCGAGGAAAAAAGTTGTAGAAAAGAAATGAGAGGAAGCTTGGCTGGAAAAGCTTAATGATGAAACTAGCTACAAAATCGTGGCGGCATTTAACATTGAAAATATAAGCCCGAGGGCGGAAGAAGAGTATGATAATAAAATTAGTGAATTGTAAAAGTTGTATTTGGTAATTAATTGTCGTTTGTAAACAGAAGATGAAAAGGTAAATGGATGATCTTTGTTTCTTATTGAAATTGTAATAAAGAAATGAAATTGATACTTAAAGAATATTTTATGTGATTTTAATAGTAAATTGATTTCGCATCAAAAAACCAGTGACGGATATAGAAATCTAAATAAAGATCCTATTGAGCTGACCTGACACTGGAAATACTAGGAATATTAGGATATTTAATTTCTAAAAGCAAAAATAAGTGGTAAAGGTAAGATTGCAAAGAATATAAATTCGTACACAACGCACAAAACCACATAACAAGCTGCAAGCAGGTATTTAAAAATGTACAGTTTCTTTTCCGCCCTCTTCTCTTCTGCTAAAACAACGATTCACAAAACCGATGATGTAACACCTCAAGCGAATCGAATTTCATATATGATCGTCAAGTCTGGCTTTCATAAAACGACATTTCCATATTCATTTACTGGTTAATATCCAGTAATTGGTATTCAACTCTGAAAGAAAATGCTTCTGTTGCCAACTTATTTGGGATCTAAAGGTGAAAGAGGTAATATTAGAGATCTAATATGCTTAACAGTTACCTTTAAATAATGCCTTTCGTCTTGAGCTGTTATGGAATTGAAACTAGTGCAGGATATACTTTGCAAAAGACGTTACTGCCTATTTCAGAGTTACAGTGTAGAAATTATACTGCAAATATATCGATTTACTATTTATAAGGAACAGCAAGCGTTAACTTCATTTTACTGTGTCAACTGTTAATAATGCTTAAGGGAAAACACGGCGCTTTCTTTCGGGATTATTTTTTTTTTAAATTCTTGATCAAGTAATGATTGCAACTATCATGGCCAATTTTTATTGATTAAGTCAATCTACGATTGTTCCCGTATCATAATATACTCGTCAGGAACTACCTTTTCAGATACTGTAACTCATCTCTAGGCTACAAAAGAAATACAAATGGTTGATAACGTCAACACAATGTCAGAAATACAGACGTAGATAACTAACTCAGAAATTATGAATGAGGAAGGTGTCGTAAGACGGGGTATAGAAGAATCATATATATTATTTCTATAAGGTATTTTTTTGTCACAAGCCTGTATCTTCTTTCATACTTAACCGAAATCAATGAATGAGGTGTCATTTTAAAGCTTATGGTCTCCACTTTGGTCACATCATATTTTAAGAAATGAAGTTTTCAGTATTCGACCCTTAAAGGGCAAAAATGTCAATCTTTATAAAATGCTGTTTTCTGTGTTACGAGTCATTTATCTCCCTGGATACGTATATGAAATCGTTTAATGTAGTATCATTTTAAAGATTAAGATCTCCGCTTTAGTGACGTCATATATTAAGACAGATATTTTTCGTAATTCGACCCTTAAAGGGCAAAAGTATCAATATTTTTGTAATACGTAATTGTGTCACGAGCGATTTATCTCTCTTAATATCTAACCAATATAGATAAATGATGTATCATATTAAAGATCAAGGTCTCCGCCGTGGTAACATTATATTTCAAGAAAAGAATTTTTCGTTTTTCGACCCTTAAAGGGCAAAAATGTCGATTTTTCAAAAATGCGTTTTTTGTATCTCGAGCCATTTATCTCCCTGGATATCTAACCAAAATCGATAAATGAAGTAGGATTATGAGGAGTAATGTCTCAGCTTTGTGACATAATATTTTAAGAAAGAATGTTTTTGGAATTCAACCCTTAAAGGGAAAAAGTTTAAATTTTTCAATAACGTATTTTTGTGTCACGAGCGATTTATCTCCCTTAATATCTAACCGATATAGATAAATGAGGTATCATATTAACGAATAAGATTTCCGCCGTGGTAACATTATATTTTAAGAAAGGAATTGTTCGTAATTGGACCCTTCAAGGGCAAAAATAACAATTTTTCTAAAATTCGTTTTTTATGTCTTGAGCTATTTATCTCCCTGGATATCTAACCAAAATCCATAAATCAAGTCGGGTTATGAGGATTAATGTCTCAGCTTTGTGACATAATATTTTAAGACAGAATGTTTTTGGAATTCAACCTTTAAAGGGAAAAAGTATAAATTTTTCAATCACGTATTTTTGTGTCACGAGCGATTTATCTCTCTTAATATCTAACCGATATTGATAAATGAGGTATCATATTAACGAATAAGGTTTCCGCCGTGGTAACATTATATTTCAAGAAAAGAATTTTTCGTTTTTCGACCCTTAAAGGGCAAAAATGTCGATTTTTCTAAAATGCGTTTTTTGTATCTCGAGCCATTTATCTCCCTGGATATCTAACCAAAATCGATAAATGAAGTAGGATTATGAGGAGTAATGTCTCAGCTTTGTGACATAATATTTTAAGAAAGAATGTTTTTGGAATTCAACCCCTAAAGGGAAAAAGTTTAAATTTTTCAATAACGTATTTTTGTGTCACGAGCGATTTATCTCCCTTAATATCTAACCGATATAGATAAATGAGGTATCATATTAACGAATAAGATTTCTGCCGTGGTAACATTATATTTTAAGAAAGGAATTGTTCGTAATTGAACCCTTCAAGGGCAAAAATTTCAATTTTTCTAAAATTCGTTTTTTATGTCTTGATCTATTTGTCTCCCTGGATATCTAACCAAAATCCATAAATCAAGTCGGCTTATGAGGATTAATGTCTCAGCTTTGTGACATAATATTTTAAGACAGAATGTTTTTGGAATTCTACCTTTAACCCTTTGACTGCTGACGGCTGATCGTGTACCTGCCGCGCTGTGGCCTGCTACCTGCGCTAAGTGATTATCCCTGGGGACGGAGCCGTCCGACCGGCTCCATCCGCCCTGTGCTGAACGTTTCTGGCGAAGCACTGTGACCTCTCACGACTGATACAGAAGAAATGTTCTCACTACATAGTTTCTCTGCAAATAAATTACTACAGAATAAAACTGAATCATTAACCCTATTTTTCATAACTAATAATTATTTCTTGCTTGCATTTTTCTCTCGATTTTTGCAGCTTTTGTCGAAAGCGTGGTGATTCTTAAATTTATGTCAATAGTTTACAGTTCTTTCTTGGCACTTTCTGTAGGTCCCTTACTGTATTAGAGTGTTATTGTTGATTCGAAAAAAATGCTAGAAACATTCTATTCCACACTTACATACCGTGTTCAGACCACGACTGTAAAATTATAGATATTCGAACTCATACAGAGAGTTAAAGCCATCCGATTTTTCCTCGCACTATTCACGAATACCATAGAAAGAGACCTTAAAATGATAATTGTTCAAGCAGCCTCCCCCACACACCTAAATTTGGTTTCCGGAATATCTTTGTAGATGTAGACACCCAAAGTATCTCGATGTTGACTGAATGTTTGCTGCGCTTTGTAATTACCCGATTATACATATTTTTTTTTTTTTTGAAATTTGTTCCACATAAGTACTCAACAGATATTTTCATTTCTAAGCTATGAAGTGTCTGTCCATTAATTACGTGATGTGAAATAGAGGGGGGGGGGGGGCGGGTTGCGGCGAAATCGCACTAAACCTCACCAGAGTAACAAAAAGCGGTATCTGGACATAAGTTCACTAAAATTGGAGTATTTAGAAGGACATCTCTGGTCCAATATTCCCTAATTTTCAATTTTTTTCACGCTAGGCTTCAGAAGACAAATAGCTCTGAAACAATACATTTCCATCATATCCAGTATCTTTCCACTTTGATATTCGAGAAAGCTCTGATTCTGGAGTATTCTTCATAGTGGTTATACAAAACCGGTTCTTTTCATCAGCTATATATTTCGTCAGTTCTTCTGTAAGAAATAACATGAAAACTGACAGAATACTTGACACATTCCCTATTTGACACGCATTTTCCAATAGTGTAACATCAAATGCGTGACTAACTGGACGAAAATGATTTTCTAGTTAGATTTATCGCCAAGACGTAATTTCTTCGTAGCCGTTTCACTATCACTTTCTGATTCTTCAGAACAACTAACTTGTTGAAACATGAGACTGCATTGTCACCCCTCCTGACGAGTATGTTTCAGGAATACAGCTTTCCGATTTTGTGGAAAAGTTATCACTTCCATCAAAATGAAGTAGTTCATCCTCAGTGTCGCTCATCGTAAGAATCTCCATGATTTATTCCTCAATGCACCCACGACGTCTTTCAATTTTCTTTATAAAATACAGGACACAAAGAACACTGATTTAATTTTCGTTGGACAGTGAACTGTAGAGCGAAGCCCAGGCTCCCAGCAGACAAACATTCGTACAATAAGCTAGTGACCAAAACTGCGAAAGGCTATTGAGAAATGTGGCGAGAAGTCCACTGTACGACTCAGGTAGCGGCGCGTCTATATTCGTCATCAGCACACAGGTGGCGGCAGGCGGGTGCGGCTTATCTCGTCATCAGCACTCAGGGGAAATCCGATGGCTGCGGCTATACCCGTCATCAGCACTCGGGGCCCGCAGGCAGCATGGCGTGTATAGACGTCAACAGCAGTCAAAGGGTTAAAGGGAAAAGTATACATTTTTCTATAATGCATTTTTGTGTCACGAGCCACTTATCTCCCTTGATACATAACCGATATAGATAAATGAGGTATCATAGTAAAGATTAAGGTCTCCGCCATAGTAACATTATATTTTAAGAAAGAATTTTTCGTTATTCGACCCTTAAAGGGCATAAATATCAGTATTTCTAAAATGCGTTTTTTGTGTCTCAAGTTATTTACCTCCGTTGCCAATTAAACAAAATTGATAAACGAGGTATCATTTAAAAGATTAAGGTATTCGTAATGTCTTCGGTTCCGTAAATACATTTTAATAAAGAAATTTTTAAAAATTCTAACCTTAGAGGGCAAAAGTATTAACATTTTTACAACGCATTTTTCTGTCATGAGCTATTTATTTCCCTTGATACCTAATCGAAATCAATAAATGACTTATCGATTTAAATATTAAATTATCCACTATCATCGCATCATATTTTAAGAAAAAACTTTCTTCAAATTACACCCTTAAGGGGCAAAAATAACATCATTTCTCAAAACTTTTCTTTTACCTTGCTTGATAACTAACCGAAATCGATAAATGAGGTATCATTTTAAAGACCAAGGTAGCTGCTTTGGTCACACCATATTTTATAAAAGAAATTTTTTGTAATTCGACTCTTAAAGGGCAAAAGTATCAACATTAGTTATAGAACGTGTTGATTTTTAAAATTTTTGATTTATTATATGCCATTTATCCTCTTCGATACCTAGCTGAAATCGATAAATGACATATCGTTTTAAAAATTAAGGTTTCCAGCTAGGTAAAATCATAAATTAAGAAAAAAATGTTCAAAATTTGGTGCTAAAAGTGGTAGCGCGTATGAGACTATTCAGAGCCAAGTTCCCAGATTCCAGCAGCGGATATCACAGAGAAGTCAATAAACCTTTTTTTTATTCATAAGTAGTTTTTCGTATATATTTTTTCTTTTAGGGAAACACTGTCGTTTTGCTATACAATTCCAATGTAATTCGCTCAGCAACTAATATCACAGAGATGTTGATATGTTGTGTGCAGTTTGTTTAGGTTGGTTTTATTCTACCAAGGTCAGTAACAGTTTTTCGTAAATAAAGTGTGTTTTAAATTTTCCTAACTGTTTCATAATATGTTGTGAGTATTTTGCTGTGTACCTATTAGACTAAAAAAAAATATTTGCTACAAAACTGCGGTTCTACTATTCATTATATTACAAGCATTCAACCTCACTATTCGTTGTATTTTATTCGCGAAATTTTCGCACGTGTCGTCTAGTTTTTCCAAAACTAAACAGTTTTGGAAGTAGAAATTGGGAAGTTTCAATGCAGGACTTTTAGCACAGCATGGAGATGTGGAAGATAAATATAAAAAACTTTACATTTAAGATCGGAATTACATTCCTTGCTAGGGCGCTAATGACCTAGCTGTCTTTTTTTTTTTTTTTAACTGCTTAACGTCTCTTAACAGCGAGGTCTTTAGAGACGGGAAAGGATGGGGGGCAAGGAATGGAAAGGAATTCGGCCATGGCCTTTTGAAGGAAGCTTCCCGGTATTTCCCTGGAGTGATTTGGGAAACCATGGAAAACCCAAATCTGGATGCCCGGACGGTGATTCGAACCGCCGTACCCCCGAATACGAGGCCAGAACGCTAACCGTTACACCACCACGTTCGGTCCTAGCTGTCGACGCGCCCGAAGTCCCTAATAACAAGTACTGTACATCCCGTTGCAATATATACGTCTGGTACATCATTGCAATAAAAAAAATACGATATTGGATTGAATAAAACTGTATGATAGTAAGGCCAAGAATGCATTAGCCGAAGTTCCGAGTTCAGTGCAGGTAGTAAGCACATACAGTGCACGCTCGCAGTCTCGGAGGATTTGCGGCTGAGTGACAGCATGAACGGTAGAGGGTATTTTGCCTTGTTACTCAGCAGGGGCGGATCCAGGATTTTGGTTTGGAAGGGGCTTGAGCGGACTTTGGTTTGGGGGGGGGGGCTTGGCTTCAGTGACCTAGATACTTTTGGGGGGGCTTGAGCCCCCTAGCCCCCTCCCCTGGATCCGCCCCTGCTTGTTAGTGAAATATTCACAGTACGGGATGCTATTTCCGAACAACGAGAAGCTTTTAACAGAACAAAGGCCGGGCATACATGTAACCGTTAACCTGTACAGTAGGCCTGCGCAGGTTATCCGGAAAGATATACCTGTTAAGACACAGAGCACATTATGTTCAGACAACAACATACCGTTCAAGAAAGAAGGTGATGCAGTCACCTTGATCGATTTATTAATGGAGATTAAATGCAATAATAAGGAAAGAAAGAAACGCAAAACTTGGTGTAAAGATTGGCTTTAAAAAGAATGAATACATCCACAGAAAATTACTACAAGAATTAAGTTCAGATCCAATGGATTTCCGTAATTAATTGCAGATGAGGGAAGAAGTCTAACACAAATTGCTGTTAATGTTAACTCCTTTAATACAAAAGAATAATAGAATTATGAGAGCTGCTGTTTCTTTCCATGAGGGATTGACAGACTTCTTTGACTTATTGTGTTTACCTTCTTACCTTTAAACTTGTTAAGCTATTTCTCAAATTATTAAATTTTTTTTCACTACGGGTTTCTTAGTAGCATTGGGATCCTAATATTTTTACTTTATCACCAACTTTTCATAAGCTGCATTTCTCTTCTCGCGATCATGATATTCTTTGCTTTTTACAGACCAGGTTCAGACTTATATATATCAGTAAACTCTTCTATCAATTCATTATACCTTCCATCCTGACATTACGTGCATAAAATTCATTATACACAGTAAAATAACACAAAACAAACTCTGTAAACGTAAACAATAAAGAAACTTTCTGCAATAAAATTGCACTACACTTTACAGGCATTCTATAAGTTACACACAATCTCCGGCGATTCATAGCGAATAATAATTCAACAGCAGGGGTTGTTTCTAATTATTGTTAAATTTGATTTACTTTCTCGGCAAATCATCGGGAGAGAATATTTACCTGCAGCCTGGAATGAGAGGGAAGAAACATCGCAGTTATCGTACTACGAGATGGCAGTGTAGAGATTCGCTCTGATCGATCATTTGTGATACATCAGATTCATTCGTGCCCAATCACTTATGTCAGTTGATTACAGATTTAGGCTGTGAAACAATAAATCGACTACGCTTTCTGTGGACCTAAGGTGTTGTTGTGTTGGTATCGACAAGATACCATTACGCTCGAAACTGGATCGTTATACGTAGGCATACCGGTGCCACTGTCGAAAGAATATACCATCTATACTAATATTATAAATGCGAAAGTAACGCCGAGCGTGGTGGGAAAACGGTTAACGTTCTGGCCTCCCATTCGGGAGGACGCGGGTTCGAATCCCCGTCCGGTCATCCATATTTGGGTTTTCCATGGTTTCCCCAAATCACTCCAGGAGAATGCCGTAATGCTTTCTTAAAAAAGGCCATGGCCGAATTCCTTCCCGTTCCTTGTCCCCAGTCTCATCCCGCCTCTAATGACCTTAGCCATCAACGAGGCGTACAGCAATAAAAAAAACAAAGTAAATCTTTCTCTCTGTCTGATTGTTACGTTTATTGGACCAAATGTCTAATCCTATCATGATGAAATTTGACAGACAGATGCGATTTGGCATCAGGATGGACACAGGATACTTTTTCTGCATAAATAGTACATACTGTCATGTAATTTTGAAAACTTACCGAAACGGCGATAGACTAACGCTTAGGATGTCTAATACTCTGTAGTGCCTTACTCTATACCGGGCTGGTAGCACAGTAGTTAACGCGCTTGCTTTCTAATATTTGGGCTGTGGCATGGAAGCAAAGATTTTAAAAAATTGTTTTTCATCGTACGAGCCACGACTGGACGGGAAGTTTTTCGGATTCCATTTAAAGTAGACATCACAAATTTATGGGTGCAATGCTTGTAAAATCGTACGCGGTCTAACAATGCTGTAGGTGTACACTTTTTGACGATATATTGATCACTCAGCCGTTGTTTCTCTAGCAGTCAGTATGTGTGTGTGTCATATGAACTAATAATATTATCAATGCCGAAGTAAGTCTCTGTCTTTTTGTCACGTTTAACGACTAAATAGCTATACCGATATTGATTCAATTTGACAAGGAAATACTCTGTATCTGTAGGACGCATACGGGACATTTTTTTCGGTATGAATAACGAAGTTTTGAGAGCTTATCGAATGGTGACAGACAGACGGATGCGTGTGTTAGTCTGTAATGTTTCGTCGGTTGCTCAAGCTGTGCTTCTCACGCAGTCTCTAGTTAATAAATTTCGTTTAGAGACAAAACATAGTATTTAGTATAGATGTCGATTTGCTCTGCACTGTACTATTACTTTGTGTCTGCCTAAATGTTTCTGGCACCAGTTTATTTTGTCTTTTTTTCTGACATGCCTTGCGGGCGTAAACCTGGCCTAAGGTGTAGATCTAGAAGATCACGAGCGGCTAAAGTTATTAGAACTTAAGAATCGTATGTTCCTGCTGAAGAAAGAAGAAAGGACCGAGCTAAAATAAAGCTGCTTTCAGTTCAACCTTCCCCTCCCCTGTATCCCCGCACCTCCGTTTGTTTTTCTGTATTGGAAATTTATTCTCTTCATGAGACAGGTTCGACTGTAGAATGTTATAGTGACGGCTTTTCTGTCATATTATGCCAACTCGGTGTTGTTTGGTACAAAATCTTACGTTACTAACAGCTTCCTATATCCACTTTTGGCATTGAAATTCTAAGTCAACGCGTACGAAGTCGCGGGTAACAGCTAGTTCAGGAATATGGCAGTGATGTCCATAGTTCGTTGTACTTCGACTACTTGCTAATTGCTGAAACATCAACATAAGTAGTAATATCAATGACTCTAACCTCCGTCCACCGCAAAACAACACCCAACAGCTTCCTAGTGATTAATGTCAAGAGATAGAAATTTTTAAGTTATGTGTATAACATTCACTGAGCTAAATGATCTGCTAGTTGATCCTGTTTACTGTCTATTCACCTAGTGTCAAGAAGTTGTATGAAATGGTTCTCGTTAGTTCTTTATTAATGACAAGTTTAATAAATATTATTTAAATTTAAATATCACGATAATAAACCCTTTGGAAATGTATTAACTTAATTTGGAATATAATTCATGTAGAATTGTATCACCTCGCCTATCCTGTGTTTTACTTATTGATTTCACTGATATATGTAGTAACAGGGATTGATTTCAATTGGCTGCCAGCATTAAAAAGGTATCAACAAGAAAAGCAACCATAATTACTAGGAACGTTCATAAATGAATATTATTTGAATTTTTTTATATAGACCATGAGGTACAACACTATGTGAAATTATAATATTCTAACACTAAATTATAATGAATTTCTTCCAGGTACAGTACTCTTAGAATGGAATATTACCCAAATAGAATTTACAGCTAGACATTGCTTAAATATGTGCCACCAACAGGTGTAAACCATAAACTTTCAAGCGCTAACCTAAAACTACCCTTATTTATACGCAGTTAAACAATTTCATAACGTATTTATTATTATATTCTGCATTTTTTTTTTGTAGCTCGACATATTTATTCTTTAAAATTCTAATTAGGTTTATCCCTGATTTTTATTTTGGTATTACTGGGAGCTGGTCCATTTTTAAAACAATACAGCATGGAAGTCTTCAATAATTCTTTGCCGCCAGCATCTAGCTCCGAATTTTCCTGTTACTGTCACTGAAGTCTGCATCTATCCCCGTTTTCTCTTCAACTTTTAAAATGCATTAATTTTGTTTCGACCCAGTTTATTTGTAAACATTAAATTTAAATAATGTTAATAATATCTCTTGCTTATAATACAGTTTCTCTTAATCCCACACTGTTACCTTTGTATCAACCATATCGCTCCTCCACTACCTTTTTTATTCAATGTAACTGTCGCTAATGATGGAGTTAGCGTGGATATTTTCGTCAAAAATTATGGGCTATTGCAGTGCTCTTATTTTTGGTTTGTTAAATTTGCTTGCCGGACGCCCAGATAGTTATTCAATTCTACTGCTAAGGAGATCACTGAAAGCAGTTCAGAATGAGCAGTAGAAGACAAGAGATTGTGCTGCAGAAGAGTCTAATTTCTACAAAAAAATGTGTGAGGTTTCCAAAATCGATATAACTACTTCTTTCACTAGGACTTTCTAACTTAATTCACTACATTAAATATGTTTGTTAGTGATAATTTTAAATGAAATTTATAATAATAATCTTGTGAGAATTTTGTATATTTAACTGTGTGCGAACATTACTTTAAAGTGATGGTTCCATCCACCACCAAGCTGTCATTCGAGACACATAGAAAACGTGTTCTGATTTCTATTTATAAAGTAAAATAGTAATCTTTTAAAAAATTTACTATCCTTAATTTAAACCTAGTTTGCCAGTTTCAATTTTATTTCAATATTCTATGCCCTCGCATAACTTAATAAGAAAATAAGAAAAAGTTTAAGTTAATGTCAACTGGAAAGCGACAGATTTGCAAGAATAGAAACTTCGGCACCATCAACCACGCCAAAACCACGCTGTAATCAGTATCACCTCTAATAAAATGCGTTACAGCTGGAGACTGGAAGTGAACTCGATAGTTCGATAATCCTTGGCGAGTCCGATGATGCCCACAGTAATATTTATACAGGTCGCAACCACAGCGCTGTTTGGCTAACCAGGAACTTTAAATAAATAACTGCATTTGACTATGTATGCACATACTGTACATTGTTAAATGGAAGTACAGACTTGAAATAAATAATTACATTTGATATTATTTGCACTGTAGTGGAAATAACTCAACAAAAATACGAAGGCCAGAGATAAAAAATTATAATGCAAGACTGAGATAAAAAAAAAATCAGCGCTCCGCTTAAATTCACATTTTTTTTTGTTAATTTACGACGACCAGATGCAGAAATTCATATATATGAGGAAAAGAGCACCCGATGTTTACGTTGTATTATCTATATCTGTTACTAGAACTAGGCCACAACCCAACCTAAGAAGAAACAGGGATGTTTATTAATAGCCCAGATAAATATTGCATAAAATGTAGGTACTCACTAAATCTGTTACTTAGATAAATAATAATTATTCTTATTTATATTATAATTAGAAAAACTTTTTCATAATAATAAAAATTTCCGTCATTTAAAAAAAAAATCAATTATTTAAAAACATCATAGTCAAATACTGCGAGAATCTAATCAGATGTTCACAACACGAAAAACATCAATAAAAAAGATAATAATTAACCTTTATTATTTTTCCTTAAAAACTTTAACCAGAACAAATTCCAGCTTCTACCATGAGTGATAGTCGTAAATTTTGTTGGGTGTTTTAACTCGTACAGTAATAACGATTTGAGGATGCCTGGTACTGTCGGGAGATACCAAGAGGGATGTCACGGGCCCTCGATCCCGTTCTCATTCCATTGTCTAAAGGCCACGGGGCCCCAGGGATTCATGGAAACACTCCGTTGTTTACCAAACAGACTCAATATAGATCGGTGAGTTGGACCGCTAGCTGATTAGCAACGAGAAGTAGGGAGGATAGTGTACGCTGATTACTACAAGCGGTATCACATCACAGAGGCGATACAGTTGTACGCGCTGTTAGAATCAACCAGAACTTCTTGTATTGCGGGTCGATGATAGCCGACTGTACCGCATAATGACATCACCAGCAGTAGGGCATTTAAGCTGTAATCGTCATGACGTTATGCTATCACCCACGAGCTTCTTAATAGGCCAGTTACGACTAGCTGGCCGAAATGGAAATTAAAGTTGTTCATTATTAAAACAATCATCCTTCTTTTTCAGTGAATGAGTAAGTTATTTCAGTTCAGTAGAAAAAGTATTTACAGTCAATATCCTTTTCTGCCTCTCGTATTAATTATGTTTAAAACTGATATGTTCATTACAAATACGGAAGGTGTTGCAATAGAATCGCAGGCATTGTGCAATAGATTTTAAAAATAAGTATGCAAGAAATAAAGGTACACAAACGTGACAATACAAAGCACATACACTCCTCAAATTGATGAGGACGGATAAGAGAAAAAATATGGCTAATATAAACAGCTACAAAGAAGAATATAAACAGAACCGGAAATATAATGATAATAGGTGATTGTCGTGATACAGTAGGAGAACTACGGTGTATGTCGAAATGTACAAGAGAAACAGATCAGATAGCTAATACAGTGACTGAATAAAGACTCACGAAATACATTTTAACTGTTAGATGAATACAAAATCCGACGCAAATTTGGAACTAAGGAAAGCAGAATGAAATCAGAGACCACACGGAAGTAATTAAACCAACAGAAAATTGGATGGTCACATCAAAAGAGAGTTACATGAAACAGAGGTTCGCAATAATCTTAAATGCAGGGTGATATAAAACATTTAATGTAGCACAACCAAAGAAAAAGCAGAAATCGAGCGTGGTGGGTGAGCGGTAACGTTCGTGTCTGGTATTCTGGAGGATGCGGTTTCAAATACACGTCTAGCCATCCAGATTTCATGGTTTCCCGAAATCTTCAAAATGCGATGGCCTAAAGCCTTCCCCAAACATTCGCTAACGACCTCACAGTCGAAGCGCCCTAATGACTCCCCCCCACCCCGCAACGTCCGACACAAATCATTCATCCATATTATATTAAATGAACTTTACTGTATTTCATTAATATTATATGCACTGAAGAGCCATAGAAACTGGTATAGGCATGCGTATGCAAACACACAGATATGTAAACACTCAGAGTACGGCACTGCGGTCGGCAACGTCTATTTAAGTCTATAGGTGTATACCGCAGGCGTTAGATCGGTTACTGCTGCTAAGATGGCAGGTTATCACGATTTAAGTGAGTTTCAACGTAGCGTTATAGTCGGCGCACGAAAGATGGGTCACAGCATCCCCGAGGTAGTGATGAGGTGGTGATTTTTCAGAACGACCATTTCACGAGTGCACCGTGAATATCGGGAATCCGGTAAAAAATCAAGTCCCGGACATCTTTGCGGCCGGAAAAAGATCCAGCTAGAACGGGACCAACGGCGACTGAAGAGAATCGTTCAACGTGACATAAGTGCAACCCTTCCACAAATTACTGCGGATTTCAGTGCTGGACCATCAACAAGTGTCTGCGTGCGAACCATTCAACGAAACATCATCGATATGGTCTTTCGGAGCCGAAGATCCAATCGTGTACCCTTGCTGACTGCACGACACAAAGCTATACGCCTCGCCTGGACCCGTCAACACCGACATTGGATTGTTGATGATTGGAAACATGTTGACAGTTCTGACGAGTCTTGTTTCCTATCGCATCGAGCGGATGGACGTCTACGGGTATGGAGACAACCTCATGAATTCATTGACACTGCACGTCAGCAGGGGACTGTTCAAGCTGGTGGAGTCTCTGTAATGGTGTGTGGTGTGTGCAGTTGGAGTGACATGGGACCCCTGATACGTCTAGATACGACTCTGACAGGTGACACGTACTTATGCATCCTGGCTGATCAGCTGCATACATTCATGTCCATTGTGCATTCCAACGGAGTTGGGCAATTCCAGCAGGACAATGCGACACCCCGCACGTTCAGAATTGCTACAGAGTGGCTCCAGCAACATTCTTCTGAGTTAAAACACCTCCGCTGGACACCAAACTCCCCAGACATGAACATTATTTAGCATATATGTGATGCCTTGCAACGTGCCGTTCAGAAGAGATCTTAACCCCCTCGTACTCTTATGGATTTATGGACAGCCCTGCAGGATGCATGGTGTCAATTCCCTCCAGCACTACTTCAGACATTAGTCGAGTCCATGCCACGTCATGTTGGGGCACTTCTCCGTTTTTGCTGGTGCCCTACACGTTATTAGACAGGTGTACCAATTTCTTTGGCTTTTTAATGTAGTTCAATACATAGATTGTAACACTTCCACATCTACGTTCCGATTTCCGATCTTATGTGTTCTAACATAATTCATAGTTGCATTTCTTACATCTTTAATTTCATATTAAAATTTTCCTAGCCTATAGTCAATGCAACTGGTTCTTTTGCATTGACGATACAAAAAGTAGAAGAAAATGGTAAAGGTACAGTGCTAAAAGCTTGTGTAGTTTGTCAGATATTTCGATTCAGTTCCAGATAAAGAAAGATTTATTAACTATTCGTCGTCTGCTAATCTACATGGGTGACAATGATAGGAGATACGATTAGAGAAATAAAGTGTCGCACTGATACCTGTATGAATTCTTTCTTCCCTCGAGCCATTCGGAATTAGAATGTACTGAGTAGAGATCAGTTTTGATGCAAAACACCCTTTGCCACCTATAAGTTTGTGAATTTCACAGTATATATCTAGATGTAGATTGGGAATAAAATTATGTGGGGTTCCCGTACAAAACGTTCACTGTATCGTGGTAATTGAGACAAGGCTGCAGAGATATTTTGGTGCATATAATATTAAGACCGTTTCCTGCAATTTAGGTGATCGTGATTTTTGCATAGAGTGAATGGTTTAAATTATAATTTGGTTTTCCATTGGATTTATCTCAACCAGAATCTGTAATCTCTGTGTTCGATGTTCAGTTTATTCATTTTTATTCACATTTTCGCTATGTAGGAGAAACTTTTAACAGTGTTTACAGACCGCATTTAGGATCTGTAAGCCTCTGGGCTATAACTGTGGTGCGAGCATATATATATTGTAATGAGACTGCTATAAGGAGGGGTGGGGGGATTTTATAAATTTTAATTATTTAAAGAACTTATTTTGGGTTGGCAAGAATCTTAACATTGCCAGATCGCAAGGAAACTGACATATATATATATATATACCTGTATATATTCATTTGGATTTTACACCGCTAGGTATATTTAAATTTAATATTAACATAAAATCACTGGAATATCAAACAAGCCTAGACGTTATAATTGGCCGATTTATCCAAGCAGACAATTGAATGAATTTACTTTAATCGGAAATTATCTAATGAAGTTAGATTATTACACAATATGCACAATATAAAACGATAGTAAATGTCAGCAATTAAGACGTAAGTACATGTATATGAATATTAATCTCGGGTGCCATTAATTAAAGAAAATATGGAACTTGTGATTTGCAAGGCCTCCACAACACATAATGTTCGATAAAAATGCCAACTAGCTCAGAATTAGGTCAGCTTGGTGAGCATAAGTCTGTCTCAAATCGCTTACAAGTCATTGTCAGTCTCAAAGAACACAATGATTCCAGACCTGGCGAGTGAACATTACCATCTGGAAGACAGCGTCTCTAGTGGAGGTCGCACAGCCTGTCTCCTTGTGATCTCGATGCAGCGACCAGACGGGGATCACCAGCCTGTGACCATAGGATGGTTACTCTCCGATGCACCCAGAGTCGAACCGTCTTGGACCGTTGCCAAGCCAGCAGTCCCTCTCGCTCTTCCGAAAGATGGCCTCCTTCCTCTCGGCGAAGAAAGAATAATCCCTGTTTTAACTGAGGATTCTTGTCATTGGCAGGTCAGGCTTTCTGGAAATCACGTGATGTCGTAGCACATTGAGATTCGCGGCAATTTTGCCAGCGTTCCCTGTGTGTCCGTTAGGAAGGGGTTCGACCTTCACCGCCTCGCGTCCCAAGATGCGATGGCCTTGAACGGCGACAGTCTGCCAGTCCATTGTCCCTAGGCGTCACAGTGGTGGGCTAACGGCACTACTTCCGTCCCTTGGCCGAGGTCTGCAGCCCTTGCTTTTAAACAGAAATCCTACACTCGCATATTTGCGCTGAGTCCTCTCAAATAAACACCCTTGCATATTAATTTAAACATATAATATTTGGGCTGCCCGAGATCAGTTTAATTAATCTAATCTGAATAACAATAATATTGAAATAATTTGAAATATATAAATTGTAGTGTGGCGTAATAACGTCCTGCTACAATATATATATATATATAAAGTAACATCAGTTACCCATTATTAAATTAATAAACATTTTAATGCAAAATATTTGATAATGTAATGATAGTAAAAATATACAAGTATAACGTACTGAAGAATCGACAGTTGGAAACGAGCTTTCTATATCGTTTCCGAGATTGATGTGATCGTGGTTAGCAAGTGATGACCGCATGTTTCGACTTATGATCGATAGATGAGGTCTTGCCTATTGTGGTTGTGTCGTTGCAACCAAACGCCTTCAGAAAAAGCCCCTCGAATTACACACTCAAAAGTTTTAGTCACAATCAGAAAGAGTAGGCCTATATATTAAATAAAACAAACGATAAATGATGATTAACGTCACCAAAGCACGTTATAGAGAAATATTAAAAACACAATATTGATTATTCACACTCGCATGTCAACAGAAGACAGCAACTGAATTGATTTTAGACAGCACTCCAATAATCAGAGTCTTCCCAAGCCACGCCAAGCAATCAAGATTCCTGAATGATGAAATAAAGTTTTAAAAATAATAAAAAATGACTTAAAACAAACATTAAATAAAAACGAACTAAAAATAGAATCAATATTGAATTCTAAATACACCTATTTCAATTATAAACAAATGTATTATATATACTTAACTTAGTCCACAACCCGAAGGTTGGTTGGGTCATCCCAAAGGAGGCATACTAAGCCATTGTGTCAGAGGTAGGACGGCCAGTTCCTTTCCTCTGGGACCTACAGTTTAACGTGGAATTCGAACCACGGAATGGACTGACGAAGTTCTTATGATCAAACATAACTCTCAAAAATTCCTGCGCCTGCCGGGTTTCGAACCCGGAAACGGAGCAGCGAACGTTTTGAAAACAAGCGCTTTAACCACTGAAATCATTAAAACTTTGACCTCCCACCGCTACTCATTTTTTTACATCGGATACAAAATGAATTTATCTTACCTAACCTTCCGCACCTGAAGGTTAGGGAATTTTAGTTCATACTCGTACAAATGAAGACGTGCCAAACGATATTCGTTTGACAAAACGAAGTGGATTAGTCATGGATCAGATATTAAGTTTGCGCCGTAAAGCGGTGCACTGCAAACAAAACTATACGAATACAATATGCGAATCAACAGTTAGAATATGAAGGTTTCAGAATAAGTTCTTTTGTGACGGAAATAAAACACAAATAACTGTGTCATACTTACGCTTGGTGGGTCGTTGGTTCGTGACTTGACAGGGCACGTCCTGTAATTGTGTTGTGTGTACCTTCAGCACGCGAAAACACGGAGCACAGCTACGCTATAAGTAGAGAAAAAAAACACATTGTAGAATTCGAATAATTTATACCTAGGTACACCCCTAGAACGATATTTATAAGAATTTAGGAACACTATATCTAAGCTCTTCTATTAAACTCTATAAAACACTAAGACAGCCACAAACGACAAAATTATATCTTTATTTAGCGAGTCTGGTGAGTGAGCGGTAACGCTCAAAAATGGTATTCGGTAGGACGCGGGTTCACATCCCCGTCCAGCCATCCAGATTTCGGTTTTCCATGATATCCCGAAGCCACTTCGGGCGAATGCCGGGATGGTTCTTTCAAAAAGCCATGGCCGAATTTCCTCTCTTGCCTATAATGCCTTAATATCGACTAGGCGCAAACCCCTGTATATATATCCCTTCAAGCAAACGTCAACTTCATCATCAAACCATTCTGTTTAATGAAAGATTAATTTTTAAGTTTTATTTATTCATGAATAAGCCTTTCAAATAATTATTTTCAAATAAATGACACGAAACATGTTATATTTTTGTGATAAATAAAATTAATTTAAATCATTTTAGTCTTCTAAGTTGTACTTTAAACAAATGAGAACTAAAGGAGCTGCGGAAGTTAACTTCGATTTTTGTGCAGCGGGGGTTAACGTGTCTGTACTAAATATTTAGTATCGTCTTCTGGAAGACAAATTAAGTTTTATCTGAAGGTGAGTTCTTTAGGAAAGAACCAACGCTAAGGCTGTATTTGAAATCAATTCTGATGCAAATATACCAGCAAAAACTGCTTCTGCAGCTGGCACTTTATTAAATCCTAAGCGAACCACATACTATAATCATTTGTATCACAAAATATATACGTTTCATTATATAGCTAAAATTCCAAGTATCAAAAATGGACATTTAATTTAATTTTTTTGAAGTATTTACGTTCTCTTGAATAATTACACAAATCTGGTTAAATACGAGAAAATGAGAAAAACCATGTTTTCCATACCTGGAATCCATTCCAACACCTAACTTCTTTATACATACTTTACTCTCATTAAGTGAATGTTGTTGCCAATCCAGCAAACTAACAGATCAAGTTAAGTTACAGCCATGTTGGACATGGGGAGGGCATAAGGAGTTCTATATGCTAAAAATCACACGACATACGAGGTGTGTGATAAAAGTAATGAGATTGGTAACACTGCGAGCAATCTGACAACGCTGTGCTTACTAGTCTGTGCTAGACCGGTTTGGTCATCCGTTACACATGCTCAGTCCGAGTTTCAACTCCGTTCAGCCAACACAATATTTTTGACAGCGCCATCAGTGAAGTTGTGTTCTTGTTGTGCGTTACGAAAATGGAGCATCGGAATTTAGAGCAACGTTTTACAGTCACCTTTTGTCTAAAACTTGGGGAATCCGCGAGTGTGACCTTTGAAAAGTTGAAACAGGTCTATGGGGAACATTGGCTATTAAGAGCTCAAGTTTTGCACTGGCACAAATTATTTTTAGAAGGCGGAGAACACGTTGAAGATCAACCTCGCTCAACTTCAAAAACTGACGAAAACGTTGAGCGTGTGAGGGCTCTTGTGAGATCAGACCTCTACCAACTGTCAACCAAATGTTTTAAAAAGTTGTCCTTGAAATGCTCAGGAAAAGAGTGATTGGTGTGAGACCAGACATTGCAGACAAGTGGATGCTTCTTCATGACAATGCTCTATATCACACGGCTTTTCCATCAGTGAATTCAAAACGCATTCCTATTGTTGTTCCTCAATCCCCAAATTCGCATGATTGAAGTCCTTATGACTTTTTCCTTTTCCCGTAGTTGAAACATGTCTTTAAAGGACGTCATTTTTTAACTCTGGAGAACATTCAAATGACTGTGACCGAACAGTTAACAGCCCTACCAGTTGAATCCTACCAGCGCTGCTACCAAGAGTGGAAACAACGACTCCAACGGCGTATAGCTGACCAAGGGAACTATTTTGAAGTGGATAATATTGTTTTTTGAAAAAATAAAAACTTTGGTTAGTAAAAATTCAGTGTCATTACTTTTATCACACACCTCGTAGGTAGCTGTCACCATAATTTCTGCAAACTAGGCTAGTGCTCGCGAGCCTTCCAGTATTCTCATATAATTTCGTACCTTTGTAATAAGCTATGTTTCAATAAAACTACAACTTAGAAAAAGTTAGGACAACTTAGAAATTGTTGGGTGTACTGTTAATGAGCTACAGATTAGGAAAATTTATTTCTTATTTTTATCTGTCTGTCTGGCTGCCTACAAGAATGATTGTATGAGATTCAAGTAAAAAAAAAAAAAAACCTTGTCAGATTTTAATGGGGTTTTGATTAATGATCAACCCTCGTCCACGCCTCATCACAGAACGTGGAGGTCGGAGGTTTGCCCGCTCAGTAAAGCGGGACAGGCACGATCTGTGGCAGATCTGACAGCAGAGTACAATTCTGGTATAGGCACAAGTTTTTCGGAGCAATCCACGTTCTGTGATGAGGCGTGGACGTCCACAATCTTGTCGCCCAGTTTCACCGTCCTTCAACCACGCTGCATAGATGCTCACTACAGTAGCGAACAGCCAATCATCCTCTTTCTGAGATGCTCGTTCCCGCGCCCACAAACAACCGGCCCATAATTTACGGGAATTGCGTGACCTCTGCGTAGAGATATGGTGTCAGACGACTCCAGAAACCTAATAAGGACTTTTAGAATCCATGCAATGCTCAATCGCTGCTGTTCTGTGCTCCAAAAATGAACGCAACGTCACAAGGACTGCCAAGAGACAACTTACACCAGCCGTGGAAGCCTACGTTTATAAAATTATATTTCAGGTTGACGTCACATTGTAAAACAAAAAATATAAGTTGATTCTTAGCTGAACGAGATTCACGCTAGAACTACTGATCAGATTTTGATTGATTTTCTATAAATGGATACCTGTGGTTCCAATAAAAAATATGGTATGCTATATTTTGATGTGACATGGGATAGATAATAAATTTAGATAATTTTTCTCGAACGCGATTCACGGAAAAAATACAGGTCAGTTTTTGATGGGATTTCAGTTAATGTACAATCTGTGTCGCCAGAATTAGGTATAGTATGTTTTATTTCGAAGTAATGTCTTAAAGTTGAGAAATTTATGATCATTTTCTTTGAGCGTGATTTATCCAGAAAAATATTTTGTAGGATTTGGATCAAGTTCTGATTAAAGTAACGCCAGAGGTAGTACGGGTAAAATCAGACGTGTTTGCTACGGATGCGGCACTGTAAAGCTGTTAATCAGATAATTTTTTGCAGAATGCGATTCACGCAATAACTACTGATTAGATTTTGATGAGTTGCACATCCCATATTCCCTTGAGTAGAGTAAGGTATGTTAATGTGACGCTAGGTCGTTAAAATAAAGTGGTCACAAATTAGTGTCTGTTGAAGTGCAAGTTTATCGTATTTATCATGATTTCAGTTTACGAGTGGCGTCCTATTATTTCGGGGAATGGAGTTACAGTTTATTGTAGGCCTACAGGGGCCGTAGATCAAGTTGCGGGTAGCTGCTGTACTCTGTTCACTTGAAATAGCGGATCAAGGTCATGTTCCCCAGGCCCCGCTATTCACCTCATCACCTCTCCAAGCTGTATGCTGTGTTCTGGCAGGCGAGTCGTAAATTTCCCCTTCACATATAGGAGTAAGGGCAGCGGAGGAAGGATAGAGCTGGCTAACCTTAATTGATCTCTGGTAACTTTATCGGTTAGTAAATAAAACACTGTGTTCGGAACTAGGAGGTTCCTGTTAATCTTCCATAGCTTCGTCCAGTTGAAATGTAAGAAGAGTTGATTCCAGATGCCTTTTCTGGTGTGAAATTTTAGTATTACTATAAGTGGATAATTAAGTAGTGATATGTTCGTTCAGTGAACTGTGTTGTAGATCAGATATGAAACAAGGGAGATTGTAAAACCCTATGCCAGATACTTCAGGCATAGTCTTCCAATAAACACCAACTGGGATGCCTGGTTTGACGTCCCAGTTTGAAGGACGAATTACAATCAACAGTGCTATATACCCGCAATCCATTCCCACTGCAGAGAGAATTGGAATTTTGTAAAGACCTTTGGACACCATCTGGCCATTAAAAATCATTCACCAGCGCTTCACCTATTCGGCCATCCACCAAATGGAGTTCAAGCACCAGACACCGAAACGGCCAATGGCTGGGCTTTGTATTCCGATTCATGGTAAAATTTCCAGACTACCCAATGGTGCAGAAGAGTAATATAATTTTATTAATTTTTTATATATCTTCCTCAAAACCATAATTTCAAGACCGACCACAATTTCATCAATGGCATCTTTAAGAGGCACTAACTTTAAAAGGTTAGCTATATCCTGTTGCGTTAATTTTTTGATATAGTGTGTTTTTGAAGTTCCTCTAATATGGCTTGAAGCTCATCTTGTAAGTAATTCTGGTTGGTGAGAGGTAACGCTCTGCCCTTTTATACGGAAGGACGCGGGTTCGAATCCCTGTCAGGGCATCCAGATTTGGATTTTCCATGGTTTCCCCAAATCACTCCAGGCGAGGTTCCGGGATGCTTCCTTCAAAAGGTCATGGCCGGATTCCTTTCCATTCCTTGACCTCTCCCCCCGAATCCTTTCCCGTCCCTATTGACCTCGACGTCGACGGGGCGTAAAGCTATAAAAACGAGAAAAAAAGTTAAAAAAATAAAACTGATATACGAAAAGCTGACACTAGCCCATCTACATTATTTTATTATTTATATTTTTATTTTATTTAATGATGCAATTAGCTTTGGAAGGTTTTGTAATGTTGTAAATGTCTGTTAAAATATTTATTTAATCTATCTTTTATAAGTTTTTGTAGCAATCATCATGGCTTCATCGTTTCATTCAATTTTTTGTAGCACAATAAACACAGTAGAAGCTATTTACTAGTATAAAACTTAGTGAATGTCACTTTCAAAGATTCTGCTACGAAAGGAGAATTCTTTTATTTATTTTTGAAGCATGAAGTCTCAATTTTTCAACCAAATTTTTGAATCGTTCCAAGCTGTTGACGCCTGTTACTCTGACAAATCTAACTACTTACTGTTCCCACCTGGTGCGAAGAATGAGTGATGGCCGGTGGCAGTCCGACGCCAGTCATGCGAAATAATGTCGAGCCTGTGGCTGCGGAATACATTCATCGCTATGTAGACCACGAGTGCACCAAGCGTCCAGTGAATCATTTTTCTGTCTTCGAAGTGAAGAACTGAAAAGTAATTTACGAAAGCATATATTTTAAATAAAATTATAGTCTAAAAACTAAAAACACACTTAATGTGAACTAAAATATAAAGATTTTGTTTAACAGCGGTAGGACGTACCACAATTCAGTATAAATTAATTTTCTGAGTAAGCTTGAAATAAGAGCAAGGTCACTGACCAAAAAATTAACTTTAATGTAAAAAAAAGCGTGGGGTGCTAGATATCAGTTGTTTTATATTTTTATCGCTAGCTGTTCGTAAACGTAGTCTCACTGTGAAAAGTAAAGAGATAGCACCTCACAATTTTTTTGCATTAGGGTATTTTTTAGTCAGTGACTTTATTCTTACGTTAGGCTTATTCAAAAAATTAATTTATGCTGAATTGGGAACGTTCCATTGCTGTTAAACAAAATCTTTATATTTAAAGATTATTTTAACTTTTTGTTTCACATTGCTACACAAGCGTGTTTTTAGTTTTTAAACTATAAGTCTATTTTTAATTTTTTAGCTCAGATTGTTACTGTTTGGTTTTAGTTAAGATTTTTACAAAAGTGTGTTTTTTGCTGTTTGCTTTTTCTTCGGTAATCTCTCGTTTTCTTTGTCGGTAACCTCCCTTTTTCTTTGTGTTCTAGTTTCATATTTAATTATTATTCCCACAACTAACGGACAGTTAAATGGTAAACCCTACCAGAGGTTCGATAGAAGGGTAAATGCAGAAGACTGCTCTTCTATAACAGTACGAACCAACTCAAAACTATGTTGTGAATACCAACTGTTTAACATTACATTAAGTGTGTGCGGCTACTAACCTAACTGCTTGCTACAAAGTATTCATAAGTGCGCGTGTGCAGAAGGTTGTGCAACAAAACCACTTGCCTGTTGTTACTGTCAAAGAAATGATAATACCAGGATATAGCTATGAAATTATTGTGTTACCATCGGTTTATAATACGTGTGCAAAATTTCAAACATTCTGACGTGTGGAAGTTGGTAAACAATTGATTTGCACAATTCCATTACATTCAACCACTTTTATGTTTCTGTCAAAGTAATGAAAATACCATTACTTAACTGTAAAATTATTGCATTGTCATCGTTCTTAATACGTGTGTAAAATGACCAACAATTGGGACATCTGGAACTGGGTTAAAATTGAGTTTAAGATTCCATTGTATTCAAATATTATTCTATTGTTACTTTCTAAACAATGAGAATACCAGGAATAGTTATGAAATTATTGTTTTGTCATTAGTTCTTAATAATTGTGCAAAGTTGTCAACACTTCTGACATCTGCAAGTGGGTTTAAATTCTATGGAAAGATTCCATTACAGTGAAATGTTTACTATTGTTACTGTCAAAGCAATGAGAACACCAGAACATAGCTATGAAATTGTTGTATGGTCATCAGTTCTTAATAGTTCTGCAAAATTTCAAACAATTCGGACGTGGGTGAAAATTGAATTTAATGATTCCATTACATTCATACATACAGGGCAATCTTATATAAAGCGTGTAAAAACAGTCGAGTTTCGCGCAATAGGTATTGGACTCTAATGACTTTAACATATCTCTATTATATGGTAGCTCAGGCAGCATTTCATGACACAAAAATCCAAGCTCCATGTATTTTCAGGTTATCTTACACACCGCACAGCTAGATCAGTAATAAATTTACAATCAAATTTGCTATGGCTAAATTGGGTACATTACAATGCGATGCACTCTGAAATAAGAACACTTGCTTTAAAAATAATATTTATACACAACATAGTAGACGCAAACTAAAAACGTTTGATTGTTTTGTTCCTAACTTATAAGTTGTATCAGATACAACAATTTGATGGTATCTCCGTCTTCATGGACCAGATCCGTTTGTATACCACTATAGAGTAAATGTAAGTAAAATTTATGCTATTATTTTTTGCTTTGTTAATAACGTATTTATATTCTAAATTTATTCAAATATAACTTATTTACTTCAAATTCATTTTGTTTTCTGAAAATTCACACCCAAAAGAATTTACGTTGATATAAATTACTCGCAGTATCAATTAATACCGAATCATAAAAATTAAGAATAAAGTTTTTTCATCGACTGGCACTAATATCAAGAACGGATTCCGGAAGCAACTGCAAACTAACATTATGGTCAACGCACTACACGTTTCTCTCCTCAGTGTTGAAGAAAGTGTAATTCTTGAGAAATTCCAATTATTCATTATTTTTAACGTAGTTTCGTCTTTATTGCCGTCGTCACTGCCCCTCCCAAAATAATTAAAAACATTCTGCGTTCAACAATAAATTTGTGCTAAAAAATTCTCACAGTGTTAAATTTTCTCTAAGAATTGGTAAAGTGTTTGTCAATCTAACTACCTCTACCGCTTCATTACACTACCAACACATATCGTATTTAGTGGCTGATTCTTGCATAAAGAATCGACAGACGGCAAAGTGTCACACTCTCATATCAATGCTTTGATCCTGGGATTAGTTAGTGTGATGTTATAAACCTCATTAGGCGTGGCTCTAAGCTATCAAACTATTACTACCCTATCAATATATGCTAAGTAGATTTTCAAATTATACCAGATTACAGGTAAAAGCATTTGATGTTCAGAAGAGAATTTAATTTCATGCTCCAATGCCGAGTGGCGTACCGTGATCTCTCATTTTAAGTTGGACCCTAAACTTTCAGACGGGGGAAAACCCACCAAATCTGTTCAGTAATTTTTGCGTAGTGTCAGAATAAGCAGACACAAGAAGCGAGACAAATCTCAAATTCGTTAGTGTTCGGTTTTGGGCCAACGGAGCACATAATATATGCAAATATGAAATCTGAAACTTATTCCTTTTAAAATCTAGAGGGCTATAGCAGACGGAGAGTGGTCGGAGCGACAGAAATAGGACTCCTTTCGTTTTGCGTATAGAATCCTAAAAAGTGCCGTCTGAGAAATTGTTACAAAACATTCCAAAAATGCAAAATAATTGAAAACCCTTTTGCGCACAGTGAAATTCCAAATCGCCTTCTGGCAGGAGGTACAAATAATGAACTTACTTCAGTTTAGTACCGTTGTCATGCTCTGTGACAAGCCTAGAATATTTCTTCGGGGAAAAAAAAAAAAAGAATGGAACGAACAATAGGACCTAGAAGAGGCGGAAGATGAAATGGAGTCATTTTGTGGTTTCAAGATCGTGTTACGAAACTCGTTTTTTATAGAATTAATATTGAAGAATCACAGATTGATTCGGTCTTCACCTCCTCAATAAAGTAATACTTGATAACTTCTTCAATACTAATGATAGGTGACCTTAAATGAAGTGACTGTTGTTTACAGTGGAAATTCACTTTCTTCAACGTAGAAAACCCATTTGAAAAATATTCATCAGTCTTCTCCCGAAGGTTACTGAGTCGTATTAAAATTAAGTAACAACAATTAACAGGAAGGTCGTCGGCTAAACATTTACTCGCAGAAACAACCGTTGCTACATCCCTGTTGCTGACCCTAGCTGTAGGATCGTGTTATATTAGTGATTGGGTATGCCAGGATGACTAACAGGTGGATTCTTGGGGGTTTTCCTTACGATGCTCTATGACTTGCGCAGACTTTCTTCATTCTTGGATTCTTGCTCTTCGCACCTATCCTCTTCTTCTCTTGTACTGACAAATAAACATGAGCATTGAGGGTAACTTGTATCTAGGAGAGGGTGCGGGCAGCTATGAGTTACTTCAAATGAATCCTAGATGTTAACTTCTTGCTCGTCAGTGAAGAAGTGAGACTGATCAATGTATTCTGGCTTGCTGGAAAAGTATTGGCTTGCGTGAGCTCTGCACGTGTAGCTTGCAACCTGAATTGTCGATCGGCAGAAAGGCGAATAACAGAACGTGCTTACTCGACGTCTGGCTGCAGTGAAACTTGACAAATTTACACTATTTCGATACTAAAATATTATACTAAATGACGTCCCGTCACATCACTACGGCAACTTTTATACACACTCCAACATTCTGGATACCAACAAATTTCCGCCGCGTGTTCATTGATCACTAATCTATGTTTTTAACAATAAATAATAATTAATACCAGTAAAATTTTCTCAAAATTAATTGTAAACACACAGAAACATTCTCAACTGAAACATATAAAATATAAGACAAAACTGCATAGCGACAAAAGTGCACAACCCAGCGCGCTTCCCTTTGCTACCTGCACTGATACCGACGTTATACTGTCCACAAGTTACCAGATACGGAGAAAAGATGTTTTATTCACAAGTGCATCTAATACATGAATTCGATAGTGCTTGGTGGGAGATGTTGAATATTTATATTATTGAATTGACAAATCACGTCAATACGTATTTTGGTTATTGAAAATCGAAGTTTAGTAATTTGCATAATAATTTTTTCTCGAAACCCAAGCTTCACAGATTTCTTGTGCACATTACATACTGATATTGAAAGTGTTGTGGTTGGATCTGATCACGTGTGAAAAGATTCTTGGGGATGTGGACAGTACATAAACCGAGCATGGTGGGTGAGTTGTTAACGCTCTGGCCTCGCTTTCGGTAGGACGCCGGTTAGAATCCCCGTCCGGGCATCCAGATTTGGGTTTTCCATGGCTTCCCCAAATTATTCCAGGCGAATGCCGGGAAGCTTCCGTCAAAAAAGCCATGGCCGAATTCCTTGCCGTTCCTAGTCCCCAGTCCCAATCCGCCTCTAATGACCTCGACGTCGACGAGGCGTAAAGTCAGAAGTAAAAAAAAACAGTACTTATAATAATGAATTAATCAATAATACTGATTATCGATCAGTTACTTAACTTGCCATTAGTATATTGAGTTTCCAATGTTAACTGCTGATATATAATATAATATTTCATGTTGTTTGCTATATATGAATGCCGATTCCAAATACTCTAATTGCTACATTTGTAAATAGTTTCAACAAAAAGAAAAGCGTTTACTATTGTAGTGAATGTGAATAACTTTGTTGTCACTTCCTCTTGTGCACCCCAAGAATACATACTATTTTTTCAGTCATCTTTCATTATGAGATCCTAAGAAGAAAATTCTTCCACGGATTGAAGGGGTCCTTAAGTACAGCTCCTTCCGTCTGGATTTAAATCTATTAGGTTTTCGTAGGTAACATTTGATTACCTGTGGTAAGGCAGAGAATAAGGAAGCTCCAGTGAATATATACCTTTTTTGTTGCACTGAAAACGACTTTGAGAGTGTTATATTCATTCCTAATATTATGGTTATGTATGCTAGCTTTAAGACCAAAGTGTTCAAGATTTACCACTACAAAAGAGTACACGCATTGTGCTGGAATTGTAAGTCCACCTAGATTTCTAAACATATATCAGCACATGGACATTTTCCGCAAATTACTCTTACTTCTTTTGTTTTTACTTTAATACTGTTTATGCGCTTTAGTCCTTCCCAAGAAGAAGATTCGGGCGTTACTTATGGCACGCTATATGCTTCTTGAAAGGCATAAGTACGTCTATTTCCACTTGTTTTAACATTTAATAATCTTTCATTCAAAGATTGCTTGGGTAATGGTTTCGTCCATCGCCAACGTATATCTTTTTCAGTCATCTCAATCACTGGCTTCTGAAGGCAGTGATACATTAGTACTGATGGGTTGGTATTTCACAATACCAGGAATTAAAAATAGTAAAGAAGTACAAATTCATCCATATTTGCGTGGCATCTTGGCCGTTCTTCAATCTCTCAAATCAGTTTTTCTGGGTCCATAAATACAGACCCTTCGAAGACTCAAACTGTGCGCTTTTAGCAGGACACCATAAAATATTAACATCCATTTAATAGCACAGTGACAAAACTAAAGAAAGCAAATCATCTTTAAATATGAGAGCTGTCACAACATTCTTAACTAATATTTTTAAATTAGTCTACCAAGAGCTTTGCTACATTCGGCAATTAATTATACAATCTATTATATTCTTTTACAGATATTTCTTTCGACATACAAAACAAAATACCATAAAACATTTCATTTACTCTTAATAACTTGTACCTCCAAATTCAATTAGTTAAAGGCACGGTAATTAATAGGAACAAGGTTCACAGTGATTTAACAACCTGCTGCATAGCAACAGTTTTTTCCTGTAACTCCCCTGCGTTTAGTTTGACGTAATTATTTTTTGTATAAATATAATATCACGGTAAATAAAACATAGTACTGGTCATGCTATAAACAAATAATTATTCGTCTTTTCGTATCACATTTTATTTGATTTCAGCAGAAACATTATCTTTATTTATCCAAGGTGTTTCAGAATTGGTAGGATTTTATTCCATTCAACAATATTGTGATGGTATGGCACCGATCACAAGTAAACTGACGCGATTCGGTTTAGTAAAGAAATTGTGAATAATAAGAACTTTTAGAGTACGAATGGACGGACACATGCGGTGTGGTTAAATGCCATCATGCGGTAACCCCTTGTAAGATCCCCTCTTCCTGTATTTAGGTTTAGGTAAATGTAATCTGCCCATCTTCAAGCTGTAATCTAAGCTGCTGTAACCGGCTTATTATTTCCATTCACAGTTCAGAAACAAACAAATAATAAATATCTAGACAACGAATTCTTTGAAGTAACACTCGAAAAAACACTTTTATTTATATTCACAAGGGTCAAAACACACTTCTTACATTCCTTTTTACTCAACGACTTACCAGATATATTTTATTCTCATCCATACCCTTGCCATATTTTCTTTGTCTTCTCCTCCAAAGATATACATTATCATAGATAATCATTGTCCATAGATATTCTGGTACTTAAATATACGTTTATCTTTATCATTTTTTCATAACAAATTAACACATTTGTATTCACAACACAACACAACTAATATTTAATTAACTTTTAACAAAATTTATTCACAAAATTTAAAGTGTAAGGGACTTTGTCACCTTACATATCCCCCCCCGCTACTTGTAATCAAAATTTTCCCCACAAATTTTGTTGATCTCTTTCCCTTAGTTCACAATATTTACATTCACTCTCTGCAACTTTCATCCTCTCATTCACTCGATGTACAGTTTCAAATCTTTCAGGTTCCTTAAACCTAACACTTTTCCAGATTTATGGTACTGGAGATAGTATGCATGTTGATGAGGTCTCCCCACAATTTTATACGGTCCTTCATATACATCAAAAAATTTCTTAATTTCCGCATTTATACTACTAGATCGCTCATGAGTCCTCACCAATACTAGCTCCCCTACTTCGAACTCCATCTTCCTAGAACGTCGGTCCTTCATCTTCACTTTTCCTCTTGTTGCGTCCTCTTCTTCTCTGTATGTCGATCCTTTGTCCTTCATCTTCACTTTTCCTCTTGTTGCTTCCTCTTCTTCCACCTTTCGGTAAATTAGCTCTTTGTTCTTCCTCATCAATTTGATTGCTTCACTTTCCTTGCCTCTTCCTGGTCCTTCCTTCCTTCAGTTCTCTTTCTTCATCCTTGTCACTATCGACTACAGAACTCTTTTTTAAATCTTCGTTAAAGTTTTCTCCCTCTTCCATACTATAATCTTCATTGAATTCTTCTTCGTCTCCATACTCTTCATCGTCTATCGTATCGTCTGTTTCCTCATCTTCCTCTTCTCTTCGCTCTTCGTAATTTTTATCCTCATTTCCCAAGATATTGATTCCATATCCTTCATCCCCTATCAACTCGTCAATACTCTTCTGGTCCTTGTTCGTCCAATAATCCATTTCTGCTAAACCAATCACCTCACTTCCTTCCATTGCCTCATTTTCAACCTTGTCGAATCGTTCACTTTCCACAATTTGTTCTAAACACCTCCACCATTTTAACGGACCTTTGTCTTCCACCGCTACTTCTTGCTCTTTTCCCACTTCTAACCGTTTTTTGAGGTCTTCCTCATCTTCTTCTTCTACCGTTTCCACTCCTAATTTTTCCTTACAAGCTCTTCTTGCTTGGTTTACCCATTCATCTACTTCATCAATCATCAGTGTTTTATCCATTAATGGCTTCCTTTCTTCATTATTTCTGATTTGATTGTCACTCTCTACTGTCGTTTTCTGATTGCTCTCCTCTCTCTCTATTCTTTGCAACATCTTCTAGAACGGTCTTCCTATGTTTTACTGCTTCTTCTTTGTTTACTCTCATGAACATACATCTATATTCTTTAAAATTTCTTGGTCCTCTCCTTTCATCGGCCTGGGAACGGACCTCTTCACAAGCCCTTTCTAATTTCCCTGGTTGCATTTTTCGTCACTCTGCTGTCCGCTTTCTACTCGCTCCATCCCTCTACTTCCATTGTTTAAAGCTTTCCATTCTCTAGCGTTTCGATCGCTCCATTGTTTATATTGTGTAGGCTTTCCTTTCCATTCTTGTGCCGGTCTCGCTTCTCTATCATCTCTCTTTCCATCCTTTTCCCGATATACTTGTCCCGATTGCTCTTTTCCACCATACGAACTTCCGGTAAAATTTTGATCTCTCACACTCCTATCGTCCCATTTGTCTATCTTGTCCACTATTTCTAAAAAATTTTGGAGATTAATCCATCGCGTAAGCAACATCCTTTCCTGCACCCAACGCGGCATTTTTCTCTCCAAAATTTCTATTTTCTCGTCTTCTTCTATTGGGTTTGACAAGTATTTCAGTCCTTTCATCAATTTTTCGCAATATTCGCGAAGGCTACCAAATTGCCTTTTGTATGGACAGCTGTTCCTAAATTCTTGTTTCACACGTCTCTGCCTTTCCTCCGACCAGTACCTCTTCAAAAAACTTCGCAGAAATTCTCCGTAGCTAATACTGCTCTCGGCTACTCCACACGACCATTCCAATGCTTCGTCTTTCATCATCATCTTTACGTATCTAATTTTTTCCTCATCACTCCAGTGTTTCGGTAGTGCGTTTCTGTAAATCTCTACAAAAATGTGCGGATGAATCTCGCCCCCTGGAACAAAACTTACTTCCGGTAATTTTATTTGACCGGACGGTACTAAATTGTTGCCGGCACAGCATTCGATTTTGTTTTGCACCACGTCAACTCGCTGATTCACCTCTATCCATTGTTGTTCAACTGTCTTTTTGCAACACATGACCTCACCTTGAACTTGCCAAAATTCCTGTTTAATCCCTGAAAATTCATTCTTCAACTTATTTTGCTCATCGCATACCAGCCTCATTGCCTCTTCACGATTCTCTTCTTCCTTAACAATGCGCTCCTCCACATTGTCTAGCTTAATATAGATATTTTCCTTTTCATTTTTCCATTGATTAAATTCTTGTTCCATTCTTTGTCGGTTTTGTGTAATTAATTCTTGCATTTTCTCCATCTGTCGTAGTGTTAACTTTTCAAACTTCTGTTGATTTTGTTGTAATTCTCGTCTTAAATCTTGTTGGTTCTGTAGCAGGGTTTGTTTTAATTCTTGCATATTCATTATCTGCTGTTGATTTGTTTCTTCAGATCTCTGGTGACTCTGCTTTAATTCCTGTTGGCTCTGTAATATTTTTGCTAGTATCATTTCCAAAGAATTATCTTCTTCTCGGTCAAATTTCTTTTGAGTTACGCTAGCTGGAGATAACTCATGAACTTTTTGAATACTAACATCACACACTGACTGATCTGAATACGCGCAACCCGAATCCAAACTGTTATTTAAATTTCCAGAAACCTTAACCTGCTCAATATTTTCGCCTCCCGTCCGATTAAATGAACTCTCGGAATCTACCACTAAATTTTTGTTTTCCATTTTACACACAATATTTCACACAAGGATAAATCCTCACACCAATAATTTCAACCACATAAAAATTTTTACGAGAGTAAATACAGACTGGAAACAAGAAAGTCTTCAACGAGGTGACAATGAATTTTACAACGCAGTAGTTGGACTCAGAATTAGAGACACAAAAAACTTTCATCAACATACATATTATCTTTACAAAAATTATTTTCACAAAACACATCAAAGTATCAGTTTTTAACTACAGCAAATTTACTTCCACAATTTGTCAAAGATACTATTCTTGCTCGTTAACTTCTCGTGCATGCATTATACATTGAGATGAATTTCTTTCCCAGCATTTTAACTGTTATATTCCTGCTTGTTATTTTACTACTATACAGTATTATTCCCTCTACTGCAATTTACTTTTACTATTATTTTTATTTAAAGCAAGTTCCTTTCGGCAAACAGTCACAGATAATATCTAGTTCGTTAACACTTAACCAAAACGTTCATTACCATATCTTCAAGTTTACTCTTACTATTTTCAGTAATTTACGCGGCTATGAGTATCTTCAAATTTTTAAACAATTACCATATCTCTTCAAATAGCTTCTCAGATTTACATCTGCATTTATTTATTGTCCACTTCACGTTATTAAAATGTATTTTCTGTCTTACCTTTCTTATTTCTCTTCTCCGAAGATTTGCCAGGCTCTTTCCTTACCGAACTAAAGTTTTTTTTTTTTTTTTTTTTTAGTTCTGTGTCCTGTCACGGTCGCCACTTGTAAGATCCCCTCTTCCTGTATTTAGGTTTAGGTAAATGTAATCTGCCCGTCTTCAAGCTGTAATCTAAGCTGCTGAAACCGGCTTATTATTTCCATTCACAGTTCAGAAACAAACAAATAATAAATATCTAGATAACTAATTCTTTGAAGTAACACTCGAAAAAACACTTTTATTTATATTCACAAGGGTCAAAACACACTTCTTACATTCCTTTTTACTCAACGACTTACCAGATATATTTTATTCTCATCCATACCCTTGCCATATTTTCTTTGTCTTCTCCTCCAAAGATATACATTATCATAGATAATCATTGTCCATAGATATTCTGGTACTTAAATATACGTTTATCTTTATCATTTTTTCATAACAAATTAACACATTTGTATTCACAACACAACACAACTAATATTTAATTAACTTTTAACAAAATTTATTCACAAAATTTAAAGTGTAAGGGACTTTGTCACCTTACACCCTTCATCAGGAAAGGTAGTCAACCAGCCAACCGCCGTGGGCTGCCTTTAAGATAAGAGGACCTGGAATGCGCCTACTTCCCTTGGAGGAACAATGCAGGTAAGGACGGGCTGTTGTACCGCATTTTCAGAAAGTTCTGAAGTACAATGTAAACGTAAGTGCACTGTAAGCAAAACAAACGCGTGGTTGAGATTTTGAAAATACAGTAAACAAACTAGCGTATGACAACGAACGTAAGGCTCCTACGTCACCAGAGGATTGTGCCATTAGAGTGTTTGGGGTGCGAATATGAAACGGCCTATGTCAGGCCAGATGTTGTCTACAAATTGCTAATGTTACTATTTGTTGTTGCGTGTTTTAACCTTCCATCCCCTTACTTTCAATTATTCTCGGGTAATTTATTTATTATCGGATGTCTCTTTGCTGGAGATTGACTGCATTCATTTTTAGCACTAACCAAGTAGTAGGGGTGGGAAATTACAAAAATAAAATACGTGGATTGATAATAAACCAACTTAATCACATTGATAGAAAGGTCTACACCCGGAACTCGTAGTCATTCAAGCAAAGTAACTAAAATTGTCTAGTAACGAACAGTCAGTCTTAGTTTACTTCACTTCAGCGAGAGTGAGTTCTTTGGCAGATTCACACAGAGAGAGAGAGATAGAAATATAAACGGACTTACTTCTTAGCAGGCTTCCAAAGCGGGCAGTACCACTATTGATCACGACTGAGCAACTGAGGGCCCTATTGTGTTCAGCGGGTCTTAAATACCCGTTGGGTAACTATAATTGTGATTGTCTGATGTCTTTTTGGGAGGAGCACTGCCAACATTAACTTCATAACGTCCCAGTTGCCGTGTGTACAATCTCAGCCAAATGGGAGAATATATTGGCTCCCACAGATACTACCCCACCGACAAGACCCTTTTTGATACCCGTGGGTTGGCGACGGGGTAGATGGCGGTAAGGGGATTACTGACCTCTATGCTTCACCTTGTTGCCATAATGGCAGCTGCAGCAGCCTCATGAAATTCCTAAATAAAATCTACCACCTGTCTCACTCTCGCTACCGCGATTTGAAATTCTTATTTCTATTCATACCCTACCTCTTAGAGTTTCTACTTATAGTTATTAACACTTTTACCCCATGTATATGTCTTGTAGCACCACAGTATGGCTAATTGGACGCTGCAGAAGATGAGGTGGATTTTCGATTCGATGCTATTCTGGCCGGGAGCGAGGTTCGCTACTGTACATCAGAGGAAGCCGACTGGGCACTCTCATGGGAAGACACACTATTCTCTACGTGGACTGCCAGCGGAACACTGGCATTTATCGACGTAGTAACCAGCTGATTCTTAGTTTCGCTTGAGTATCGACGATAGTCAAATAGTGTTCATGTTTGCTACAGTTTTGCATTGCACTATTGTGAGTTTCAGCCAATGTGTTCAGCCGCAGACGCAAGCAAGGTAGCCTGCGACTGACCGAGTCTGACGGAAGTTCGCCTGTGTGCCGCTCTTTGCGTACACTGCAACATCTCTTCATGTACTGGCAATGTGAGCCAGGTGCCACTCCCTGCTGCAAAGTTTCTCTCCTCCCAGTGAAGGTTCTGGTGACCTCTATTTAACTGATTTGGACAAATATACGACAGTGCCGTGTCTCATGCTCTGTTAGAATTCAATATCACGTCTCTCATGCCTTGATATCTGACTGTTCAAGTCCCTGGTATAAATATTGTGGAACCAGTGATTTCATAAACTCATTTAATGATAACTATTAATGAGTTGGGGCAGTGTTAAATGCTTTTGTCATGGCGAATTGTATTCTATTGAATTGTAATTGTCGTACTAATTTTTATATTGTGTCATAAATTCGAATCTAACGTAATTTTACCTTCATTTAATAGCATGTTGTTTTACGAATCGATGTCCCAGTGTTTATAAATTTTAACAAATGTTGGAGCCGATAAAGTTACTATTAATAACCAATCAAGACCCTCATCCTCAATATAATAAAGAGCGCTATGCCCACTTAAAATTTGTCATAGTACAACAGGCCGTAATGTATCAACTGTGTGACTCATTGTAACGTACCGACACCTTTGTTACCCTGTTCCTTAAATGTTATTCGTTAATAACAACGCGGCGCTTACAAGTGTTAGACTCCAGCATCAGACTCCTGCAAAGTGACTCCGAAGCTAACAACGCTCGTCGGAGAGTTACAAAATAAATTTATTATTATTGAAACAAAACATTACACAAAATCGATTGAACAGATACTCGGCCAATCGCTGATTTATTTACAGGTAGTGAATTTCGTCGTTTCTGAACGATAAACTTCATGTAACAGCAAAAAAAACTTTCTTTAAATATTAATTATCCTTCTGAACTGTATGACAGCAAAGTTTTCTTGACACCATCTTTGTACGAGTAACTAAACCAACTGCAATTTGGTATACATTGGACAAGTGACCTTGATTAATACTGCGAGAAGGGACTGCGATTGACCACATGATTTAATGCATAAGAGAGTATGAAAATTTTCAATTTGTATGTGATGGAGTGAGACACTGAAACAAATTTGCCAGTGAAATGATGAACAAGTTCGTTCAAACTCTGGAAGAATTCAGAGGGTTCAGCTTCGTCATAATTAATAATGTCTAATAATATTACTAAAACTCTCTCTACCCAAAAAATCTTCAAATCTTCGAAGGAGGCGTCTGCAAACAAATGACATGAAAATTGCGCCCAGTTGGCAAAGGGCACTGAGATTGCTTAGAAACCACCCCCCCCCCCCAATAATACTCCCATATATGATTTTCTAGAATATCTCTCTTGCCCGTAAAATATAATGCTTTTGTTAGTGCATACTACTGTCGTCGGTATATACTGTATGCAGCTCACAATAATCGAAAAAGTTATCTGAGACAACACAGTCATTTGAATAAGTACTTCCGTGACGTAGCAGATGCATCTGAACTTGACAAACAACTGGGAAACATTTTTTAATAGCTGTTTTCTGGAGAGTGTATACTTTTAGCCTCTTCTTGCATTTATACTTGTTACACTTACAAGAGGATAGCAGAAGCATCGCCATATGTTGGTGAACAATGTAAACTCTGTTCTGCATGATACGTGTCAATCACGAGAAGAAACATAGCATCATGTACGCCTCTTTTCAGCCAATAATTTCCGTCATACATTTGCCCTGCATGCAGAGAAACAGTATCCAATCAAATAGGCAATAACCTGCAGAAACTGGAATCATTCATCGCCATTTAGACGGGAAGGCAGGATGTGAGACCGATCACCTCATCTCCGACAGAGATAGCCAAAATGTTTATCGCGACGCGCTCTTCATTTCCGCCTATAATACTGACGTGACATTCCATATATAGCTTCTCTTGCTGTCAGGCATGAATTCCATAGTAAAACCAAACTCAACTAGAAATAGTAAAGCTACAAGAAGGCTGGACGCTATGATACATCTTGAAGAATCCCTTAGCAGCATATAAAAGAATTTCAGGAGTGTATTTAATTATCTGTATTCCCTCTTTATTCAATACATTTCAGACGGAGATGTTGCTGACAGTTATAGCGTGACGAGACTTTGCAAATGTCGATATAATTCACTCAATTTATTTTTAACAGTATCTTTCCTGTAATTTTAAATTATTGCAATAAGTACCTAGAAATTCGACCTTTGGAACAACTGAATTCTCAATTCTATAAACTCAGTTTCATTGTGCCCACCTAGCAATTCAGTTACAGCCAAGTTACTGGACAAATGCAGTTATTTTTATAGATGAGGCTTTATGGTGGCTATTGAAACTTCCGTAATCTCACTGGCACAGTTTTAGAGCCAAATCAAATTTCAAGAGTGAGGCACCGAATGGTGAGTGATATATGCCTCCTCAAAGGTCAGAATTTGGGAATTAAACTTCATTCTCCTAGAACTCTAGTCTTTTACTACTTTCTCATTTTTCTACAACGAATGATTACATCTATAATACCTATAATTAACTACACTTACGGTGAAACAGATTGCTTCTACGCAATTTACACCACACCTGTATACCAGACGGTTGCCCACCCGGTTGGCTTAGTTGGTTGTGGCACGGGATTTGCTGGGTCGAAAGAAATTTTTATGATAAAGACTCAGTCGGTGGGGTGAGAGGTGGTCCTTGTCACCAGATTGTGCGCTTAAGTCCTGCGTTACATCCCAAACCTCTGCGCCGTGCGCATTGAGGGCATGGTGAAGATTAGGACTGAATAGGCCGGCAGCTGGCTTCACCTTCTCCTTTTCTCCATTTTCATTCATTCACAACAAAAATAACACACAGAACATAAAATTCACAAACAATAAAAATGTAAATACACTTATTTCAATAGCTTTTCTCAGTATGGAAGTGTACGCAAGTTTTAATGTTGCTTTTGATGAATTTGATAGGTATGTCTGCCACGTGGTATGTTGTTTGTGTTGTAAAAAGTATTCAGTGAGTTACTTTTGTCATTTACTTACAAGAACATACTTACAGTAAGGGGAAAAATCTATTTAACGGATACGACTATAACTTCTTTATCATTACTGCCTCCTGGTGAAAAAAAATATATATTTCTGTCTTCCGATATTCATAGCGCTGTTCTAAACTGTTCGGTGGGGAACACTAGTATTATACAGATGCAGACTTTTAAACCTGAAGAGCCAGCTCAAAAAAAAAAAAAAAAAAAAAAAAAAAAAAAAAAAAAAAAAAAAAAATGCAAGATTTAGAGCTGTTGCCGGTATTAGCTTCAGCTCGGTCTGCTATCCACGAGAACAGAGTTTTACTGTTATTAAGTTGGACTTCTTTACTTCAAAGATGTTTCAGCTAACGGGACCTTACATAAATGAAAAATGATATGATATTTAAAAGTAATTTAATTGTGATCTAGCTGGTTTAAAGGTATTTAGCTTTTTGTTTTTACGTCGAGGTCATTAGAGGCAGGATAGGACTGGAGACAAGGAACGGGAAGGATTTCTGACATAGTCTTTTGAAGGGAGCATTCCGGAATTCGCTTGGAGTGATTTGGGGAAACCATGGAAAACCCAAATCTGGATGCCTGGAAGGGATTCGAACCCGCGTCATCCAGAATGCGAGACCAGAGAATTAACCACTCACCCACCACGCTTACTGTAACATACACGAAGTGTTGGATCAGTAAACATACTTGACACTGTTGCGCATTGAAACTTGTTGCAGAAGACATCATATATCATAGAGAGAAATATCGGAAACTTTAACTAGTCATGTACAAGGGTATTAAGGATTAATGAGCCATGAATAAAATGAACTAACATACAGATGAAATAAAACTGCAACAAAGCAACTGTTGATTATATGACACCAACGTTTGCAGTTTCAACACTTTATCCGTGTAACAAATGTACACAATAGTAATAACTTCAGGTTAATTACTACTTTGAAAACGGAGGAAGAGCATAGGAATCTACGTCACTTTCCTTAATCAAGGGCTGGTGACGTAAAAAAAATATGGGTGGATTCAAATTTTTCCTAATTGATGATTTTTTTGCGTCTGTAACAAAACTACGTAAAGTTTAACTCGGTTGCCATGCATCATATTCAGACACCTAGTTGTGGTTCCCCTAAATCACTGTTTATTCTAATTACTCCCCTAGCATCAAAATTTTTCCTTCAACGACACAAATTTACTTTGTTGGCAGAAACATTTCTTAAGGAACATTATTAGCTTCAATAATAGCCATAACAAACATAACTATTCTTTTATAAGTGAGAAGAAGTTTCATCTACATTCTTGTTATTGATTAGTTAGTACATGCAGCAATGGTAAATAATTACCATTTTTTGTGGAATGTAAGTATATCTAAATTCTTTGAATTTCGTGGTTGCTACTAATATTGTAACAACTCAGCAAAAAAAAAAAAAAAATCATTTTTTTATGTAATTAGATTTTTGGCTTCCGTGGCTTATAATGTCATAGTTCCATTACCCTTCAGAATTTCCATGGTTTTCCAAGATCGCCCCGGTCGAATGCCGGGATGGTTTCTAAAAATAGCCCATGGGCGCCTCCTGCCATTTCCCGTTTATCCCTTGCTATAAACAAATGGTTACACATTAGGATTGGTACAATGTACCCTGCGCCACCTAATTTTATTGAATCACGGAGTATTAATAATAATAAATAAACTTTTCTTAGCCATTAAATTTCCGTATTCCTTCAATTTCCATTTTCAGTGCCGTTTCAGAAAATCCTTGCTGTACTTCAAAAATCAAATATTTTTGGCAATACAAATACTATGTCTTTTAGGCAGCTTTTCACTACGAGTATTGTTGATTGTCATGTCGCCACATAGGCGAATATCTGCCGTCTGTACCCCAAGGGGATGTGTTAGGCATGGAAGCAAGGGAACCCCTGCGGTTCACTATAGGAATTCACAAGGTTGTGTTAGTATGTGAACGTAAGATGCTTTTGCCCAGACATTATCCAGTTTTTGAACATTCAAAGGCAGAAAGGATGTAATGAAACCGCCAATCAAATGTTCGAATCATTTGCCGGTCAGTTTTCAGAGAGTATTGAGCCAATTTGGTCAGTTTAACTCTAATGCCGAAACTGCTGTTACACGCGAGGCAGTTAGGCAGGATGACTAAGATTGTGAGTGATATGCTGAGAGGTGGAGGTTGACTATAAAGGACGAGCTGGAGGACTGCATCAAGCACGTCGAGTTACTGATGACAGAATCAAAGTTGTTAACACAGACAAAGCCCGTCTGAAAGTTACGACTGACAGGGTTGTATGAAATGGAGACGCAGGCTGGGTAACAATTGCTTGACACGAGGCCATTAGAGGCGAGAGAGAATGAGGGACAAGGAACGGAAAGAAATTCGGTCATGGTCTTTTGAACGAACCATCCCTACATTCGCATGGAAAAATTTTGGGAAACCATAGAAAACTGAAATCTGGATCGCCGGATTGAGATTTGAACCCCCGTCCTCTTGAATGCCAGGTTCTTGCGTCACCGCTCACCCACACGGTTCGTTACAGATAAAAAATTTCTTGGTTAAAAAATAATCTCAGTTCCTTCGACTCAATTGTAGAAAAACTGCATTTAAAGAGTGGTTGCAGCAGGGAGTTAAAAATCATTATAAGGAGAAGTTAACTAAAGTTTTGTCAGTTACCATTCTATTAATTCATCTCAAACTTTTCTAAGCACCGCTTATTACGTGTCCTAGATAGAAAGACAAAAAATAGCTTTTTAAGATATTTATCATAAACATGGAATGATTGTTATGATGGCTAGGCTGTTGGAACGATTAGAAAGTTTATAAATGCCATTAAAATCTTATGTTTATTTGTAGACCATGATCTATGCTATAAATATCTAAGATCGACACCAAAATCACTTTTATATTAGTCTCTTAATACAATGTTTACTACAAGGATTACTATTGGTGTGTTGCAATAATTTCTCTCATAATTAATAAAAAAAGGTATTCTGCACTTCATATTACTGTATATTACAGTTTTAACGCCGATAATCCTTTTATATTATATGATTAACGACCTTCGGTGTCGAGGCTATACCTCTGGCAGCTTACTGTTTTTTGTCGACCTTGCGCAGATTCTAAATGACTTGTATAACGAATGGTTAAATTTATTTTGAAGGTCTTGTTTTGAAGGAATCGAGTGGAAGAAAGAGGTAGTAATCTTAAAAAGCTGTGCGGCGCTTTGTTTGAAATATTATTGTAGTGTGTGGGACAGCATTACACTGTAAAAGATCTTGGTCCAAGATCTTTTATAAAACATTTTATCATATTTATTTTATCAAAGATATTTTATGATATTTTTTCAGTTCCATTACAATATATAAAATTTTTCGTCATAGTTCTCTGAAATGAATGAGGTAAACTTGTAAGCTTTTGCAGATGCAGTTAGTGCAACTGTCACAATATGCATTTTATTGAAGATAAAGAAGAGAAGTAAACATATTTAGGTTAGGCCGTGGATTACGAGACTTGATATGATAGGAGTCCATCAAAGTTTAGTGAAAGAGCTGCAATGTGAGGACATGGCAAATTATAAAAATTATGGTCGATGCTGATGTACAGGTCCAATAAATTCTTACCACAATATTTTCATAAATTGGGTGTTTATTTATACGGTGTATGTGCCATGGGTTGACCTCGATTACTGGTGGCGGATCTAAACCATTCTGCAATATAGCACACTCGTTGGTCTGCGCATTCCGTCTGTTATTATTCCAGAAACTCGCCAAACACTAGTTTCTTAACACATTAATTTTCTTTTGTATATCTTCTACAGTACAGCCTTCTATCATAGCACTAATTAACTTTGCGTAATTGTTCACCTTTTTATTCCTAATCTTATAGTCTACGTGTTTCTGACTTTACAACATTTTCTTCTGTTCATACTCAGAAATAAAGATTTTCGTGGATTCGGCAATAATAACCAACTTTGGTAACGTCCCTTGCGCCATTTTCTTTGTTTACGTTCGCAGGGTGGTGAAATCTTTTATAAAATGCAATTCCAACGTCTTACATTTTATAAAAGAAGTTTTATAAAAGAAATCTTTTATAAAATATGCCCCATTACACTGTAAAATATAAAATATTTTTTTATCAAAGATCTTTTACAGTATAATGCCGGCCTTACAGAGTTAACGGAAGCCATTTAAACAGCATCAGAGGCAGCTCTCTTTGTCATACTACGTCACTGATACGTGAATGTGCTACGCTTTTGAAGGATCGGATGGATTTGGTTTGACTGAAAGACAGAAGAAGTGAACTCATTAAATGTAGCATGGGAGGCAAAACACGTTATGAAGGCGGTATAGGCTGTTCAACGCGATCCCTTGCAGGGTGGGTTACCAATGGAATTGTCACTAACATAAGTAATCACCTACAGATAGATCAAGAAAACAGCACATTCTCCGTTTATTTCAAATACCGTACTGATAAAGCTGTTAATCTTTAGAAGTATATATTAAAACCTTTCTTCCGGATGATAGTAAACAGAGTTATTCACAAAATATTCACTCTTCTTATAGCCAAATCCTGTTTCTAGAACTTTACACTAGCTGAAGAAAATAGCATAATGACAGATTACTGGAAACTATTAGCATATTTTAGAAAAGTGACCAGATATTCTTAGAGTATCACGACCCAAATGAATGGCAAAAAAAATTAAAACGATTACTAAGACAAAGAATTTCCCTTAAAATGTATAATCAATACGGGAAACAGTATTCTGGTAAACTAAAAATAAGGTCAATAAAACATTTAGTATTTACATTGGTAGGATCTTATAATCTGAATATATAATAGTTTATATAGAGATAAAGAAACATTTTTTTCGGCCCTGAAGCTAGATAAAATTATAGGCGTGCCTTTTTTCTGTTTGAAAAACAGTTACCGGATATATGTAGAAACTAGCTGTTACCCGCGACATCGTACGCGTGGACTTAAAATTTCATTGCCAAAATTGGATATAGAAAGCTGTTAGTAACTTAAGATTTGTCCCAAACACCACCGAGTAGGCATAATGTGACAAGAAAGCCATCACTATATCATTCTACCGTTGAACATGTCTCATGAATAGAATTAATTTCCAACATACTTAAAAATAGAATAACAAACGAAGGTGCGGAGATATGGGGGAGGAGGGGCAGGTTTAACAGAGGGCAGCTTTATTTCAGCTTGGACATTTGTTCGTTCTTCCGCATAAGCATCGGATTCTTAGGTTCTAATAAGTTTAGCTGGTCGTTTTCTTGTAGAGCTACACTTTAGGCCAGCTTTACACCCGCAAGGCTTGTCAGAAAAGAAGACAAAATAAACTGGCACTAGAAGTTTTTAAGCATGACACAAAGTAATAGTACAGTGAAAGAGCAAATCGACATCTATACTAAGTAATAAATATTGTCTCTAAACGAAATTTACTTCCAAATCATACACTAAAACACTGCGCGAGGAGCAACCGACGTAACATTACAGACTAACACACGCATCCGTCTGTCTGTCACCATTCGATGGGTTCTCAAACTATCGTGAATTAAACTTTTATTCATGCCGAAAAAATTGTAATATTATTAGCGCAGATCACACACAGATACACTGACTTGCGAAAGAAACAACGGCTGAGTGATCAATATAGCGTAAAAAAGTGTACACCTACAGCATTGTTGGACTGCGTACGATTTACCACGCATTGCACCCCTAAATTTGTGGTATACAGTTTAACATGGAATCAGGAAAACTGACCGTCCAGGTGAGACTCATACGATCAAAAATAATTCTTAAAAATCTTTGCCCCCATTAGGATTTGAACCGGAGACCACAATCCATGCAGTGTTATGCAAGCGCGTTAACCACTGAGCTACCAGAGTCTTGCACATCCTTAGTGTCTGTCTATCACCGTTTCAGTGACAATATATACTATTTGTGCAGAAAAAGTATCTTATGTCCATCCTAATGCCAAATCGCATCTCCTTGTCAAATTTCATCACGTCAGGATTAGACAAACAGACAGACAGAGACACAGAGTTACTTTCACATTTATAATATTAGTATAGAAGATGAGTGGCGTGGGTGTTTTAAGCGCAGTGCAGTAGGAATGAAACAAGGAAGTGAGTGAAAACAGATTTTGGCTTATTCAAATCTCTTTAGTAGGACCCCAATCTAAAGCCAAGTTTTTGCTCCCCAGTCAACGAATACATCACCATTAACTATGTCGTATTCCCTCACTGCGGAATGGTTAGAATTTGAATTAGACCTTTGGTATCCAATATGGTGATTCTAAACTGTGCACCATCAACTCTCCTGCCGTGCTGATCAAGAAAACTGCATTGGACTTGGTGGGTAAATAAATTTGTGTGGGCTTACGACCTGTTGGATGAGCCATAAACATTTGGGCCTAGAATTCTGGAGTATTCGTGCTATCCAGATTTTGGTATCAACTTTATACGGTGTCTAATGATGTGGCAAAAAATATACACTACTATTTGCGAATGGACCCTGTCGGATCACGCAAAGTCTTGATTCTCAACTAGGCATGTGATTAAGAATTTTTCAATTGTTTCCAAAGGCTAGTTAACACCAGTAATTATCAGTTCCTGGAATAATGGGGGAAGTTAAGTCTTGCCATCTGTTTACAATTCCTGTAATTTACGTTTTTTTATCATATGTGTATTTTTGTTTGTGAAGTGTGTAGTTTAGGAGATGGAGATTGGAGACACTTTCAGAATTCGTTTATGTGATTGGGGAAAATCGCCTAAAAACAGTAATGATGACGGCTGGTACTTTGGGGCAAGGTCTGGAACCTGGTCCCATTGTACCTCCTCGATTTAGAGTGGTAGTGCCTTAACGCGAGCAGCCACGCAGGCGGGTTTTATACTTGTAAAACATTCTGCTATCATCTGAAACTGAACCAGGGAACCCGTATTAGGCTTCAGATACCGTAATATTGCTTCTCCGACATCAGCATTTAAGACGTGATTGGACGTTAGGAGTACACAAAGTAATTTTGAAGCCTTGCATGAACTCTCGGTGTTACTTCGAAATAACGTACAGAATGTAAATTAGGTTTGTGTATTAAAATAATTTCTGAATAATATTCAGAATCAACTTTTCAGTATAGTTGAAATACCTTAAATTTCGTTGATTAATTTACTCATATGCGTTCCCACTGCAATCATACCACAGGAAGAAGGCAGCTCTTTATTAAAATCAGTCATCTTTGAAGATGGACTCGACGGAACAACACCCGGAACACGAAGTAAACTCGATATCCGGAGCAGGCAACATCAAATATTGCCGGCCTCGGTAGCGTAGGGGCTAGAGTGCTAGCTCCGCGCACCGAAGGTCGCCGGTTCGAGTCCGGCCGAGGGCATGGGTGTTAATGTTGTATCTGTGAATGTCTTATCCGTGTTGTAGTGTCCTTGTGTCAATACATGATAGCAACAAATCAGATTGAGCTGGCTGTATGGCCCAGTAGCCGAATGCCATTAAAAAAAATCAAATATTCCTGCACCATTTAACAACTAATTAAACATTTCAGCCACAACATTAATGCTCAATGATAACAGTGTTACCAAGAGCTGTGGGTGAGCGGTAACGCTCTGGGCTCGAGTTCGTGAAGACGCTGGTTCGAATCCCCGTCCGGCCATCCACAATTAAGTTTTCCATGGTTTCCCCAATTCACTCCAGACGAATGGAGGAATGGTTCCTTCACAATGTAATGGCCAAATTTCTTCCCATTCCTTGCCCCCAATCCTTTCCCGCCACTAATGACCACGACGTCGAAGATGGAAAAAACCTAAAAAAATATAACAGTATAGTCACGAAGCTGGTATAAACGTTGGAAAATAAACGTTTACTATCTGCTATTTATACAGTAGTTTTTGGGAATAAACAACAACTTTGAATACTTATGTCACAAACAAAGGAAAGGCAATTTCGGTTTATTAAATCTCCACAGTGTTGCCGCTAGCTCCATGTCTCCTTCGATGAAACTTTACGTGGAACGAATATATATACATTGGGTAGTATTGCTGGACGGGAGTTTGGAAGCTGGCTGGATGCCAATGACACTTGAGCTCTTTGAACAAAAAAAAAATAACTCCATCTCACGCTCATATTTATGAGTATCGATTACTCTGCCTGAGAGTAAGCACTTTACAAGATGCCGTCAACAGCAGGTGTTTTTTAGTGTTATCGAGGCTCGGCATCAAAACCTCACAACCGTTTTGGGAAAAAAGGCGAAGCACAAGGGCAGTACAGATAATTCTGTGCTTTCGTTCTGTTGATAACATGATATACTATCTACATATGAATGTTACTAGTTATTATAAAGGTTTCAGACAGTAATTAACATTTGTCGGTACTAGATTTCTTTTTCCTTGTTATTAAAATAAACGATTGACATAGAAAACTAAACATTCGGTGACAATAAATTTCATTAACAAAAGAGGCTATAATAAATCTCGTTAAAAAATTTAAATGATGTCTCATGTTTAAAATTACTTAGTGCCTTCCAAGACTGTTGTTGTGGATTGATAGAAAGAAATTGCATTCACCTTCACTCCAGAAACGCTGCTACTGTTTTTCTTGTCAGGTTAACATAAATTCAGCCACCTGTTCCCACATCATCACATAAAGTAATTGACTTTATAATAGGGTTATTCTTGTACCATTATTTTTGCATGAACCTACATGAAATAGCAGTATCAGTTACAGAAACAATTAGCACAATACTGATTACATATATTCTTTCATAATCACACCAGAGGCAAAATCTGTTCGCGGAACATGAGAGGTAGAAACAGTTTATCTTTTTCTTTGTTTTCATTTCATTAGTTTTTATTTGCCCATAAAAATACACCGGCAAAATGTTAAAAGTGCAACACCCAGCCAGGAATGGTCTGTGGATATATCCAGGGTAATACCCAGATGAAATGATAACAAATTGGAATGGATCAGGCTAAAGTATATTGCCATTAGAAACAGTTTTCAATAAGAAATGTGCCCACATTGAGCACCTATACCTTCGTGGATCCTTGCCGGCATTGAATCAATAAGTATTCGGATGTCTTCTTGGGGTATGCGTCTCTGCGCCTGCATGTCTTGTGCAGTCAGTTGCAGAGTTTGTGCTAGGTGACCATGTGATCAAATGGGTCTACTCCTGGAATCCCAGACAAGCTCTACTAGGGACAAATCTAGGGACCGAGCGGTTTAAATTGTGATTGTAACCCCTTGCAAAGCTTGTGTTGTGATGGCCAAAGTACGAGGACAGGCGTTATCCTCTTGGAAGATGCGATTTAAATGGTGGACATGAAGGGTATCACAATAGGGTGCAGCATCTCATCCACATAGCGGTGGGCTGTTATTGTGCCTTCAACAAGAACAACTCAGTCCTGCTGTCGAAACTGATTGCCCCTAATCTATGACACCAGTGGCTGGACCTGTGTGATGTTCTGAAATCACAGTAGGGTACGCCGTTTCTCTACTTCAGCTCCTTACATGTTGTCGATTAACACATTGCCACAGAGAAAATCGAGACTCGTCTCTAAACACAAATGTACGCTATTCACGTGTCTATTTGCTTTTTGCGTTACACCGGGTTAGACGGTACTGGCAATGAAATCAGGTTAATGTAACACGTTTCGTAGGGAACATAGAGTGTAACCCAGCTTCAAGCAATTTGTTTCCAATCGTCCGGGGGTAACTCTACCTGTAACCACTGCTTGGATCTGGTCTGCAGTCACCGTCTGCCAGCAACAGCCACCCACACAATTTCGCGGTCTTCACGTGCTGTTGCCCTTCTGTATGGACCCGGGCCTGCTCTAGAAGTATTCATCCACTGTGTAACTAGTTTATATACCGACATTGCACTACGACCAATCCTTCGGAAGATTTCACGATATGATGCACACATCTCAAACAGCCAATTTTCCGACCTTTCTCATAGTTAGACATTTTGGTGTAGAGGTTCATCACTCTTCGCCTTGGCGTACTTGGTCAACAAGAATTTGTGGACAAACAAAGTGTCATGTTACACCACACTGTTCACTACTTATACTAAAAAATATAACAATGTTTGCATAGTAAATAGCCCCGTAGTTCTCATCCTATTATATTTAAAACTTTCAATATTTAATCATTTAATACTCTATATTCGAATATTTGGGGCCCAATTTCATTCATTTATCTCAACTCCGTCGCACAGTAGTTCAGAATTGGAATATAGTGGACATTAGAACTTACGTAATAATATATATCCAAAAAAATTGTTTTAGGTAGCATTTTCTGTGCTGATCAAAAATTGTTATGTACAATTTATGATAAAAATGAGTCCTTCACACTTAAAATAAAAAAAATGTATGGGTGGAAATCTATTTTTATTTCACGGCCCTATATCAGTGTCAAAGTCAAACCTTATGCAATCGTAAGTACCTATCCTACTTAATAAAACAACGTAAAAATTTCTTACGTATCCTTGCCGCTTTGACAACAGGGCGCAAGTGAATTTCGGTGTTAAAATATAGCGAACATTCGAACTACAGTCATAATATCGATGCAAAAAAAAAAAAAAAAAAAAAAAATTGCTTTAGGTAGCATTTTCTGTGCTGATCAAAAATTGTTATTTTCAATTTTTGATAAAAATGAGTCCTTCACACTTAAAATTAATAAATAAATAAAAATGTATAGGTGTAAATCTATTTTTTTTTCACGGCCCTATATCAAAGTGTCAAACTCAAGCCTTATGCAATCATAAGTACCTATCCTATTTAATAATACAACATAAAAATTTCTTGCGTATCCTTGCCGCTTTGACAACAGGGCTCAAGTGAATTACGCGGATAAAATGTAGCGAACATTCCAACTAAAGTCATAATACCGATCCAAAAAAATTGCTTTAGGTAGCATTTGCTGTGCTGATCAAAATTGTTATGTTCAATTTTTTTTTTGGATCAATATTATGACTTTTGTTCCAATGTCCACTATATTTTAACCATAAAATTCCCTTGCGCCCTGTAGTCAAAGCGGCAAGGACACGCAAGAAATTTTTATGTTGTAATATTAAGTAGGATAGGTACTTATGATTGCATAAGGTTTGACTTTGACACTTTAATATAGGGCCGTGAAAAAAAATAGATTTCCACCCATACTTTTTTTTAAATTTATTTATTTTAAGTGTGAAGGACTCATTTTTATAAAAATTGAACATAATTTTTTTTGACCAGAACAGCAAATGTTACCTAAAACAATTTTTTTCGGATCGATATTATGACGTAAGGTCGAATGTCCACTATATTCCAATCCTGAAGCACTGTGCGTCGTGGTGTTTCACTTTTAATTTCCGCCAGTGTATATGTACAGATCACTTACTATTTCAGCACTGTAATTAAAACACAAGAAAACATGGCATCAATGGGTAAAGGTCACATTTAAACGAAACTAAGTGGTTTTATGCATCAATACAACTGGGCAGTTGTGACAAAGTATTTGATCTGCATAATAAGTGCCGAATATCTCTCTAATGCACTTAATTAGCAATTATTCAAACAACATAACTCACAATAACTGATGTGTGAGTGGAGACTTTCCCGACGTACTGATGCAATAAAATCCTCTCAGGTATCCAGCCGGATGGTGTTGAATAACGTTTCGACATCTAAATCTGCTGTCTTCATCAGGTGTCAGGTCCCTTCTATCTGTCACAAGCTGACTGTCTGGGCGGTGGCAGTCAGCTTGCGACAACTAGAAGGGACCTGACACCTGCTGAAGGCAGCAGAGCTAGCTGTCGAAACGTCGTTTTTATACAACAACATCCGGCTGGACACCTGTGAGGATTTTACTGTATTATAACAAAAACAGTTTTAGCAGCAGGGATAAGTGTTAAAATTTATCTGTAAAACTTGATAGATGGCTAGAATAATTCCATATAAATCACTACAGTAACATTGTGAAATATATTATTTTATACATTCTAGTGTTAAAAATGTTTTGCTCTATTTTAAAAGGTATATGTTTTACTAGTATTAATATCAATATTTGTAACTGTGAGAATGTTCGAAAAAAATTGCGTACATCATAAAATAGCATGTGAACCGTTTTACTCAGAAGAAACACGAACCTGCTGTCGATATTTAACGATAATACCGATCACATACCGCTGTGAACTGCGCGAAGCCTTTCGTAACACTGTTGGATACTACACCATCGCAGCTTTCCTGTGTAAACTCCATAAGGTATTCACAAAAATCGTGTGTTAATTGAATAATTATATGTTGAAGTTAACCTGAATTCGAAAAACAAATTCACCGAATAAGATTTTTAAAATCCCCCGTAACGTTTCATCAACAACTTATTCGCAATTTCCTTTTTCTCTAAAAATTTCATTTATTTTTCCTTTTGATTGACATCTTTGATGCCCTGTGGAAAGACATCAAATATCGGTTGTAATACTGAATGTAGCTTTACTTAAACGTTTGCTCATTTCTCTTAGAGAAAAATATTTTTTAAAGCAAAACACTGTTGCTGTAGTAAAATGCCGATTAATAGGAAACATTTACAATATCGAAAGGAGAAAAGTATTTTTTATAAAGCAAAATATTGTTCACGTTGTAACAGGCAGATTAATCCTGAAAGATTTACAAAATCGAACGAATAATTTCGATTAAACCTGAAAGACATACGCAGAAAGTTTCAGTTTCGAATTATCACTCGCTCCTTGTGTAACACCAGAGCCATTACAACGCAGTTTCCGTAACAGCATTCGTAAGACGTCTGTTAATTAACCTACATCTTCGGAATTGGTTACACCACCCTTCAAACACAGTTGTTTTATCGCTTTTTGATAAAGGGTTTCTATGTGGTTCAAACAAGCTCTTTGCCCTTAGAAGGGTAATAAATACAAAGCAGGTGATGCTGAATGAATCTCATTAGTCGAGAGATATTTCTCTGACTTCTGTGGCACGTGATTGCCTGAATCCTGACAATTGCTGGAACCTCACGTTGAGGGTAATAAAACTACTGTTCGTATTTCGTTTCAAGGGGAAGGCGTTATCTCCGTTCCTTCTGAAATCAGGCTCCTTTATTCACTCGAGCTCGCAAGTAGCAGCGCGACCTAGTTTCTCCACTAGATAAACGCGACTTCGGCAGAAAGGAGAGTACCAGACACTCCAGAAAAATGAATCACAACAATTCTATAGTTTAGGTTTGCTTTTAGCCAAGCTCTGCTTGAGTAAACAAAAGTACAGAAACGTCATTTATTCTTTAAAAAATTATGAATTGTGTTGTACTACGTTGAACTACCACGGTTTAAATGGAAGTTATTTTGTTTGAGGATTCCTCAGCATCATTATTTTTCTATGTACAAAGAGCATGTGTAAAACATACATCGTAAAATGTGGGAGGTAAGTTGAAATAAAATAAAACGTTTGTTTGACAGCAAACGATAAAATAATACAATATTCCAGATATTAATTTTGGTTTCGCCACTGCCTTCCTTTCGTTATGGAGCGTTCAATCATTTCAACAATTATTTACAGAAATATCAAATATATTTGTGTAAACTCTTGTTGAATAGCTTAAAGACGCAGGGCTACATGGTCGATACAGACGGCACGGTTTTATGTACGAGTATTTTATTCACACTCAAGTTTATCATCACTTTTTCCAAACTATTTTCTTCGACGTACTGATTTTTGTGTTGCTACAATGCTCGGCAGCTCCATGCCAATGAATCGGCAGGTTCAATGCTGTTATTTGTTGCTGTTTTAATGACATTTTGTATTGAAAGAAACATTATCCTGCAGTTACAGATAAGATCTGATGGACGAGATTGTAATAGTGTCACATATCGGATGAAACGCTATAGGTTTACCCTCCGGTTTTTCCACTACTAGTACAAAAAAATACTCATTAGCAGGTCATTATTTCACCACCTAACATTTATTAGCCTTTCATTCCTATTATGAAGCTCAATATCCGGTTTGCTATAAATTTATCATATAAGGCGATTTGTTACGTTCTGTACTGCTGGTTACCTTACTAAAATTATTAATATTCTATTTTTGTGTGGAAACTTAGGATCATGTTAGTCCGCACTCTCATGGCCGTGATTAAGATGACTGATGCGCTGGCCGCTAGATTCAGTCTTACCTTCTCATATTAAACAGTTAGGGAAATACTCAAGCTGTCGCCAGTTGTGGTTTTCAGTTACTGAAACGATATGGTTGGAAAATCTTAAATTATGCCAATGTAGCAATGATGGAAATATCCTAGTCTGCGAATAAGTTTCGGCCGTCCGACCAACAAGTGAGATGAATGTCGACAATAATAATTAATGTTTTCTGAGTATGTCGTTGCTGTCAAGACTACATGGTTAATAATGAATCTAATAACAATCTATATAATTGATTCTTCATCAGTGAAAACTAGAATTCAGATAAATCTTTTGGAGTTCATTGTAAATTCTACTTCCATATATTACGTACCTCTACGTAAAGGTTTCCTATTACGAAAATCTAATAGCAACGCAGGGAAGCTTCTGCCCGAAATATTAAGTGTTAGTGAATGTAGCAATGGAAATGCAATCAAGAACTGCAAGCAATGTGAGTGGAAAAGAAGAAACGCAACAATCTCAGGATACTTAGCAAATAACGGTGGACTACAATTTTATTCGTAAACGTACCATCCGTCTGGTACAGTACGTGGGTAAGACAGAATCAAGTTTTTTCTTCCTGTTTACAGTTAAAGCTAAAAGGTGGAACATAAAACTGAGGGTATTCATCAAATGTTAGTAACCAATATAGTTCTTTAAATTATTCCACAGATCAACGAACAACTCTACAGTGTAATGTCTGATCACTGCATGTATGCGATCAGAGCAACAATTAAAGTATCAACTTTTAAAGTTCGTACGCCTCACACATTAGTCTAAATGCCACACAATGCAGAGTCAGAATCGTTTAACAGCAACGTGGTTAACGCTCTGGCCTCGCATTCTGGAGGACGAATCACCATCCGGGCTTCCAGATTTGGGTTTTCCATGGTTTTCCCGAATCCCTCCATCACTCCAGGCGAAAGCCGGGATGCTTCCTTCAAAAGGCCATGGCCGAATTCCTTCCCATTCCTTGTCTCCTGTCCCATCCCGCCGCTCTAATGATCCCGCTGTCCCACCGTGGACGAGGCGTAAAGCCATAAGTAAAAAAAAACTGCAGCGTGGAGAAACAGAAGAAGTAAAGTTACAGAAGTGCTCATGCATTGTTATTTAATGCCATTAATATTCTTTGTGGATATGATAGTAAATTGTATTTGTATTGCACATCGTAAATGTCATATAGGGCTCTGTACACCATTTATGGTCTTGTGTTGCAAATTATTCAAGAGAGGATAAATGCTTATATAAACAGACCACAACCATCCTCCTTGGATGGACTACGCGATCGAATTAAAACACGAAATTGTATTTTTCAGAGAACACCACTAGGTGCTCAGTGACAGGTAAACTAGGTAGCTACCAACAAACAATGAAATGAATCTTTATACCAGGGGAGAATCGTGGATTAAAAGTAATTTTTTCAGTATATGTGTCGAATAGTGCTGGTGATTTACAGGGACACAGTTTCACTCCTCTTCTGATTCCTATTTCTTCTCTTTTAGTCTCTTGCAATCTATTACTTTCTATCCCATACAGAATTACTTTATCAGACTTCTTCTTTACGGTATAAGTATTTTTTTTAAACTTTCATCAACATGCATCAGTCAGTTATGTCAAATGCATCCTCCCAATGCGTTTCTGTGTTTGCTTCTAACATTCTCAGGCGTAGTCTCCCTCCTTGTATTATAAACCGAGCGTGGTGGGTGAGCTGCTACGATCTGGCCACGCAATCGGGAGGACGCGGGTTCGAATGCCTCTAATGACCTCGACATCAACGAAAGGTAAAGCCATAAGCATAAACATTATTTTCTAAAGTCGTATCAGTCTCCTCCCACATTATCCTCTATTTTCCTCTTAATTCTCTTCAGTTTCAGCTTGGTTACATATTTACTTACTAATTATCGGATACCCATTGTATTTTTGAACACTACACGTATTTGATAAGGTAACAAAGACGGTCCTGAGTATATCTTCCTGCAAAATTACAGTGTCGTAAATCATGTTAATCAGAGTAAATAGTCTCGTTATTACACGTTTCCCTAAGACTTAACGTGCCTAGATAGTTTTCAATCACAGCCCATAGCTATTGCCTGGTCTCCATTTATCATCTTTCTACCCTGTGTTCTTGGCTACCTTCCCCACGTTACCAATTATCTTCCAATACCTCATTATTTCCTTCTGTGCATGATGTTATCTGTACATGGTTATGTAACTTGCTTTGGTTGCTTATTTTCTTGGGTGGCAACTTTTATTTGTTCTACAAATTTCTCCAATTTCTCATAGTTCATTTATTTATTTTGGCTTTTGACCTTACATCTCATCGACGTTGAAATCGTTAGAGGCGGAAAGAAACGGGAACAAGGAACTGGAAGAAATTCGGTCAGAAACTTTTGAAAGAACCAACCCGCCATTCGACTGGAGTGATTTTGAGATACCGTCGAAAACCGCATTAAACCGAACTTCAGGCCCGAGCGTTACATTTCTACCACCCGGACAGTATAGATTTTCTAATTCTTCTATGTATTTACGCTCTCCTTCTTTCCTATCCTCTCTTGTAGCTCATCCCTCTTAGATAACTGTTCAGCTTCCTACGTTGACTTTTTCCTTGCGATGTTCCATCACTGTTATAAACCGCAAAGAACCTAGGGACCTAGAATGGTGGGTGCGCGGTTAACGCTTTGGCTTCGCATTCGGGAGGGCGGCGGTTCGAATCCCCTTCCGGACTCCGAGATTTTGGTTTTCCATGGTTTCCCCAAATCACTCCAGGCGAATGCCGAGATGCTTCCTTCAAAAGGCCATGGCCTAATTTCTTCCCGTTCCTTGTCCCCAGTCCCATCCCGCCTCTAATGACCTCGACGTCGACGAGGCGTAAAGCCATAAGTAAAATAATAATAATAATAAAAGAATCCAGTGGTTGATGTGGACTCTATACTGGGGTAAGTTTCAATACACGATAAATTTTAAGAGAATGTCGATGACCGGTTTACAGTTGCCAAAATGCAATGTTCCATCATACGAGGTGTTTCCAAAGACTTCCTTGATCACCGTGCTGTAAACTGACCTACGATAGCGACCTATGCGCGAAGGAGTGCAATATAAATTTGTTAATAAATTATCGCTATTGTCAATAAGCAGAATGAAACCGGTTTTTAACATGGATTCTAGATTATTTGAAAAGCTACCTCCAGAGAAATTCTTACTGTTCATTGTGAACCAATTTCAAGACTAATTCCACGGATTAACTGTAAAATTATGCTTGGTGTTTCATGTCTGCCACTCGAGGGACTAACTTACTTACAGCGTTAGTGACTGGTTAACAATTCACCTCTTCAGAGATCAATGAAAAGCTGGGATGACTGGAGTGTCACAGAAAGGTTTCAGGAATCATTAAATCGTTTAAGATATGAGCGTTGATGAGCGTCCAAGACAAACTGCACAAGTTAATATTTAACAGATGAATCAATGGCTTGAAAAATGTCTTACAATAGAGGCATAATACAAACAAAATTTCTTAAGTATAGCTGTCACATGTCAAGCCCTATGTCGACCAGTTTGACAGGTTGTCTTTCTCAAACTCTCCATTGATTCAAACATGATCATCAATTTAGTGTGACTTTATATCTGCCGGAACGCTGTGGATGTTGTTATCTGCCAGTGTCGCCGGGAGTTTTTTTTATGATGTCCTCTAAAAGTTCTTGCTCGAAAAATTTGAGTGCATAACGTCACGGGCTGGTGAATTGTCTCCAGGTTATCCAGAGAGGAGACTCGGATAGCATCTCTATCTACTATTCAGATATTTTAGAAATAGCAATAGATTAATAGTTTTTTCACAAAAGTATTTCATATCTCAACATTTTTACTTTAGAGCGGAATGCTACACACTGATGAGAAATGAAGTTATTTCTGTTGCCTAACGTTCTACGATTCCCAGACGAGCAGTAGCAGTAAACTTCTTCATCGTACCCTATACACCATTCCTCACCTGGCTGCTTTTCACGGCAGAGGCAATAAAGGTGGAGTTGTGCCTTGAACTCCCATTACTTCTCATTCTTTTGGTGATAAACAGCATCATACGCAGCATATATCATTTCTCTACATCCAAGAGATTCTTGCTGTATCCGAATCTCCGGTCAAAATTAAACCAGTCAGACAAAAAACAATTTAACCAGGATTATCAGTTACCATCAATGAATCCAAAATCAGTTAGCCGGACTAGGCAGTTATACATTTCCAAGCAGTAGTTGGGGCTCCTTCAATTGGAATGCGCCACGTATCGCAGAAATTTTGAGAAGTTTGTATTTTCAGTTCACCAGAACGCTGTCACCAATATTTATCCAATAGAAACAAATAGTAAGTTGTTTCTTTAGTGTAGTGAAACATTAAGCCAGCTATCAAATTCACCGAACATGGTGGGAGAGCGGTAACGCTGTGTTGTCATCGCATTCAGGAGGACGTGGATGCGAATTCCCGTCCGTGTATCCAGATTTGGGTTTTCCGTGGTTTTCCCAAATCACTCCAGGCGAATGCCTGGAAGCTTCCTTCAAAAGGCCATGGCCGAATTGTTCCTTGTCCCCAGCCCTTTCCCACCCCTAATGATCTCGATGTCGACGAGGCGTAAAGCCATAATCAAAAAAAAATCAAGTTTTTGATTCATTCAGCTCAGCTATGAACAACTTCAAACGCTGGGAAACTGAAAACGCCTCTCAGAAGATTTTTAGTTGTAACGTATAATTCAAACATTGCCAACTAATTTACTGGACTGCTGATGAATGGCGACGAAATGTGTTCAGCGATGAGTCGCTGTTCTACACTGCGTTGGATGACCATCGTCGGCGAACATGGCGGCGAGCTGTTGAGAGGTCCGATTCGTCGAATGTTTTGGAGAGGCGCAGCGGTGTTACTCCTGGCGTTGTGGTATTCAGGTCACTGCTAACAGTGATAGAGGGAACTCTATCGACACAACGGTATGTCACGGACTTCCTGTGTCCTCGTGTTTTACCTCTCATGCGACAGTATCGTGGTGTCATTTTAACAGTACAATGTTCGTCCACACGCGGCACGTGTTCCTATGAACTGCTTGCGTGATATTGAGGTACTCCCATAACCAGCAAGATCCCCAGATCTGTCCCCGATAGAACATGTATTGGACCAGCTCGAACATCAACTCCGTCCCAGTTCCACTATCCAGGACCAGCTTAGGCTACCTTGCCTCAGGTAATGATACAACTAGCTTATGTCACCCTTTTCAATCGAATCAGTGCATGCATCTAGGCCAAAATGGGTCCAATATCATGCTGATAAGTGGGCTCATACTGCCAAGTTCTTTTTAAATTTGACTCGATTTTTTAGTCATTGAAATAACATCATATACCCTCTCGATCTGTTAAGTTTCATGATGTGTTCTTCTCCACATCACTTTTTCGTCCGGCAGTGTATGCCTTTTCCTACTTGAAAGAGGGAGTGCGGAAATGCTTGTGGTGATAAATGCACATTTTAGCTAAGGTTTCCGCACTTTCAGTTCCCGCGTCGTGTTTGGGAATCATGTGCAGAATTACGTTTGCAATCAGTAGTCACCATTTGGTTGGGTGACTTCGGCCAAGGTAATGCTTGCGTTTCAGGAAAGTATTGCTGTACCTACATGGGAGTCAATGAGGAATACCGCTCTTTATATACCAATTAAACTTAACTTAGTCCACAACCCGAAGGTTGGTTGGAGGTAAAACTGCCAATTCCTTTCCTGAGGGAGACTTAAACGTGGAGCGTCCTGACGTAGCTCATACGAATAAAGCAAAGCATATAATAGTTTCTGATAACGCCGGAATTCGAACCATGAACCTCGAATTTTCAAGGCGAGTGCATTAATATACAATGAAAGATAAAATTTCCTTTAGCATATATTTCAAACATGTCCTTGATTTCTGTTTTATACAGTTAAAATGAAACTGACGTTTAATAGTGAAAACGGATTAGATATATATATATGTATGTATATGTATATATATATATATATATGTCTACATAATCTTCTTCGTTTTATTTCTCATTTATCATTACACATTGGAACAGTGGTATTTCGTAGTAGTGGCTACCGTGTCAGCCCATGACACTATCTGTTCTCTGTTATCGATTGTAATCAAAATCAATCTAGTTGTCTGTTGGCGGAAATCACTTAAAAGTGTGGAACTAAAGCTGAGATGTTAAACGTTATATATAACCGCGTTTTTGTCGACTAAAATACGATATTCTTTCACATCAGAAAGGAAAACAGACTCGTATGAACAATGGAAATATCGAATTTATTTTGCTTGTGGTTTTACTCCTCGCATACTTAATTAGAGGCGGGAAAGTACTGTGGGCAAGTAAAAGGGAAGGAATTCGACCATGGTGTTTTGAAAGAACCATCCTCTTATTTACCTGGAGTGGTTTAGAGAAACCACTGAAAACTAAAATCTGGATAGTGGAATGGGGATTCGAGCCCGCCTTCTCCCGGATACTACGCGTATACTTGAGAGTTACCGCTCACCGACCATGGTCGGTGGAAATATTATGTATGAAATCAACTTTTTCAGTATGCGGGAAGTAAATCATTAATCAACAATCGCTAGTAAATTATTTAAATGCTTTAGAACTACACATTGAAAAAAGCTTCTAGAAATCCATGTTTATGGGGCGTAAATTCTGTAAATTTGTTTCTCCTACTCCTTGTAATCACATTACGCTGTTGAAATTTTAAACCATTTTTAAAGTTTGTTCTCATTCAATGTAATGACTGAGTATTTCCTTATCCAGCTCCATAAGCTGTGATTAATGTATTTTCGTATGACCTAATATAGTCTTTACTCATATCTGCTGAGGTTAAATCAGACTTTTGTTGTTGTATTCAGTCAGTTGCTTGAATTAAACATGTGTTCACAGATGACGTAAGTGCCTCTCGACTGGGAAACAAACTACCGTCAGCTGCTAAAAATTGTATTCTTTACTGCTGGAAGGATCAAAATTATGCACGACAAAACACAAATGGTGTAACGATGAAATGTTGCTATCACAACGTTTATCATTTGCTTAGGAACTGAGTCTTAAAGCAAAACTATAATCAGTAATACATTCAAACTTGTGCAATTCGGAAAAATTTCAAGTTAAAACACAAGTGAAGAATCCCAAAAATATTTTGTCTGTAATCTGAGTTCACTTACTGAAAATTTTTCAAGCACAGAAACATGTTTAGTCACGCCTGTTTTCGGGACAGCATTTATTCTGACTGTTCTGGGTAGTTTAGACACCTCAGTCTCTCTTCTTTTTTTTATTTGAGCGTTACTTGCTGATGATATAAATTTCTGGATGACATTTAAGAGGTGCCACTAAAAATTTTGTGTTGACGCTTTGCTCCGTCTAGCGAGAATTCAAAGAGCTTAAAGTAGAAACATTTAATGAAGGACTCCCACAATGTAATGCAACAACTGGCTCCTTTAGTTGTGAGGATCACAGGGATTTTCTCATATAGTAAAAACCGTTATGCGCTTAACCAGGATACGCAGGAATGAGACACTTCAAAACATTACAAGGAAACATAAAAAGCTTTCTCCAGTTACGCGAAGACCATTTTATTACCTACTTAGTTAATCACAAAAATAGTAACGCGGTAATTTCTCTCTAGCTTTTTATTGGCCAGTGCTTTACTATTATTACTTTACCTGACAAAATATAATTTAAAGAAATAGCTGTTACAAAGCAGAAATATCATATGTGTTAGAAAATAAAATTTCGAAACGAAGAAATCACATGCTATGCATCTAAAGTATTGGTTCTGGTGACTAGATACTGTCGAAACATGCTCTTTTATTATATCAGCTGTAATATGTCCATCAAATCAGCGATTAAATACCTCCACGATTTTAGTAGAGTAAATTATACATTTTAATTAATTATCTACCGTTTGAGAAAATTACAGCATCAAGAAGGAGACATGTAAGTACATTGAAATTTCTTCCATATCGTAGACACAATACTCATAGCATTACAGAATTGTACATGCAATTTTGACCATGAGCATTCAGTACAGTGTGAGGCCGTCACGTGCTACAATCTAAGCCTATTGACGTCGTGTCTTGGAATCAAAAAGAGCCTGGATATATTTCTGGGGAACATACTGCTACGCGATTTGTAAACGCAGGCCAAGGAAGCAGGGGTACACGTCGTTCTTCGAAGAATGCTTGAACATTCGTTGCCACATGTGGCCATGAATTATCCTGAAATATGCCCATGTGGAGCTGCCTGCATGAGGGGCAGTGCCTCGGGCTCTAAAACCTCCCTGATCTGGCGGTTGCTGTTCAGATAGCCCTCAATTCATAGTAGGCGACATCACCTATTATAGCCGACGGCACCCTAAACCATCACATTTGGTGTTTGTAGGCATGCCGCTCATCAATGCAGTCTGTCCAATAGCATTCACTACAATAATGTTTAAAACGTACGCGCCCATCATTGCAGGACAAGTTGAAGCGGGACTCCTGCGAAAATACTATATTTTGTTACTCAGAACGCCAGTGAAATTGTTTACGTTCCTATTGCAGTCTGAGTACAGTGCTTCAATGTCAAGCCGACACTGTGTGTGTCGAAGCTGTTCTGTCGGTTACGGCCATGCACACAAGATGGCGGTCATTCCATGCTGTTGTCACATTATGTGGTCCAGTCCCCGCTCGTCGCTGTGCACAACCCTCATCTATCCACTGGCTCCACACACGCATCTCTGTCGTATAGGCATTCCATGTAAGAATTGCAATGACACGGTAAGACAACCCCGAGTCCCGGAGACCAATTATTCTGCCACGTTCGAACTCACTTACACGCTAATGTTGCACCTTTTGAAATTGACGAGGCCTACTGGCTTTACTTGCACGTTTCCACTTTGTTTTATAGCTCTGCACAAAATGAGCGTGGCGTAAAAATACCACTCTGGTCACCCAAAAAATAACGCTTCTATGCCTATGTACACGCCATATCTCTGCAATTTTAATCACTTATTATGGTTGCAATATTCCACACATCTTCTGACTTTGGAGTGATTCAGAACATTCCTTCCGGGTGCTGCAATTTCACAAACAACAATGTGGATAAATATGTCGTATTCCTCTAACATTAATCCTTAGAATCGGCATGAAAATACTTAATATTTATAAACAACTTTTCTAGTGTTCTACAGCCAGAAACCTTTAATGAAATAAAGATGAAACTGTAGAAATACTACGTACAGAAATCAGTACAGCACTTCTCTTTTCTTATCTGTCAATAAGATATTGCGAGTTATATAAATTGTGAAGACACAAGATAGTGGCGTTCCACTGTATTATCATACAATGAATGAGGATGACCTTTAGTTGTATCTATATCATGTGGTGCAGTTATCACTTCTCACTAAATTTCCGCGAAGACTTCTTTTATACTTATTACTTTCGGAGAAAGTTCCATTTAACTGGCATGAATCACAGAATTCCACCCACTGGGAAGTGAGCAGCAATGTTCCAGAATGGTGTTCTGGTGTTCCTCACCACGGCTCTCCCGAAATCACTGCAAGCGAATGCCGGGCTGGATGATTCATAAAAGTCATGGACGATTTCCTTCCGGTCTTATCCACCATTCTCTTTTTTATTATGGCTTTACGCCTCGTCGACGTTGAGATCATTAGAGGCGGAAAAGAACAGGGGTAAGAAACGGGACGAATTCGATCATGGCCTTTTGCAGGAAGCATCCCGGTATTCACATGGAGTGATATGGGGAAACTATGGAAACTGGACGGGGATTCGAACTCACGTCTTCCCGAATAATTCAAGGCCAGAGCGTTAACCGAAGACGAAGTTGTGGTGCGTGTCCTGAGGTGAAGAGCTTAATTCATGAAACCGAGCGTGGTGGTGTAACGGATAAGGTTCTGGCCTCGCATTCGGGAGGACGGCGGTTCGAATACCCGTCCGGGCATCCAGATTTGGGTTTTCTATGGTTTCCCAAATCACTCCAGGAAAATGCCGGGATGCTTCCTTAATAAGGCCATGGCCGAATTCCTTCCCATTCCTTGCCCCCCATCCTTTCCAGTCTCTAAAGACCTCGCTGTTGAGAGACGTAAAGCAGTTAAAATTAAAAAAAAAAAAAAATAATTCATGAAAGGAACTTATAACAGCCCTCAGGCCCAGCACGTGTATGAAATGTTCTTTGACGAATTATGTATATCAGGCTGGGAATTGATTAATTACGAATATGTCTATATTTCACTTGATTAATTGTGAACTTGTGTGTATTGTCATGTAAATAAACATTGTCTTAAGGCGATAAACTATGTAAATATAATGTAATGTGTGCCAGGACAGTATTATGTATGAATCATTAATTAAAAGTTTGTAATTATAGATGTTGATGTGAGTTAGGATGTTTGGAGGACACTTTGCGATAGTTTTTACTGGTTTATGTTGATAATTTTGTGTGTAAATGCGTGTAAACTGTATTAACTTTCATTTCAAGTTATCTCTAATGATTGTGAGTGATTTTGTACAATTTTGTAATTTTTTTTGTATGGATTTAATTGTTAAAGTATTGTTAGAATTCGAGAAACTTCGGTTGGAACTCTTTAAATTATCTTGGATATTTCTGTAGTTTCTATATAAACAAGCGGCAGAGTCGAGTTATTTAGTTAGGTGAAGAACGATTTGCAAGTTAATTGAAAGTTAGTATCGCTGGAATATTTGTATACTTGTACTTAGTACTTTTGATCGAGTTGATACCTGTTCTGTGCGTACTGTGTAATGTTACCACAGAGCTCATTTCATCATAATCCTGCATTTATACAGGATATCGTGTCATCCTGTGTTGAAGATCACAAAGGTGTCCTGTACACCTATCTTAGTTATTGTATGTTATAGCAGAAAAATTGCTCGATTTTTAGTGACAGCGGCTAGTTGAAAGTAGGTAGTTGATATTTTGCCTAAGTGCGGTATAATTTTCATGTAAACTTTCTTTCGCCATCCTCTACAATCTACCCTCGAAGTTGTAAAAAGTTTATTTTGTATTATTTGTTTCAGTAAGATCTAGAATGGAACTCGATTACATGCATGCTTATCATTGTTACGTTATAAACTTATTATCAGTTGGTAACTAGTGTATACATAACACTGTGATATCGAACGTAAACATCTATGTGAATACACACCGTCAGCTCACTCTGCTTATGCTCAGTCATAACCCAGCACTGAGAATTAATGTTGGATAAAATGATTTTCTCAGTAACTAGTTGCTTCAAAAACAGCTAATTTGTATAGACGGTATTTTTGTCATTCAGGGCCGCATATTCCGGAGTACCGACAGAATATTAGGAAAATAATTTGTTCATACGGTGTATCGAATTATGTAATAAATAAAATTTATGTATAAACTTCAGAAAAACAAAAAAAAAAACGCCCTGGCTATCAGCTAATTTTTCGGCAGTTCACTTCCATAGCTTGCTATAAATATGAACAGAGGTATTTATCCAGTAACTACTTAACATTTTCGGCAGAAAGACGGCCTACAATCAGCAGATCAGAGACTACTGAAAATAAGCGTGTGTATTTACCTTTATGCTTTATAGGCCTGTAGTAGATATCTCTGTTGCTATTAATATATATCGTACGCCCTTCGAAAATGTATACTGAAATTGAGATCTTTTATCACATTTCAGCTCTGATTGAGTGGTTTCAGTTCAATTTGAGACGTAATAACACAAATACACTACTTTATTAGTACCTATCATCCAGCCTGCAGCAGTCGAATTAAATTACGTTTCCACACACAGGAAACCAAAGCTTGTAACTGGATAAATAGGTGTTATATTGTTTCATAATGTGAAGGAAAATAGAAGACGAGTGAATTCATTCAAAACAATGCAAGGTACAGTTAGCGAATATATTATAATTATACATCTCACTTCTCGATAAAATGCAAGTACATTAGTACTTTAACATATGTTGGAATGACAGGATAAAAATTTGTAGGAAATTGTAAATGTTTTATTTATATAAATAATAAAATCTGAACTCTAAATTATAAGCATATTACAGATTTAATGATTCTTGACAGGAATGATGCAATAAAAAACAGTCATGTGGTACAATTTTTTGCAGTCATAAATCACGAATATCTTCATGAGCAGCTAATAAATACTTATTAGCAATCGTCATTATATTCCTCATATTTCAAGCATGAGTTTTCCCGAATATTTCCCCAGGCTGGGGCCGAAACTTTGTGATTGGTAAAAGAAATAGCGATGGGATGTTAGTTCTAATTTTTTTTTTTTTTTGTAATTTGTTTCATGATAATCTATTTATAGATAAATCTAAATTTATCACAAATTATTGTAACCTTCTGCCGAACAAATAAAAAATACTTCTTAGTGACAAAAAATGAAAGCATTTGGACTGTTGATCTACTGTGTTGAATTAAATTATCCATAAATACGGTAAATGGTTGATGCTCCAAACCACTTCGCATTTGGGAGGACGCGGGTTCGAGTCCGCGGTTTTCCATGGTTTTGCGGAATCCCTCCAGGTGAATGCCGGGACTGGTCTATCAACAAGGCCATCTGTCAGGATAGACGTGGAAAGTATGTTCTGTTTTGTATTACGTTTGCATGTTATTTATGTAAGGACAAATCGCGACTGATATATAATTTTGCTGCTAGTATAGCCTGTGACGAATTCCTCAGTTGCGTCGCGTAATCTATTGTTACTGGCCATACTGTGACCTGTTGAGCTAGCCACAAAGCTGACTGATGGTCTCTACTATGGCGATGGCAAGTCTATCTCTTGATAAAAGGCTGTAAGTGATGTAAACATACTCCATGGGAGTTGTTCTGAACGATAATTTTGGGAAACCTCTGACCGGTTACAGACCAAGAGAGGAAGAGTAATCTGACGGTCTTGGCGATTACCATCGTACGCGATAAAAGGCGGTGAGGAAGAATTTCGGGAGGAATATGTTAGAAAAGAAAGACTACAACCTCTGCACCGACCTATACGTCAGTGGTTGCGGCAAAGGCTACGCCGGCACTGAAAACAAGAGTACAGTGTTTACACCCCGCAGGGTATCGGAAGTCCTAAATCAATAGTTTTATAATTTTTATGGAATGTTAAAAAGGGGACCAAGCATAAGATGAAAGTTCTTAAAATACGATGCCGTGATAGTCAAGAGACAATCGTGGGATGATGTGAATAAAATAGTAGTTTACGAATAACTGAAGGGTGAACTGCTTAGGAAAGGAATCATTTGATTTTAATAAGTCATCAAAAACCAGTGACATGGCACTATGAATAAATGTTGAAGACAAAATGATAGAAATGAATTCATGTTTGGAATCAACTAGGATGGAGACCAGACCATCATCCGACATTAATAGAAATCCTTGGTTCAGCAGTTAGCTGGGGTCAATCCTTCAGTGAATAGGATTCTACGAGAGCAGCGGAACATTACACTGAGGGCTATGTAGTAGTAAATATGTGAATTAGTTTTAGTACAAAGTATACCTAAATAACAATATTTAGAAAAATAAAATCACTTGCGTATTAGTGGTCAGGATTTCCATAATAGATATCAGTTCTCGTAGTCATTGGAACGAGAACTTTACAGACGTAAATTCCACTTACAAGGCAAGTCTTGCAGAAGAGTAATTATTTAGACTATATCAATTGTTGTTAATACAATCAACTATGGCTGCTAAGTGTCGTATTCAGAAAATGGAGTCGATGTTAAAATTATTTTTTAAAAAATAATCCGGGAAAAACTTGCGGAAAGTGTTGGTATGAATAGAAAAATCTTCAAGAAAAACAAAGGCAATTCCCCTGCTAGAAGTACAGAGAAACTGAGAATAAATTCACAAGCAAATCAAATTATACTGGCTTCAAGGACGGAAAAACGAAGAAGACAAACAGATTTCCACCATTGGAAATGAAGAACCCCTTAAGATTAGAGATGTTGATTACTGTCTCTGTGGACATTATTAATCGAACAAAACATACTAGGGTATGAAATAAAGTGTACGAGTATTGTCTCAAAAAGTTGATGTTGCAAATTACCACCTTTTCCCATTTTGGGTTCGACTGCCTTTGATGAATTTTACTCATCATTGGCATGGTCAAATTTGGAGTTTTTGTTTTACAGCCGAATGCCCCTGTTGGAAGCAAGCAATATATACTGCCAGATCGTACTCCCTACTAATGGAGGAAATGAAGTGTTGACATTTGCCTGAAAAGTGGATAACTATGTTGTGTGTATTGTAAGTGTATTTTTTGTTTGTGAAATATCTAGTTTATGTGGCTATAAAACGCAGTCAGGACGTACGGGATCGTTCCCGGCCCCGTTGTACCGATCCACACTGGTGGGTTCACTGATGCAAATATTTATCACAAATTTGTCGCAGTACATCCTGAATCAATCAATATACATCAACCATAAATCCAGCATAGGTCTTGAAAGACACTAAACGTATAGATTATATGCAGATAGGAACCATACGATATTTTCTCAAATGAAGCACAATATATTCTCACATACAGTAGTCAGTTTCATATTGCGGTGAAGGAAACCTCTGAAAGTGGAGGAAATTTCTTAATCCTCATATCATAACAGAATCATGTCAGTCACGATGCACTCTCTATATGAGACATACCTAAATAAATTTTTAAGCTGAGAATCACACGGTAAAATGTTATGATAATTATTTTTGTACTACATAATGTCAGGAATCTGATAGACGAGATCAGCCACGTTTTTATGCGTCTCCAATACTCATATCCCCGATAGTACAAATGCCCTTCACATGTCGGAAACGTTGCATATAAGTGCAACCAGAGTGAGGCTAATATTGGCGACAATACTACTTAATAGAAAACTCTAGAAATGTTGTTAAAAATTAAATGCGTATGAAATTCCAGACCGGAATATCTTTATTGCTTTACTTCTTGTCGAAGCCAACGTCACTAGAGACGGAAAAGGACATCGGGCAAGTAATGGGAAGGAATTCATCCATGGCCATTCATAGGAACCATCCTGACATTCGCTTGGAGTTATTTGGGGAAAACATTGAAAACCCAATTGTGGATGGCCGGATAAAATTCGAACCAACGTCCTCACGAATGCGAGGCCAGAACGTAAACGCTCACCCACCACTTTCGGTGAGTGGAATACCACAAAGGACTGAGGTTTATTCTGCTGCCAAGTGAAAGAAGTTGGGTAAATTCTGCAATGAACACACAGCGTTCGTGCAGTTAATCACACAGTGGCAGATTAACATGAACCGAGCATTTGTAGCAAAGTATCAGAGTGAAAATATGCACCGCGTACTTTAGATGACATTTGTGAATATTTTCATAATTTTTCATGGCTTTTTCTCTTTCGGAAATTGAATTTTAGTTGCATTATTGTGTAATCTGCTGTTCTTTTTTATGAAACATGAGACTAGGACCATGGATAGAATAATTTCAGCGTACTTCTGAGTTAGTAGCGTTTGTCGATGAATTTCTTCTGGTGCTAACTGTGAAAATGAGAAAAAAATATTTTGTCATAAGGTTTTTTGAGGTCAAACTGAAACTTGCATCCTACGAGAATGTTTAAGTAAACTTGTTATCAAATTATCAGGACTAGTGACCCGAAGATAGGCAGAAGTCCGGTGATCAGATACCTTGGATTTCAAATGGACCATTACCTCAAACTTGTGCCACTCTTGGAGGTATAGAGAATAGTTTTACTGCCAATGAATAAAATCAGAAGTGGTTTCAAATCCCTGACTTGGACATGAAAGCAGGTTTTGGAGGTAAGGCCGAGAGATGACACATGCATACTAATTAGGTCAGTTGGCGCATAGCACACAACTTCACCGACAGCTTTAATTGCACCTGTCTCGCCGAAAAGACAAGGGTCCTTTTTTTTTCACTGCCTCAACAGCGTTCTGTAGCCTGTAACATTACAGAGCGATAAGCTAACTAACTGTTAATAAAGTTCATTTATATCAAAGATGTCGATAATCGATATCTTTCATAAGTGTGTCGTGGTACTAAAGTCTTTGTAAGAAGCAGCAGTCTGTGTATGATTGTCGCTGATGGAGGTAGCGCGGCAACGAGAATGTCGTATAACTGTGTACTAGTGGAATTCTCCCAAGTGTAAATGGATTCCTAATTAGCGCTTCCGCACCGCAACAGAATATTGGCTGTCGTTTACGCCTCGTACGGGCAGACCAAATCGTACAATCTGCGTTTGGTGAGTGTATAATAAGTGGATGATGAACAGTGATTGTTGTGAGAATTAGTGATCACGCTAATAACTGGATTTACACCAAGTGATTGTACTTTTCACTCGAGCGGACCTGTAATCTCGGATTAATGTTATTTCACAGTATTATTCAGTTGGTGGTCGGCGTATATATGTTATTTAAAACCAAAACTGTGTGAATAAACTTACTACAGTGTAAAGCGACTGTGTTTGTGTTCAGTGGTATAATACCCCGTACAGTATTAAAAGTTTAAACTATACCTAGGATTGATAAATTGCTTGACGTTACGTCCAGCTGTGGCGACCGCATTGTATAAATAAGTTTAAACGAAGTCCGAAATCTTCTATTGGGTGGGTCAAAATATCAGTGTATAGTGACTATCATTTGTATACATGGGGAATGAGAGATTCACCGAGATGCGACTGTGGTAAGGAAAAACAAACCATCCGCCACGTGACATTTGACTGCCCACTTCGAGCCTGCAGGGGATCACCGATAGATTTTATTAACATATCAAATGAAGCTTTAGATTGGCTACACCATGTTAATTTTGAATTTTAATTGTAATTTAATGTTAAATTGTATCATTTTTGTGCAATGGCCATAAGTTAAATAAATAAATAAATTCACCAGTAAAACATTCTTTTTTCTGTTTTTTGCTTCACAAGCCCCGCTACTATTTATAGTTTTATCTACTGTTTCAATTGGTTATGTTGGACTCTTTTGGGTGCATTTTTTGAAAAAACCCAGACTTTGACCGTTATCTAACGAACTATGATAGAAACACATAAATTATTGTATCTTTGATTTTGTTGTTATTATTATTTTGATTATTAGTATTTGGTGAGATTCCTTTTATTATGGCTTCATTACCGTACTTAGACGCACTTTGTATTTTTGCCAATTCATTGGGCATACTGTTTCCATTATTTCCAGTTTTTCAACTTCGAAACGGATGGCTTCTAATTTGCTGAAAAACCTGATTGATAATAGATTTCTGCTTGGATGGTAGGCATATCGGTAGCCTCATATAGAAAGTCTGTTGGTATATAGATACTAGCACGAGTAATTATGCGCAAGCATTTATTTTGTATTGTAGATGAAACAATGTTGATTTGCACGCCACTCCCCAAAACTGGCAACCATACATGATGAAAAGCAGGATTACTGATTTATAAATTCTAATTTTTGTGCCCAAGTTCAAGTCGTTGCTCCTTAGAATCGGAGCCAAATTCATTGCCACGGTTAGAGCTTTTTTCTGATATTGTGAACATGTTGTAGAAAAAATAGTTTTTTGTCTAGCATTATCCCCAGGTATCGGTGCCCGGTGACACAGGGTAGACTCGAGCTGTGAATGTAGGTTAGGCCATGAAAACAATGAAGTTTTAAAATGAATTAGCTGAAATATAGCGGAAGTAATAATAAGTTCGTAAAATTAAAAGTTCCTGTCCCCAGCTGAAAACTTTTTGTGTAATATCTGCACTTGTCTCCACGATTAATAAAGTAGATAACATGTCATCAACGCAGAACTGCTTCTTTAAAAATACGTGATATATCAGTAACAAGTAGGTGTGATGTGAGCATGTGGCACAAAGTACTGTACATCTGAGCCAGCTGTGTTGGAAGCACAGCAACTTCAGCAGCAAGGATTAAACATGTATTACGTGCCGTGAGGCTTTGGAACATGCTGGATGAAAGTGCAGAAACAGTCTAACGAAGCAGAAAGAACAAATACGTGGAACGGAAAATGTCTGAAGGCAACGACACCCACCTTGAGCTATCCGTGGTTTTACCAAATGAATCTCTCCTGACAGCTAAGGCTTCCCTGAGCCTACCTGCGTGGGCGCTGGGGATCATACGAAGCTCCAGATTCTAGAAAAAGAAGCTACGTACGGAGACTTAATGTAAAGTTGAAGTTTGTTTATGTATCAACATTTGTTTTCTCTCTTTTTTTATGTTTCTTCAAAGTAATGGGATTAGAAATTCTATTAGCACGTTATTTGAATTTAGAAATAAGTAATTAGTAAGATATATTCAATTTCCTTCTTTGAAGCTTTTTCATTGAATAAGAGTTTTATATTTTTAATGATCACTGCAGAAAGGGTTCTTTTAGGAGTCTAACAGCTGTCTAAATAGTTAAATGGCTAACGTATTTCCTTTTTTAATTCAGCTGTGCTTTAAACTCTTTCTTCTTTCGTCCTCTTTAAGAATGTTTGTATCCTCTACTTTAATTCTTCAGCAAAATTTGCACTACTGCCTGGTTCTATAACTTGCCTATTTATACATATAAACGATGCTACGTGTCTTCACCGACGCCTAGCTTTACGTTAAATAAATCGTGCTTGTTCCAGAAATATATTTTGAAACTTTAAAGTTTTTCTTCTTGCCTATTAATGTAGATTTCATTGTTTCTTTTTTTTTCATTGAGTTTTCTAATTTAATGTTGCATTACTGGTGGTTTTGTTCGAACGTTTCCTAGTTCAATAAATTATTCAGGTTCTCCTAGAAACAAATTGCGTCTTAAGTTACAAAATCATAGTTCTGCAAAGCTAAGTTCATTTTTTAAAGTTATTCAATAAAGTAATGAATTACTTTAAATCGATGAACAATCCTGAACAATAATTAACGCGGAAGATTAAAGAAATGGAGTTGCTGTGAATCTTGAAGTTTCGTTCAATCAACCCTGTCTGGTATGCCAGAAGATGATAACGTTCAGAACAGAATAGTTACACAACCGTCTCTCGAACGGAGAATAATTGCGATCGGCAAAGGAAAATTTGATAACGTAATGGTTAGAGTATTGTGCTAACGGAAGATGACACTAAATGTCTGTGGAGGGGATAGAAGCTTTTACGAGCAACTTCGTGGAATCGATGCGAAGGTGATGCCCTCTCCCACGAGCATTTCTTTAATTTCTGCTACGACCCTCGCACTCTCAAGATCCTCGGGCGTAACGAATATCATCCAAATAATCTCGCTGCTCCCCTCAACAGCATTCCAGATGTAATGGGTACGGACGTTAGACCACATGCTATCGCAACGCACTAAAATTTATCAATAACAGCTGGGAATACAGCAGCAAGAAATAGTAACGCCAGATATATCTTCTTAAACAAAAAATATAAATATGAAAAAATATAAATAACAGAATAATTTACTGTGTCAATAATACAATGAAGAGCCAAACAAGCAGGTACACATGCCTAATATCGTGTAGGGCTCCCGCGAGCACGCAGAAGTGCCGCAACACGATGTGGCATGGACTCGACTAATGTCTGAAGTAGTGCTGCGGGGAACTGACACCATGCATCCTGCAGGTCTGTCCATAAATCCGTAAGAGTACGATGGGGGTGGAGATCTCTTCTGAACGGCACGTTGCAAGGCTTCCCAGATATGCTCAATAATGTTCATGTCTGGGGAGTTTGGTGGCTAGCGGAGCTATTGAAACTCAGAATAGTGTTCCTGGAGCCACTCTGTAGCAATTCTGGACGTGTGGGTTGTCGTGATAACCTGCCATTATAGCAGCAGTAACCGATTTAACGCATGCGCCCGACACCTGTTGTCTTATATAGACGTTGCCGACCGCAGCGCCGTACTCTGCGTGTTTACATATCTCAGTGTTCGCATACGCATGCATATATACCACTTTATTTGGCTCTTCCATGTATTTTTATAAATTTATTTCCATTTTTTTCTGTTTACAACAATGTAGAAGAGTTTTAGACGTAATTTAATAAAACTAAATTTTAGATTTAAACTGACTTTTTTTTCTGCTAGATTTCAGTTTGCTCCATGAAAGACAAAGGGACACTTTAAGTAATTTGTACGGATGCAATAAGAAAATTTCTCATTCAACAGCAAAGGAATACATTAATATAATTTCTTGAGTTCTTTTTATACAAAATTTTGTTTTAACTCTCATACATACATATACACGAAAACTGATGATAAGGTATTCTTCATAAACATATATAACAGATATAAGTTTCATGAAAGTTAACCAAAAAGAAGGTATATATTTTATTATCAGTTATCAGAAGCTGTTTTAAAAAGTTTCGTGAGTAATTCTTTAACTATAGTCATCAAAATGTAATAATTTCTTCAATTTTTAGATCGCAATTAATTTAATAGCATGCAAATATTATTTTATTCCTATTTTTAATAAATGTACAGGAATCTGGGATATTAATTTCGTATTCGCGCTGCACTAAAAATTTTAACGGTCAGATAAATGCAGACTGTACATCATGCATCCTTGTTAACAGCTTTTGTGAGAGTATTATGCATGCTATTTATTACAGAGTGGTTTTATGCACGTTTTCATTATTCTCCTGTGAATATAAAAACGCGAAAATCCAAAGTATTGATTAATAAGTTCTGGGAGGCACGCGATGTTTAAACGGTCCCCGAACATCGGTTAAAATGATTCATCTGTTCGGGCTTTCCAAGCAAAAAAAAAAAAAAAAAAGTAGCGGTTTGGAGAAAAATGAAAATGCGTGTTAGTCCTTTGATGTGGTGGCTGTACTCTGATGCCAACAACACAGTCTCTATTAATTAACACACATGTTAAATATCTTATTTGAGATTCATTGTTTTATTGTCACAAGCAGATCAATGAAATTATTTAACCGAACTTGGCGCACGAGCAGTTAACGTTTGTAATAAGTCGCGTTCCCAAAGCGAGGCTGTGTGCACCTATCGAGGGAGGGCTATTTTTCTGCGAGCGGAAGCCGCGAGCCCGTTCGTTAAACCACCCGCTGCTCTGTGGACAATAACAGCAGGGACAGCCGACCTACAGACAATAGTAACCGGCCACTCGGATCTTCTTGTATGCTGTTTCATGGAATGCTGCTCGGAGGGGGAGCGGAGACGAGACACTTCTGGACTGTGTGTGGAACTGAGTGGACGTGTGGTCGGTCTACCGCCATCCTCTGAGCGTCTGAGGTGCGGATAACGTCGCCAGCAGTGCACACGGTAAAGTGATTTAAACAATGCGACATGGTTGCAACATATCAAGAGCCCGAAAAATACCCCTGAGTAGCCAGAGACTTGTTTGAGAAAGCCAACTGAGCTAGCCATCAGCAAAAACAATTCACATGTAAAATTGGATGTCTTTTAATTTGTAGAATAAATTCATGTCTTTTGTTACCCATCTTTCATATTCTTGTAACCCCTGAGACATGTCATGTGTGAGGCTTAATATTAACATGCAGATAAAGAAAAGTTTCAATTGCTGACGCCATACAGGGTGTCTAAAAGGTAGAGCCACCCCCACCAAATGAGTATATTACACGTTCGTACCTGGAATCCGGAAGGATGTGGATTCGATACCCGGCCGGCCATTCAGATTTCGTTTTTATTCCTTTTCCCAATCCTCATTCGGCTGTAATGACGTCTACATCAATGGACCGTAAAGCCATAATATAAAAAATCACTTATTCTCTTTATCATTTTAAATATTTTAGTCCACTTCTAAATTTCTCAAATATTCTTTGCTAACATATTTGACAGCTCGGTGATGATTCAGTAATCCGAGTACTAGCAGTAACGCTTCCCTGCACTAATAGGCAACATATTGTTATGGAAGCATCCCTTAAGTTGAATTGCAAGGATTAGTTAAAGCAATTCATTATTGGGGTTTGCTTAGTGTTAAGTGTACATGCTAACAGTTTGGTAAGATCTGCTTCATTAACGAAATAGCCTGTCAATATAATTACCGTTATTGAAGAGTTTACCCCAACAACTCATCGTGAAATCTTCGATGGGTCAAATCAACTCATTCACAGTGTTATCTATTAGGATGAGGAAAACATTATGAGGTTACTACAAAATCAAATATGAGAAGCCGGACGACGTTTTCTTTCTCAACTGACACCGCGTAAAGCTTGAAATTTTATTCCGAAAAACGTATTCTTTGCTCCCATCTGTGGTAATATACTATTGTAGTGCCACATTATTACAGCCAACGTCCAAGTACTTTTCCATCGTATGGTTTCTTTAGAGGAAGATTTGGAGAGAATAGTTCGGACGCTTTTTTTTTATGTCATCAGTATTTCGACTGGTTTGATGCAAACCTCCATCCCTTCAGAGTTTTGTGGTTGTTGCTTTAGCGCGTCGACAGCGAGGTCATTAGTGCCCTAACAATGACCAGCTAATACTGTGGCTTAAAAATATACTAAATTACTTTCTGCATGGTCGACTGTAAAGGGGTCCACCATACAGACAGCTAAATAAAATAAATCATAAAAAAGGGAAGTGGCTGTAAAGGGGCCACCAGGATATAAGATTTTACAATACCTGGGTGGCTGTAAAGGGGCCAAACGGCAGAGTTTTAAGAACCGCGTCTTCCACTTCAGCCTTGAGCAGTACACTAGCGGAGGAAGTGAACTGTCCCCCCCCCCCCAAGTCGATATACGCGTCGTTTGTGAACCCTTTATATTTAGCTCTGCTGTCCTTTAAGAATTTAAAAAGCTCACGTGCGATTTCCGTCGACGCCCCCCCCCCCCTCCTGCCCCTTCGTGAGATTGTGACTTTGGCTTGTGACTATGTTCTGTGTATGAGAAGTGTATCTTTGTTTGTGAAATTTGGAGTTTACGGGATGCTGATTGGGTGCCGTCCCCGCATTCGCCTTTGGGGGAAACTTCCCAAAAACTGCTATCAGGACGGGCGGTAAGTGGGGGCATGGGTTCGTGCCTGGTCCCATACCACTGACCCACACTGGTATTCAAGAACTATTTCTAACACTTAAAAATTGCCAGACCGGAGCCAAGGATAAACGATACTTCCTGTCGGAAAACGGAACTCGAGATTACTCTATAAATGCAGGAATAACCGGTAAGGGCAATGCCGATTTAAATGGTTACCACGACGATGGGAGTAAAGAGACTTTTAGGTTACAGAAGAAGCGGTGCAGAAAATGTCAGCTGTTCTCCACGAACATCCTGGTAAGTGACTCCATCCCTACAAGTTGACTCTCGTTCTGTAACTTCGCGACAAAAGTGATTCAACTGTAAGACTCTTGCAGTAGATGTGAAATCGTAACATCGTGTGCAGGAAGGATCCTGCGCTACCTGTTCTTTGCAAGCGTCCCTAGGGATGCGACTGACGTTTTCGCGGCCAGCTCACTCCACTCCCGCTCCTGTGACGACGTTCACGCGGGAATATGGTAATTTCCAGTGCACTCCAGATTCATGAACCATACATGAGTTTATCCACGTAACAGATATTTGCATACCCTGCAATGACCCTGAGACTAAAATTCTTGTGACTGAACTTTCAGCTGTTGTAAAAACAGTATAAATATTAATTTCCCAATCGCATTTGATTAACCGTTTTATGATGTATGCAGTTATTGTCATGGCAATTTAAAATTTGATATTAAATTAATATCCTGTAAATATTAAATTCCTAATATTTTATTCACGGTGCCCAACCCTCTCCGATCTATTCCAATTGTGTGACAGTACCATCTGACATTACACTTCTTACAAGATGTTTGACTACAGCGGTCTTGAGAACTATACTCTAATCAACAATCTCGAGGCAGTCTCCAACCACCTAGATAAGTTTCACATTAAATCTGGAATGCTTGCAGTGGATCATTTCAATAAATAAATTATCTGACTAACTTTTTCAGAGAGAACATGTTGTCATACGTTTAGACTGTTTGGAATGTCTCGGGAAATAAGCACTAGGCATCTTCTGTCTTTACAAGAAAACGGAAGATATGCCAGACATTATTTGTACTACCTACAACCAATAACAGTATAAATTTTAACTTGTATTAACTAATCTCCTATAAGATGATATTAATATCAACAGAAAATGGGCTGACTACTTTTACCCAAAACTATTATGCGACAACATTTAAAATTCTTTATCAGGTTACTAATGGGGAAAGGGAGAACAAGAATACAAATAACCTATTAATATATATGATTAATGTGTTTCTCACTGTCACTAAGATTAATAATTGATGCTAGGAATCTTAATTTTCACTACCAGACTTCATTTTATTGGCTTTATTGTCGTTGTATCAGTAACAGAAGGAATAACTGAATATGATATACCATGATGGACGTGGAATAAGTAGCATCTTTAAGCTTTGTTACCATATTTATGAATCGGTCTTTTTTCATTTTTCCTATAACGTGGTAGTAGCAAAACTTAACATAGGCTATGAGTCAGCAATGAATCAAAAATATCATTTAAGCGTTTAAGAAAACCCGAGAAAAATATTTCGTCGAAAAGAATACAAGGAAAACCTAGATGAAACCTGATCGAAATGCAATATCTAATTAAAGAATACAATGCAAACCTAGATGAAACATGAAATATCTTCCGAAAAAGTAGTTTCCGAAAATGTAGTTTCACTTCACCAGAAGATGGCGACAGAGGTTCCGATCGCCGAAATATCGTGTGAAAACATTCTGCTCACTCGGCTACTCACCCGATTATTTCTCAACGCCCAGAGAAACTTCGATCTAATGTAATTTCTGAAGCCACTGATAGCTATCGGTTCGAAACAATGAGCATTCGCCTGGTAACATACTTTGCAAGAAATCACATCTTAGTGTATACTAGAACGGTGCGAAGTTAGAGGATTTAATATAAACCAACAATTATTTCAATAATTAAATCATACATATTTTTAAGATGAAATAAATCCTCTTGCTTATTAAAAACCGATTTGAAGTTACTTTCACCGAAAATCACTTTTAGTGTGTCAAAAAAAACTTTCTATCGGAAAACAGCGCATATAATGGCTATCGTTGAAAATAAAATGTGAAATATTGCAGGTCTATTTCTGTAATTTCCCTTCATACACACAATAAATTATGTAACCATCGTTACAGGTTTTTTTTAATGAAAGTGGCTTGGTATGTTAAACCACTTTTAGTTAAATGAAACCTAATAACCTTTCTAACTCGTAAAATGTAATAGGTAAGTATTATGAAGCGACAACATATTTATGAATCAGCAAAAAGCCCACAAACAGATGCCACGCATGTCATAGGACTAGGAAAAAAAATTGCAACATAGATACGTCTTTGTATTCACGGGTAACTGAGTTACTATCGAAACAGGCAACAGTGACACTGAATGTATTATTCTGATTTTTTTTTTTTTTTTTTTTTTTTAATGGCATTTGGCAACGGAGGCCATACAGCCAGCTCTATGTAATTTGTAGCTCTCAATGTGTATTATTCCAATGTATGGACGCCACAGGACGGACAGGAAATCACATAGACACACAACACTTAAACATCCATGCCCGCGGCCGGATTCGAACCGGCGGCCTTCGGCACGTGGAGCTAGCACTCTAGCCCCTACGCTACCGAGGCCGGCCATTATTCTGATGGAAAATATTAGTTCCTTTGGTAGTGCCAGTTATTCTTTGGAGAAATCGCAGTCTGTCAATTTTATGGAACACTGGAAATTTAATCACTTATTTAGGACTGTACCTAGGAGAATAAACTAACACAATGTTGTAGATATACATGGAGATCTCCTCCATCTTGGAGTCATAAACTGATTCTTGAAAAGCAACGTTGCAAGATTTTCATACATCGGCTACCACATAACGAATAGTATAGTTACAGATGCATATAAACGTTTTGACCCAATTAAAGGTTAGCAAAAGACTAGAGTCGTTTGCTTCGAGTTCGAAATAGACGTGAATGTAGAAAGTTAAGAAACAATTCCTCTGTCCTATTTGATGCCATTGAGAGAGGCAAATTTCACCAGTAAATAGTATATACAGCAGAAATGTTTGGAGATTCAACTCACTTATTACGTGTCATAAATAATAACTGATTTTCAGGCAACGCATAACGTTCTAATATCGGTATGAGCATCAGAAACTTCTAATCATTTTGGAAATGTTATTGAAATTAATTTCTATCTCGAATATCCTTTTTAAAACATTGCTTTGCAAGTTCTTTAACATTAACGGGAATGAAAAAGGATTTTGAGCTGTGATTTTATATTCAGCACATGCAATACAACCAAGTTTTCAGAACGCAAGTCTGAGGCAAAAATATTTCGAAAAATTATAGACCAGCAAAAAATGCGCTGAAAGAAGAGCGAGAGTTGAGAGTTTGAGGGAAGGGCGCCTCAGATGCAAATTAGGAGTGACGTTCCGAGTGTGGGTGTCGTCAGTAACTTGGCACATCCTCTTCAAGAGGCGCATTAGTAACGCGCGGTAAAACACGTGAAAGAGCACTGCCCAAGGTGTTGGTCACAGGTATTGTTATTTGAGTTCTTAAACACTAGAGCCTCCGCCTCCAAATTAGAAACCATTCCTATGTTTGATAATTAAAGGATATGAGAACTGAAGATATTACGTTTTGCAAATATCATCACTTGTAAACGACTATGTAAGTACTTCAGTGCTTTGATTTGTTGTAGAGCATTCGGTTTAGTTGGCGAAGGTTACATGGATTTACGTTTTTTCGAGCTCAGAGATTTTATAAGCGGATTTTCTGTTTTAATTCACAAATTTCTGGCACTGCGCGAGTAGCGAATGTATTTTTGCTGAAATGCTTTGTGTTTCCTCTCGTTTGCAGTGTTTGGTAGAAATTCGTTTACCGTGTTATCGGTGAAAAGTGAGGTCTGTTTTCTATACTGATCCTTCAGCAAATCAAAGTGGAAGAGGCTAGATTAAATGAGAGCTGTAAAGTATGATAATAAAATTGTTAATGACATACGTGACAGCTGCTTCATCACTACCATTTAAGTTATAACTTCTAGAAAGTCTATCCTTTTGCCTGTAACATAAAGACAACAGAAACAATCTATGTATGTTCCAAGACTATTCCTTCAATGGGTTTTATGGGGCCATCACATGCGTTCTTGCTAGTAATAGTATCTAAAAACGTTTTAGTTACAATATAAAACGTGAAATTTTTCCACGATCTCGCTGAGTACCCCGTACTGAATTCAAACACTGAAACTAAGTTAAAATATGTTCCAAAAATTTTCTACTGCACCATTTTCCCCATCAAAACATTTTTAGTGAAAAAAAATAAACGATTACTCCTAAGTAAAAAAACTGTTCACAAAATAATATAAATGTACTAAAATCACGGCGTATTGGTACGAATTTTGTGATGTAGAAATCAGCAACGATCTCCACAATTGTTTCTTTTTTAGGTTAAAGTAATTTGCTTCACATCAGAATCAACGAATCAAAATTAACTAGCAGAGGATGAACGTACTTTCTCCCCGAATATGTCAGATATGAAAGTGTTAAATAAAAGAGCAGCACTTGTTTTCTCTGTTGCACGTTTAACCATTAGCGCCGCAAACAGAAGGAGTTCCCCGTAATTGCTTAAGTTTCAGCCGATTGTACTTTTAATTAATACTATTAAACGGCCCATCCTTTTAATCACGTTAACTGTAACGAAAAGGGGTATAATTAGCTAAACTTCTATTCTTTGTACAACTTTTCAAGACTTCCGTACAAATGGCCAGCATAATCTTCGTCATTTCAACATAAAAATGAATCGATATACTTCTCCAGACGGTAAACTGTATAAAAGATTGAAACATTGATTTTTGGTTAATTATTTTTAGTACCCTTCTCTACATCGTTTATGTATAAAACAATATGCTGACGAGAAGTTAAAGTTTAATACTTTTTAGTAAATTACTATAGGGTTTATTATTCCGTTAAACACCTCTGCGGTTATCGGCAATTTTCATTCGGTAAAATATCATGGGTTGTGGCCTGGTGGCTCAGTAGTTAAGAGCGAAATGTCCCCTGTTCGAATCCATGTCTCGCTGGGGATCTTGATAGCCCCTAGACCAACTGTCACCTCTGGCGTACCTTGCTGTGTAATGTGAAGTACGCAAGAAAACTTCCGTGATTCGGATTCCACGTAGAACTGTGAATCCTCTTTACCTGGTAGGATTACCGGGCTAGATTAGGTAAGAAAGAAAGGTACTGGTCATACTACCTGCACTATCAGGCTACGGGAAGGTCCAACCAACCTATGGGTTGAATACCGAGATAAGCTATGATGAATCTAATAACAATAATAAACACGAGATTAACAAACGATATAAAAAATTATTAAGATTTACTGATTAATAAAACAACACTGAGAATAAAAATAATGATTATAATAGTGGTTTAAAGTATATTTTAGTCAGATCGAAATTTTTAGCTTGATATGAAAAATGTAAAATCATGCGATCGTTTGATTTTATTTTCCAGTTATTCACATACTAAGTTTGAAAAGAAAAACAAGATGAATGAATAAACATAAAGCCCCCTTAGGACCTGAACTACAATCTAGTAATAATCTATAAAGGTATTTAGTTATAGAGAGGAACGTAGTTAGAGAAAAAACCACGAAAATTTTGACCAATAACATGAAGTATCATACATGAATAACGTAAACAAGAAGGAAACTTAAGGCACCAGTTACAATATGAAAAGCAAAACACCGAGCGTGGTGGGTGAACTGTGACTTTCGGGAGGACGCGGGTTCAAATCCTCGTCCGACAATCTTGGATTCGTTTTTCCATGGTTTTCTGAAATAACACCTGGAAAATGCCGGGATGGTTAATTCAAAAGATCCTGGCCTTATTCCTTCCCGTTCCTTGTCGCTAATCCTCTGTCGCATCCAATGATCTAGGCGTCGACACGATGTAAAGCCCCCCCCACCCCACCCCCTAAAAAGAAACAGAGACGTAAAACTTCAAACGTCATTAGGATGATCAGTCAAACAAAGAGCTAATCAGTTAGAAGGGAAATGTATGCAGCATTATCAGTTCAAACGAGCACTTACATTATTCTGTTGGAAAACTTACATTCTGAAATATTATAGACGAAAATTTATTGTCCAAGGCATTTATAACTCATTTGTCATTGCTGGAATGTTCACCTATGACGTAAATGTTCAACAACCACGTTCCAAAGTAGTAAAATATTGAACTGCAAGCCGGAAACGTTTGATGTTCTTTGTGTAAGTCCCTTTTTCTCTCCTTCACCTTTTAACTTTATAGTTACGAAATGAGAGACGCCGACGCAACGCAAGTATATATCAGTTTACTTAATATTTATATAAACTGTTTACTGTATTCAAAGTGGAATTAAAAGCTTTCAAATAGTTTCTTACAATACATTAACTAATTTAGGTGCTATTTGATTAACACTTTCATTTACTAGATAGTTAAAAGAAAATTAACACTGCTATAGCTTTTGGTCTAATCATCCACTTATGTCAGATTTCTCAAAGTTTACTTTGCAGAATCGCAGTGAGATTGGTCGGCACTCTCAATTGTTCTTGAAAATTCCATTCCTAACGATTGCTAACGCACCGTGTATCTTGAGAACAGTCTGCCAGATCACTTCGCAAAGTGACTCAGTGTACAGTGACCAATTTCAGTATGTGGTAATCATGCAGCCTTTTATGCCATATACAAACAGATTTATTAAAAATTATTTTTCACTATTTGGATGGGAATATTTTCTGAGACTGAAGCCTGATGTATGTACACGCACGTTCGGTCATTTTAATAAAATTAAAGTTATAAATCGCGTTCTTATTTACAGTGAAGTTGGTGATAAATCACCTAATGACCAAGTTATTGTCATCAACATATCAAACCAAAAAATACGATTTCTATGATTAGCTAGAAACATGGTCACCGTGACAGCACTAATTAAACTTCACTACCACCTAATTAAGAAGAATGCAACATCTGACAAAAGTTGCTTTGTATATACGAAACATTCCTGGACACTTGCCTGATGTGGGGCCAACGTAAAACTCTGTTTCATTTACCAGATATATTTGCCGATTTAGACCGCTGCGACAAAGGAGTATTGCACAGTTGATTCAAACTCTGTCACAATGACAAATAAATCAAACGGAATTATTATTTTATTAATAATTGTTGCACTTTTAAAAACACCTCTGTTGAAACTACCTAATGTCATATAAGTTACAAACACATTATGTCGAATGGGGCTGAACATTTTTATCAACTATGTATGAGACATTAATATAGCAACGTAATTTCACTAGAAAACCAGGTGAGAGAGCTGCAGAGTGTAATAGATTTTCCACGAGAGACAGAAACAGCCACGGCACATTGTGCGTTGTGGAGGCTTTTGTTTCTGAAGTTGAACAGGAGCCACGCAACGCTGAAACAAGGATGAGCGGTTGCCTACCGAACAAGCGTTACCGCGGCTCGAAATACACTGTTCCGGATTCCTTCGTACACATTGTTTTCGAAAGTTTTGTGCCAGGTTGCAATGAAAACATTTTATAAATAGTAGAGAGCTGCTAGGTAATTAATCATGCGCTCCATTTAATTGCAGAAGTTCAGAAGTCACAGGCAGATATTCGTCGTCGGTCAGCCACACAAATTCATTTGTTTCCCAACTTAATGCTATATGTTTTAATGTTGCTGCGACCACCGAGATCTACACGAGCAGATAGAAGAGTAGTTTAACAAATACAGGGTGTCCCCAAATGAAAAGATAATCCTGCAACCGCATCATGTCCTACTATGTGACAAAATTGTATTTCAGTAAAAGTCTCACCATTTTTTTTTTCGAAACATGTGACTTTGTTCAGTTTATTTCATGCCATTTTTTCAAATTAAGACTTTTTGAAACCTGTTTTTTTTTCTAATTTACTCAGGCATGTTTGAGTCATCTAAAACATTCTTTTTTCCTTAAAATGTTAAAAAACCTTGAAAAATCATTATCATCATTTTTTACTACATGTTTAAAATGCACAATGGTCTCTTTAGCAGATTGAACAACCACAAAACAATTATTTTAAAAGAATTATAAAATAGTTATATCCTTTAAAAATTTTAGAAGGTTTTTTACGTTTTAAGAAAAAAAGGAACATTGTTTTAGATGACTCATTGTTGAGTGAATAAAAAAAAAAGGTTTCAAAAAGTCTTAATTTGTATAAATGGCATGGAATAAACTGAACGAAATCACACGTTTCGAAAAAAAATTTAAAAAATCAATATATCGAAAATGGTGAGATTTTTACTATAATAAAATTTTGTCATATATTAGGAAATGATGTGGACTATCTGTGGTTGCAGGATTATCCTTTCATTCCTGGACAGCCTGTGTAAAGAGGACTTACTAAGCAGATCATATAACAGGTGAGTTAGGTATGAAATTTTGTGTAAAACTGATTGCACCAAAAATGTTAATTCAAAAGGGAGATAATTTCTGATCTTTGCTAGAAGTGAATCAAGTTATGGATTTATGCCTCCAATGTATTCAAAGCACATACAACTACTACACCTGATTGTTTATTTTTCGTGCTCCAAGAGGATGTACAGAGCGTGCATGTACACTTGTGCATTTAAAGTTTAAGCTGGTAATTACATTCATTACTCTGTGTATAGGCCCTGCTTTCTTTAAACGAAGTTTCATCGCCAATGTAACGCGCAATTCTGAGATCGGTTTGGAAAGCATGCAGTGTATATTATGAAAGTCGTGTACAAGTTCTGCTGCTAAAGATACGGTTCACAGAAATGTTCATAAGTATTCAAAGAGCTTCAATGTCATAAAAAAAACCTCTTCTGAACCCGGACTGCCAGAATACATCATGTTTGAAAAGACCTCATCTCGCATTTTTCCACTGCCTCTAAAAGTTTCATGACATGTACTCCCAGACAAAAAGTACCTCAGCATAGATGCTTGTAGAAATAATAAACATTGTTATCCAGCAACTAAAGAAAGGCTAAATTGATGCTTACAAAGATTGTTTGTGTAGGAAGGATTCTTATTTTTGCTGACACAAGTTTGGTTTTGTTTATTTGGCAATAAGGCTAACAATCTGTATGTTAACGCCCAACGAGTTTGTTTATGGTTAATTGAAGATTTAACGGTTCCGTAATTGCTTTCCGTGAATTATAAATCCTATCAGTATAAAAGCTACTTGGTCAATTAATTTTTTGAAGTATTGCTTATGTAGCCATATAAGTGTATCCTCCACGCTTTAATGAGCGTAGCTCAATTATAATGGTAAAAGATTATGAACAATAAACAATCTTTGGTAAATACGACGAACTCTTTCTTGCGTATTTGCTGATTATCTCATTTCTAACGCTAGTCGCCGTTTAATGCTATTCTTGTAACTGGACAGTTGATTAAAGTTGCTATTTATCACCCACTACATGTGATGGTATAATTGTTACCAGGAATGTAAAGTTGCTTTTGATTGTTTTCCACGTTAAGATTTCTCTTTACGGCATTTTTTTTTTACTTATGGCTTTACGCTTCGTCGATGTCGAGGTCATTAGAGGCGTAACCGTCACAAACGTAATCACTCCTTTCATCTGGATACATAACAAAAGGGGAAGCAGGCAAGTATTAGTGACTGGCATTAGACGGAGACATTACTTCATTATCAACTGACACTGTAGATAAGATTAGATTAGGTTAGACGTTCACTGTGAGCCCATGTCAGAGCATAGTCAGGGAAGAGGCACGGTTCATGATGCCATTCTTAAAGCTAATAAAATCAACAGTAGTTTATGCAAAGTTAACAACTACGCAATCCAAGTTACCATTATTTTCATCTCATACGTACATAGTTTCCAACTTTGATTACTACAAATTTTACAATATTTCAAGGTTACTATTAATGTCAATAGGATATTATACCAAATTTTCAAAGAACTCTACAGCAGAAATCATAACTAATTTTACATTAACTTCCCTTATACCGTATCCAATATGTTAGATAAACTTTACTTAACATTTAAAATTAGTAATGAAATTGAAATTTTTGTTTCTTTTAGATTTAAACACCGAGCGTGTTGGGTGAGCAGTAACGCTCTGGCCTCGCATTCTGGAGGACGCAGGTTCGAATACCCATCCTGCCATCCATATTTGGGTTTTCCATGGTATCCCCAAATCACTTCAAATTCGGGAGGAGCCAGAAAAAAATTAAATGTAAGCCTCGATTTTTAAAGGAACATTTAATGTTTGTAGAAGAGAGTTTTATCCTTTTTATGGCAGACGTTATGTTAACATTTGATATTAGAACTATGCATGTGGGCAGTCAGTTTGGTTTAGAGGTTTATTCCATAAATTATTATTAGAACAAACTTTTATGCTCTAAGGATCTTAATTAGGTACCAATGACTCTCTGAACAGAAAGTAAAATGAAAAATCTGAGCTATAACAAATTGTTGTTCTTAAATGGGTTGCTCTACAAAATATTCTTGCACTGATAAATTTTCAGAAGTTTTTGAACGTGTTGGTTAAAGTTTATATTGATCATTAAAAACTCTGTAGGAATATTAATGAAAATATATGAATATATTTTTTTACGTCTTTTTTACTTTTAACAGTATTAAACAACATGTTTATATCACATGGTTAGTCTTCGACATTCGTTTTCGGTGAGTTAATAATATGATAGTGTTCTCATTAAAGAGCGACAAATTTTTATTATCATCAGAGATGAATTGTATACCATGTATGTACTATGTTAAGAGTATACGATCAAAACTTGATCTGCAACGGACAACGCAATTAGGTTTTGCATATTCTGAATTCATAGCTCAGTCTATCTATATGTTCTTAAGTCACTGTTTGCATATTTTAATGTATTGGAGGAAACATATTAATTGAGGAAAGCATATCATTTTGATGAATTTAAAGAATTTCTTAATATTTCTATTTGTCTTGCAGCTTATATGGACATACAGTCAGCTTTGGTGGAAATGATGAAATTTTAAAATATTTGAATCAATTTCGATTGGAGAAGCAGCAGCTACCTATTCGATAGCAGGTTTACAATTAAGGTTATACGTTTTTGCTCAGTAAATAGTACTTTAAGTTTTAATCTTTCTTCCAAACCAATTTTTCGTAATTAATTTTACTGATGATATTTCCGTTTTATACCAAGCGTTTGGCATATTTAATCGAATTTGTTAGTACCTTCTAAAAAACCATGTAGTGTATTTGAGCAGCCTACTAACAGATTCTCTTTTAGCCATTTTTGCATATTGCTTTTAGAACTAACTGGGATGTAGGAGAACATCTGTCGTAAATATGGAAAAAAACTAAGAACCTTGGAATACTACTCTTGATCATAGTTTGACCAATTGCTTTCTCAGTAATTCTGATGGCAATTTATCTGCTACGAATAAAGATCAGTGTCTAATAGAAAGCAGATGGGGGATTTGCATTATCGAAGGAGGACTCATGCTGACTTGCCAGAAACTTTTCAAAATGCAAGAGGAAATGACACGGCGCCTTGGGGAATAAAATCCCTGGTTAACATCTTACAGTCATAAAGACGTGATTGGCTTGAAGACAGATTGAGTTTTTTTGAGTTTTCATGCAATATCTCCTTCTTCTCCATGCAGACGATGTTTATTTTGATGCTTAGTTTTGAGCTGTAGTTTATATACCTAATAACACACCTCTAGTTTCGTTTGTACGACCATATAGGAGATTTTGTTTTACAGGTCTCCTTTTTTACTTGCATTTCATTTTTAACTTCCATTATACACAGACAAATTTGTTGGAGATTTATGACCTGACAAACAGCTTTTCATCTGATTTATTCTAAATTTCTGCGCTTTACTTTTCTCTTTGGAAATGGTTGAGTAAGGATCTGTTATTTATTATAGCGGGTACATCAACTGTTAAATGAATGATGTTAACATTTACAGGAGATAGTGGTCCGTAACATTCTAAAACACATTGAAGTCATGACAGCAGCTGTTTCTGTTTTACTTTGAGATGAATGTATGAGAACTGTTTCAAATAAATTAGATAACATTTTCATTTTTAATCAAGCTTGTATAAACTACTAACTCTAAAACAAAACAAAAAACAAAAAACTAGCAGAATAATATTCAGAATGCTGTTTCAGGCAATGTTTGTTCAAGTTTATATTTTGCGTTCCAGTGTTTAAGAGAGAGAAGGTGTAATTCTCATCCTGTTAGATGGTTTAGTTACGTCGGTCAAGAAAGTCTCTTACAATACATTTGATACGATCAAATTAAATTCCATACTTTCTTATCACCCACTTACCACCCTGGATAAAAATAATTTTGTGACATATACTTCAACATATTGCACCGCACGTCAAAGCACAGTTTGATACTTAAAGTATGTGGGACAGTGTATACAATGAAAGTGAATGAACATAACAATAGTACATTCGTCTATACACAGTCTGATACTTACGACGTCTAAGAACATTAAATGAAATAGACAGGATTCAAACTGTCGACGCTTCTGAGAATAACTAAATCACAATGGTTTGCCTGTATAAGTGATTGAATCATTTTAAAGGAGTCGGTACAAGACAATAATGGTCAATAATCGTCCTCCGTCTGATGTCTTCGATGATTGAAGTTACAGGTCTACGTTTTTCACATTCGGTTTTGAATGCTTCCAATATTTTGTTATTCGTTGTCACACAGATCTCAAAGTCTTAATGGTAACATACAATGCCACGAAAAAAAGTGGGCCGTGTACAAACTCGTCTGGCCACTGATATTATTAACGTAACGTAGCCATTCGTTTATATGCTACAAAAATAATCTCACAGTTTTGCTAAACAGAATTCTCCCTCGACGATGAAATTCATTAATAGTTACATCAATATTTTCAATTCATCACGTGTTTCCCTTTCATTTTGCTCGGTGATTACAAGAATTTAATTTAGATGTGAAAGCTCATATGCCTGATTACAATTTTCCTGCTTTTCCCATTAAAAATTTAAATTCTTTCAGTGTTTCTGGTAAATTGTCCATCACTTTGATAATTTATTCCAATACCTGACTCCCATACCTACATTAGAAAATGTTCCCACATCCTTACGCCTGAAATCAAAGGCCAGCTTGTAGCCACGGTCACCTTTTCCCATCCATATACTAATCCTAATTTTTTTGTCAATATCCATCCAAGCCTCATCATCAATTTACGCCGTACATACTTCCAGCACTTTTTTCACACGCATACGGTCTTCCAGTGACTCCTACTCCAGCTGCTTTATAATTCGTTACTGATTGTGCTCTGCTGTAATTTCCACCAACAAATCTAGATGCCCTCTTTTACAAACCCTTAAACTCCAGGATATGATAACGAAAATGTGGATCCTAAGCTCAGCAACGGTCTGACAAAGGTTGTGTTTCCGAATTCCCTCACATACCTGCTACATTTCCTCATCGCCCAGTCCAACAAATGAAGGGGTTTGAAGCTTCTCCCTACTACCTGCGCAATTTACTATCTAATACGTACACTTTATGTCTTAAATAAACAGTACAATCCACTATCTTAGAGAATCTTTATTTTTTATCTGTGTACCGAATAATTTGATTCTTCTTGGCAATTATCTCCATTATATGTTTACCTAACCAGCTAGATATCCTGTAAACATCTGCCTGTAGCTTTTCATAGTTTTCTTCCGTTTTAATTCCATTATAAACCATTATGTCATCAACAAACAACTTCTCACTGTAAATCACCCACACAATCATTCATTAGAATAATGAAAAGCGATGGTCCCAATACACTACTATGTGGCATTCACGCTGTTACTTCTACCTGTTTTGATAACCCATTTATGACCCTAACTCTTTGGGATCTACTTTCTAAAAATTAATCTACCCACCATGTCACTTTTGTATTGGTTTCTAGCTCATTTAACACAATTTTATGGTCCACTCTGTCAAATTCCTTGGAAACAGCCAGTGTTACGTTAAATGAGGCTCAAATGAGTATCATTGCCGTTGTTTAATTCATTTACTTTCCTCACAGACATTTATGACGTTTTATATCAATCTCTCCATCAACTTACAGACCACTAACTGGCCTGGAATTTCCATTGCTATTTGTCTCTCCTTCTTTAAAAACCTGTGCTACTATAGCAATTTTCCAGTACTCTGGTAATCAGCAAGTCTCCAGACTCAATCTAAATAATACTTCAATGTATGGTACAATGTCGTATGCCCCTATCTCGATATTTTACTTTTTTTGCTGCAGACTGTACTTCTCATCAACGTCGTTGTCATCAGAGGAGGGATGGGCTGGGGCAAGGAACGAGAAGGAATTCGGCCATGAACTTTTGCAGGAACCATTTTGGCATTCGCCTGATTTGGGGAAACCATAAAATACCCAAATCTGAATAGCCGAACGCTTGCTGTTTAATGTGAAGTACGCCAGAACGCATCCTTGGTTCGGATTCCACGTTAAACTGTAGGTCCCCTGCACCCGGCAGGATTGTCGGGTTAGGTTAAGGTAGCTACGACAGGGGCAGAATGCGCAGCCACCCCTGGCACCAGGTCATTACGACCACACGTAATTATTATTATTATAGTACAATAACGCGAATGGGATAGTTGGCCGGGATGTCCCCAAAGAGTTCGGTCACTGTGTGACAAAATTTCGATTTGTCGCGCAATGTGCCTCTAGTCGTTGCTCCCCTAAATTTACCGTGTGAAGTGTAGTTTTACATGTATCAAAATCACGGAGCAAATATGTGCTAAAGATGAAGGCCGCTCTAAGAGGTCCAGAAAATTCCGTTCGAGAACGGGATTCGAACCGATGAACTTCCGATGTGAGTCAGGCATTTTAACCAACTGAGTCACCAGACCGTTATCTCTACCTAATTACCGAACACTCCTTCCGTTACGACCGTTACCCTGTTTCAGAAGCTTTTTTTCCGGGTCAGTCGAGAGTAATATGGGTACAATTTTTTTAGATAGAACCTGGGGCAACTCATATATACAAAGGGTGTCCCTTATAAGAGCAAGCAATTTTTTTTCGAAAATTCAAACTCTAATTCTTTTTAAATCACTGTAGCTTACTTACATAAGAAATTTTATCCTCCTACGAAGACCCATGCCGAGTTGACCCGGAAATTTATGAAAAATACTTTTTTGACTATCGCTTGATATGTGACTAAATCATTAAAATTTTGTATCATTCTGGGTTAACGATGACATCCAGACAACAAAAAATAATACTTAATTTTTTAGTAAGACGAAAGTATTAAAATTATGAGGTGTATTTTCTTTTTAGAATCTCTTTTTTACGGTTCAAGTACAATTTTCCCTGTTTTTCCTTGAAAATTGCTTCCGTTCTTCGTCGGCTGTAATTAAACCATGAAATTTATGAATTAATTCTACAGCTCTTTCAGCTGTGTAGTTCAGATAAAATACCATTCTTTTAGCTTGTACAAAATTCGCAGTTTCTTCCTGAAGAACACTGCTTTAAATTTTCACCCGAGAAAACAAATGTTTGCTCTTCGCGGATGTAAATTCACAGTGGTTTTTCCAAAAACAAAATGTAGGCAAGCATCGGTCGAGTTGATAAAGATACAAAATAATGTACAATGTACATACAAGACAGCTAATTTTGTATACCATACAAAATAGAGCAGGATATTTCTGCCATCAAAGGAGTGTACCTTTCTACAAACTCAAATGTACTCTCCTTTACTAAATTACGTACCATTTTGCGTTCCTTGCTCAGTTTAGGTTTAAAACTTAGGAAACTACCTTGATGAATAAATGACCTATGCCAAACATCACGCTTGATACACTGCACGGGAATGCCTTATTTTCTACATCAAAAAATATAACTCATAGCTCACTTAGTTCTTTGTAGTCGTCTCTCACGAAGGATTTTTGTTTTAATTCAGCCAAATAGAAATGTAACAGTCACTCAGTTTGTGTGTCATTGAAATATTTTTTTTTCAGAATACTTATACATATTTGATGCAGTCACGCAAAAAGTATCATCTTTCTTTATAACATTTGCTCCAGAAGTGTCCAGGCACCATTGAGACGACCTATGTTAGATGTAATTGTGTCACAGCTCATTATCTGCACTTTATCACTTACTCAGAGCGTTCAAAACAACTTCATCTTGGTCTTTATAACAAGAAGTAGTTCCCTATTAGGAAATGTAATTGTGAGATAGATTCGCAGTCGTTCTTCTTTGGAACTTCGCACGCCCAGACCAGGCAACAAATCGCCATTATACTGAATGGTCACTACTTGGGACATGAGATTTTAAAATCAGTTATTATAGCTTTTGCTCATTCCTTCCTCGTTTGTCTCCTCATTCATTGAATGGAAGACTAGTTTAAAGAAAAATCGCAAATGCTAAGTCTAAGTGCCTCCACGATAACTTGAAGAAAGTAAGCTGTATCTCTTACACTTAACTGACATCTATCCAACGCAGCTATTAATTTAGGAGTAATGATATATGTTCTTCTACGCTTTTCAGCAGTTCCTAATTGTATTATTTAGGGTGGGTTGTTAAATGCTCTTCCTGATGTTCTCCGGAACTAAACAATGTGTCGTTGAGTTGTTCAGATAGCATCAACAAATCATAGGACGCTGAAGAGCTCGACTGCTCACTGGACAACATCCATTTAAGTATTTTTCTCTCTATATATTTTGATTTGTTTTGCCCTTTCTTCTTTTTCAGCCAATTTTCTACACACACCAATCATCCTCGTATCCCTCGCTCTTTCTGTCGCAGTAAGAAGATTTTACTCTCCTTTGTTTACATCCTTTCGAGGGAATAAGCGTGTGCAATACCATAAAAATTATCCAATTCACGTTTGAAATCCTCTTCCCTTCACTTATAAACATCCAGAGATTTGCTTGTATTCTTTTTGAACTGCCTCCATACTATTTTTCAGAATATAATGCACTCCTGTACAGCGACATTACAACTTTCATGTATAGTCAATTTGCCTTTGCGTATATTAAAAATAAAACTAATAACACTCCTGGAAATTGGGTTTTTGCCTCTCCTAATAAGAAATATGCTATTTTTGGCACTTCGTAATCCTAAAGCCACCTATTAGAACACAAAAATATGTGATACCTATTCAACAACTGTAATGACAGTAACAATAGCGTGGGCACGCGCCACTACTCACGCGTAACTTATATGAAAATGAATCGGTGCAAGTCGGCACGGGTTACAGTTCTCAGAATGGAGCAAAATTTTATTTGTGAGTGTTTTAAGGTAAAATGAAATAAAAAAAAAAATACTACCTATACGTTACAAAATTTTGATTTTGAAAAATAAGGACACCCAAATGTACAGTACATCCTTTCCCAATTGTGCCATGTAACACTATACTTATTTTCTCCCACATACACACTATTGCTGACGTTGCAAGGTAATAGTCAGGAAGACATTAGTCTGACAAAGTGAAACAACAAGCGTGAGAACTAAAGATCTGGACTGAGAGAGGCAGAAGTTCCGGCGTCTTAATACACAAAGATGAAGTGCGTGAGGTACCCAAATATATGGCTGTTAACCACACAATAGAATGGGACTTTTTTTTAATAACAGAGTAGGTGAATAGTGAACTCAGAAGATGAATTTTTTGGAGCTACAGTGAAAACCCGATACAGAAAGTCAACATAGCCTTACTAACAAAAAAAAAAAAAATCATTTCGCATTCATTTCGCTTTTGTGTCAATGCATAGCTGCATTAATAATGTTAAACTTTAATTTTTTTATGTTAAAAGCATAGCTACATTATTAATGTTAAACTTTTATTTTTTATGTTAAAAGCATTTTTGCATCACTTGATATAAAACGACAAATAAAGTATCCTTGGAGTTTCGTAAATTTGCTTGCTGTCAGTAATGTCACTTCCAGTTTCCCCCCCCCCCTCCCCGGACAAAGAATGCTTATAAAAGCGCCTATTCCCGTTTGCATGTATCCTCATACTTCAACGATTGAAACATACGTTCTGTTTCTGCGTAATTTGACACCATTAATTTCTTTGAATTGTAGTTGATCGAACATCAGGAAACAGTAAACTGAAGGCTCAAATGTAGAAGACGGCCTTGCCTCTAAGCCCAGCGATTCCATTTCAATTATAACTTACTTACGCGACCTCCCAGCACCAAAAGAACAGAGGTATTCACATTTCTCTTTTACAGAGATTTTGCTGTCTGATGGGAAGTAACTGGGTCAAACATTTCTCACAGCGCTCACAGCGAACGATTTGTGTAAGCATGTAGTAAGAACTTACATACGTCTAATGTTATACTGAAGCCTCTCAATTGTGTAATACAAATCTGCATTAACAGATCATGGATCCAAATACACAACCTGTCTATATTTTTAATGCTTACAACTTCAGAGAAAAGGCAATAAATCACGATCCATTATTAGTAACTTTCATAACGTTATTTGTGAAGGAAGCAAATTGAGTTTAATACATATGTTTCTGTAGCTCTCTTTTTGGATCCGATTTTATCAATAGTATGTGAATGTATGTTACTCAGTATTGGTTAACAGGGCCGGCGATAGGGAGGGGTAAGCGGGTCAAATGTACCCTGGCCCGCCCGGTTGATGGGGGCCCCGATCACCGGTTGAAGGGGCCCCCATTCGAAAATAAAAAAAGGGTCGCCCATTTGGTGTGAGGGAGGGCCCTGCCCGATCAGTTTGCCAAGGGTCCCCAACTGCTTACCCCGGGCCCCAAAATCCTAGCGCCGGCTCTGTTGGTTAATATTTTACAATGCTATTTATAACGCTTTATTGGTGCAGAGCGTTAATTTTTTACCGACTGTATAGCATGTGAGAGAATTTTTGGCAATTTTTTAAACAACATTGACTGATTTAGGTGAAAAGAGGTAAACAACGGAAGAAAAACAGAGCTTTGAATCGATCATTGTGCAATTAGGGTTGCTTACCCTAATGATCCGCCCACCCCTTTGACCTGATTGGGCCGGCACCATGTTTCACCCCCTCCTTTCATTCATCAGAAACAACGCTGCATACTGAACACACAAACTGTCATAGACATCCACCCTACATTAACACATACGAAGGCAACTGGAAACCACCCCAGTTCATCTTACCAAGACAGTGGGGAGGAGGGGCACATCCTCCATGGTAATCGCCTATGCCAGAAATTCGGAGGAAGAAATATTTTATGGAATCTTAAAATTTGCTAGGATACATTAATAAAAGTTTATTTATCACCTTACAGTCATAAATGCTACTATAATTTTATTCCTAGTCACCAAATTGTACACAAATGTCCTGCGTTAAATACGAAACCTCTCCGCAGTACGTATGGAGTGGAGACGAACGACAATGTTGATAGTGATTCGTCCGTCGGTTGGGAACCCCCTAAGATGTCTTCCGGAAGAATACACCAAACTGGGCCAATACCTTGTTTCACCCTCTCGCTTCTATCATCTCTCATCCCCCCAACACTCTGAGCACAAATAATGTGACACTGCAGAAGGCAACGGGAAACCTCTCAGACGTTCCGATGGGTAACCGCCTACGCCCGAGCACTGGAGAGGCGTTCACAGAACAAGACTATAATGATATAAACATATAACTCGCATAGGGTAGGACGAAGGGCAGTCGTTAGCGCAGAAACCTCTGCCTGACACAATTTTAGGCTAGGTAGCGGGCTCTGTTCCACCGCATTCCACTTTCTCGCTCGCGCTGATATTACCATCGCTCAGTTCCAATCAAGTATATTATAGATACAGCGGGATGCAATACACTATGAACTAAGGACACTAGCAAATAAAATGTTATTTATATATAAACAGTAATCTTTTGCTTATTTTGCTAATAAAAAATAAATTAGGCCTATATGACATGTAAGTGATTTTAGTATTTGTCATTCAGTTCCAAGTCCTTGTGTAATAGCATTTTTGAGGTAGGTCAGTATTTACAAGAAGTGCGAATCTAATATGGGTGAGACCCAGTTTGGCTTCCGAATTGGGCTTGGCACACGTGAAGCACTCTTTTCTTTAAATGTATTAATGCAGAGGTGCAGGGACATGAATGTTGATGTATATGCCTGTTTCATAGACTATAAAAAATCCTTCGACTGCGTGAGGCATGAAAAGATGATAAAGATTTTGAAATCAACTGGTATTGACCAAAATGATTTACGCATTGTCAGCATGCTGTATTGGAATCAGACTGCAGATGTCAAAATTGACCAAGGAACATCAGAAGCGACTGCAATCAGGAAAGGTGTTCATCAGGGCTGTGTACTATCACCTCTCTTGTACAACATTTGTTCCGAGGTAATTTTCAGGGAAGTGTTGGAGAACGAAAACAGCGGGATCACTATAAACGGAAAAGTGATCAATAATATCAGGTATGCAGATGACACTGTTGTAATACCTACGCTCCAACACATAATAGACAATTTAGTTCAGCACAGTGAAGAGTTTGGTCTGCTTATCAACCCTTCCAAGACAAACGTTGTAGTCTTCTCTAAGAGAAAAATCCAGGCAAACATATCAATAAAAGGCAATAAGATCGAGCGAGTATCCTCCTTCAAATATTTAGGCACTGCGGTGGACGAACAGGGTGACTGCAAGAAAGAAATCAAATCGAGAATAGAACAGGAAAGGAGGCAATTTATTAGCATGAACAAATTTTTCATAAGATCGGATCTCAGGCTGCAATTGAGATTGCGAATGATTCGCTACTACGTGTTCTACATTTTTATTTATGGGTGTGAAAGCTGGACCTTAAACCAAAATCTAGAGAAAAAGATTGAATCTTTTGAAATGTATTTGTATCTTCGTCTCTTGCGCATATCTTGGGTGCTGAAAGTCTCAAACGAAGAAGTACTTCATCGGATGGGGAAACAAAAATAATTGCTGCTCACTATAAAGCAAAGGAAAACGCAATATCTAGGACGCATTATGAGAGGAGACAGGTACCAGCTACTACAGCTCATCATTGAAGGGAAAATACAAGGGAAAAGATCTGTTGGGAGGAGAAGGAATTCGTGGCTGAAAGACATTCTGAGATGGTTCAATTGTACATCTGAAGAGGCTTTCCATGCTGCAGTTTCACGCTCAGAGCTAGCTATGTGGACCGCCAACCTCCGATAAGAGAAGGCGACTTAAGAAGAAGAAGTAGATAAAAATGGTCTGAAATTGTCAAATTTTACTTCAGCCCACGTCGTTATTTTCTCATAGAAAGAAACTGAAAAAATATCTGAGACACATACACATTACAGGCTAACGCTTGAGGGGGAAAAAATGACACCTTTGTTTCTATGCACCCCTCCCCCACTCCCCTTACTTATAACACCTTTTTACAACATTTTAAATATGATAATCTGTTTTGGCAAATTTGAAATCTTAAACGTATTACTTTTACTAGTTAGAGGATGTCCGACGGGACAGGCAGCAGAGCGACAACCATATGACTCCGTTCCCTTTGGGTAAACTAAAAGAACACTTCAAAGGGGAGACACCTTCTCAAAACATTGTTTACAAGAAACAGTTTACATTTTTCTGTAGCAGATATCCTTGTCTCCATCCCGTTTCCGGATGACATGTAGTAAAATATGTTCTCCAAAATATTTCCTCTCGAGTCCAGGATAACGCCATTATCCTCTCTTAGAATGCTGTTTTTAGTAGTAGAGAGGCTTACAGCATCAATACGAAACCTTAAATCTCTCACCAGTGTTAATTCAAGTTTTCGTATTACATACAAAAGTACAGGATGTTAAAAAAAGAGATAAAATATATTATGAGGTGATAATACCCATCAAAATAAGACAAAAATGTCTAATAAACATTGGACCGCAAACATATACTTTCGGAGTTTATGACATGTCCGCAATTGCATGCCTCAGCCCTTCGGCAGAAGGAATCACGCACTCTTTGAAACTGTCTTGGTTGGTCCTGAACGTCTTCAATGCATGTCATAACGCTGAACTCCTACGTAGATGTTGAATGAGTTTAATATAATTCCCTGCTTACATTTAAAAGCTGGGGATCATGAAAGGTGCTTCCCGGAAGATTGCGGATTGTAAACTATATTAGAAGCAGTCGGGAAATCGCTCGGCAAAGGTATAGTGCCAGCCAAACCTTTCACACCAGGGAGATCAATGTTCCAGCCCTTACTATAGCCACAGTTAAAAAAAATTTATTAACACTGAATGCATGTAATACAAGAGGCACTGCTGCAAGATCTATGTAATATACACAAATGTCACATTTTACGTGTACAGGAGACACATATAAATAGTGAAATGGGCCAATCAAAATTAAATGGAATTGTTCGAGCAGTTGAGAGAACTTACGGTAAATGTGGAAGTGCGATCTTCGTCCGACCTGATGTTCAGATCCTGTCCACGGCCTTCACAGAAGATAACGACATCGAAGTCCCCACCAGCTATCTAAAAAACTACACAATTTCATCTTTCTATAAACCACCCAATATTGAATTCCCTGTCAAGATCAGGTTTATACCTCTTGTTAAGAATTAAATTACTTTTTGTTTGCATAAATTATCAATAAAAAAATTACTAATGGTTGAAATTGCTGATATGAGGAATATGGATGTTGCTTCACATATTGACAACATCGTCGTCCCAAATCACTCCAAGCAAATGCCTGGATGCTTCCTTCAAAAGGCCATGGCCAAATTCCTTCCCCTTTCCTTGCCCCCCATCCTTTCCCGTCTCTACACACCTCGCTGTTAGAGAGACGTAAAGCAGATAAAAAAAAAAACATCGTCGTACTTACGTTTGACATTAATACGTTTATAACGAAATTATTCTTCATCAAATGTTATTAACAATAGTGTGAGTGACACAAGTAAACAAACATCTTGAAATCCGACCATAGATTCATTTTACATCAGTTCTCAGTGTTTCTATATGTCTGTTTATTAAGCTCAGCGGGGCAATGAGTTTTTCTCTAGGGCGACACTGGACTGATCGATACGATAACGATTTGCGGTTATAACCATTTTAGTGGAGTTACCATTTAGCGGATGCACCGAATCCGACGTGATGTTTCCATTTTCTGCTGTCCATCGGAGACTCACGTCCACTCGGATAATGACATGGAATACAAAAACCACCACAGGACGCACTGGTGTTAGTCACTGTACACCTCTTTCTGCGAGCTGGCCACGCACCCACCACACAGGTCGCAATTCATTGCACTCTCCCCCACCGCGTCACCCTAGTGGTTACGCTTTGTTCCTTCACTGAAGGTTACAGCCCAAGGTCCCATTCCACAACGCAGCCGGACTGTTACCGTTACCCTTGTTCACACCATCCACCTGTGCGAGCTACAGGTCCAGATTCTCGCAAATATTTTCCATGTTGTGTAGCAATACACTACAAAGCCAACATTCAATTTCCGAAATTAAAACCAACAGATTGTTGTCGGTGATTTCAACTTCCACTGTTTGGGGTTATGACTATGACAACGAGAATGGTACTGTGGTGGAAGAATGGGCATAAGTAAATCATTCTCACACATGATCCCAAACTACCAGTATCCTTTAACAGTGTGAGATCGAGTCGGGGCTATAACACTGATCTTATATTTAGCAGTAATCACATCAGCCAGCAATGTGTAAATTCCATCTGTAACCCAATACCAAACACGCAAATTAGGTCAATAATGTGACAAGTGTTTGCGGCAATGAGACTCCAGAGAGTCCCTTTCCTTCAATATAGCTGACAGGTCCAAGTTCACAGAAATATTGGATGCTGCTGAGTCAGCTACTGAACTAGTACCAGAATCCTATGGTACTTTCACTGCAACTATTTAGAAATACTCCAGAAAATCTATCCTCCATGGGGGTCGACTATAATATATAACGGGTCTCTCCTCAGCTACCAGGTTCATTGATTATAAACCATTGTTTGAAGATGATCCTTTCGGCGAAGAGACAGCAACGATTATGGAAGCTGGTTTTCGTTCTGGTAAAAATTGTACTGGACTGACTGTAACACAGTTTATAGAGGATGAATTTGAGACCAGTAATGCCACGGGCATGGTCTTTGTGGATCGGTAAGCAGCATATGATATTGTCAACAGTCAGCTACTCCTTGAAGAGGTCTACAGCCTGATAAAGGCCACCAGGTAAAACAAACTCATCGCTGATTGTTTACCTAGAAGAATCATATTGGCCCCAATCCATTTCAACATATGCACAAACAATCAGCCATTACACCCAACTACCAGGAGTTTCTTTTACGCTAACCATCTTGCTTTGGCAACACAGAACACAAAGCTGGAAGCATTAGAAAGAAAATTGTCTGCTGCCATTGAATAACTTTCAAGTTATTATGGGGAAAATCACTTGAGACCTAACCATTCAAAAATTGAAGTGTGTGCCTTTTATCTAGAATGTATGAAAGCTCAGTGTAAGTTAAAAGTGGTGTGGTCAGGTTTCAAACATATAAGAAGCACTGCATGATCTGCAAAATGAAAATCTCAGCAAGAAACATTTTACTGGGTAAAGTTGTTGAATTACAGTTTGGCAGTCAACAACAAACTATTGGTACATCAGCAATAGCCTTTTGTTACTCCATAGCAGAATATAAATGCCCAGTTTGGTACTCATCATCCGACACCAAACAGGTGGATGTGGCCTTTGATAACACCTTTAGGCTGGTGACAGGCTGCCTAAAGTCTACCCCAGTTAACAAGCTTTATAAGCTTTTAGGGATATCACCACCCAATATCCGAAGAGAAGTAATGCGAACAGGAAGAGGACAAAAGCAGAACAGGAATGCGCTCATTCACTGCACAGCCATGTACCACCAACCCAGAGACTCAAGTACAGAAAAAGCTTCCTGAGAACATCGCGGGAACTAACTGCGTCACCTGAAGAAGGAAAGTGCAGTTGTGGAGGTCCTTGAACCGAGTGCGGACAGGAGTGGACAGGTCCTAGACAAATCTGTCAAAATAGGTTTATATTAACGCTACCAACATTAAGTGTGAATGTGGTAAGACCAAACCATGGTACATATGCTCGAGTACCCTAAGCGATCATCTTCCTGCAAAGAGGATGAGCTGTTTTGAGCAACTCCGAAGGTAATTGGTGTTAAGAAGTATTTGGGGAAATGTATTTAAAATAGTTAATTTTTTCAATTTTTAGTTGTCTATTTGATGTTTGAGACTTTATTTATTATTATTATTATTGTTTAGCACACGTTTTTATACAGGCTAGTATCTGGAAACTAAATACAAACAGTTATATATCTGATATTTCAACACATATTTCACAAGGATAATTTAAGTTTTGTTATGTTTTGCTTTGGCTATATCTGTACAGTATTTGCTTGTTGGCATGATACATAGTAATGTTTTGCTGTTAAACATATATTATAGGCTTGTTAACTTGACGCATTTCACCACAGTCCATTGTTATATATAGATGACTTCAAAACTGATTGGTTACAGTTTTCTAATCTTACAGTATTTGCAGTTTCCTGTCCACTTTATAGTTACAATTTTTAATATTTCACCACATAACTTTATACTTCAATTGCCATCGCTACTATTACTGAACTACAACTGTTTCATGTTACTAATCTACAGTCTAGATTTATATTAACAATACCAACATTAAGTGTGAATGTGATGACACCAAACCATGGCTCAAACGGTTCGAGTGCCCTATGCAACCATCTTCCTGCAACGAAGATGATCTGTTTCGAACAACTCCGAAGACAATTGGTGTTTAAAAGTACATGGCAAAATTGTGACTCAAGAATAAACGATTTTTACATTCTACCTATCTGAAAACAATGGGTGTGCACCGCATCCGAGCAATGAAGATTGACGCTGGTTTAACTACCACGATAAATAAATTACTAGTAACTTCTAAACCAAGCTTAGGAGCAAAGTAAAATTTAAGATATTAGTTAAACTTGCTGATGTCTATGCATTAAAAAATTCTCAGGCATATAGCTTCATCCGGAGCAAAGCAATTAAGTCGCAAATAGGTGTCAGAATTTTTCATGTTTGGGATTGTAATTAAATAAATACGGGGAAAAACTCCAATATTAGACTTTTCATATGATTTAGGGGTGAGACTCTGATGTTCGTAAAGCTATTAGGGTAAAAAGCGATTTCATGTTAGGGGTAGGTAAGGGGTAGATATATGGAAATTTATGAGTTTCAGACTTTTCTTATAATACGTGGGTAAAATTTTATCTCAGTACCAAATTTCAGCTTTCTAAGGCTACGGGGAATACCTTAGAGTTTAGATGATCATCAATCGGTTAGTCAGTCAGTGTGTGAGTGAGTGACAAAATCGCTGAAGTTTGCATCCAAATAACATCAGAACTAAGAACAGTAACGAAACAAAATGTGGTACGTTTGCTAAGATTTCTTATACCTATGCATAACAGAAATTTCATACGTATATCGTGAATACAACCGAAGACATTGAGATTCAAAAATGGCCGAATCGCTTCGGGAAAAAGGTAGGCAGTACCGCTTTCGTAATCTCGCTTATCTGTAAGAATATTACCGTAGCGAGGAAACGTAGGAACGGTTGCATGTCATTAGCACAGCCATCCATTTATTTCATGTACTAAACATTTCTTGCTGAACCAGTGATATACAGAAGAAATCATTGATAAGAAAATAATTCTCGGACCATACGACAGTTTACCTTGTTTTTTAAAAGACGGTTTGTCAGTTCAAAGGATTTATATTTAAAAAATAGTTTACCCTCTTGATATAGTATCAAACCACGTATGCATACATGTGATTTTCATTAGACAGCATTAATTCTATTGGTATTAGATGAAGGATTGTATTGCTATTGTCTCTCATTTTCACAATTGTTTCAATATGGTGAGTTTTTACGTATTATTTTCGCTCATACAAGGCTGCACTGCATTTTCTTTATGCTTGTTCTTATATTGCCTAACAACGTCGTTTACGTTATCTGTACCTAATCTCAGCGTTTTATCGCTTGTGGAGGTTAAAAAATGACGAAGTGTCTGAGGGTTGTATCGGTTCCCGATGCCGATACGCTATTAAATCCTGAAAAATGTCTACTGACCTGTCTAAAAGCTCTTCCAATATATCCTTCTTCCTCTTTATCAAAGATTTCAGTCGTTTAACCCATGGACGGAGCGTGGCTGCCATGCAACTGGATAAATGTTATACAGCAAAGAGAAGAGTTGATTTCACAGTGAATTAAATGTAAGTGGTGTGTCTAAAAAGTTCGGTGAATGGTATCATATCTGAACGGCAATTTGGCGCATACGCATGGGTCTTCAAAAACTTTTTTTTTTTTTAATGGCTTTCGGCTGCTGAGGCCATACAGCCAGCTCAATGTGAATAAGTCATCATACAGTGTTTATATTCAGTATCTTGTAAGTATGGACAGCACAGGACGGACAGGACATTCACACAGACACACAACACTTAACATCCATGCCCGCGGCCGGATTCGCACTCTAGCCCCTACGCTACCGAGGCCGGCCTTCAAAGACTTGAGAAGAATCTATACACTGCATGTGGCTGGCAGTGTAAACAGACTGCGACCAGTTGAACGTAGTCAGTGTGAGATGAAGTGTCACAGTGCAATGGAGCAACGTGCAAACATCAAGTTTTGCTAAAAATTGGGGAATGCAACGGAGACACATGCCAGAGTTGCACATGACTGGAAAATGGACGCTGCTCCATGACAATACCCCTGCACACTGCGCGATCCGTGTGCGCCAAGCAGGAGGTGGTAACTGTTCTTGATCACCCTCCGTATTCCTTTGATCTGGCTCCTGTGGACTTCTTCCTGTTTCCCCGCTTGAAGGCGGCCATGAAAGGTGAACGTTTTTCGGACGTGAATGCCATCATTTTAAAATTGTGTGACAGCCGTTCTGCGATCGATTCCAAAGGAAGCAAATCGTGTGACTGTCGTTCTGTTATCGATTCCATAGCAGGCCTTTGCTGATAGTTTCCAGAAGCTGTACGATCGTTGTCAAAAGTGTGTTGTAATGGGTGGCAACTATTTTGAAGGGCAGTAAAGAAATTTTGTTTGTATATTTTATTTTGTTTGTTGTCTGACAGCAGTCAACAAACTTTTTAGACACCACGTATTGTGAACCACAGAAAACATAAACAGGGAAATATTTCCTGGAGTGAAACATTTTAAACTTCATGTAACGTATTCTGTGTTCGTAAATAATACTCTGTTGCTGTTGGAGATGTATCATTTGCTGCGATTCTTATATATCGGTGTTCAAAGTACCTTCTAAATCCCCTGAAACTGCGTATAAAGCAGCATTCGCAGCATGTAACAAGATCAGGATCGAGTTTACAACATCCGCAAATCCTACGTAAGCGTGTTGCTGAAGTGTTTGCGAGAGGTAGTCGATCGTAACAAGGTCCGACTGATCAAACCTGACCGTGGAGCGGTGTTCCAGCACCCGTCCCTTGCTTTCGCTTGGCAGGCTCTCCACTCATACGGATTTCTGCTTAAAGACCGATCTATGATGTGATTTTGTGGCGTACTTACGGCGTTGCTTTAAATTTCAACAACTGTTAAATTGTATTCAGTTTTACGAATAGGTCCTAGATGCACGGACCTGCAGTTTTATATAATGAATCATTTAAATTGCCAGGATCTTTATGTTTTTGTGATCTTTTGAGCATAATGTAATAGTCTGGAAAGGTATTTTCACTATATGAACTGATTTGCCCATGTTTATGTAGTTAGTGTTTCTTGATTCCTGGAAAACCCCACTGGCTCAGTTGAGCACCATGATGGTGTCCGGTCCTGGTTGTGGAAGAAATTTTCACCATAAGGACTTCGCAGAGGTGATGGCGCACAGTTCCTAATCTCCAGAAAACTCCACAGTGCGTATGGAATGAGGGAATATGGAACTGTCGATGGTGATTCGTTCGTCGGATGGGGAAGATAACCCTGGTGGCCTCTCGGTGTCTTTCGGAAGAGTAGGCTTGAGTGGGCTTCCACCAGATTTCACCATCTCCCTTCTCCATCTCTCATTTCATCCAACGCAAACAATACTCTATACTGAACACACACACACTGTCACAGTCTTGCACACCTACAGTAATACATGCACGCACACACTGGGAACCCCCCCCCCCTTCGGAGGAGTACATCCTCCTTGATGACCGCCGACATACGGAACTGGGCATTGCATCGTAACAAGAAAAAATATTGCTGTGGAATCTTGCGCCCATTAAAATTTACTAGGAACTTTAACAAAAGTGTGTTTTACCACCTCATTGTCATTAATAATACTGTAATTTTATACAGTTTTAAAGGCCTTATTCCAAGAATAGTTTGATACTTTGCATTTAGACATTAGTTTCAATAATGTTTATATTTTTATTTCATTGCAGTTACGTCGTTGAATAAAATGACGCTAATGATACAATTTTTGACGTCTTTTATATCCCAAGTAACAATAACAACACTAATTCAGAAAAGAATGTTCTTTCACAACTGTTCACAAAACCTAAGAAAAAACCTTTCCTAACGTTTGGTGCCGTACAAAATTTGGTGGTCTTCTTAAAATTTCAATGTTTACGTTGTTTCAGAATGCTGGACACATCGCTTGTACTAAATACACTCAAATTTCTCAAATAGTATCACATCGAGTGCTGCTGTTCCGAATATTTCATTCCTCGTGTCCCTTATATTTTACACAGCGAAACTGTGGGTTTTCTGTTTAGAAACGAAACAGACATGGGAGCGTCCATAAACTACGTGCGTGGTGCAATAGGGGGCAGCGCAGAGCAGGGTAGGGCAGCACGGAAACAGTTACCCGCGCATATTAGAACGCAGTTTCGTGCGGCAGTTTACAAAGCATTGTTCTGTTGTGCAAGAAGCCGAGAAAAAGTGTATCCAAAAACATGTCGATGCAAAAACTCGATTTTTGATTTCTGAATCAGACTGGGATGCCGAGTTTGAAAAAACTGTTATTACTTTATCAGAAGCTGAGTTAGATTAAACTATGGAAGAGTGAGTATATGAAAAGAAGAAACTCCCATCTGGCTTTCGACCAAGCTAGCGGTCTGGTGGCTCAGTGGTTAAGGCGTCTGACTGGGCACAGTTCGCATCGAGCCGCCGTTCGCGTGCGGTTGCTCGATACTTCCTCAAGCGAGGTTCAGTGAGTGTATCAGTGAAAACTTTGCTTGTGGTTTACGATAGTGAAAATGGAACCGACGATACGTAAGAATACACTGAAATTTGCGTTCGACGCAAAGGAGATAAGACCACGTGCATATGACTTCCATGAATGGCTGTATGAAAAATTCAACTTGACAGACGCAGATGTATATGGAATCCAAATGGACTTCTTGACTTATGCAGTATACGTTAAAATGACAAATGACAACTTGTGAATACTATCGTAGAGAAAACTGGAGGGAAAGCCGACTACCAGAACCCAGATGGAACCGTAAGTGCCGTATATATAAGCCACGCAGGGCTGGGGCTACGATCAGTAAGAGTTTTTAATATGCCATTTGAAATAAGTAATGCTAGTGTAACGGCAGCAATCCGAAACTATGGTGAAATAATAACGGCGACGGATGAAAAATGGAGCCCTAAGTTCAGATTCCAAGCGAACAACGGCATACGGTGTGTGAAAATTGATTTTAAAAAACATATACCTTCCTATATAATGATACAGGGTTTCAAAGCATTAATAATATATGACGGACAACCGCGCACATGCTCTATTTGCAATGAACCAGGACATCTAAGATCTGAGTGTACAAAACGCCGACCATTACAACTTCCAAGAGTAAAATTGTCAACAACATCAGAAACTATAACAGCAAATGCTGCAATCGCGGAAGCGAGTAAGGAAAGTAGCAACACAGCGTCTTATGCAGAAGCCACGCACAAGTCAACAGTGTAAACATAGGCCACACTGTAACATCCAGCATGTGAGCCACACGCAGAAACGTTGGAAAACACGGAAAACATGGAGATCGATGTAGAGGACAACTCGGAACAGCACGGCGGTAAACAGGAAACACAAGCCGAAAAATCTGGACAAGAAGAAGAGAAAACGAAGAACAAGAACCGGAACAGAAATTACATGAAAAAGAAATAGAAGAAGAGAGTATCCCAGAACATGTCATACACATAGAAACATTTACAAATAAAACAACTCACCAGGCAGAAGAAGATTCCGAAACAAAACAACGGATTGAAATGCACAGCTCAACGATCAATAACAAAGCCGAGAAAGAAATAAGCGAGAAGAGAATAACAAGACAATCTAGCAGAAGTGCAAATAAG